>JARHVA010000572.1:3337500-3987500 GCA_037957365.1 Torreya grandis
TTTTTTCCTGTTTGAGTTATATTATTTTGATGATTTTTTTGGAATCCATTTACATAATGATTATGTATAATCTTATATTGACAAATTAAGATATTACTAGAGGAAAATTATTGATAAGTGCATCACATTCATCAATAATATTTAGTTGAAATTCAAAAGATAGTGAATTAATAAAATTTACAAATTATTCTTGATGTTAAACTTAAATGAAGAATTTTATGGCATTATCACATTGATAAAGTTATTGGTGGTAAATCAATTATCAAATGACTTTCATACATGAATGTTTTATATGACAAACATCATCTATAATGATAAATATTTTATTAACTAGGCCAACATTTTTTATTGATTGTAGGCTCTTGTTAGTACACTTTACCTTTACATTGGACCCTTAATATTCTTGTCATTTATTCCATTACAAATACCTTAAAAATTATCATTTTTATACCTTAGAATCCACCTAGTTACCTTAAAATTCATTTTGGTCTCTCTTTCATGAGTCTTTTAAATTGACTATTTTTAGACCATCATTAAAGTGATTTGACCACAACTGAGTTACTATAAAAATGGCCAAGTGTTTTACGGTTGCATTGTGTCATCGTGGTCTTATTTCACATGTATTTATTTATTTATTTCAAACCTTTTTATGGTCCACCTATGTGTTAATGTGTTCTAATTTTAATTTAAATTATTTTATATACAAAAAATTACCTTATGATATTTATCATCTCTAATTCAATAATGAAACTCATATCTATCACACACTTATCAAGGAATTCTCCCATCTCCTATTATTTCATTTTTCATCTATTAAATTCTTTTAGTTGCATACTATTACAAAAATAATGATTGAATTAAAGTATATACAATTATTTATTATCATATGGAGAGGAGGTGGATTTTATATCAAGGGTGAATATGGTAAAAAATAGAAATATTCTCTAATTTATTAAAAGGGAAAAAAAATACTATATTTGAGAAGTAAAATAGGTATGATTCACCTAGATCTAAGAAGTAAAATAGGTAAGATAAAGAGAGAGAAAATATCATTATATAGTAACCAAGAGGTATTTAAACTAAACGTTTTTAACAAATTGGTATCTAAATTAAGCATTTTTAACTAAGAGTTTAAATAAATAAATAAACATGAAAAGATAACACATACTAATAATCATATAATAATATAAGCATGGAGGATAACAACATATTAATATATCACATACACACATTACTATATATATATAAAAGTTAATAAACAAAGATTATAGGGATATGATTAATTATTTTGGGTTTATTGTTAAGTTCATAAATATCTTCTTAGCTCAAGGAATAAATCAATATTTAATGAATAATACCTAAGTATACTTTGTTGGGGACATCAAATACTAGGTGTACCCTGCTAGTTCAACTTCTCTTCTTATGAACATCAAAGATATTTTACAAACTATCCATCTATGAGTTTTAGATATTATACCCTACTTACCTTAATAATAATAAGGGTGGATTTTTGTGCAAATAAGATCATATTATATTTGCTTCTTCTTAAAAATAATAATTTAGAATCCTATAAATTAAGATCAAATCCCTAAAATTTACCTTACTCAAAATTTGATATGCCTAACCTAGATAATTCATTATAAATGACAATAGGTTTAAAATGGTATTAGGTCAATTTAGTTGATTATTAAAAAAAGGAAACTAGAGAAAAGACTACATTAACTATGTTGATAAAGTATGGAAATGCAAGGAACACTATACAACTAATTCATTTGGGTTGAGTAAGTAGGAAATATGCTTGCAAAAATAAAGAAGATGAGGTAAATAAGGAAAAAGAGAATAAATATAAGCTAGAATGATCTAACAATATCATAATTAATATAATAAGGTATAAAAAATTAGAATGGGAAATTATCTCTTAGAGTACCACTAGACCACCTTGATCTTAGTGCATTCCTACATACTCGTACTTAAAGAGATTGATGTGACAACATGTCTTATAAGTGAAATCATCAGTAAGTGAAAATTTTGACTTGTATACATTTCCCCCACAAAATATCATAATGTGTCATAATATTATAATTAAATATGGTTATTTGGAAATAATATAGAAACACTAAAGATAAAAGCAAGTGCTAAAAATAAATTCTAATGAATGAGAGTAAATGAAAATAAATAAATACATAATTGTACCTTCACTTTACTTATTTAAATGGATAAATATGATATATAGTGACATAGTGGTGTTGAGATGGATTTAGTAGACCAAGTAAAAAATAATTTAGATAAGAGGTGACAAAGCTATGTTATAACTTCTTAAGAAGACCTAGAACTAAAAGATTTTTTTTTTTCAAAAATATTCTTTTATTAGTAGGAAATTCCCCCTTTTTATCATTAAAATAAGGATATGGGGTCCATCATCTCTTTCATAAAATTTAAAGAGTTTACTCAAAATTATTACAACATCCATTAGGCTAGAATTTTTTTAAAAACATGAAGAGGTTGAATCAATATAATAGGGATAAAAATGTATAAAACATTCACTTAGTCTAAAATAGTTGTATTAAACATATATTCCATGGTATTAAAGAACTTTTAGAACATGCCTACACCAAACTGTTTTAGGGGGTGTTAGGAACCTGATTATAGAAAAATATTTTAAAAAGAGATATATAACCAAGTTGCATCTAATGGAAATAGAAAAATAATATTTTATTGAATATGATAGAATCACACTACAAAGTATTATGGGACTTTTAGAGGAGAAACCTCCTTTGAGCATGACTCAATACAAAATATTAAGTATATGATATTCCTTCTTACACAAGCTCTATATGTAAAATATTTTACTCAAGACAACCACTACCTCCCATACATGTGGGATAATTTCAAATAGAAAATAGGATGACTTACAAAGAAATTGTATTCGAGATTTTATTAATAATACCCAATACAAACTAGAAAATTTAGGACAAAGGGGTTATAACATGACATCAAAATTAAATAGTATTTTCCCCTAAATTTTGAGATGAGGAAACTATTATTATATTTAAATAATGGGTTCCCATGTAGTGTCTTCCAATTACATTCCACACCATTATATAAAAATCTTGTTGATAGTACATTTACAAATCTACTTGGAATTTGTATTGAAGATAGACTTAGGTTATAAGAGTATATATTCATTAGTTTCAAGTATGAGAGTGTCATTTAATCCTAGAAATGATGACCAGTGACCTTATTCAAACATGATACATATAAAATTGGATGGATATTGGAGGAGGAGGGAAGATCAAACTTTTATGCTATAGGGCCAATCTACCAAAGAAATTTATAAGAACCATCAATTTTTGTGCCAATTTATGAGAGCCCTTAATATTTATATAGAACTAGATAAAAACCATATCACTAATATCAAATTCCATTTTGAGTGATGTTGATTACTTTGTTTCTTCTTATGTTTTTGTGCTATATGGAGGTTATTATTGATATTTTTGAGGATAAGTGCCTGTGTACATAGTGTAGCATCAAATACATATACCTTGGAGTTTCATGGAAAGTGTATATAAAAATAATGTAGTCACTAACTATAAATAATCTCATATGGGCTCATCTTGGTTGCAGTGTAGTATGTAGAGTTTACCACCATTTAACTATTAGTAACCATTTGACTTGGTTAGTCTATTGAGCAAAGGCAAATTAACATAGATAGGTTTTCAAGAATTTGTTGAAAATTTATGTTTGATCATAATTTATTATATGGTAGGAAAACCCCATTTTAATATTGGTGTCATAGATGTGAAAATTTTCCTTCTAGAAGTGACTAGGTATGCACATCATAAAGGCAATAGATTTTATCAAAAAATGTTTGTGAAACACTGGAGGAAGTAAAATGATGGACAAGGGCACAAAAATGAGCATATGTGGAATGATAAACATTGATTTATTAACTAAAATGGGTATTGCCTCAATAAATTCCATGTAAATATCGAACCATACCAAGATAGGGATAGGAAAGGGTTAAAGAATGATTTGTGTGGTGATAGTTTCCCCTTTGTTTCACTAAAAAGATATATATTCTACTAGAAAATATTTGATGTTCTATTTAATGCATTCTTAGAAAAAAATTCAATGGATCCTTTTACTTGTTTTTGGAAAACCTAAGTGGATAGCAAATGGAGAGACATGTAGCTCTAATAGAATTATCTATCTCAGTGTTGAATTTTGTTCCATTACCAGACATCCTTTGTTACTTAAATAATAATCATCTAAAGGGAAATTTAATTGAGAGAAAGTGTTAGTGGTCACTTCCTAAATGAGTTTTGTGTCATGAGACTATTCCTATTTTTCATGATTCACCTAATATATCATAGGAAAGGATATTTAACTCAAGGTTTTTGTTCTTCAAACTTACGAGATAATGCATATGTGACAAAATTTTATTTATCCCTATTGTATGTAATCTCATAATTATATCACATTAATTTGTTTACCCACTTTTATTTCTTAGCTAAAGAGACTCTTTACTCCAAGAAGTTTTTGAGTCTATGGTGATCAATTTTGATGTATAATTGCCTATTGACTAGGTGTGGTTGAAATTTTTTATGGCATGGATTATAGCAAGAATATATTCTTTCATATGTGGAATTATCAAAGTTTGTCTGTCTTGTTGGTGAAGTTGACCCTCCTACATGTGAATAGATCCAATGTCACTTCTTGAGGTATCACTTTTGGTTAGAAATGTATTATATAATATGGGAATATCTAATAGGGGTAGTGAAAATTTAATTCTTAAAAAGATTAATGGATGTTAATGCTACCTAAAAACACTATAAGGCATGTGTTCTTAACGTGTTTATCAATGGAATGTCAATTTACCCATAGTATTTAGTGAAATTGATATAATGCCTTTCCAAACTTAACAACAATGAAGGATCTTGAGTGATTTGAATTTGTACCAATTTTTAATAGCCTTAATTTTCTTAGTATAAAATTTTATGCCTTCCTTAGAGATTATATGTCTAAGATTATTAACTTCCTTCTGGCCAAAATCACACTTGAATTATTTTTCACATAATAGGTTGTTATAAAGGAGATGGAAGGTGTGGTCCAAATATATCAAATTATCCTCCTAGATATGGATATAGTAGAGGATTTCATAAAAAAAATGAGAATGAATTTGCATATAAATGGTTAGAAGATCTTGTTCATAAAGCTCATAAATATTGATGGATCATTGGTGAGGTGAAATGGCATGATGGGAAACTAAAAAAATGACATAATGATTTCTAAAGGATTCCTTTAGAATATCATCTTATTTAATGTGGATTTGTTCATAGTTTGATCAAAATTTGAGCTTCAAGAAGAAGCAAGCTTAATGTAATTTCTAGTATTTGATCAATCACTAGAATAGGCAATTTGTCCATGATAGTGAGTTTGTTGAGTGTACAAAATTTAATACAGACATGCCAAAACCCATAATTTTTATATAAATAATAAAAGATAATAGTATATAATAATTTTGGTATTTATAATTAAAATTTACAATAATTCATGGATCATTTGTTCTATTTCATTATTCTAGAGAAATGGCATCTGGTAAGGGAAAATGTTTGGAAGTACACTACCTAGACCCAACTGGATTACATGATCTTTAGGAAGCTATGTGGGAACCCATTATTTTCCTCAAAAATAATTTCATTATTATACAAGAGTTATTATAAATATTATGGATGGTTAGAATCATAGGATTTATCAAATTAGATGGTGCATAATAGGAAACAATCCCACAATATCCATTTTTAGAAACTTCCCCATGTATTGAGAGCGAAAGATATTTATAGATCCTAGTGTAAGGCATCATAATATTTTTTTTTGGTACTTATAAATGAATTAAATTAATATAAATGAAAATTCCTATAGGATATGGCCTAGTGTCAAAAGCCACTATGCCCCTAAAACTATGTCAAAACCTCCTTGCGGCAGAATAAACATGTCTAATTTCAATTATAATTCCATTTTTAAATGTAATTGTTTCATAATATAAAATTAAAAGGTAAGTTTCCTCCAATGGTGTTAGTGAATTCAAAACTTAAACATGGATAAAAAAATAACAATCAACTTGTTTATCCAACCTAAGATCAATGAAGTTATTTGTATTGCTAGAGTTAATGATAATAGTTATGGGGTGATTCTTAAACTACGATTTTGATCTCATATTCTAAAGAGTGGATACCAAAACCAAGTCATTAACTAAAATTTCAAGTATAAATACATGGTGATATGTTCTTTGAATTCATGTTCTTCATTTTGGAAATGTTGAGCATCTTATCATTCTTCAGCATCATGTGGTGACTCAATAACCAACCAGTACAACATATATTTGATGTATGTGTGTCCTCTATATGATTTTTCATAATTTTTATAACATAGAAATTTTATATGATGATCACACTTTTTTTCATTTTTAATTAATTTAATGGGGATGAATTTTGGAGGAAGGTTTGTGAATAGTCATGATGTTGTAGATATCTTGAAATAACCAAAATTAGAAGATCAATATTGGGAGGTGGTCTTGTCTTCTATAAGGTTTGACAATTCTAATGCTTCCATAATGTTATTTTTTTAAACATATTTACCTCCATGTAAATTTTATTTTATATCCCATTGATGTAACAACTCTTGAAAAATTCATCATTTAACCATTCAGTTTGGTTGGCCAAAATTTAAAATTTAGATTGATATTTGTGAACTATTTTGGTTTGATTTTATTTGGTTAAAGTGATGGTGAAATCATAATAATTACTATGAACATAGTGAACAAAAATAATATGGGAAAAATAATCCCAAGTGGGTTATGTATGATATTTTCTAATACAATTAGTACCACTAGAAAAAATCATTATCTAAGTGACATGGTTTGGATTCCTACATGGGTGAAAATCATTGACTAGAGGGATTTAGGGGTGCCAAAATTTATGATTGAATTTATATTCTAAAATTATTTTTTCTACAAGACAATCACAATGGTGTAGTTTTCACAAGAGTGGAAAAAATATTTTTAAGTCTCTAAGAGAAAATCATTATATGATAATTTTCTCCAATTTTTTAAAGTACCATTAAAATTATCATCTCGATGAGAAAACAAAAATGTTGTATTGTCCCTATGGGAAAAAATATGCTTACATTTTTTAATTTTATAATGGATTGATATAAAATGAGTTGAAGTAACCAATTTGAAACATTTCAACCTCTCTAGCTATTGCAATGACTTCAAGTAACCATTTTAAAATATTTTTACCCTTATGGTAGTTATAGTTAATATGTTTATATCAATTGATGAAATATGATATTTATTTTCTAATTGTTTCTTATTACTATAGTTTACAATAATTGAAACTCTATTTATAAAAGTTACAAGGTTATAGGGAAAGATACTACAGTGTGTGTTTGGTTTATGAGTTTTAAAATATACTAATATCATTCATAAAAAGTGTTGGCTCAATATTTTAGATCACTAAATATTGTGAATATCCATTATGTATCCCAATATATCATCTCTAAGGTAATTTGAAAGTAACTTCTATCAGTTAATCACTTATTAGTGCATCACATAAATAAATAACTAAAGGCTTCTTATGGATAGGCTGTGAAAATAACCAGGGGTTCTTCCTGTATACTAGAAGGTGTGTGTAATCACAAGTCTACATAAAAAGATATTTAATGTATTGTATATTGGTCCATAACCCCTCAATACATAGAATTAGGAAATGTAATAACCACTTATCTTGAAAAGACAACTTTTAATTAGTTTTAAAACTATTGTAACATAGTTTATAACATAAATAAATAAGAGAGAAAGCAAAAAAATTAGGGAAAAAATTTAGTTACACCAATATGTTACCAATTTATGATCACAAAGATATATATTGGGTAAGGTGTGAGCATATGGTGTATAAATTTAGAGAACCCTAAACCACTAAAAACTTCATGCCAAAAAATGGCCTTGGAAATACATTTGATACAAAATGTTAGGAACCTACTTGTAGAAAAAATAATATAACAATAGATATATAACAAATACTCACAAAATGAAAAAAGAATAAAAATAATTTATTTAAAATGGTATATTCTCATAATAAAGTAGTTTGGGCCTATTTGAGAGGGAAACTTTCTTTGAGCATGTCTCAATACAAAATATTCAATAGATGACATTTCTTATTACACAAGCCCTCTATTTAAGTTTTTCTACTAAATATAACTAATACCTTCCATACATGTGGATTAGTTAAAAATAGTAAATTGGATGACTTAAAACTCATATGAATCTAATATTTTATTAATAATACATAATACAAAAAATAAAAGTTAGGATGAAGGGGTCATAATAGGGGGTGCCCTTCCAAAAATTTATGCAAAACAACTAGATAACATCATCAATAATATATATAAATTTGTCTCTTCCCCAAAGTTAGAACTTATATATGCTAAAAGTGATTCAATTTTGAGGAGAGGAGTATATGTTCCATATCTACAAAAGTTAGTTTATCTAGAGCATAAAAAATGACATGTAGTGAAGATAATGCTCCATAGAAAAAAGGTCAATACCTAAAATATTAGGAAATAAACCTTCTTTATAATTAAAACAAAACTTATACCCATTTATGTCCAAATTTTAAAAAATAATACAAACTAAAAACCTACCCTAGAAATTAATAGTACTATAAACATATAACTTATAATCTGTTTACCAAAACCTAGAAGTAACCCCTAATGAAAGACAAACCAAAAATTTGGGAAAATTTGTCCCTACAACCTCACCCCCATCCAAAATGTATATTAAGACCAATTAAAAGGGGTATGTAACCATAACCTATGAGGAGGATATAAAATTTTAATATCCATAATATGTAATAGTAAAACCATATCCAAACTCTTGATGAAAAGTAGACACATAGGCTTCTAAGTAAAAAACCCACAATTATAAAGACATTACAAATCTAATCTAGGAAAAGATAAATATTAGAGAAGGGGATATGATAAGTAAATATATTGAATAAAATATTAACCAAAATAAGGTCTCATCCACTCCATCATCTAGTACAATTTATTAGGTCCTTATCTAGGATATTACGTTTACTAAATATCAAATCAATATAAGAAATCATATTATTTAGAACACCCCTCTTCTACATGAGTTTATATATCCTAAATTCATCATTTTTAGATTATTAATTCTATATTTATATGTTATAATAGTCTTGTATACTTGAAAAATACATATCAGGGGTCTACCCTTTAGTTTGACTTTCCTTATAGTTAAATACTCGCACTCACTACCTTAATAAATCTAATTACTTATTTTTTAGTTAAGTATTGATTATTATTATTATTATTATTATTATTTTATATATATATATATATATATATATATATATATATATCACTTTTAACCATAAAATGTCTAAAATATGATATATATACTTCACTATCAGTTGAATAATATCAACAACTTTCTTCCACCTAGGACAATTATGTTTGGGGTAGTATAATAGCATCGATGCTACTATCCCAAATCCAACTTAAGTTTCCTTACCATATAAACACTCAAATTTGAAAATATTTTGATTTTTATGGGTCACCTAATAATATCATTAACCATTATGTGAGGATCATTTGAAAATATTGATATAAATACAGGTCAAATCCAATTCATTTGGACATCTAGTAATTATTAAACAATCACCTATCCTAACTCAATCAATCAATTACACAACTGATATATTATACCCTATTCATTATTATTCGTATATAAATCATAAGAGTATTCATAATATATCTCTAATCCACTATAAATATATCCCATGAGCCATATTTTTTAAGTTATAATATTTATCACTACATGCATTACATATAGTATGTTTCACCCTTGTACCCACACATTTCCACATAGAGGAAAACTACATAGGTCTAAGGCCATCCTTGGAGTATTGGATATGTATTAAACACTCATTTATATAGGGGTCATTTAGGTCATCTTGACACTATTATCCCACTAACCCATTTTTGGAAAAACAACCCAATCTAAGGTAGAGAGCTAGGGTTTAAGATATAAAAAATGATATATACCCTATACATGAAATATATATAAATAAAAATAAAGGTGATTAAAACCCTATAAATATCTAGATAGTCACATATTGATACAATGAACATTTCATAGATGATAGTTGCATTGGGATTTTAATAGTTTCATAGATTTAAGAGTTCATAGGGTGACACAAGTGTTTAGACATCCAAGAAGAATATTTGTATAAGCTAACAACTATTTTATGAACATAAAAAAATTATTTCCATACATGTACATTTCATAACTATCTATTCATCACTATAAAATATAAGTATCATTTCTTATTCATTATTATGAAATCAAAATATTGTGTGGCATTTTGATTTTTATATTTAGTATTCTAACAATTCAACACTAAAATTAAATATCATAAATTGAAATATTTAAATAGCATCCTTTAAAGAATAGTTCATCTCACTCTTAAAAAACATATACCTCTCAACCTTTTATAACAATAAAATTTTCAAAAAAGGGTTATACATCTAGTGAACCCAACCTTTGTTTTTCCTTGTTAAAAATGTTAGTCTATCCTAGGGTTTCTTGATTTTTTTATTTTTAGTTTCTAAACTAAAAATATTTTAAAATCACCTTTTGTAATCACCCAAAAAGTTTTATTTGAGTGATAAGAGTCATAATTGAGACTACATATCTTTATCTTAGCCTTAGACCTATCCTAGATGCTATTATCACACTTATTCATCCTTCATACAAGTCATAGGCACCCCTAGTTAAACTAAAGTAGTCCTAAACCCTCACATCATTATCTTGGACATTCATGCCTACTATTTTACCAACTAGACACTAGTGCCTTAATAAATATAGTAGTGCCACATGTAGCTAGTATCCCAAAAATGTCATTAATGTCATTTACCTCTTTATTTCCAAAACAAATATCTTTTCAAAACTAGAACCTCCTAGGGTTGACCTAGACCTCTTTAATCACCTACACAAGCATAAAACTATATATATATATATATATATATATATATATATATATATATATATCTATATATATATATATATATATATATATATATATATATATATATGAATTTTATCCCTCTAACCACTATATGGAAATCATATGCAAAACACACATTCAAACTCATAACAAGTTATGCATAATTAATTTTATAAATATTATTATTCCCTACTTATAATACTACCATTTACAATAGTCCTAAGCTCATATTACCTATATTTCCATTCTCAATCAAATTCAATTCACTGAAGGCCACTATTATACTATATACACTTGTAATTTCACCAGTACTTAGGTGGGGAGAACTACATCAGGATTGATCACTCCTCAATGTATTGGTATGTAGGAAACTCTCTTAATAGTAGGGTGTTAATAATGTCTAGCCTACCCTACTAATAAACACACTTTTAGTTCATTTCAACTAGATTCTCTAACTACTTGGAAGATTAGGTTTTGATCACTAAATTAATCATTACATGTAAAATATAGGGTTTAAAGACTCATGCACATAGGAATAGGCCTAATATATCTAGACATAGGTATACCCAAAAGCTTGGGATAGTCCTGCATAGAGGACACTACTACCAATATCAGGACACTACCACCACCTTTTTAATAATTGTGTTAGTGTCTGATTATGGTATTAATATTCAGGAGGGGTTCTGACACTAAGATCTAGTTTGTGACACTTATACAAGATTACCCATTAGTTTATAGCACCCAAATTACCCATATCAATTATTTTATAGTTAAGTTCTTGTACTATTTATTACTATTTTAAAACGTCAAAGCTAGTCAATTTTGTAACATATCCGTGGATATATTTATTGGATATTATTTTCCTCATTTAGTCTACTTAGATATTTAGAAAACATAGGATTTACATAAATAAAGTCTTAAAAGTTTAAAAAAATTTGTGAACCCAACTTACTTCAAACATTTCTAAAACCCTAACCCTAGATATTCTTAGGGTTTGTATCTTTTTTGTGCCTATGCTCAATATTTAGTTCAAAATTTTCATATTTGTTTCAATTTTTTTTTAAATATTTATTAGATTAAATTTATTTAAAGGTTCAAAATAAACAAATATTAGTTTTCACCCAAACTACAATGGTAAAATTCAACATCTGATTTGATGAAATTGATAAAAGATAATTGCAATATTTTGTTTCCAAACATCTAGATATGCAAGATAACCTCATCAATATTATTCAAGTTGAACTTAAAAAACTAAACAATGTTCAATCTTCAACTCCCCAAGCTAATAAAATTGTTACACATACATTGGGGCCAACTCATATAACAAAACAACCAATTGTAACTCAAACAAAATTTGTGACAACTGCACCTCTTATGGCTAGTTCTCCCACTCCAAATGTACAATCCCTTATACACAAGGTTCATACTGTATAGTCTAAGGTGTTACATATTAGGAAAGGATACATCACATGCCTTATATTCCAATTTTATATTACATACACCTTTGACACATCACATAGTGATAACTCCCTTTCCATCCAAATTCATGGCACTTAAGATTACATTATATGATGGTAAGGGTGACCCAGAGCACCATATCCAAGATTTTCACATATCTTGTTCGGACTATATTGCATTATCACTAAGTTATTCCCATGAAGTTTAAAGTATTATGAATTATAGTGGTTTTATTCCCAAATCAATATATCACCATATTCAATCCTTTGGATAACATGTTTTTAACATATTTTTCCATAAACATAAGTGACAAGATGTCATATGCTCAAGTTGAACAATTCAAATAAAATTAAAATGATCCTATTTAAAAATGCATATTATGATACAAGACTAACAAACCCAATGATAGATAAAGAGCTTCATGACCTCTTCAAATAGAGTCTTCTCCCAACATTACACAAAGCTATCTTGTTTAATAAGTTTCCAACATTCACAACTTTATACCACACTATAAAATAAAGAGAAGTTAATATGATATCAATGGGGAAAATGTGATATATAATTGGATTAGAATCAACTACTAAGATTTATAATAAGCATAGATATAAGGTAAGGGCTATTGAAAACAATATTTATCCAAAGGCCACAATTATCATATCTTTAGAGCCATCTTCTCATCTTGTTTTATTAGCTCCTCCACAAAGAGTCTTTACCAACCTTACAAAATTAATGACACGTGTTTAATATAATATCTTGGAATACAATGTTATATCTCTACCTCCCATAAAATAGGTTGATGTGACATGACCTATTTCAAATAAATATTATTCCAATCCATTCTACAAGTATCATAAGGCATAGGGCCATAAAATAAATAGATGCATCAAATTGAAACATAAGATATAAGATTTGATTGAGGATAACATCATTAATGTGGGTACACCTATAGAAGAACCAAAAGTACAATAAATAGATGATAAGGAATTGAAAATATTCTCAGATCCATTTCTAAAGCACATAACAAATTAGGAAGGGAGCACTTCAGGTGTTCATTGCACAATATCATTAGTGTGTATGACACTATAGTTCTACCTAAACCACTCATCACTTTCTAAGAGAATGATATTGTTGATGATAATTCAGATTTATATGCACTCTTTGTACAAACCTACATAGATCATCATCCTATCTAGAGTGTTATGGTTGAAAATAGGTTAAGTATTATCATGTGCACTATCAAACTTATACAAAAATTTGGTGTATTTAGAGTAGGATATATCCCATATAGATATAGTTATCAGTGGTTTCAATGGTCATGTTCAAATCTCCATCAAGGAGAATATACTTCCACTATAGGTTGGACTAGCACATGTGGCCACTAGATTCTTAGTGTTACCTAGTGTAAGTGTATTTGACATGTTATTGGGTAGGCCATGGATACAACATCTATGATCTATCCCATCCATAGGGCATAGATGTATAAAATATATACATGTAAATCAAGTAATTTAGGGTCTTATATATGATTATCCTCTACCTATATCATAGGTATTTACATCCCAGTTACTAGTTATAGCATGGTTATTAGATACAACTCCTAGCATAGATCATATTAGTATAACAGAAAGATTAGTAGATCCATTAGTGTAGACAAGGTATACCCATATGGTATTTACACATATGAATACTCTCCCACAAAGACCATATTAGAGTGACCCCTACATTAGATATATGTTGCATATTCTAGAGGTCCTCCTATTCAATTTTTACCTAAATCAATCTTACTAGGTCCTTAGGGTTCTCAAAATAGGGTAATTATGCCACATACAACTTCTACTAGATGGGTCCTGAAGACCCATACAATTCACATGAAACCAAATTTAGTGCCACAAATTCATAGCACCATGCCACAAGAATATTTAGATATAGATAACTCAATGTAGTAGATTATGGGAGAATAGTTTTCTTTTCACATAACACACATTATCATAGTTCCTTTATTTGACATAGGCCATAGTGATAGTGAGTCTCCCATGATACTTATCATTTAGTATTGTTCCTTTTTTCTTGTACATAATTTCCTTCTCTCTTTATCTTTGTACATAGTTCATTTTCATGTTTCTTATACATAGCTTATATCCAAAAAATATATAACGTAAAAAACACAAAAAAAATCAAATATTATTTAAAAAACATAAAATTATAGATTATATACATTGCTACGTTTACATTTCTTATATTTTATAGACACTAAATATGCTATATATCTTAGTGTTAGTCACTTTTATCATACATACATGCTTCACATATTATTTTCAAGTAATTTCACATTACTATATGACTTAGTTCAACTTCCCTGATCTAGATTTGTTATTATCTACTGACTAGGGGCATATACATTAATACATGAGTGTTCACTTGACACATTCACCCACTTGGGGGCATCCTATACATAGTTTTGGTTCCCAAGTTATATATTTATATACTCCACATTTAAGCTTTAAAATTATTATATCTTGATATTGATCATGATACTTGATTTAACCTTTTAGGGTTTACATGTTTAATTACCTATGTTTGGTTAAAAGGTTGAGATGTCTAAATCAATGAAACAACTTAAAGTAATTAATCTATTGATCTATAAATAAATTTAACATTGATTGACTTTATAGTAATAGTAATACATATTGATAAATATAAACTTAGTTTAAAATAAATTACCTTGGATGATATTATCCCAAGCAAGATTCTGATATTCATATATTCACTAGATCGCAAGCAAGATTTTGATATTCTTACATTCACTAGATAGTAGAGCCCAGTTTGGATAGTAGTTCCATCCATGTGTAGTGTTCAAGATGTGGCACTAATGTCCTATTTATGAGATTATTCTTATTTTTGAGAAGCACATGCACTTGTGTATATGTGTTTTATTCCTCTAAAACTAGAGCTTATAGCTCTGTATTGTACTTATTTGATGTGCAAACCCTAATTTTCTTTGCATGTGTGATCTGATCAAGATTTTAGTGTGTGCTAGTAATATGTAATGGACATCCTCAACACCCTAATATGTAGAGAGTTTCCTACATACCAATACTCTAAAGAGGGATCAATTTTGATGTAGTAATACCACCTAGTGCTTGATGTATGTGTAAGTGAATTCTAGAAAGAGAGTGGCCTTGGATGCTTTGAATGTGATTTAGTCTTTAAATGATTAAAAATTGGACTTAGGATTTTTGTAGATGGTATTATACAAAAAGTAGAGAAAATAGGGATAATGTACCTTAATTTTGATAAATTTTATATTAGGTTTGGATAGCTTTTACATCTATTTTCAATTTAGCCAATAGTGCTGGATTAGACTTATATTTATAGGGTTATATTACTTGTGTGGATAATAAAATGACATTAGGCTAACCTTATGAGGGGCACACATTTGAAAATATATCTATTGGGAAGAGTTAGGGATAAGGAGAGTAGTGATTATTTGGGGACACTAATGCCATGTAGTTATAGTGTCCCAAATGTGGCGCTAATGTCTTTATGGTAGAATTATGGAAAAGTTGGATAGGGGTCAAAGGTGAAAATTAGGGATTATGTCTTGATTAGATGTAAGTGAAAAAGGTATGTTGAATGGCCAGAGATGCAAGTCTAAGGATCTATAATATGTCTATGGCAAGCTTGGGGATAGGGTGACTCAAGTGACACTCTTACAATTTAGTTACCACTTTTAGGTGATTACATTTTTATCCAATTTATGATTGTAATAAAACAACACAAAATGACTAATATAAATGAAAAATAAGCATACCCAAACTTTCCTTGGAAGTTAATCCCATTTAGTTGAGTTTGAATATGTGAATCTAGGTATGCATGATCTAAAGCAATGTCCTACAGTGAAACATGAAAAAAATAGTCTTTAATGATGAAATAATAAAATGTAAAATACAATGCTAAAATGAAATGATTGATTAAAGAGAGAGGAAATAAACAAATGCACTTCAATGGGTACATAAACTAATGCATAAACCTAGTGAAAAACTATGTGTGTGAGGTACATAGTGGTCATATCATTGAATAACTTGAAATAAGTTGGTATCTTGCTCAATCCTCATTTGGGTGGCTCATGAAATCAATCTAGTTTTTAATCCATCATTGCCTACCCCTACTTGGTGGATCTTGATCATTTTGAATAGCTTGGATAAAACTATATGTATGTTGAACCCTTTCATATATGTGGATCAAGAACTCAATTAGGCCATGACTCAATAATTACTCCTTATGTGCACTAGATACATATATAAGTATATTTTGAAAAGTGATGAAAGTATCAAACTTTTATGTATTCATCTCCACATCCACTCGAGTATATTAGGTGGCTCTAGGCCACTCAAGAATGCCAAGAACTATACATGGAGTAAGGAATGAATATGGTGATAACCTATTATGTGATATCAAGTGTATATAACATAGATAATGACATGGAGTTTACCATTCCATCTAATCAATCTCTTTAAAATTGAGTATATAAAAACTATGTACCACACACATGCCCCTAATTTGGTATCTAAGTATACTGAATCTGAATCAATTATGTTATAGTTAAATCCATGTACTAATCTAAATGTATAAGTGATCATGCCATATATGATGCCCCCAAATTTGAAAAACTAGTATGAATCTTGATTTAAATGGTTGAATATAAGTTAAATCTAAACATAACTACCAAACCTATGATTATGTCTATGCAAATCTATATTGTACTTAGTGTACTGGTTTGAATGAACTAGATTGTCCTAAAGTTGGGGATACTAAATAGTAGATCCTATAGTGGACAGTAGTTCCCTATGGGACTAGTGTCCCAATCTAGCTAATAATGTCTGCTTGGTTTGATCTTTGCATGGTCTAAACTGACTACTAAACCTCTCACGTATTTTATGTATGCCTTGAATTTGATCTTTGGAACTAAGCCTATGTGTTGAAATGTATCTTTAAAAATCAAATTAGAAACCTGATCTTTGTGAAATCCCCTATAAATTTCCCCTATTTTGAGGGTAATTATGAAATCTATGGAAGTACTACCCTCTAAATAAGTAGATCTACAAAAATGTGTTATCTAGAGCATTATATTCCAATATAATGTACATACATAACATCAAAATGTAAATGTATCTGAGCATAAGTAGGAAGTGTAATATGTATGTTGTAATCTAGTATTTCATAAGGGTATAAAGATATATGTAAACAATGTACAATATTAAAATCTGAGTAACTACCAATGGGGATGGGTCATGATGTCCATCAAGTCTCCCAATTAGGAAGGGTAGATACATGATATCCCTCATGGAATTGATAATTGGTGTGTGTGTAATAATAAATTACAAGTTTCATGGTGTAGAAGCAGATAAGGAAATAAACATACAAGCACATGAATCATGCAAAAAGGTAGGCCAACGGGCCATAATACAAGAAACATGGGCACATGTCACTAAATTTGAGAATGAAGACATATAAGGACATGTTAAAATTTCCACATATGTAAACAACATGAAATTTGGCATATAGAAACAAAGGACATGTTTAAATATCCATATATAGAATCATGAAAGAGAACACATAAGGGAAATGGGCACATGTCCAAGACATACAAATAGAGAAGTGTCATAGAATTAAAGTACCAATGACATATTCAAATGCCCATGAATATGTAAGAAGCATAAGAACACAATCAATTATAATATAGGAAATAGAAATGAAAGCATGTATAACTATGTAATACAAATCTATGTATATGTTAGGGTGAATATATACTAAAGTTAACTAGTGATAGTCAGAAAAAAATGAGCAATGAATATCAATAATCAATATCAAGATAAATAAATGCATAACTAGAATGTATAATATGTAAAAATAAAACCTAGTTATATCAACTGTGTAGAAGATGCCCCCAAGTCAATATATGTAGAAATGTAAAAACTTGGATCAGTGTAAATGCCCCTAATAGGTGGATGATAACTAGTTTGGATTAGTATAGTGGATCAGATTCCCATCTTGAATCTACAAGCACTCGATAAGAACAATTGAAGCATATGTGTATGATAAAACTAAATACATTAGGAGAGCTATCAATATGCATTATATGATAAGTAGTAGAAATATAAATAAAATAATGCATACAATCTATAAAAATTTTGGATTTTTGAAAATTTTGAATGTTTTTGGATTTTGAGATATTATATTTTTTTTTGTGTTTTTGTGAGTTTGAGCTATGTATAAGTATATGAAATTAAACTATGTATAAGGAGTGAGAGAGAGAAGGAAGTTGTATAATGGTAGGAACTATACGTTCAACCATGGAGTCTTATGGGAGATTCAATATCATTATGGCTTGTGTCAAAAATAGGAATGGTCATCTCTCGTGCAATGTGATTGCTATGTTATAGTTGAATGTTGTTGTAGTAGAAGTTTGAGTATTGTTCATCATTAGAATTATAATATTGTTATACATTAGAATCATAATAACCTAGTGTGGTTTATAGGTAACTAGCTAATAATGTGGATTTGATATTTTTAAAATTGTGCTTAGGAATATTGATTGTGATTTTTCCCTTTGAAACTGTGTTTTTCATAGACATATTATTTGTGGAGGCTCTTTTGCTAGAAAACCTTGTTTGAGAATGCTTGTTTGATGAGCATTATTTTGAATTCATAATTGAAGCCCTTACTATTTTTATAATATTTCTTGTGTATTTGGATGTTTTTCCTTGATAAACTATATTTGTGATTGATGTACCTTAGGATGTTTAATAAACCCCAAACCTTGTTGACCAATATTATGAACTAATAGAATATGAGAAGTGATGCCTTGGGATTTTTTCCCCAAATTTTGACCATGATGATCATACTATTGTAAATACTTTTGACCAAACAAATACCATATTGAATTTTTATCCTCCTTTTGGAGAGGTATCTTTCCCTAATTTATCTTTGCTTGTTGTACTATTTCTTCATCCTATTGTGCTTTTTGAACCTTTTGTTGTTATGAGATATACTTTGGAAACCATTGTTATACTTATTGATATTTTTGTCCCAAAAATGTCAAAATATAAATTAAACTAATGGATACCCATTAATATTTTTTAAAACTACCTTAAATTGACCCAAAACACCCATTTTCCTAAGCCAGTGGAATTTGGAGAATGGACTATAATTTGAAATTTGTAAAATTGAAAATTATTTCCTAGACTCTAGATCCCACAATGCATTAGATAGTAAAATATAGAGATTAGAATATAATTTTCAATTTAAAAAATTATAAATTTATTCCTAGAATTTGGATCTCATATTGTATTAGTTGACAAAAACTAGATATCTGATTGCTAATTTTAATTTGCAAAATTGTAGTCAAACCTCCACTTCTCACTAAACACTAGCTGGTGGAAATTGGAATCCCACTCATAATTTGTAATTTGAAAAAATAAAAATTGTAATCAAGGTTTTGCTTCCTACAAACCAATTACCCTATTTAAACTAGAACTTGGATGACAATTTGTAATGTTACTAATTGCAAATTGTGATCAGAGTTCCACTTCCTATGCAACACTCCAACTAGAAACCAGAACTCAAAGAGTACTTTATAATTTGTAAAATTAAAAATTAAAACCCAGGATTTGCTTCCCACTGAGCACCTTCCCTACAAATTTTGAAACTCCAAGAACAATTAGAAAATTGCAAAATTGTAAATTATTCCCCAAGTTCTGCCTTCTTATTTTCAAAGGGTCAACTAAGACTATTTCACAGAATCTAAAGTTCAACATGTAACTAACAAATTGAATAAATGTGAAATTACTTGTGGACTTCCCATCTCTATCAACTACCACTTTAGGGCATTAATTTTTGGAAAATTCAATGTCTATAAATAGAATTAGGGTTTTACAAAAAAGTAACTTAAGTTATTTTTAGTTATCTTTTGTTCAAAAGATTGAGTTTTACTTTGATGCCCCCATTGCAATAAGATGAAGTTGTATTTGAATTGGAGAAGAAAGAAGGCTTTTAATGAAGATTTATAACTCCCTCCATGCCTTCAACAATTGAGTATCATGACCATCTCTTGCATGTTTATTTTTCAACTTATTCACCTCACTAAGGAAGCCATTATTGTTGTAGATCATTCCTCTTTTCATGGAGTTTCTAGATTTGCATGTTATTCTACTAGGCATGGGATTTCATTGTTAATTACATCTCTTTTATGATATATTTTGTATAAATATGGGTAATATGGCATATCCCAACTAATATTATTATTGTTAGATTTATTATTCTACATTTTGAAAAACCTTTTTACATGTTGTAACCTAGAGAATTAGAATAAATTGAAGATTTGTGTTTCTTGTTTGAGAAATCTTTGTGTATGCAAGGTTATTTATATATTTGTGGTTATTTTAATTATTATTTCAGTGACAAAATTTCATTTTTGGTATGTTTTTTCCTTTTTAAATATTTTTTGATTAAAAATAAAGAATATTGTGCCTTGTATGAAAAATACCAAAATTTGCCTTTGAATTCACATTTGCATAAGTTTGTGCTCCTAAAAAAACTCAATATATTTTCCATTCTATTTTTTTCATTCAATTAAGAATTAAAATCCACTATAAAATATTTGGTGTAATCACTATTTTTAGCTTTTTAATTTTATTCTCAAAACTCTTTTCCCCCACCAAACCCTAGTTTAGGAGCAGGATCACTAAAGAAGTGGAATCTCTATAAACTAGTAATTTATTAGTTGCAATAAATTTTGTGAAAGGAATCCAAACTTCTCTAAAGGTCCACCTCAATTCACTAAGGTCCTATAGCTTAGAAGTGATTCAATTGTATCATTATATTTTCACACAAAGAGCTACAGCATCAACAACAGGTGAAAAATCTATGTGATAACAAGGGACCAAAAAATTACAAAGAGATTACTGTTATTCTCATCAAGTGTTGTATAGGCCTCATACTCTTTCCAAAATCACCCGGTAACTCCACTAGCTTATGAATTTAGTATTTCAAGGTTGACATATGCCAAGCAAACAAACAAGATCATGTACTAGAGGTAAGAGATAATTTTTGGAATTATCATTTTTGTCTAAAAAGAGATCAAAATCAGTTGTACCTTACCCTAGAGTATATCCTAAAATTTATTTGCATCTCCTTCAATTCCTCCCATATGTTTCTTACCTCCCATGATGGTTAAAATTTAAATTTCATAGCTTTCAATGGAGGCATCCCACTCTAGTTGGTCTAATATGATGATATACCTACCTTGGATTAAAAAGGCTTATGTATTTTACTAGCGAAGCTTCCACCATTCCTATGGAACACATATAAGATATTACTAATTTTGTTTAGTCCACAATGTGGTACAAGATAATGTTATAATTAGGCTCATGGTATCCTCTTTCAAAATTAAATCCTTACATTGTACATAGGTCTTCCTCCCAATTCTATCCATGTTTGAGATGACCTAGGTACTATACTATGTACCCAATTTGAAGATAAGAGTGACCACCTCTCCTTGGTTGAACAATTAATTTTAATTCAACAAGCTTCTCATGAGCACATGACTAAATTCAATTTCCATTTTCAAAAGACATGGAATAGAATTATAGTATTGATCAAGCCAACTCCAAATAACGTTTTTATATATTACTTAAGAGCTTTGAATAGTGATCTAGCTATTATGATTCAGTCAATGGGTGGCACCATACTTCCTAATGCCTATGAAATTACAATAAGGGTATAAAATTGTTTAATTTAAGAAGGAAAATTTTCCCCAAGGCCACCAATGCCTATATTTATAGAAATACCTCATAGACCACCTAAAATTTCTCCAATTCTTACCATGAGAAAGTCACCAAATTTAGCTCACACTCATACAGATGATTTATATGAGGTTAAGTCACTACTCAAGAGTTTTGGAAATGAGTTAGTACCAATAAAGAGGTAGCAATCCCAAAAATACAAGGCTTATTAGTAGGCTAACCTAGCATACCAACCCAATAAGTATCCATACTAAGGCAATTCACATCCACAAGGTCAAAACATATAAGAAAAACCTTTAAACATCTATGGTGTACCTATACTAGGTGCTTCTAGATATATTATACCTATTCCTAATAACGTAGCTTAGGAGTATGAGTGGTGTTATCCTTATTTTTAGCCATATAACTAGAATACTTATCCTAATGGTGTTATCAACCAATACTTGATGGTGTAAGACATATAAAATATACAACGACATCAATAATAATCCACTTCCCAAGAAGCAGATACATAATAATTGGCTTAGGGTGAGGAAACTCTTCTAAACTAGAAAGCAAAAACATTTATGGTGTAAATTAGGAGGAGGAATTGTTCAATGGTAGAGGTTTGGTGGTAGCCAATACACATCCAAAGCAAATAAAAATATAAAGTGATCAACCCCCCAGGGTGGAACAAGCTATAACTTCTAAAGTTGTACAAGAACTTGTAAAGAGTAACACAATACAAAGGCCACCTTTTATTCCCACAATCTAATCCAAAGCAAAGGTGCTGACTCCAAATCTTGTAAAATAAGACATAGCTCTTACAAAGGCATAAGTAAAGGTTGGTAATATCCCTTTAAGTATTGTTGAGTAAATTAATAACGCCAATTTTAATGTTACTATTGTTATTAATTTGGCCTATCAAGGTCAAATTACTACCCCTATCAATTGAAACTTTCCTAAAACCAGTCATTAGCCCTTTACAACTAGTCAAACTAGACATTTATGGCCTAAAAACACTAATTTTGGTCAAAAAAATTTAAAATATTTTCAAATATCGAATTAAATATCCAAAAAGGATTTTAATATATTCAAAAGTATGATAATGGATTAAGCCTTAAGTTTCAAATCATGACAAGGTGTTTTAATGAGTTTTCTAAGTCAAAAAGGCCACAAAACCCCTCCAACATGCCAAATTGGTAATTTTAAAACATGAAAAGGTAAATTTTTTTTATTTTTTACATGAGATAGCACGTAATACTTCTCAAATGTTATTTTCAAAGTGGTGTAAGGCTTTTTATATTTCTTAAAAGGGAAAAAAGACTCTTTTTCTTCATTTTTGCAAGAAAAGTATAGATTCTATTTAGATTCTATAAAAATAAGGTAGGGGGATTCAAGCTAAGGGAATATTAAGGATTCATGATTATTTTCATGTAAATTCATGGCCATACAGGCCCAAAACTAGTCTTCTTTTGTTACATTGCTTATTAGCACAAAGAGGCCTACCTATAGCTTTTCTAGTGGTATAGACTATTGAGGAAGGGTACAACTTTCAAATTTAGAATGAAGAAGTTAGACTAATTTTTTTTTAATGGTCTAATTGGTTTATTAATTGGATTCACCAAGCTCATGAACCATTTAGTTGAACATAGGTCAAATTATGCTGCCTTACAACTAGGAAGGTAACCAATTTTCTTCATTTTCTCCTCACCTGGGTAGAGTTTCAAATAAAATCAACTTGTTATAGAATCTTGAGTAATTTTTGTACCTTTCCATGGTCTCTTTAAAGTGTTATTAATCTATTTCAAGATCAAATAGAGGTCACAAAGTTAGCCAATCTAAATCTATAGTTAACAAGCTTGCAAGGGAGAGTTATATGGAGCATGAAGAGGAAGGCAACCTCAAATTTTCTAAAAATTTGTGTTTTTTAGGGTTTACATCAATTTTTCATTATTTTAAATCATTGTTCTCAGAAGATTTCAAAGTTTCATGGCCAAAAAACCCACCTCCATGTTTTGAAGTATCCCAAAAGGAGCTAGTTTAGCATAAATTAAGGGGTTTTTGCAAATTTTAAGGTTTTTTGAGAAAACTTTGTTTCAAATCCATATCCTTGCACTCCTATAATGGCCTTAAAATTCATGAGTTGTGATATTTATATGCCCATGTTTTCATATATCCCATCATCTTGGCCTTTGTCAAGCTTCACCATCCTCCTTCCCACTACCACCCCATCCATCCCCATCTTATTACCATTCTCAATCATATCACTATGTTTTTATCTTCATTCCTCCCTCCATCTTGCTTTCTTCATCATATTTCCACTCATATGACCCTCAAACCAAATCTCCATCCCCATATTTTCATTGGCATATGAGAACCAAAAGTTTGATAAAGAACCATCAAGCATGATCAAGGGGTTTATATCCTAGTTGAAGCATCAAAACACATTAAGAAGGAGCACTATCAGCAAGTGGTAGAGTGAAAGTATAGATATAAATTTTCAATGATTTTAAAAAAGGGAGAGACCTTCCTCAAGGTATATTAAGGAAAACATCCATGGTGTGAGAGGGAAGCCACCTTAGAGCTAAGGAGGGAAATTTGGACATTCAATTTTGACATCCCTAACACCAAAATGACATATATAGTAATGTAACATAGTCTAGGTATGATCATGATCATGCTGAGATAGTTAAATTGAATTAGGCCTTCATCAAGGTCTATAATAATAAGTTCCATGATAATCAAGAAGAATAAGGACTAGGTTTATCTTTGAGCCTTTCCTTAAGGTCATGAACAAGTTTTGGTCCATACAAATATGACCTATACGGTCACATACAATTAAGATAAGGTTCAAACATTGTTATATTTATCATATGGAACTTCATAGGAGCATGGATTGACTATCATAATTAATTTTTTATTTTGGTTACATCTTCATGTTGTCATCATAACAAAAAACCAGCCTTTATACTCATCAAGAAGTTATCTTCCCTAATAGTCCTATGCCATTCCAAAGAGGATCTAATTGGTAGCAAGAAGAGTTTTATTAAGACTAAAAGGGTGTTTTGGTCATAAGAAGGCATCAATATTATTGAATACATCAATCTCACGAAGGCTAAAATATAGTATTTAAGAAAGGTTTAAGAGAGAAGTCTAAGAGACCTACAGCCAACATAAAACTAATCTACAGTCATCTAAGGACACCTAATGGCCTATTCCTAGGGTTAAAACAAGTAGAAAAGATATAAGGATAGTTACATAAGGATTATTGGCTTCATCAAACACTTCAAACAACATAATATCATAAGTATTAAAAAGAGTAAGCATAGAAATGATAACCTACAATGCCAATTAATGCCTTATAGGTTGCCCTTTGGATCACTGTCTATAGTGAGGGTTGGGTCATTATAGACCTTTCAAGGATTTGAAAACCTAATCCTAATAGTTTTTTTAAATCAAATGAATAATGATGTTCTCAAGGGATGGATAGGAAACAAGGGATATGTGGTTAAGTGATACAAAATGTAACATATAACCACCTCATACTAAAACTTATAGCCAAGTAGGAATTTGAGCAAGGAAACCTAACAAAGAGGCTATGGACCTAGGAAGCTACCAAATAAAGATCATGAGGAATTATAGAGAGGGAGGCTCAGGAGATGTACCATTATTATAAATACAATATAAAATCATACTCAGGTGCACCTACAATTCCCTATCTATACAAGGGCAGATTACCAAAAAAAAGAGTCAATAGCTTAATAGGAGGTCTGTGATCATGAGGAGATGATTGATTTTGGGAAAATACAGCCTTCTCAAGGGGTGGATAAAGTTTTAAAATGTCATGATTAATTTTCAAAGGGTATAACAATATGATTCCAACACCTATTACTATAACTCATAGAGATGTACCTATAGTCAAGATGAAAGACTAATTCTTGTGAAGGCATAAGGGGTTTGGAACATTGCATGAGGAGATATCTTGAATTAATTTTGAATCATTTTGACATGGAAATATATTTTATACCTATTTTTACCCTTATTGAAATATCCAAGCACTATCTATCCCTACATGCCTCGATCTAGGGTCATATCACAGTCAAGGCATGAGAAAGGAGGAGACTATTTTTATAGGTTTTCTAGCATGTTGAAGATATCAATCAATCTTGTAAGAAGCTTGGTAAGATTTAAGATTTAAATTTATAACGACTTATGTTTCTCCCTTTGAATTCATATCTACATCCATGTCTTTTTTAAAGCAAGGATTTTTAAACAAGTTTTCTTTAAAGTGGTTTGTCATGAACAAACAAGGGTTCTAAGAAAGTGAAGGTGGTGCTCTTATCAATGATGAGGTTTTAAAATATAAAGGCATGATGAGTATATTTTTCTATAGGATGATTAACCTCAAAAAATTTAGTATCTCAATCAAGACCTTTTAAGATCATGCTATAGCCTACATCTATATCAACAGTCACAATCAAACATACATATCTTCATTTTCATAAGGGTTTGAGATCAAGGTAATCATGGGTGAGGTTTTCATATCTAAGGATATAATCAAGGTAATCAATGATGCACTCATGATTTAACATATCATGATGGACCTTAACCACAGTCAAACATAGTCTATAGTAATACTTAGACAAGCTTATAACCATCTTCAAAGTTTCCAAGCATAAAGGCCTAGAATGAGGTTTTGATTCAAAACGATGTTATGAAGTGACTTTGATAATTTATAATCATAAAATTTTCATGATCTCCATCATTGAAAAATTATACAGTCAAGTTAATCCCAAAATCATACCTACAATAGTTAGAGGGCCTATTGGAGTTTAATGTTTAGGTCAATAAGCTTTAAATAATAGAAGTCAAGTTATTGGTAATAGAGAGGACCCTTAGGGAAAGATGAATTTGAGTGAGATAAGGTATATCAATATTTATGTCAAAGACACTTCTATAATTTGATCACCTTATGAGTACACCTACAACTATATGAAGATTAAAGGACCTTCAAGCATCAGGAAAAAGATAAAGGCTAATGGTCCAACTAAAAACTTTCATAAAGTCTTTGATTATCATAAGGAAAGTAATGGTGAGGTGATATAATAAAGAATAAAAGTTCTCCAAGTACTTTTAAACATTCATTCACCCCATGTACATAGTAGACAAACTTATACGGATTCAAAGCTATATCAAGCCTAGTTGCCTTGCTACAAAGACAAAATTTTCTAAAAATAAGGTGAAAAATGGTTAAAATAGATACAAGAGGAGTTTAATGATCCTTAAAAAATAATATTCATCATATTTTGACCCAAAAACCGTGGAAAAGTAGGAAAATATAGTCAAGTATGCTCACAGTCCATGCAAAAGGGTCAATTTTGAGAAAAAATTAAGGTTTTTGGGAGCTACAGGTGGAATTTTAACCCCAAATTTGGTAAACAATGTCATAATGAGCTAGTGAACCTTTTTAAAAACTTTAACTGATGTTTTTTGAGTTTTGATACTCATTTTATGGTCTCAAACCTCATCTTATCTTTTTGGGATCACCATTGGAGCAGGCATCATTATTGAGTGATATAGAGGTTTCTAAGTCTAGTTAAAAGTCTTTAAAAGAGTGTTATGATTTTCTATATCATAATAATATATTTCAAAGGTGTCACAAATCCAAATTTTATGTAAACCATGCTCATACATGCCTATGCAAGCAAATAGTCATACAAGCCAAAAGGGGTTTTTTGACTTTTCAAACAAAATGTGCTTTCAAAGTGTTTTGATAGCATGGTACAGGTAATATGATGATGTTTAAAATATATATGTAGTAGGGTAAGAGATATTTTCATCTTGATAAATTTTTTAACTTTTTGTACGTCTAAACATCCTTCCATGCCTCCTGTTCAGATGCTTGTATTGTTCACCACATGTGGAGTTTGGATAAACACTCTTAATATGTTTTAAGGACCCCTATTTAATTGAAAATAATTAAAAATTGGGGTTATTTTATGGGTTTTTATTTATAAAAAATCATTAAAAGTGTAGGCAGCCTAGAATGCAAGCTAAATCCTATAGGCAAATTTCCTTGACATAGTGACTTTTCATATATTTTACAAGGGAACCTAATATGTTCAAGTATTTTAGGGGGGTCATAATCATACAAATCAATGGAAACATTTAGGTATTTTGAGTTTTTTACCTCATGAATCATCAGTTTGAAATTTTAGCTTCAAAACCCTCTTAAACCCCTAAAAAACTAGTTTTGAGAAAAGTTGATTTTATTATGAACAAATCATCATGGATAAAAATAAAAAACTTTTTAATGTCAAGTACACTTAGATATAGTTCCATGTCGATTTTATGCATGGATCTATATAGATGAGGGAATAAATCATATTTTTTGTGGATAAAAGCATGTGAAAATGAAGTACTAGATAGTTCAATGAAATATAATCAATGGAGCTCAAAACCTAAGACTTTTTATTCATCCTAAAATCTAAATTTGATCATAAATCATCATGTAGGTGTCTTACCCAACTCAATCAAAATGGCCAGTCTATAGGAAAATGGAGAAAAATAGGCCTAGTCAACTTTGTTGACTAAATGGAAAGTTTTTTCTCATCAAAATCACATATTTGGTGATGAAGATAGTTTTTCCTAGGATAATTCATTTTTTTCAGGTTTCATGGCTTCTTGTTTCAGTTTTAATGGTGTCCAAGTGTACAGATTAGCCTATAGGCCTAGTTGGTCAAATGGTTAACTTGAAGTTTGGCATTAGATGAAGATTTAAGGAGTTACAAAATGAGTTTATATTCCATATTTCTGATTTTATAATGAAATTCATGCACATTTAATTGTTCATGGTCCATTTTCATAAAAGGCAAGCCTATTTGGGGTTGACTAGTCTTGCACTTTTGTTGACTAGTTGACAAGTGCCACATCTATTCTTGGCGATCTTATTAATTGATGGATTTTAGAATTTACAAATTAGTTTAAATTTTTTTTATCCATATAAATATTTGATTATAATTTTGAATGATATTTGACTTTTCAAAGATGGGCCCACCACTTTCCTTTATATGCCAACTTTGAATATCATTCTTGCTTTGTGGAGTTTAGGATATTTTAAAGAGTTGATTGAATATTGTAAAAGCATGAAGTCTTTAATTAACTAAACAAGACTATTTATTATCTAAAATCAATACCACATTGACTTAGGTTAGAATTTAGACATATTTATTGGATTTTGGAAGCCATTTTTGAATTCTTGGAGCTAAAGTAGAAATTATATTCTGGACCATGGATCAATAAAGGAGATTTTTATTTTAAAAATGAGTCTTGATATAGAATAGAGTGTAATTTATTATGTATCAACATATAATTAGGATTATATCTCATTTTATCTAGTCCCTTCCTCACCTATTAATTTATATCTCACCTTCTACATGTCAATTGAAGAGGTAAAAAGGAATCTTGTAATCAAATGTTTTTTAATACTTCATATAAAATACTTATTCTTAAGAGAAATATAGGAATTTAATTGTTTTATATGCATACATTAGTTTTATTAGATTACAAAGGATATAAACAATGCAAGTGCATCACCCCATTATATAGGATTTTAGTTTCCCATTCCCCTTTTCACCCCAAAAATAATAGTAGATCAGTTTTAATAGATAAATCTTAAGGGAACCAAACCTTTATAGAGGTTATTATCAGTACAGAGTCAACCACACACTGGGAAGTTCTAATTTTATCATCTATAATGAGGGTGTGATCTACACATCTTCAATTAGGGTGCACTCTAGAGTGATAACAATTTCTAGCACACCCTATGAGACTCTCATTCTATACACTAGCCTTTAGAGGCATTCAAACTATCAGTGCAAATTTTTGGCACTCAAATCTAGTTTAGAAGATAAATTATCATTTCAAATGTTTTTTTAATTTTAGCATTTGGTTTATTAATGGTCTCTAATGTCTTGTTTCAATATGGATATATATTATCCTCACTATGATTAATATGACCAGACACACTATGATCCTCACTAGGAGTTTGAGGATCTCTATCAGGCATATATGTAGGATTAATACTTAAATACTACTTATAAATAACCATTCCATAATAATATTTCTCCTTACCAGCCTTATCATGAGCTATCCTACCCATGTAGCCAACCTAATCATGGCCATTTTTCATCTACCCAATCCATATCAGCACTTAAACAAACTCTAGTGAGACTTGACAAACATACACAAGAGTTGTATTCACAAAGATATCATTGCCAAGATACACTTACTAGATTCATCATCTGAGAGAATCATTGCAATAGATAAAATAACAATGGACACCTATTGAGAGGGTAAATTAGGGTAATCTCACTGTTGAGATAATGTATGTAAGTGGTTACATTCAGACTATTGAGGACAAGCTAAAAGTTCTCAATTAACAACAAATTTAATCTCACTCTCCTTATATTCCATCCATTCATCCTTAATAGACCATTCCAAGAGCTCCTTTGAGTTTGCAAAATTCTTCATATGTTTCTTAAACCTTCCCTTCTTAGAGATCTATCCAAGAGAACTATCAAAGAAAGAAAGAGATTGTTATAGGACAACCTACTATTGAAATAATTGAACACTTTAAAGAGAAGATATTCCAAGAGAATATTGATAAGCATATCAGAGAGTTGGATCTGAAGACAAGGATAGAGATAGAGAATCAAAATCAAAAGGTCAAAAAAGAGCCTCTATATTTCTCATCTTGGAACCAAATCATGGAGTCAAGTAAGAAAGAAGAACAATCAAACGTCATTTAGGATGCTGAATTAAAGAAAGAGATCATTCAACCTTCACCCCTTCCTCCTCATAAGCCTAAATCCTTTCCTTTATGGAAAGCAATTCAATAAAAATTAAAGTAGATAGATGAGGTGAAGGTGATCCAAGAAGAATAACCTCATGAGGAAAATCAAGTATTTATGGCAATTTTTTTAGATCTTTCTCATCTTATTGAATACTTTTAGCGATTTACCATGACACTTTTGGAGCAATAACCTCTTCTTTGTGAGGCAAGTGAAGAGGATGCAGCCAAAAAGATAGAAAAAAAGGTGACTTGAGTGATCAAGAGGAAATCATAACTAGAACACCACTGAGTGGGGATAATAATGATTTAGTTTTCCATGATGAATAAGAAGATGAATCATAGGAGGTTTTTCAAGAGCTTGTAGCATCTGAGATAGATGAACTATAATCAAATATTTCTTCAGAAGGTAGCCATGAAGATAACTCTCATAGATCTGTTATTGAGATAAAGAATACTCTTGAAGAATATGATTGATAACAACTATACCGTGATTTCTTGAATTAAATTACAGAGCTTAAGATGGAATATTTTTATGATGGAAAGGAACAATAGGTTGATGATTCATCAGAGGATTCTACAAATGTTTTGGATCTTCAAGAAAGAAATGTTATTCTAGATATCCCAAAGCAAGATGAGTTGTAACTCGAGTGCATAGATGAGATGCCTTTCTCTATAAAAGATGAAGATGAATCAAGTGCAATAGATCTAGAAAGTTCATATGACACCATAAAAAGTTTATAAATGTGTAATAAAAATGTCTCAAATGGTAATAATAAAAATTCATTTTATGTCCTTTCAGTTGATCATGATGAAGAGGACTTTTGGGATGATATAGAGAGTTTTTGTGTAAAGTTTGATAGTCTATCTCCACCCCAAGTAGAGATTGATGAATGTATTATAAAGATTAATATTTCATCTATTCATCAAGAAGATATTAAATTAATATTACAACCAAGTTTTGATGCTTGTCAAATATTTAAAGACTTTAATAAAGTACCACCTCAAATGGAGTATAATGAAAACATCAACCCAAGCATGCCAGTTGAATTTCCAACACAATCATTAAATGATAATGTATTAAATCATCATCTAGTTATGAATGAGGTAGAGTTAGCATTCTTGATGCAAGAAAGAAGAATATGGGAGGAAGATAATTGGAATTTAGATCCATATATTTAATCCATATGCCTAAGAATGGAAGTGCGAGGCCTAGCTTTATCATCCTGAACACAAGAACATATAAGTGCTCCCATTTTATAAAAGATAACATCAAAAGGAAGAAAATAAATTTAAAAGTTCCATCATGCATCAAATAGCTTTCCATTTGATCTAAGAGGACCAACAACTTAGACATTAGTTTGTACATAATAGAGTTACTATAGTTACTTTCCTCTAAGTTCACATCTACAGATGCTTTTAGTAATTTTTGTCTCTTTTCTAGTTTTTGTTGTCCTTTCTTATAAGTGCATACATGAACACTTTTGTTATTATTAATGTCAGTTGTCTTGTTTGTGTCTTTCCTTGCAAAAAACTTCTCAAAATTAGTGTTTATCCAAGTTAATTTTAACCAGAGTTTATAAGTTCTTTGACAAATTTTTTTTTCAACCCATAAAAGTCACCAAAATTGTTAATAATTTGGATTTTCAAGGTCAAATACTACCCCTATCAATTAAAACTTTCCTAAAACTAGTCATTAGCCCTTTGCAATTGGTCAAACTAGTCATTTATGGCCTAAAAAATTAATTTTGGTCAAAAATTGTTTAAAATGGTTTGAAATAGGGCATTAAATATCCAAAAGGATTTTAACATATTCAAAAATATGATATTGGCTTAAGTCCTAAGTTTCAAATCATGAAAAGATGTTCTAATGAGTTTTCTAAGCCAAAAAGGCCCCAAAACCCTTCCCACATGCCAAATTGGAAATTTTAAAACATGAAAAGGTTAAAAATTTGTATTTTTTGAATAATATGTCGATTATTACTTCTAAAAGTTTCTTTTCCAAGTGGTGGAATGCTTTTTATATCTTTTAAAAAGGCAAAAAGACTCTTTTTCTTCATTTTTACAATAATAGTATGGATTCCATATAGATTTCATAAAAATAAGGTAGGGGGATTCAAGTTAAAGGAAAATTAAATATTCATGAGAATTATCATGGAAATTCATGTTGATACAAGCCCAAAACTAGTCTTTTTCTGTTAGTTTGCCTGTTGGCACAAAGAGACCTACTTGTAGGTTTTTGAGTGGTATGGATTACTGAGGAAGGGTATAGATATAAAACATAGAGTAAATAAAATAGAATCAAAGGGAATCCTGATGCTCTAAGTGGTTTCTTGATTGGATTCTCTAGGATAATGAACCATTTAATTAAAGATAGGTTAAATTTTATTCCCTTACAACCAAGAAGGCAACCAATTTTCTTCATTTTCTCCTTACCTGGGTAGAGTTTCAAGGTAAATAAACTTGTTAAAAAATATTGAGGACTTTTAATACTTATAAATGGTCTCATTAAAGTGTTATTCAACCATTTCAAGGTTAAACAAAGGTCTCAAAGTCATCTAGTCTAAATTTATAGTTAGCAAGCTTGCAAGGGAGAGTTTTAAGAGCATGAAGAGGAAGGCAGCATCAAATTTTCAAGAAATTTGTGTTTTTATATTTTAAATTAAGTTTTAATAATTTAAAATCATTTTTTTAGAATATTTCTAAGTTTCATGGCTAAGAAAACCACCTCCATATTTTCAAGTGTCTCAAAAGGAGCTAGTTTAACATAAATTAAGGGATATTTACAAATTTTAAGGTTTTTAGAGAAAACCATGTTTCAAATACATATCTTTTCACTCTTATAATGACCTACAAATTCATTAGTTTTAATTTTTTTGTTCCCATGCTTGCATATATCCCATAATCTTGGCCTTTGTAAAGCTCCACCATGCTGCTTCCCACCACCCCATCCATCCCCATCTCACTGCCATTCTCAATCATATCACTATGTTTTTACCTTCATTCCACCCCTCATCATGTTTTATTCATCATATTTCCACTCATATCACCCTCAAACCAGACATCCATCCCCATATTTTCATTGTCATAGGAGAGCCAAAAGTTTGATAAAGAACCATCAAGCGTGATCAAGGGGTTTACAAGCCAGTTGAAGCATCAAAGCACATTGAGAAGGAGCACTGTTAGTAGGTGGTACAATCAAATTATATCTATAAAGGTTTCGTAAATTTTGAAAAGGGTGAGACCTTACTCAAGTTATATCAAAGTAAACATCCATGGTATGAGAGGGAAGCCACCTTATAGCTAAGGAGGGCAATTTGGACCTTCAATTTTGACATCACTGACACTAATATGACATCTACAATAATGTAATATAGTCCAAGTATGATTATGATAGTGATGAGATAGTTCAATTAAATTAGGCCTTCATAAAGGTCCATAAGAATAATTTCCATGATCATCAAGAAGAATAAGGACTAGGTTTATCATTGAACCTTTCCTTAAGGTCATGAACAAGCTTTGGTCCATACAAATATGACTTATACAGGCATATACAGTGAAGAGAAGGTTCAAACATTGTGATCTTTCTCATATGGAGATTCAAAGGAGTATGAATTTAATATCTTAAGTCATATTTTATTTTTGTTACACCTTTATGTTGTCATCATAGCAGAAAACCAACCTTTATACTTATCAAGAAGCTATCTTCCCTAATAGTCATGTGCCATTCCAAAGAGGGCCTACTTGGTATTAGGAAGAGTTTTTTTAAGACTCAAAGGGTTATTTTGTTCATAAAAAATCATAAATAGTATTGAAGACATCAATCTCATGAAGGGTAAAGTATAGTATTCAAGAAGAGTTTAAAAGAGAAATCCAAGAGACCTATAACCAACATAAAACTAACCTACAGTCAACTAAGGACACCTAACGACCTATTCCTAGGGTCAAAATAAATAGACAAGAGATAAGTCTAGTTACATAAGGTTGATTGGATTCATCAAAAACTTCAAGAAACATAGGATCAAAAGTCTTTAAAATCTTGAGCATATAAATCATAACCTCCAGTGCCAATTGATGCCCTGTAGGCTACTCTTTGGATCACTATCTAGAGTGAGGGTTGGGTCATTATGGACCCTTAAAGGCTATGAAAAACTAAGCCTACTAGTTTTCTTGAATAAAATGAAGAATTATAGCCTCAATGGATGGATAGGAAACAAGGGATATGTGGTTAAGAGATATAAAATGTAACTTACATCCACCTCATATTAAAACCTATAACCAAGTAGGGTTTTGACCAAGGAAACCTAAAAAATATGATGTGGACCTAGGAAGCTACTAGATAAGGATCAAGAGGAATTCCATATGGGGGATAAATATATGTACCATTACTATAAATACAAGAACAAATCATACTCAAGTGCACCTACAGTTCCCTATCTATACAAAAGTAGATTACTAAAAAAATATAGTCAAAAGATTAATATAGGGTCAATGATCATTAGGAGATGATTGATTTTGGGAAAATAAAATCATCTCAAGGGGTGGAGAAATTTCTCAAATGGCATGATGAATTGTAAAAGGGTATAACAATGAGGGTTTCAACACCTAATGCTACAGGTAATAGTGAGGTACCTACAGTCAAGATGGAAGACTAATTCTTGTGAAGGAATAAGGGGATTAGAAAATTGCATGAGGAGATATTTTGAAGTTGTTTTGAAATATTTTAACATGGAAATAGGTTTTATACCTATTTTTACCCCTATTCAGAGCTCTAAGCACTCTCTATCTATACATGCCTCAGTCTAGGATCATATCATAGTCAAAGCATGAGAAAGGAGGAGACTATTTTTATAGGGTTTTTAGCATGTTGAAGGTTTCAATCAATCTTGTAATAATATTGGTAGGATTTAAGATTTAAATTGATAATGACTTAGGTTTATCCCTTTGAATTCATACCTAAAACCACACCTTTTTTAAAGAAAGGGTTTTCAAACAAGTTTTACTTAGAGTAGTTTGTCATGAACAAACAAGGGTTCTAAGCAAGTGAAGGTGGTGATATTGTCAATGATGAAGGTTTAAAAGAGAAAGGAATGATGAGTAGGTTGGTTTATAGGATGATGAACCTTAGAAAAATTAGTATTTCAGTCAAGACCTTTTAAGATCATGCTACAACCTACATCTATATCAACAGTCACAGTCAAATAGACCTATCTTCATTTTCATAAGGGTTTGAGATCAAGGTTATCATGGGTGAGGTTTTCATAGCTAAGGATAATCATCAAGGTAATAAATGATGGATTCATGATTTAACATATCATGATGGACCTTAATCATAGTCAAACATAGTCTACAACCATACTCAGACAAGCTTGTAGCCATCTTCAAAGTTTTCAAGCATAAAGGCCTAGAATGAGGTTTTGATTCAAAATGATGTTATGAAGGGAATTTTATCATTTATAGTAATAAAATTTTCATGATATCCATCATTGAAAAATCATACAGTCAGGTTATTCTAAAAAGTGTACCTACAATAGTTAGAGTGACTATTGGAGTATAAGGTTTAGATCAACAAGCTCTAAACAATGGAAGTCAAGTTTTTAGAAGTATAGAGGTCTCTTAGGGAAAGATGAATTTTAGTGAGATAAGGGACATCAAGATAGATATCAAAGACACTTACACAATTAGATCACCTTATGAGTACACCTATAACCATATGAAGATTAAAGGACCTTCAAGCATCAAGAAAGAGATAAAGGCTAATGGTCTAACCAAAAGCATTCGTAAAGTGTTTGAAGATAATAAGGAAAGTAATGGTGAGGTGATTTAATCAGGAATAAAAGTGATCCAAGAACTTGTAAACATTCATTTACCCTAGGTACATAGTACATAGACTTGTGCGAATTATGAGCTATGCCAAGCCTAGTTGCCTTGCTACAAGGACAAAATATGCTAAAGCTAAAAGGTGATAAATGGTTAAAATTAATATATAATGAATTTAATGAACATTTAAAAAGAATATTAATAATATTTGGACCCCAAAAGCATGGAAAAATAGGAAAATATAGTGAAAGATGCTCAAAGTATATGTAAAAGGGTCAATTTGGAGAGAAAATTGAGGTTTTTGGGAGCTAGATATGGAATTTTGACCCAAAATTTGGTACACAAGGTCAAAATTAGTTGTAAAACCTTTTTAAAAAGTTTTAGGTCCATTTTATGAGTGGATATACTTGTTATTTTGTCTCAGACCTCAGCCTATCTATTTGGGATCACCATTAGAGAAGGCATCATTGTGGAGTGCTACAGAGGTTTCTAAGGATAGGTAAAATTTTTAAAAACATGGGATGATTTTGTTAAATAATAATTATATCCTTAAAGAGTTTCAAAAATCCAAATGTTATGCAAACCATGCTCATATAGGCTTATGCAAGCAAACATGCATATCGGCAAAAGGGGGTTTTTTGACTTTTCAAACAAAATGTATTTTAATAGTGTTTTTATAGCCTGGTACATGTAATATGATGATGTTTTAAATATTTTTTTATCAGGGGAAATTTTTTTTCATCTCATTAAAGTTTTTCACTTTTTACAGTTCTAGACATCCCTCCATGCCTCTTATTCAGATGCTCGTATTGTTCACCATGCATGGAGTTTGGCCAAAATATCTTATTATGTTTTGAGGAGCCTTATGTAATTAGAATTAATGAATAATTTGGATTATTTTATGGGATGTAATTTATGAAAGAATTTTAAGAGTGTAGGTAGCTCATAGTGTAAGTTAAATCTTACAGGCAAATTTCCTCCACATGGTAATTTTTCATATCTTTTACATGGGAATCCAATATTTTAAAGGATGTTATGGGTGTCAATAAAACATACATAAATGGTAATATTTTTGTATTTGGAGTTCTATACCTCATGAATCATTAGTTTGAAGTTTTAGCTTCAAAACCCTACTAAACCCCTAAAAAACAAGTTTTGATAAAAGTGCATTTAATTGATAAAAATAATCATGGATAAACCTTTAAAATTTTCAAACATAAATTAAACTCAGAGATAGTTCCATAAATGTCAATTTTATGCATGGATATGTATGGATGAGGATATAAGTTATATTTTTTGTGAAAAAAGAATGTAAAATGAAGTACTGGATAGTTCAATAAAATATAATTAATTTATCTCAAAGCCTAAGAATTTTTATTCTTAACCAAAACTTCAATTTATCATAAATAATCTTAGATATGTCCCAACTAACTTACTCAAAATGGCCAATCTATAGGAAAATGGAGCAAAATAGGCTCAATCAGCGTTGTTGACTAAATGATGAGTTTTTTATCATCAAAATCACATATTTGGTGATGAGAAAATGTGTTCCATGTATAATTAGTTTTATTTTAAAGTTTTATGGCCTCTTTTTTTAGGTTTAATGGTGTCCAAGTGCACAAATTAGTCTTAGGCCTACTAGGTCTAATAGGCCTAGTTGGTCAAATGGTCAATTGAAGTTTGACATTGGATGACTATTCAAAGAGTTATAAATGGAGTTTTTACACTATATTTATTATTTTATCATGAATATTCATGCAAATTTCACTCTTTAAGGTCAATTTTCATGCAAAGCAAGCCTATTTGGAGTTGACTAGTCTTGGACTTTTGTTGATTAGTTGACAAGTGCCATATCTATTCTTGGTGATCCTATTAATTGATGGATTTTAGAACTTCCAAAATAGTTAAATTTTTATTTCTCCATATAAGTGTTGGTGTAGCATCATAAATGATGTTTTAATTATCAAACATGGGCCCACCACTTTCTTTTTTATGCTAAATTTGATGTTCATGCATGCTTTAAGGCGTTTAAGATATTTTAAAGAGTTGATAGAATATTGTAAAAGGATGAAGAATTTGGTTAACTAACCAAGTATATTCCTTATATAAAATCATGCCACATTATCTTAGGTTAAAATTTAGACATATTTATTGGCTTTTGGAAGCCATTTTTGAATTCTTAGAGCTGAAGAAGAAATTGTATTCTGGACCATAGATCAATAAAAGAGATTTTTATTTTGTTAATGAGTTTTGATAGGGAATAGAGTGTAAATTATTATGTATCAACATATAAGTGAGATTATATCTCATTTTGGAAAGTTCATTCCTCACCTATTTCTTTCTATCTCACCTTCTATAGGTCATTTAAAGAGGTAAAAAGGAATCTTGTAATCCAAAATTATTTCAATCCTTAATCTAGAATACTTATGCGTAAGGGAAATATAAGAATTTGATTGGTTTATATGTGTACATTAGTTTCAATAGATTTTAGAGGATATATATAATTCAGGTGCATCACCCCATTAGATAGGATTTTCCTTGAATTTTCCCTTCCCCTTTTCACCCAAAAATAATAGTAGATTAGTTTTAATAGATAAATATTAAGGGAACCAACCCTCTCTAGAGGTTATTCTTAGTATAGAGTCACCCACACTGTGATAAGTTCCAATTATATCAACTAGAATGAGGGTGTGATTTTCACATCTTCAAGTAGGGTGCGTTCTAGAGTGATAATAGTTTCTAGCATACTCAATGGGACTCTCTTTCTACACACTAGCCTTTGGAAGCATTAATAATATTAGTGAAATGTTTAGGCACTCAAAGATGGTTTAGAAGATCAGGTGTCATTTAAAATATTTATTAATTTTATCATTTACTTTACTAATGGTCTTATTGACCATTTTTTGCCCAATAGGCCAAAAAATCGGTCCCCTTCTGTCCCTGTTGTTCTAGGCCATTTCATTTTCTGATTTTGAATGAATCTATTCATTCCTACAGACTCTAAAAATTTTATACAAACTCCACAAGTCCATTTCTATGGAATCTATAAGTATAAATCTATGGACTTCATAGGTTTTGGATTTCCACGGACTCTGCAAGTTAGTCTCTTGGTGCATGAAGGATCGGTTCAGAAAGTGCTAAGTTTTTGCAAGGCTTCTTCAAGCTCTTGTCTAAGGAAAAATCATGAAGAAGGATGGCATTATTGAACCATTGAACCTAGTTCAATCACTTGGTTCAATTGCTTGGTTTAATTGGCCTTGTTTCAATGCCTATTCCAATTGGCAGTTCAATCGGCCTTGGTTCGAGCCTTGGTTTAATCAGCAGTTCAATCACTTTTCAATGCCTAGTTCATCACTTCAATTTATAGGCTTAGTTCATTAGTGGGTTCAGACACTTGGTTCATTAAATGGATCATTGGGCTTGGTTCAAAGGGCTCGATGCACAGTGTTAAACTGTTGAACCAGTTCAATGCTTTGGTTTAATTATTCAGTTCAATGCCAAGTTCAATGATTAAGTTCAAGAAATAGTCCATTTCAATAAAATGGTTCAATGACAAAGTTCAATGGGCTTGACATGCTTCATTGAACCATTGAACTGATTCAATAAATTGGTTCAATCATTTGGTTCATTGGCGAGTTCAAAGGCTTGGTTCACTTGGCATCAACGTGCAACATTGAACCATTAAATTCATTCAATGCTTTGGTTCAATCACTTTGGTTAAACAAGGAGGTTCAATGAATAGGTTTAAAGGCTTGGTTTAATGGGCTCGGTGTGCAGTGGTTGAACTATTGAACTGATTGAACTGTTGAGCCAATTTTGGTTTAATGGGTTGGTTCAACAGCTTGGTTCAAGGGTGTGTCCTACAGTCGAAGGGTAGTGCTAGGTTCAAATGCCCTTATGGAGGGAAGTTCAAAGTCTAAAAGCCCTTGTAGAGGGCAAGCACTTCAAAGGAAAGGCCACCAGAAAAAGGCCCAAAAAATTTGAAGGCCCAAAAAATTCAAAGAGCCCAAAGAAAAGGACAAAGAGCAGCCAATTCCTGCAAACTTTTGTCCACAGGAAAAAAACCCAAAACAAAAGCCCGCAAAGCAAAAAAGCCATAGAAAAGACCTGATGACTTTTGTCAAGAATGGTGACATCCTGAAAGCCATCAAATTTAAGTAGATTAACTAGCCATTAGGTGATGCCCATGTAAATGTCAAATTAATACAGTGAAATAGCCATTTGTTTTGTACTGTCTGAGTGCCAAATCATGGAAATAGATCAAGGAATGTAGTGACTTGCCAAAAGATCACCCCTGAGGGTTGAAAGAGTAGGAAGAAGACAAGGAGAAAAAAATAGAAAGCAATTCAATTGGTGAAGAGATGGAGAGTTATTATAGATGAGCGGTGCAACCTATTTTTCTGTAGTTGACATTGATGAGGGGACAAACTGCAGTCTGTTTGTAGAAAAATGGTGTAGCCATATTCTCTCATTAATGCTTGAATGCTAAAGTCAATTTTGGTGATGTTATAGCATGGTTCCAGTAGGATTTTTCTAAAGAATGACATTAGTAATAGTGGTTTCCTCTTCCCAAGGTTTAGCGTACATGGGCCACTTACAAAAAAGTGTGCCAAAATATTTCCCAAGAAGCGCCAAGTTCTCTTCCTCTTTCTATAAATTGTAAACTTATCTTTTGAGAAGGGATGGACTCTTAGCCTTAAGGAAAAACTCTACCCAAAAATATCTTGGGCTTGCAAGGTAGAGCTACCAAAAATTTACCTTGAATCGAAACATAGCATTTTTACCTCTATTTTGAGTTTTGCATCTTTAGTATATGTCTATGCCTTGATTTTGTGTTAAGTCATTTTCTTAATGCTTTTGAAAAATGATTTTAGCATGTTTGGTGCATTGTTTTGAGTTTCCTTCTACATGTCTGTCAGAAGTGTCCCTAAAGGAGTATAGGTGAAGTGGATAGGCTGCTGCAGTGTGTCCTAAAATGCCTCTAGTAGTTATTTCCTCCCTATATCTCCATGAACCCCTGACCCACTAATGCAAAAGGTTTTCTCACTTTAGATGAAGTGTATAAGCACTTCCTTTTGGTGAAAAGTGTATGTTTGGGTTGGGTGGATCACATTTTCTGGTGTATCACCTTTTACTTTTTAGGCTTAGGTTCTATTTTCAGCATCTCTGTCTCTCTCTTTTCATCCCTCCCTTTTTTCATTTTATTTATTAGTAGTAGGAGAAACCAAGGCCGAAATGATACATTAGAGGGAGCTAGCCCTCATATAGAGACTCTCCCCTCCACCTTCACTAGTCCAACAGGTGAGAGGGGAGTTTCCATTATTGCGTGAAGAAGGCAAGAGATCGACCTCCTACCAAGGGTGAAATCTTCTGCATCAATAGTTTTTGGCATGCATGATGGGACCAAATAGGACATGTTGTGTCAAAAGATTTGAATAATTTTTGGTGTGTTCTTCAATTGACCAGCCTTTGGAGGCTTTTGCATCAACACCAATGGTGACTCTGAGTTGAATCAGTTGGTTAAGTAGCTTGGTGCCATTAGAAATCACCTTTGTATGTATAATTCCTTTGCACAAAATCATGGGTCTTGTTTTCCTTCATATGACTATGATTAGACTCAGAATTTTCATGCAATCCCCTCAAGTAGCCCTCCTAGTTGCCCTACAATGATAAGGGAAATGGCCTTGGAGTTTGAGAAATAGATAATGGAGATTGACAAACTAGAGTAGTATGGATATCAATAAGAGTTGATGTATAAAGAGGAGTGTTTATTTAGGAAAGCTCAAGCCTTGTAATCGATGGAGGAGGAGGTAGTGAAATGGAGAAATCCATTTATTTAAGGTAGTCAGCCTTATGTGCCCCCTCTTATTCTAAAGAAAGCCCCCTCTTTTACACCAAACCCTTTCTATCAGATAGCAATTGCCTACTCCAACTCATCTGATGCATCTTCTCTCAATCCTGTACGTTTGGCTTTCCAACACCAAAGGGCATCAGAACAACCTCCCATGGAGATGAACCTTCTAAACTCCTTAGATCATGAATCTTCCATTGGGGGAAATACCATGAGCTAGCACATCCCTCTTCTAGAGACTCTTTTGGTTCATCAATAGTCTCTTCCTAGCATTCTTCAACCTCCCCAAGTTTTTCAAAATGATGTGTAGATTTTGAGTTGGAGGAAGGAATGGTAGGAACCAGCCTAGAGCCTTAAAGAGGATGATGTTGGTGACCTCCAAGAAAGACTCTTTTAGGATAATCTAGCCAAGTAAATTGAAGATTTAGAGGATAGGATGAGGCTGCTTCATGAAAGAGAGTTAGAACTTCTAGATCTTGTGGAAGAGTCCTAGGACCTTGGAGAAAACATAGTTGTTGCATGTTTGTAGGAGCAAAATTCTAATTCTGAGATCTTGAATTGGAAAAAAATGGTAGAATCATGGGGCAGGAAGGAGGAAAAGCAAGGTTTTGCTCAAAACCTTAAAGAAGCTGAGGTTTCTCATACTCATGATGATGATGGTGACCTCCAAGAAAGGCTTTTCTAAGAGGATCTAGCTAGGAGAATTGTAGAGTTAGAATCTAAAGAGAGATTCCTCAGCCAGTGTGTGATGGACAATTCAGACCCAATGGCACATTCTATGTCTAAACACACCCCACCTACCCACTTCTAAGAGAGCTATCAGGCCACATCTGATATAGATGAAGTACTAACCAAGTGTAAGGAGGAGAATCATTTGATTCTAACTCAAGGACTGCCTCCTCTTCCACATGGTTTTCCCACTTCACCTCGTCTCAAGGAGGAACCTGTTCTACAAGAGGTGAGTGAGGAGCAGAAGATCCAAGATGCAATTTCCCAAGGGGCTATCATGAGTGACAATGAAGGTAGAATCATCATTGATGCTTCTTGTGAAGACACCATCAGTAATGGAGAAGATGCAGGTCTTGCATATATGTAGATGTTCTAGCAATACGAGGAGGAACAAAAGCATGGTGAGCTCTCTCCCCCCTTATTTGATGAACTTCCTTATTGCTTTGATGAGGAGGATGACTACGCTAAGGAGCTTGAGTTAGAGGAAGATTAGGAGGATATCTTTGAAAATTTAGAGATCCTGATCTTTGAGGAGGAAAAGGAGAGGTCTATCTTCCTAGAGGAAGGCCTTCAAGAAGAGAGCTTTGAATAAAGAGGTGATGTTCTGTAGGATGAGCAATCATTTTATGAGTCCATTTCAGACATCACCACAGTCACCCTCCTTCAAGAAGGCTAAAAGGAAGTAGAGGATGAGTCTGACAGAGTCTGTAATGAAGTAGAAGGAAACAAGTCAAACCATGAGGCATTGTAGAGGGAAAGTATAGATCAAAGGGCTTATGGTGATGAGCCAGCAACCATTGATTTCTTGGTGATAAGCACCAGTATGAAGTACCAACATTCAAAAAGATTCCAAGAACAAATAGGATACACATACATTGGGAGCATGTTTGAATTTGATCCACTCAAATACCAGCCAACCCCGGTGATAGGCAAGAGGAGTAGGTCACCAACTCTCTTTTTCATTCAGCTACTTGCCTGGCACCATAAGTCTTCTTTCCAGGAAGGGGACTTAAGAAATTTTCCCTTTGATTTAGGAGGGAGGAAAACATTCTTGGTTAGCTTTATATAGTAGTTTTCTTTCAGTTTTCTTTTCCTACTTTCCCTAAGTGCAGTTTGCATAGGTAGGGTTTTTAGCCTTGTGTGTTTCCCTTTGCGTGTGGGGTAAAAGCTTCATGTTTTATTCTTAGACTTTGGGGCTGTTGCTAACCTTTCTTCATAGCTACATCTAACTCCATGCCTAATTTACTACAAGGTAACTGGTCTTTAAGCATAGTAGGCATGCTTCCCCTGGGAGTCACCAATCTATTGACCATTTTTTGCCCAACAAGCCAAAAAATTGGTCCCCTTCTGTCCCTGATGTTCTATGCCATTTCATTTTATGATTTTTCATGAATTTTTTCATTCCTATGGACTTTGAAAAATTGATATAGACTCTATAGGTCCATTTCTATGGACTCTATAGGTCTAAATCTACAGACTCTGTAGGTTTTGGATTTCTACAGACTCTAGAGGTTAGTCTTTTGGTGCATGAAGGATCGGTTTAGAAAGTGTTGGGTTTTTGCAAGGCTTCTTTAGGCTCTTATCTAAGTAAAAATCATGAAAAAGGTTGGCATCATTGAACCATTAAACCTGGTTCAATCACTTGGTTCAATGCCTGGTTTAATCACTTGGTTTAATCGGCCTTGGTTCAATGCCTAGTCCAATCGGTAGTTCAATCGGCCTTGGTTTGAGCCTTGGTTTAATCAGCAGTTCAATAACTTCATTTCAATACCTAGTTCATTACTTCAAGTCCATCACTTCAATTTCTAGGCTTAGTTCATCAGTGGGTTCAGACAATTGGTTCATCGGGCTTGGTTCAAAGGGCTCGGTGTACATTATTGAACCGTTGAACCAGTTCAATGCTTTGGTTCAATCATTTGGTTCAATGCCAAGTTCAATGATTAAGTTCAAGTGGTAGTCTAGTTTAATTGGATGGTTTAATGCCAAAGTTTAATGGGCTCAATGCACTTTATTGAACTGTTGAACCAGTTTAATGAATTAGTTCAATCATTTGGTTCATTGGCGAGTTCAAAGGGTTGGTTCACTTGGCATCGGTGTGCAACATTGAACCATTAAACCAGCTCAACACTTTCATTCAATCACTTTGGTTCAATAAGGAGGTTCAACAAATTACTTCAAAGGGTTGGTGCACAGTGGTTGAATCTTTGAATCGATTGAACCGTTGAACCAATTTTGGTTCAACGAGTTGGTTTAACTGCTTGGTTCAAGGGTGTGTCCTATAGACGAAGGATAGTGTTGGGTTCAAATGCCCTTGTGGAGGGAAATTTAAAGTCTAAAATCCCTTGTGGAGGGTAAACACTTCAAAGGAAAGGCTGCCAGCAAAAGGCTTGGAAAATTCAAAGGCCTGAAAAAGTCAAAGAGCTCGAAGAAAAGGACAAAGAGCGACCAATTCTTGCAAACTTTTTTCCACAGGAAAAAAGCTCAAAACAAAAGCACGTGAAGTAGAAAATCCACAAAAAGGACCCAATAACTTTTTCTGAGGATGGTGATGTCTTGAAAGCCATCAAATTTTAGTAGACAGACTAGCCACTAGGTGACGGCCGCGTGAACGTCAAATTTAATACAATGAAGTAGCCATTTGTTTTACACTGTTTGAGCACCAAATCATGGAAATAGCTTGAGGAACGTAGTGACCTACCAGAAGATCACCCTCGAGGGATGAAAGAGTAGGAAGAAGACAAGGAGCAAAAAAGACAAAGTAATTCAAGTGGTGAAGAGATGGAGAGTTATTGCAGATGAGAAGTGGGACCTATTTTTTTGTAGTTGGCATTAATGAGGGGACAAACTATAGTCTATTTGTATAAAAATGGTGTGGCCATGTCCTTTCATTAATTCTTGAATGCCAAAGTCAATTTTGGTGATTGTACAACATGGTTTTAGTAGGCCTTTTTTGAAGAATGACATCAGTAACAGTGGTTTTCTCTTCCCAAGGTTCATCATAGATGGGCCACTTGTAGAAAAGGGTCCAAAAATATTTCCCAAGAAGTGACAAGTTATCTTCCTCTTTCTTTAAATTGTAAACTTCTCTTTTGAGAAGGGATGGAATCTTAGCCTTAAGACAAAACTCTGCCCAAAAATCTCTCGGGCTTTTAAGGTAGAGCTGCCAGAAATTTACCTTGAATTGAAACATAACATTTTTACCTCCATTATGAGTTTTGCATCTTTAGTATGTGTCTATGCCTTGATTCTGTGTTAAGTCATTTTCTTAATGCTTTTGTAGAATGATTTTAGCATGTTTGGTGCATTGTTTTGAGTTTCCTTCTACATGTCTGTGAGAAGTGTCCCTAGAGGAGTATAAGTGAAGTGGATAGGTTGATATAGTGCATCCTAGAATGCCTCTAATAGTTATTTCCTCCCTGTATCTCCACGGACCCCTGACCCATGAATGCAAAAGGTTTTCTCACTTCAGATGAAGTGTATAGGCAGTTCCTTTTGGTGAAAAGTATATGTTTAAGCTGGGTGGATCACATTTTCTGGTGTATCACCTTTTACTTTTTAGGCTTAGGTCTTATTTTTAACATCTATTTCTCTCTTTTCACCCCCCCCTTTTTTCATTTTATTTGTTAGTAGTAGGAGAAACTAGGGCCTAAATGATACATTAGAGGGAGCTAGCCCTCATCTAGAGACTCTCCCCTCCAACTTCACCAGTACCACAAGCAAGAGGGGAGATTCCATTATTTCATGAAGAAGGCAAGAGCTCAGCCTCCTACCAAGGGTGCAATCTTCTGCATCAATAGGTCTCTAATGGCTTGTTTTAGTATGGATCCATATTATCCTCATTATGATCCGTATGACCATACAAACTATGATCCTCACTAGGATTTTGAAGATCTATATCAGGGATATATGTAGGAGTAATGCCTATATCCTCCCTATAAAGAGCCATTCCATCATAATATTTCTCCTTACTAACCCTATCATGAGCCATCCTACCCAGCTATCCAACCTAATCATTGTCATTTTTCATCTAACCAATCCATATCAACACATAAATAAACTCTAGTGAGCCTTGACAAGCATGCACTAGAGTTGTATTCACATAGCTATTATGGCCAAGATACCCATACCATATTCACCATGTAAGAGAATCATTACAGCAAATAAAAGATCACATGGCACCTATTGAGAGGGCGAATTGGGGTAATCTCACTAGTGAGATGATGGATATACGTGGTTACATTTAGAGTATTAAAGACAAGGAAAATGTTCTCAATGAACAATAGATTCAATCTCACTCTCCTTATATACCATACGTTCCTCCTTAATAGACCATTATAAGAGCTCCTTTGAGTTTTCCAAATTCTTCATATGTTTCTCAGACCTTCCCTTCTTGGAGATCTGTCCAAGAGAACTGACAAAGAAAGCAAGAGATTGTTATAGGACAACCTATTATTGAAACAACTAAACACTTTAAAGAGAATATTGATAAGTAGATCAAAGAGTTGGAGTTAAAGATAAGGATAGAGGTAGAGAATAAAAATCAAAAGGTCAAAAAATAACCTCTATCTTTCCCATATTGGAACCAAATCATGGAGTTAAGCAAGAATGAGGAATAATCAAACATCATTTAGGATATTGAATTCAAGAAATAGATCATTTAGCCTTCATATCTTGCTCCTCAAAATCCTAAATCATTTCCTTTATGGAAATCCATTCAAGAAAAAGTGTAGTAGAGAGATGAGGTGAAGGTGATCCAAGAAGAACAACCTTATGAGAAAAATCAGGTATATATGGTAACTTCTATAGATATTTATCATCTTTCTAAATACTTTTAGGTATTTACCATGCCACTTTTAGATAAAGAACCTCTTATTTGTGAGGCAAGTGGAGAGGATACAACCAAAAAGATAGAAAATAAAAGTGACTTGAGTGATCAAGAAAAAATCATAATTGGGACACCATTAAGCATGGCCAATAATGATTTAGTTTTTCATGATGAATAAGAAGATGAATTATAGGAGATTTTCTAACATATTATAGTAGCTGAGATAGATGAAGTATAAAAAAATATTTATTTAGAAGGTATCCATGAATATAACTCTCATAGATCCATTACGAAGATGGAGAATACTCTTGAGGAAGATGATTGGTAACAACTATACCATGATTTCTTAAAGGAAATTGAAGAGCTTAAGATGGAAGATTTTGATGATGAAATGGAATAATAGGTTGATGATTCATTAGAGGATTATACCAATGTTTTATAGCTTCAATAAATAAATGTTATTTTGGATATCCCAAAGCAAGATGAGATGGAACTTGAGTGTATAGATGAGGTGCCTTTCTCTACAGAAGATGAAGATGAATCAAGTGTAACAGATCAAGAAATTTCATATGACTCCATTAAAAGGTTATAAATGTGTGATCAACATGTTTAAAATGGTAAGAATATAAATGAATTTTATGTCCTTTTAGTTAATCATGATGAAGAGGCCTTTTGGGATGATTTTGGAGAGTTTTTATGTAGAGTTTAATAGTCCATCTCCACCGCAAGTAGACATTGATGAATGTCTTATAAGAGTACTATTTAAATTGTTCATTAGGAAGCAACTAAAGTCATATTATAGACATGTTTGTATTCTTATTGAGAATCTAAAGACTTAAACAAAGTACCACCTCAAATCGAGTCTAATAGAAACATCAACCCAAGCATGCCAACTAAATTTCCAACACAATCATTGAATGAGAATGTGTCAAATCATGATCAACCTATGAATGAGGTAGATTTATCATTATTGATGTAATAAATAATAATATGAGATGAATATGATTGGATCTTAGATCCATATCTTCAATCCATATGCTTGAGAATGGAAGTGGGAGGCCTAGTTGCATCATCTAGAACACATGAACATATAAGTGCTCCCATTTTCAAAAAGATATTCATAAGGAAGCAAATACATTTCAAAGTTCCATGGTGCATCAAATAAATTTCCATTTGATCCAAGAATACCAACAAGCTATAGGTTAGTTTTTACATAATAGACTTATTATAGTTAATTTCCTCTAAGTTCACATTTGCACATGCTTTCAGTAATTATTGTCTCTTTTCTAGTTGTTGTCATTTCCTATAAGTGCATATGTGCACACTTTTGTTGTTCTTCTAGTCAATTTTCTTGTTTATGTCTTTGCCTATAAAAAGATTCCCAAAATCAATGTTTATCCAAGTCAATTTTAACTAGATTTTCTGAGTTCTTTGACTAGGAAGTTGGTCAACCCCTAAAAGTCACTTGTTATGTAGACTAATTATCCAATGATTATCAGATTTACTAATCTAATTAAACATTAATTGTCAACTTAGTGTGCGTAATATTTTTAATAGTGTCAACACTATATATGAATTAATTATTAAGAAATCAACTTGATTTTCAAGTTGTAGTACAATAAATTTATACAAAATTTACTAGATAGATATATTATGAAACTACTATGACAAAATTATAGAACTATTCCACACTTATGTACCATACATGCATCACACTTATATAATCAAACATAATAGTAAAATCAACTTACATAACACAATAATAATTAAAGAGTGTCAAGATATTCACAACAACTCATTTTTAGGGGGCCCTTCCTCATTTAGAACTGAGCTCTAATCCCTCTCTAAGAGAATTCATAAACTTACAAATTCAACTTTCTCATTACTCAATTTTGAATACAAATGATATAGTTTAAAAATTATAATATTACCTTCTCAAAATTATCTAAATCCTAGTCTAATCTAGGATCTATCTTTAAATACAAAAGGTAGTTTATTGACTCTTAACCAAAACCCCAAACTAGGAAAAAATACAAATAGTTAGAAACTACCCCAGTCAGCGTTCAAGTGGTTAGTAATCAAAGTTACTTGTTTTAGGTTTGACTAGGTTAGAGACAAGGCATACTATTTTTTTATTTTATTTCCTTTTATCTTTTCTCATTATCCTTATCTTTCCCATCTTTGGAAACATGTCTAATGTATCCTTTTATGTAGGGAATTTATACAATAACTATAATTATTTCCAATATTTCATTTAGTTTCCCAAGACATTTGGATGTATCTACAAGATCTCCTCAATAATGAATCTACTTTGCATAGTGGTTTCAATAAATCTACAGTAGGTAAAGGCAACCTGTATGTAAAACCTTCAGTTGTTACAAGCATTTTATAGTGGTTTTAGGTAACCTATAGGTGAAGCCTATAGTTACTATGGGTATTCTACAGTGGCTATAGATAGACAACCTATAGGTGAAGCCTATAATTTTTATGGGTATCATATAGTGGCTATAAAGAACCTATAGGTGAAGGCTACAGTTAATGTGGGCACTCTACAATGGCTACAAAAAACCTATAGGCAAAGCCTATAGTTGTTATGAGTAGTCTATATTAGCTATGGCTTAGCAAGATTCTACATATTTTCATGACCCTTGAAATTTATGTTAGATAAAGTCACACCAATATAATTCAATCAAGGAAAAGCATAAATAACTCATCAAACACACACACACACACACACACCAATGAACATACAAAATCATAACTTCATTCATTCATTTTCATTAGTGATGGATATTTATGGGATTTACATATAAAAATACATAGATTAAGCATGGATGAGGATATAAAAGTAATTAATCAGTGGCCTCATCACTCCCCCCTACTTAGCCTCTTGCTTAACCTTGAGTAAGCCTTGGTTGTATTCTAAAACCACAAAAAAATTTAAATTTTAGGGGTTCAAGATAGCTTGATATTTATAAGATATAAAAACCTTTAACATTTTGAATGTGTTCCCATCTTTTCTTCTCTACCTCTCTATCATTTGGAACATTTCCTTCCTAGTCAGAGATTGGGAACCAAAATATAGGAGGCTAAAATATCAATCCCTAATATACAAGTATACTCTATGGATGGCCTCCCTAAGGTTTTAAGGGGAGTATGGTTCCTTCCTTTATAAGGCATTAAAAATTTCTTCCCATCTATGAGAGCAAGCAACAAAAATTTGCCTTCCATCTCCTTCCATGAGATGCAAATAGTGGTTCTAGACTTCCACCTATTTTCTAAAAACCCATTTCTATGGAGCATTTGTGTTCATAAATGAGATCCATTCTTCTTCTATAGTATCTAAATATTTGGACTCAATCTTGATCATTAGGGTGGTTTATTTCTCCTTTCCTTGATATTATTCCATTTGTTTTCATCTTTCAATTTCATTCAAAACATATGAAGAAAATGCATTTAACAAGACATCCCCCAAATATATGTTGGGATTTCATTTTGTATCACTAGGAATAATATATTGGTGAATGTTGAACTCACTTATCTAGGCTTGAAGATTAGGGTCAATATGTCTATACTCATTAAAGAAAGATCTTGGGTCACAAAACATATAATATTGATCATTATAAATCCTATCATACCTAAATTTCAACCATTTTTCTTTCAAGTATACAACATACACTCTAGAAGGGGGTCTGCACTCCATCAGTAGCTCAATAGTTTCATGTAATTTGCCAAATTTTTCCTTTAGATATCTGATCCTATTTTCAACAAATTCTATTTTTTGTTGTGATTCATCATGTTATTCTTTTGATTCAACATATCCCTTAAATTTATACACTAATTATTTGTGGTAGGCTTCATTATTGATAAATTTTTCCTTAAAGAAAATCAAAAGATCATTAGTCACTAATAGAGTAGTGGATACGAAATTCACATCAATAACTTCTTCTATAGTGGGTGTTGGTGTAGTGAGCAATGGAGGAGGAAATCCATGATAGAAGGGTACCAAAGCTAGAGCATACTCTAATTTAGGGGCTTCTATGGCCAAGGTGGATGAGGATGTTGTAGGTTCCTCCACTCTATTATTTTTGTCCCTATAGGGTTGTACAAACTTTACTACTGCTAGAAGCATTTTAATTACTCATTTTCATTTCAATTTTATTATCTCATTTTTGAGTCTGTATATTTCCTCCATAGCTTGTTCCAATGTTTGGAACTCTTGATCATGAGAAATTTTTTCTTATGCTCTTCCTTTTTCCATAACCTCTTATTCAACCAATTCTTCTTCTCCTATATGTTACTCTGCCTCTCTCATTCTTCCTCTATGCATCTAATGTTTTTTAGGAGATCAATGTCCTCCTTAGTGATTTAGATAAAATAGGTTTTTGTTTTCCTTGAAATAGTGGTGATTGATGGAGTTTGTGTTTCTTGTGAATTATTTGATAGGGGAATTTCTTCTTGTCTAGTAGGAGATAGTGTAGAGGAATCAACCTAAGGTGAGGATATAATGAGAGAAGGGACATGTTATTGTGGGATTTCCTCCATTATATCAAAATGAGATAAGACTAGTCTTCTCCTCTTCTTCTTTCCTATAGTAGTCTCACATGGACCTTAATTAGCTATAGGCTGACCAATAGTGCTAGTGCCCTAAACATATTCCTAAATAATTTTTTGGGGCTACTCCTCAGGGGATTCCCTCTCATCAGTGCCTTCTTGCTAGGGTAAAATATTTTCTAGGGCCAAAATATTCTCCCAAGAGAGGTCAGGTCTGATAGAAACTATTCCTTGTTTAATTATGAGCCATATTAGATCGTGGTGAGATAGGGTTGTTTTAGTTCCCTTCTGATATTCTTTGGAAATCATTTTCAAGATATTCCATAAGAAATTGGGAACATTAATGACTTTATTATGTCTTAAATGATTAAAAAATTTGAACTAGAGAGTGTAAATGAGGGAATAACTCCCCTCATAAGTCATGTACCTGATAATATATGATGTTATCTCTCTCCATTCTATAGGTAGACTAAGTATTTCCACACCTCCTTTCTTTAATACAAATCTTTCATTTTCCTAGCAAAACTACTACTTGGCTTCTTGGCCATTGAGTCTATGCTACCAATGTTCCCCCATGCTTGGTAGCCTAGTTGCTTGGATCACCAAGGTCTTAGTAACTAGAAATGTGATGACACATACAATGGCTTAGTAACTTATAAATACCTTGGTAAGAGGTTCTAAAAAATGTTGTAATCGTTCAAAATAGTAAGTCTAACTAGCTCTATGGAAGACATCCCAACTAACTTGATCTCCTCATAAGTGCCTATGGTTTGAGGGATCTCTCTGCATGAATGATCCTCCCATTTTAAATTCTCTATTATTCCCTTCAACCAATAGTTAGTTTCACACTCTTTGGACCTATGGAAATCTACCTATAGCAAGTTTGTTCTAAAATGAAAAATATGAGGTTTATAGGTTGTAGGGTTTTGCTCAATAATGGGGGATGTGAGGTTACAAGTTGTAAATTATGGCATCTCAAGGTTTCCCATGGTGTGTGAGGTTTAACTCATAACATTTTCCCCCACTTGAGATATCACGTGTCCTTAAGTGATGTGGATTGAATAGGAAGTATGGGATAAGACAGGTCATTATAAGGAATAGATGTGTAGGTTATAGAGGTGATGAGATATACTTTTTGAATGAAATATTAAAGTTATAATTAGATATGCTTTATTAATACTATATATTCTATATTAGAATAATGAATGACATTTTCAATGATGAAAGATATGGTGTACCTTTTAATAACAATGTTTTGGATGTGATGCCTAGGAAGTCACACGTGTGTTCTCATGAAAATATTTACATGTGAATGATTAATGGGTGAAATTATTGGGTTGGTAGTTGGAACTAGAGTGTAGTAGACCCTTTATGAAGTGATTGGGAGATCAATGGTGGATAGGAATTGATGATGCCTATAACTCATGTGCATATGATGTAAGATAGTTTGCATGGAATAAGGGTTGAAGAATTGGAGGATAAATGATTGATATCATACCATAGGGTATAAATTGAAAATATGAATGATCCAAGTAATGGGATGAAACATATTGAGCAGGTAGTTGAGGGCTTTACTACCTAGTGACCTTCATCTGGATGAATTAGTTGACAGGAGTCTGAATGTTACTTATGCCTTAGAGGTTTTGTGCCTAGGGGCTTAGCTGTAGTAATCATAAGGGTCTTCAACATGGAACCTATATGCCAAAAAAATCTAAAATCTCATTGGTTAACATAGTGAAATGATATTCATAAAATGACCAAAGCAAAAAATGAATTATGAGTGTCCTTGTAGGAAAAAATTCTAGTCTACAACATTTCCACATAGAAAGGGAAGTTGTATGCTTTGTTGTGGCTCTGTAGCTTGGTATTTAGGGGTAGTTTTAGGTAATAAATATGACATTTTTTCCCCAATATTCATTCTTTAATAAGGTTATTTGATGACTTTCATGAAATGCCAAAAAGCCAATAACCAAGCCATTTGTGAGAGTTGTAGAAGGATCTATCTTGCATGATCTATAAAAAGGTGAGAATAAGAATGAGAGGGTAACTAAAATAGCTAAAAAAGTACTTATACAAAGATACAAAGTGATGGGAAACTATGTAGAAGGTGTCGATAGTAGTTATAAAAATGCTCATATCAACTGGAGAAAACCAATGTGAATAATGGGGATTTGAGGGATTGCCTTCTCTCTGCTTCCTTTTTCACATTCCTTTAGTTATTTATTTTGTTTTTTACCCCTAAATATCCATCAATTTTATTTTCTACTTAGGCCTTTTTTATAGATCTGGGTAGCTCGCAGGCTAGTTTTCTACCCAGAAGCTACCAATAATGTCCAAAAATGGATTTTCATTATTGGATTTTTTTGACTCTAACTACTATTTGTGGTAGAATGTTTATTTAGGGTCATTTCCAAGTCACCTAAAAATATGAATTGTCAAAGATTAGGTGAAGGTCTCATTCATCATACCAAATGAGGGAAAGGATGTCTTCCTCTCCTTCTTTAGTTCAGCATGGACTGGTGATCTTTTTATCTGGTGAGGCAACATGCCTATCCAGGACATCATTATAGCCATCTTATAACTACTAGCATATGTGACTAGTAAATTCTTCTTGAGTAAGTGGCTTTTTGTATAATTTGAGTCTATGGCCATTGACCAGCATACATAATCTCACTAAATCAATGGTTTAGAGTTAAACTACTCCATTGTCAAAAACATTATCAGTTTCAAAAGGACCAAGCCATCTAGTCTAGAGTTTACCCTTTTGGTCCTTGTATTTGGAGTAAAAACAAAGGGCCCAATATCTTGTATGGAATTTCCTAGTCTTAATGTGTCTATCATGCCATCTAATCCATTATTTCTATATAAGTTCTATGTTTTATAATGCATATTATCTATATTAATCTAATGTATTCAACTATAGAAGCCTTTCTTTTTGGGCTTCATATATATCCATCCCAAGTTTTAGTGTTATCCGTAAGGTCTTGTGCTAAAATTTGATGGGCAAGGCAAGTTTCTTTCTATAAACCAACTCATATGGAGTGAAGCCTATAGTGGTATTCAATGTGATTTAGTAATCCCACATAGCTTCAAAAATCCTAGCCTCTATATACTTACAAGATAGACTAAAAATCTTTATTAGAATATTTTCTAACTCCTTGTTAGTGACTTCCACCTATCCATTATATTATAGATGATATGGAGTTGATTTGTTATGGCTAATATCATAATATTGGGCTAAGGCAGTAGTTAAATTATCATTTAATTGAGGTCCCTAATTAGTGACTATTTCATGTTGCACACTATATTTAGTAAATATTTCTTCATAGAGGAAAGCTACCACCTTCTCATCCCTAGCATGTGTAAGAGCCTTTACATCCACCCATTTAGTGATATAGTCAGTACAGATAAGGGTCAGTATAGATAAGGATTTACTCTTTGTTATTAGATTTTGGATCAAAAGGTCCTATGAAGTCCTAGCCCCACTTTTCAAATGGTTCAGGAAACATCTGTGGTTTTAAAGGCATTTCATCTGAACATGTGGGTCTCCCCATATGCTGACATTTGTCACAATGAGTAGTATATCTTATTGCATCTTTAGGGAGTGAGGGCCAATAGTATCTTGTATTCAAAATTTTAATTATTGTATGCTTGGATACAAAGTATCCTCCACAGGGTTTATCATGGTAGGATTTGAGGATATTTAGAACTTCATCTTGTTTGAGACATCATTTGATGATAAATTTAGGCCTAGTATATAAAAGGAATCTAGATAACCATGAATATCTGGCACTTTTGTGAATCAATGAACTCCTTTATTTGGGGAGGAAGTGTTGTGGAAGTAACCCTATTATAAGGTAGTTAGCAATATCAACATACCAAAGTTTGGTAAGGGTTAGAGAGAATAGGTGGTCATTTGAAAATGAGTCATCCACTATGGCATCCTCTTTAGGGGTTTTCAAGCATGATAAAAAGTTAGCCGCTACATTATCCTTGCCAAGCTTATCTACAATGGTAATATAAAATTACTGTAATAAGAGAAACCATCTTATCACTCTAGTTGAAGAAAACTACTTTGTTCATAAGGTACTAAATGGCTACATGATCTATATGAACAAAGACCTGATACCCTATGATGTAGTGATGAAACTTGTTGATACCATAGATTATCACCAAGAACTTTTTTTCAGTAACTATGTAATTTAATTTTGCTACCTACATGTTTTTACTTATAAAATAGATGGTATAATTTAGTGATTCTTATTTTTTTCAAAACACACCTCTAAGGGTAGTATCTAAAGCATCTATGTGAATGTGAAAGTGAAACTTCTAATCAGGACCATGAAGAATAGGGATGGTGGTCAATAATTCATTCAATTGTGTGAAGACTATATCATAAGTAGGAGTCTAGAGAAATTCAAAATATTTAGCCAAAAGGGTGAACAATGGTGCTACTACTTTACTAAAATTATTGATGAATCTCATATAGCAAATAGAATGTCTTTAAAACTCCTAACATCTTTCTATTTTTGATTAATAGACAAGTTTTTAATGATATTGATTTTTATAGAGTCAATATTAATTTCTATAGTAGATACATGGTGGCCTAAGATAATACCTTCTATCATAAGCATGGATCATTTATTATGGCTAAGGGATAGATGGTTCTCCTAATAGTGTTGCAACACTTTTTTTAGGTTTTTGAGGCATTCATCAAATGTCTCTCCATAGATAGTGAAGTCATCCATATAGATTTCTACACATTCATTGGCCTTATCTACAAAGATACTCAAGACAACCCACTAGAATATGGCCAAAGCATTACATACCCTAAAGGATAATGCAACATAAGCATAAATACCCCAAGGACAATTAAATGTGGTATTTTCCTAGTCCTTAGGATCAATTCTAATTTGGTTGTAACCACTGAAGCCATCTAGAAAGGCAAAATATTTCTTCCCTGGTAGTGTGTCCAACACTTGGTTAATGAAGGGTAGAGGAAAGTGATCCTTCCTAGTTGCTATGTTAAGTTACCTATAATAAATTCATACATGCCATTCTCCATTTTTATTTGGTATAATTACCAAAGGTGGCACCCATTCACTATTAGAGATAGGATATATAAATCCAATAGTCAAATTTTTTTATAAATCCCTTTTGATTATTTATTAAAGAGCTGGATTCATCCTACATTGTGACTATTTGACTATTTGGCCCTCTTCGTTTATGAAAATATGATGTGTGCATGTTTTTGGGCTAGTTTATTTCATATCCTCATAATCTCATGTAAAACCATATTGGTTGGCATGCAACATGCTAAGTAGGCACTTTTCCTCTTTTAACTCCAACTTGATATTAATAAGTAGTGTTTTTTCTATAGATATTTCAATTTACTATGAGAGCGTTTTCATTATTTCCATATTGTTAATGGATCTAGTTTGGCTATAGCTATGAGGCAATAGATGGTGGAATTTTTTTGTATAGATGCATCAGAATTATCTAGTTCCTAAAAGATAGAAAATGGGCACTCAATACATTACAAGTGGTTTATATCTCTATAAGGAGTTTGGTAATTATGTTGAAGAACATTAGAGAGAATAGTATCTTCTTCTTGATCAACCAATGCGCATGCATGGTCTATGGTAAATACAAGAATCAAGGAAGGCTAATCTACCTCATCTATTTCAACCCATAATGTAGGCTTTGGTGTAAAAACCAAATGTGTTAGGGGATAAATAACCAACTGATTAGTGTGATAGATGTTGGATATCATCATGTTAAGTATTCTATAACTAATGAATTTATCAACTGTGGCAAGCCAAGGTCATCCTAAGATAAGGGGGTATCCACCTAAATTAGACTTAGGCTGTAGTATAATGAGATATGTAGGATACTCCTAAGAATCTATAGTGATGACAAGATCTTCAATGATTTCCTTTAGTCTGAAAATAGACCTATTATCCATTTACAATAGTGAAGATATCGGATTAATGTTATTCAATTTATTTTATGTATAGTTTTAGTTGTCATTACATTTATTACATCCCTCAAGTTAATCAATGTGTTGGATAAATGATAGTCATGGATTTAGATTATTACTACTTGGCATCTAGGATCTAAATACTTCCTTGGTAGGGTGTCCCCTGGTATGATGTCTACTAGCTAGCCAATCACATGCATAGTATTAGGATCTTTTTTCTCCATTGTTGGTTTCGTAGATATAGGTCTCTAATAGCTTTGGAATATATGGGTGCATATTTGATGGTCTAGAATAGAGGGATTTTGATGCAAAGGTTCTTAATTTGTTCAATGAAATCAAACTAGGTTTAATTGTATGGTGTTGAAGGCTGAGACATTCTAGAAATGGGGGGGTTGTTTCATCAATAGCTTTATTTGCTAGTTCATAGAGTTCTTGAGGTGATAGAGGTGAGTTATCATTTTCTTATAGAGTGTCATCATCTAAATCCATTATTATGGGTGGTGTTGGGGGTGGTAGAACTTTCCCTGAATAGAGGTGAACATCATTAATGTTCACCATGTATGTCAAGTACTGAACATGCTTAGTACTGAATGTGGATTACACTGGCTTATTTACAAGATTATATATGGGTTGGGTAGGTAGCCGGTTAGGCATGGGTGTAGTTTGTGTAATGGGCATAAGATCATGAGGTTATTTTTTTATTGTGGAGGATATCCTCTTAGATATATTCCCCATAGCTAGTTAGGTCTCTAAGATTGTTTCCACTAGTGTGTGAAGGGTGGGCCTTGGGGTGGTTGCCAAGCCTGCATCCAAGATTGGGATACATTTTATGTAAGATACTAAGAGGTGGTGGGGTAGCTTATTTGAGGTGGCTACTAGCTAGAATTAGGAGGTGGAAAGTTCATCCAAATACTAGTCCAATTGGGAGTAGCATTTGCAAATTGTGAATTGAAGGAGGTAGAATTTGAAAACGTTTTGTCCCATACCTTAATAAGGTAGTCATTGAACCCATGTCTTTCTTTGTGTAACATAGAAAACCTACTCACTATCTCCTTTTATAGCTTGTATCTCTACTATTTTTAGTTCTTCAACTATGATGTGAGCTACTTTAGTCTGAATCTCGTGACATCTACAATCAACCTTTTTCTTCTTACAGTCTAGACAATAAATGGTTAAGGCTTGATCCAAAGCTTCTTACTCTTTTCTTAAGTATAGGCTATCCAGTTGGGTTGCCGAACGACTAATGATATCATATTTCACATCTTGTAATAGGTTACTAACCTCAATTTTTCATAGGCCATTTTATTTAGCACTATATATGCATTATTGATTCATAAATCAACTTGATTTTCTAGTTGTAGCACAATAAATTTATGTTGAATTTACTAGATAGATATATTATGAAATTGATGTGATAAAATTATATAATTATTCCACACTTATGTACCATACATGCATGACACTTATATAATCAAAATTAATAGTAAAATAAACTTACAAAACACACTAATAATTAAAGAGGGTTAGGATCTTCACAGTAACTCATTTTGAGGGGGCCCTTCCTCATTTAGAACTAAGCTCCAATCCCTCTCTAAGAGAATTCATAAACTTCTTACAAATTCAACTTTCTCATTAATCAATTATGAATACAAATTATATAGTTCAAAAACTTCCACTATTAGCTTCTCAAAATTATCTAACTCTTAGTTTGATCTAGGTTCTGCCTTTAAATACAAAAGGCAATTTATTGACTTTTAACCAAAAACATCAAACTAGGAAAAAATAAAAATACTTAGAAACTACCCCAATCAACCTTCAAGTGGTTAGTAACTAAAGTTACTTATTTTAGGTTTGACTAGGTTAGAGACAAGGCATACTATTTTGTTGTTTTATTTCTTTTTATCTTTTCTCATTATCCTTGTCTTTACCATGTTTGGCAACACATCCAATGTCTCCTTGAATGTAGGGAATCTATACAATAACTATGATTATTCCCAATCATTTATTTGGTTTCCCAAAATAGTTGGATGTGTCTACAAGATCTCCTCAATAATGACTCTAATTTACATAGTGGATGTAGACACTCTATAGTAGCTATAGGTAACATGTAGGTGAAACCTTCGATTATTGTGAGAATTTTTTAGTGGTTGTAGGAAACCTATAGATGAAGCCTATAGTTGTGGGTATTCTATAGTATCTATAGATAAGCTATAGGTGAAGTCTATATTTACTATAGGTATTATATAGTGGTTGTAGGTAACTTGTAGGTGAAGCCTATAGTTGATGTGGGCACTCTACAGTGACTACATGAAACCTTTACGTGAATATTATAGTTGCTATGGGTAGCCTATAGTAGCTATGGTTTAGCAAGATTCTATATCTTTTCATGACCCTTCAAATGTTTTTTAGATAAAGTCACACCAATATAATTCAATCAAGGAAAAGCATCAATAATTCATAACATAACACACACACACACACACACACACACACACACACACACACACACACACACACGCACGCACACACACATCAATGAACATACAAAATCATAAATCCATTCATTCATTTGCATTAGTGAAGGATAGTTATGGGATTTACGTAGAAAAAGACATAGACTAAGCATGGATGAGGCTATAAAAGTAAGAAATTGGTGGCCTCATCATCCCAAAAATTATTATTAATTTGGATTTTCAAGGTCAAATACTATCCCTATCAATTTAAACTTTCCTAAAATTGGTCATTAGCCCTTTACAGCCAGTCAAACTAGGCAGTTATGGCCTAAAAACACTAATTTTCATCAAAAATGTCAAAAATCATGTAAAATAGGGCATTAAATATCCAAATTATTTTAACATATTCAAAAATATTATATTGGCTTAAGTCCTAAGTTTCAAATCATGAAAAGATATTTTAATGAGTTTTCTAAGCCAAAAAGCCCCAAGACCCTTCCCACATGCCAAATTAGAAATTTTAACACATTAAAAGGTTTTTTTTTTTTTTAAATGAGATAACAATTATTACTTCTAAAATGTTCTTTTACAAGTGGTGGAAGGCTTTGGATATTTTTTAAAAGGGCAAAAGACTGGTTTTCTTTATTTTTACAAGAATAGTAGGGATTCCATATGGATTATATACAAATAAGGTAGGGGGATTCAATTTAAGGTAATATTAAATCTTCATGAGAATTTTCATTCAATTCATGGTGATACTGGCCCAAAATCATTGTTCTTTTGTTACTTTGCTTGTTGGCATAAAGATACATACCTATAGGTTTTTTAGTGGTATAAACTACTAAGGAAGGGTAAAAATATCAAATTTGGAGTGAATAAAATAGACTCATGGGGATTATTTATGGTCCAATTGGTTTCTTAATTGAATTATTTAGGATCATGAACCATTTAATTTAGGATAGGATAAATTTTTCTACCTTGCAACTAGGAAGGCAACTGGTTTCCTTCATTTTCTCCTTACCTAGGTAGAGTTTCAAAGAAAATAAACTTGTTATATAACATTGAGGATTTTTTATACCTATAAATAGTCCCATTAAAGTGTTATTCATCCATTTCAAAGTCAAACAAAGGTGACAAAGTTAGCTAGTCTAAATTTATAGTTAGAAATCTTGCAAGGGAGAGTTGTACGGAGCATGAAGAGGAAGGCAACCTTAGATTTTTAATAAATTTGTGTTTTCAAGGTTTACATCAGGTTTTCATGATTTTAAATCATTTTTATTATAATATTTCCAAGTTTCATGGCTAGGAAACCCACCTCCATGTTTTCAAGTGTCTCAAAAGGAGCTAGTTTAACATAAATTAAGATATATTTGCAAATTGTAAGGTTTTTAGAGAAAACCATGTTTCAAATACATATCTTTGAACTCATATAATGGCCTCCAAAGTCATGAGGTGTGATGTTTTTGTTCCCATATTTGCATATATTCCATCATCTTGGTCTTTGTCAAGCTCCACCATGCTCCTTCCCACCACCCCATCCCTCCCCATCTCACTGCCATTCTCAATCATATCATTGTGTTTTTACCTTAATTATACCCTACATCATGTTTTATTAATTATATTTCCACTCCTATCACCCTAAAAACACACCTCCATCCCCATATTTTCATTATTATAGGAGAGACAAAAGTTTGATAAAGAACCATCAAGCATGATTAAGGGTTTTACATGCCAATAAAAGCATCAAAGCACATTGAGAAGGAGCACTGTTAGCAGGTGGTACAATAAAACTATAGCTATAAATTTTTAGTGGGTTTTGAAAAGGGAGAGACATTCCTCAAGGTGTAATAAATAAAACATACATGGTGTGAGAGGGAAGCCACCTTAGATCTAAGGAACACATTTTGGACCTTCAATTTTGACATCACTAACACTAATATGACATCTTCAACAATGTAACATAGTCTAGGTATGATCATGATAGTGATGAGATAGGTCAATTGAAGTAGGTATTAATCAAGGTCCATAATAATAAGTTCCATGATCATCAATAAGAATAAGGACTAGGTTTATCTTTGAACCTTCCCTTAAGGTCATGAACAAGCTTTGGTCCATACAAATATGACCTATACAATCATATATAGTTAAGAGAAGGTTTAGACATTGTGATATTTCTCATATGGAGCTTCATAGGAGTATGGATTCACTGTCATAAGTCATCTTTTGTTTTGGTTACATCTTTATGTTTTCATCATAGTAGAGAACTAGCCTTTATACCTATCAAGAAGCTATCTTCCCCAATAGCCCTATGCCATTCCAAAGAGGGTCTACTTAGTAGTAGGAAGAGTTTTATTAAGACTCAAAGGGTTATTTTGGTAATCAAAAGTCATAAATAGTATTGAATACATCAATATCATGAAGGGTAAAGTATAGTATTCAAGAAAGGTTTAAGAGAGAAGTCCAAGAGAGCTACAACTAACATAAAACTAATCTACAGTCAGCTAAGGACACCTAATGGCCTATTATTAGGGTCAAAATAAGCAAGAAAGATATAATTATAGTTACATAAGGATGATAGGATTCATCAAACACTTCAAATAACATAGGATCGAAAGTTTTTAGAATCCAAAGGATTGAAATGATAACCTACATTGCTAATTGATGCCCTACATGCTACCCTTTGGATCACTATCTACATTGATAGTTGGATCATTATGGACACTTCAAGGCTATGAAAACCTAAACCTACTTATTTTATTAAATCAAATGAATAATGATATCCTCAATGGAGGGATATTAAATAAGGGATATTTGGTTAAGAGATACAAAATGTAACCTACATCCACCTCATATTAAACCTACAGTCAAGTAGGGTTTTGAGGAAGGAAACCTAATAAAGAGGATATAGACCTAGGAAGATTATATATAAGGATCATGAGGAATTAAATAGGGGGCTTAGGAGATGTACCATTACTATAAATACAAGAGCAAATCACACTTAGGTGTACCTATAGTTCTTTATTTGTACAAGGCAGATTACTGAAAAAATACAATCAAAAGATTAATATGCGGTTAGTGATTATGAGGAGATGATTGATTTTGGGAAAATGTAATATCTCAAGGGATGGATAAATTTTACAAATCACATGATGAATTATCAAAGGGTATAATAGTGAGGGTTGCAACACCTAATGTTACAACTCATAGAGAGGTACTTATAGTCAAGATGGAAGACTAATTATTGTGAAGGAATAAGTGGTTTGGAACATTGCATGAGGAGATATTTTGAAGTTGTTTTCAAATATTTTGACATGGAAAGAGGGTTTATACCTATTTTTACACCAATTCAAATTCCAAACACTCTTTATTTGTACATACCTAAGTAAAGGGTCATATCACAATCAAGGCAAGAGAAAGGAGTAGACTGTTTTTATAGGGTTTCTAGCATGCTGAAGGTTTCAATCAATATTGTATGAATTTTTGTAGTCTTTAATATTTAAATTGACAAGGACTTATGTTTATCCTTTTTAATTCATACCTATAGCTATGCCTTTTTTATATTAAGGGTTTTTAAACAAGTTTTCTTTAAAGTGGTTTGTCATGGACAAACAAGGGTTATAAGCAAGTGAAGGTGATGGTATTCTAAATGATGAAGGTTTCAAAGATATATACATGATGATTAGGTTGGTTGACAAGATGGTGAAACTCAAAAAAATTAGTATCTCAGTCAAGACCTTCTAAGATCATGCTACAACTTCCATCTATATCAACAGTCACAATCAAATAGACCTATCTTAATTTTCTTAAGGGTTTTAGATCAAGGTTATTATGGGTGATTTTTTCATAGCTAGGGATAATAATCAAGGTAATCAATGATGGATTCATGAGTTAACATATCATGATGGACCTTAAGCATAGTCAAACATAGTCTACAACCATACTTAGACAAACTTGTAGCCATCTTTAAAGTTTCAAGCATAAATGCCTATAATGAGGTTTCAATTCAAAAGGATGTTATGAAGGGACTTTGATCATTTATAATAATAAATTTTTCATGATCCCCATCATTGACAAATCATATAGTCAGGTTAATCCCAAAAGTGTACCTACAACAGTTAGAGGGCATGTTGGAGTATAAGGTTTAGGTTAATAAGTTGTAAATAATAGAAGTCAAGCTATTGGAAGTATACATGTCTCTTATGGAAAGTTGAATTTTAGTGAGATAAGGGACATAAAGATAGAGATAAAATACACTTCCACAATTAGATCACCTTATGAGTACACCTATAGCCATATGAAGATTAAAGGACATTCAAGCATTAGGAAAAAGATAAAGGCTAATGGTCTAACCAAAAAAATTCATAAAGTGTTTGAGGATCATAATGCATGTAATGGTGAGGTAATATAATCAAGATGAAAAGTGCTCCAAGAACTTGTAAACATTCATTCACCCCAAGTACATAGTACATAGACTTGTAGGGATTTTGAGCTATGCCAAGCCTAGTCACCTTGCTACAATGATAAAATATGCTAAAGCAAGGTGAGAAATGGTTAAAATCACTCCAAGAGTAATTTCATGAACGTTTAAAAATCATATTCATTATATTTGGACCCAAAAACCATGGAACAATAGGTAAATACATTTAAGTATGCTCATAGTCCATGTACAAGTGTCAATTTGGAGATAAAATTGAGGTTTCTAGGAGCTACATGTGGAATTTTGACTCAAAATTTGGTACACAAGGATATAATGAGGTAGGAAACCTTTTGAAAAAATTTTAGGGGTATTAGATGAGTGGGGATACTATTTTGTCTTAGACCTTAGCCTTTATGTTTGGGATCAACATTGGAGCAAGCATCGTTATGGAGTGCTACAAAGGTTTCTAAGGATAGGTAAAAGTTTTAAAATCCTGGGATGATGTTTTTACGTAATATTTATATATTTAAAGAGTGTTAAAACTCCAAATCTTATGAAAACCATGATCACATAGGCTTATGCAAGCAAACAAACATATAGGCCAAAAGGGGGTTTTTGACTTTTCAAACAAAAAAAAAGTGATTTATAGTGTTTTGATAGCATAGTATAGGTCATTTGATGATGTTTTCAAGATTTTTTTAGTTTGGGAAAAGTTATTTTCATCTTGGTGAAGTTTTTCACTTTTTTTAGTTTTAGACATCCTTCCATACCTCCTGTTCAGATGCTCATACTGTTCACCATGTGTGGATTTTAGTCAAATGATCTTAGTATGTTTTGATTACCCCTATGTAATTAGAATTAATGAATCACTTAGATCAATTTAGGGTATGTGATTTATGAACAATTGTTAAGAGTGTAGGTAGCTTAGAGTGCAAGCTAAATCCTAAAGGAAAATTTCCTCCACATGGTGAATTTTCATATCTTTTGGATGGGAACCAAATATTTTAAGAGGTTTTAGTAGTGTTAGTATGATAAAAATATATGGTACTATTTTAGTATTTGAAGGTTTATACCTCATGAATCATTAGTTTGAAGTTTCAGCTTCAAAACCCTATTAAACCACTAAAAAATAGTTTTGAAAAAAGTGGATTTACTTGCCAAAAAATTATCATGGATCAACCTAAAACCTTTTCAAACATAAAGTAAAATTAGATATGGTTCCATAAATGTCAATTTTATGCATGGATATGTACGAATGAGCACAGTAATCATGTCTTTTATGGAAAAAAGAATGCAAAATGAAGTACTAAATAGTTCAATGAAATATAATTAATATATATTGAATAATAATAATTTTTATTGGTCCCTAAATCTTCATTTGATAAAAAATAATCTTGGATTTTTCCCAACCAGCTCAATCAAAATGACCAGTCTATAGGAAAATGGAGCAAAATAGGCCTAGTCAACCTTATTGATTGAATGGAGAGTGTTTTCTCATCAAAATCACATATTTAGTGATGATAAAAGTTATTCTGGATCTAATTAGTTTTTTTTTCAAGTTTCATTGATTCTTTTTGTAGGTTTAATGGTGTCCAAGTGCATATAATATCCTTTAGGCATACTAGGCCTAATAGGTCTAGTTGGTCAAATGGTCAACTTGAAGTTTGGCATTAGATGACTATTTAAGGAGTTATAAAAGGAGTTTATACAACATATTTATAATTTTATCATGAATATTCATGCACATTTCATTCTTCAAGGTCCATTTTCATACAAGGCAAGATTATTTGGAGTTGACTAGTCTTGCACTTTTGTTGACTAGTTGACAAGTGCCACATATATTTTTGGTGATCTTATTAATTGGTGACTTTTAGCACTTCCAAATAAGTTCAAGTTTTAGTTATCAATCTAAGGATTGGTGTAGCATAATGCATGATGTTTTAATTTTCAAATATGGGCCCACCACTTTCCTTTCTATGCCAACTTTGAAGTTCATGCATGTTTTATGGAGTTTAGGACATTTTAAAGAGCTTATAGAATATTTTAAAAGGATGAAGTCTTTGGTTAGCTAACCAAGACTATTCCTTATCTAAAATCAATGACACATTGGCTAAGGTTAGAATTTAGACATATTTATTGGCTTTTGGAAGCCATTTTTGAATTCTTAGAACTAAAGTAGAAATTATATTTTGGACCATACATCAATAAAAGATATTTTTATTTTAAAAATGATTTTTGATAGATAATAGAGTGTAATTTATTATGTATCACCATATAATTGGGATTATATCTCTTTTTGTCAAGTCCATTCCTCACCTATTTCTTTCTATGTCACCTTCTATAGGTCATTTGAAGAGGTAAAAATGAATCTTGTAATCCAAAATTATTTCAATCCTTCATCTAAAATACTTATGCTTAAGGGAAATATAGGAATTTTATTAGTTTATATGCATGCATTAGTTTTAATAACTTCTAGAGGATATAAGTAATTCATTTGCATCACCCCATTAGATAGTATTTTCCTTCAATTTTTCCTGCCCATTTTCACCACAAAAATAATAGTAGATCAATTTTAATAGATAAATATTAAGGGAACCAACCCTCTCTATAGGTTCTTCTTAGTATAGAGTCACCCACACTGTGATAAGTTCCAATTATATCAACTAGAATGAGGGTGTGATTTTCACATCTTCAAGTAGGGTGTAGTCCATAGTGATAAATGTTTTTGGCATGCTATAGGTGCTATAAATATACACCATATCCTCAAACCCTAAAATAAGCTGAGTCTAAAATCCTAAAGTCCTGAAATAGGCTAAGTCTAAAATGTGGTAGAAAAATAAAAAAATCTATATTTTGTATCTTAACTCCTAAAGCTTTGAAACCACTCTCAAACGCCCTAAAAGTATATACATAAAATATATCTTAAAGTATAATTTGACATTTAATTATGGACATTTGTTTTCCAAGAAAATAAATGTCCATAATTAAATGTCAACTTATACTTAAATGTTTATTTTATGTATATACCCCCTATTTACCCTAGGTATATAACCTTATTAATTACTATTTACCATACTTGACCACCAAAAATATTTTAAAAAACAAAAAATCCTAAAAATAAATAAAAAAAAAACCTATTCCCATCCATAACAACCCAAAAACTAGCTCCCTTGTGTCATATGTGGAATCCCCAACCATTTGACAACTGTGCAGCCTAAAGCAAGCATGTAAACCATAACTTCCCTAGATTAATGTTGATTATATTATATCAAAATAAATCCATATAATAATGTCAAAACATCCCTAAAAATTTTCAAAAAATAAGCAGGTTGGAGGACCCAAACTTTGGAGGTTTGTTTCAGGCATTTAGAGGACAAAATTTATAGCATTTGGAGTCCAAAATATTGCCCACAAGTCAAGAAATTAAAAGAATCAAAGTAATTATTATGTAAGTGATTTTTTTTGGTTTGTAATTAATTAATTATTTTTAAAATATTGTTCAAATCCATCATTATAAGTTTTTAGATCAATACATTTGTTAAAATCTATGTTTTAGATCCCTTTCTAGCCCATTTCCTAGCTTGCATACACCTCTATCCTATCCTAAACCTTTTGCATCCTTTTAGAAACTAATTTTTCATATTTTTACACTATTATAGGATTTAAAATGATTCAATAATAATAATGTGTTTTATCCTATAGGATCATTATCAATTTTGTCTTTTGTAGAAAACTTTCAATTTCAGCCATTTAGGTCTTTCTATTTGATTCTGTAGGTTCTTGTCTATTTCTTATCTATCCCTATACCTATGTAATATATCTTAATAATCCATAAAATTACCTAATATATTATTAATACTTATTTTAGGATCCTTATCCCTCATCCATCCAATCCTTATCCCATCATATTAGTTGGCCTTGTGTGTATTAGGTCTAGTTCCTAGCCTAAACTTATTAGTAGCCCTTTGTGATGATTTTATAATCAAACCCTTATTTATTTTGAATTATATATCTTAATATTAATTTATTTATATTTGAATCTAATCATTTATATCTTTTGTCTTATCTTTAATCATTTCTAATCTTATTCCATTTATATATCTTTTATCAAAAATAGTAGGTTGACATCCGTTAAGGAAGAATATCTCTTCCAAGACTTGGCATATACCAAGAAACCCACTCATCTCTTTTAATACAATTTTTAAAGTGTGATGTATTATAGGTCATTCCTTTGCATCTAAAGAGGAGTTGGTATAATTGATCCTGATCCATGATGTGCAACCAACCATCTATATCTCCAGGTAATCTTAAAAATCCTACTTATACTTTATTTTTAGTAGCTGATTAGTACACATTGAAAAAGAAAAAATAATAATAAAACATATGCTTAGTGGGACCTCATTCTACACACTAGCCTTTGGAGGCATTCAGAATATTAGTGCAACTTTTAGGCACTCAAAGTTGGTTTAGAAAATTAGGTATCATTTAGAATATTGAATACTTTTATAATTTGGTTTAGTAATGGTCTTTAATGGCTTATTTTAGTATGGATCCATGTTATCCACATTATGATCAGTATGACTAACTACACTATGATCCTCACTAGGAGTTTGAGGATCTATATCAAGCATATATGTAGGAGTACTACCTATATCTTCCTTATCAATAGCCATTGCATCATAACATTACTCCTTAAAACCCCTATCATGATCCATCCTACCCATATGCCAACCTAATAATGGCCATTTTTCATCTACCCAATCCATATCAGCACTTAAATAAACTCTAGTGAGCCTTGACAAGCATGCACTAAAGTTGTATTCATAGAGATATAGGGCTAAGATACCCATACTCATCACATTCATCATCTAAAAGAGTCATTGCAACAAGTAAAATAGAAATGGGCACATATTGAGATGGAAAATTGGGGTAATCTCACTAGTGAGATGATGGATGTAAGTGGTTACATTCAGAGTATTGAGGACAAGCTAAAAGGCCTCAATGAATAACATATTCAATCTCACAATCCTTATATGCCATCCATTCCTCCTCAATAGACCATTCTAATAGCTCCTTTGAGTTTTCCAAATTCTTCACATGTTTTTTAGACCTTCCCTTCTTGGAGATCTATCCAAGATAACTGTCAAAGAAGGAAAGATATTCTTATAGGCCAACTTATTGTTGAAACAAATAAATACTTTTAAAGAGAAGATATTCTAAGAGAATATTGATAAGTAGATCAGAGAGTTGGAGCTAAAGAAAAGGAAAGAGGAAGAGAATCATAATCAAAAAGTTAAAAAAGAGCCTCTATCTTTCCCATCTTGGATCCAAATCATGGAGTCATGCAAGAAAGAGGAACAATCAAGCATCATTTAGGATGTTGAATTCAAGAAAGAGATAATTCAACCTTCATCCCTTCCTCCTCAAAATCCTAAATCCTTTCCTTCACGAAAATCCATTTAAGAAAATGTGCAACAAAGAAATGGGGTAAAGGTGATCTAAGAAAAACAACCTCATGAGAAAAATTAGGTAACTATGGTAACTTTTGTAGTTCTTTCTCATCTTATTGAATACTTTTATGGATATACCATGCCACTTTTAGAGAAAGAACCTCTTATTTATGAGGTAAGTGAATAGTATGTAGCTAAAAAGATAGAAAATAAAGGTGACTTGAGTGACCAAGAATAAGAAATCATAATTGGGTCACCATTGAGCATGGACAAGAATGATTCAGTTTCCCATGATGACTAAGAAGATGACTTACATGAGGTTTTTCAAGAGCTTATAGCAGTTAAGCTTTATGAAGTACAAAAAAATATTTTTCAAAAGGTAGCCATGAAGACTAATCTCATATATCCATTGCTAAGATGGAGAATACTCCTGAAGAAGATGATTGGCAATAGTTGTACCATGATTTCTTCAATGAAATTGAAGAGCTTAAGATGGAATATTTTGATGATGAGATGGAAAAATAGGTTGATGATTCATCATAGGATTATAACAATGTTTTATTGCTTCAAGAAAGCAATGTTATTATTGATATCTCAAAGTAAGATCAGTTTGAACTTGAGTGGACAGATAAGATTCATTTCTCTAAAGAAGATGAATCAAGTGCAGTAGATCAAGAAATTTCATGACTCCATCAAAAGGTTAGAAATGTGTGATCAACATGTTTTAAATGGTAAAGATACAAATAAATTTTATATCCTTTTAGTTGATCATGATGAAGAGGACTTTTAGGATGATTTTGAGAAGTTTTTGTCTAAAGTTTGATAGTCCATCTCTACTACAAGTAGAGATTGATGAATTTATTTTAAAAATTAATATTTCAACTATTCGTTAGGAAGAAATTAAATTCATATTACAGCCATTTTTAGATGTTTAACAAGCATCTAAAAACTTTATCAAAGTACCAACTCAAATAGTGTCTAATGAAAACATCAACCAAAGTATGCCAGTTGTATTGTCAACACAATCATTGAATGAGAATGTGTCAAATCATGATCAACATATAAATGAGGTAGAGTTAGCATTATTTATGTAAGAAATAATAATATAGGAGGAAGATGATTGGATCTTGGATCCATATCTTCAATCCATGCACTTGATAATGGCAGTTGGAGGCCTAGATACATCATCTAGAACACATGAACATATAAGTGCTCCCATTTGAAAAAGATACCATAAAAAGGAAGAAAAAACATTTCAAATTTTCATGGTACATTAAATATATTTCCATTTTATCTAGGAGGACCAACAAGTTGGAGGTTATTTTATACATAATAGACTTACTATAGTTGATTTACTATAAGTGCACATTAGCACATGCTTTCAGTAATTGTTTTCTCTTTTCAATTTGTTGTTTTCCTTTCCTCTAAGTGTATACGTGCACACTTTTGTTGGTGTTCATGTCATTTTTCTTGTTTGTGTCTTTCCCTATAAAAGCCTTCTTAAAATCAATGTTCATCTAAGTTAGTTTTAACTAGAGTTTCTATGTTCTTTAGCTAGTAGGTTGGTGAACCCTTGAAAGTCACCACAATTATTATTAATTTGGCCTATCAAGGTCAAATTACTACCCATATCAATCAAAAATTTCCTAAAACTAATCATTAGCCCTTTGCAGCTAGTCAAACCAATCATTTATGGCCTAAAAACACTAAGTTTGGTCAAAAAACATAAAAAATAGTTTCAAATAGGGCTTTAAATATAAAAAGATGATATTAATATATTCAAAAATATGATATTGGCTTAAGTCCTAAGTTTCAAATCATGAAAAGGTGTTTTAATGAGTTTTCTAAGCCAAAAGGCCCCAAAACCCCTTACACATGCCAAATTGGAAATTTTAAAACATGAAAAGGTTAAAAATTTGTATTTTTTTCATGAGATATAAATTATTACTTCTCAAATGTTCTTTTCCAAGTGGTGGAAGGCTTTGGATATTTTTTGAAAGGGTAAAAACACTATTTTTCTTCATTTTTTACAATAATAGTTTGGATTCCATATGGATTATGTACAAATAAGGTAGGATGATTCAATTATATGGAATATTAAGTATTCATGAGTATTTTCATGTAAATTAATTTCCCTTAAGGCCCAAAACCAATCTTCTTTTGTTACTTTGTTTGTTGGCACAAAGAGACCTACATGTAGGTTTTCTAGTGGTATAGATTAATGAAGAAGGGTACAACTCTAAAATTTGGGGTGAAGAAATTAGAATTAGAGATATTATTGATTATATAAGTGTTTTATCAATTGTATTTTATATCTCATGAAACAATTAGTTGAAAACATGTCAAAATCTACTACCTTGCAACTAAGAAGGCAACCAATTTTCTTCATTTTCTCCTCGCCTGGGTAGAGTTTCAAGGAAAATTAACTTGTTAAAAAATATTGAGTACTTTTTATACATTTCCATGGTATTTTTAAAGTTTTATTAATCCATATTAAGGTTAAAAAAAGGTCACAAAGTCACCTATTCTAAATCTATAGTTATCAAGCTTGCAAGGGAGAGTTGTACAAAACATGAAGAAGAAGTTCAACTCAAATTTTCAATAAATTTGTGGTTTTTAGGGTTTAAATCAAGTTTTCATGATTTTAAATCATTTTTATTAGAATATTTACAAGTTTCATGGCCAAGAAACCCATCTCCATGTTTTCAAGTGTCTCAAAAGGAGCTAGTTTAGCATAAATTAAGGGATTTTTGCAAATTTTAAGGATTTTGGAGAAAACCATGTTTCAAATGCATCTCCTTAAAATCCTATAATAGAATAAAAAATATTGAGGTGTGATTTTCTACCCATGTTTGCATACATCCCATCATCTTGGCCTTTGTCAAGCTCCACCTTGCTCTTTCCTACCACCACCCCATCCATCCCCATCTCACTACCATTCTCAATCATATCACTATGTTGTTACATTCATTCCACCCTCCATCATGTTTTCTTCATCATATTTGCACTCCTATCACCCTCAAAGCACACCTTCATCTCCATTTTTTCATTGTCATAAGAGAATCAAAATTTTCATGAAGAACCATCAAGCATGATCAAGGGGTTTATAGGCTAGTTGAAGAATCAAAGCACATTGAGAAGGAACACTATCAATAAGTGGTATATTCAAAGTATAATTATAAAGTTTCAGTGGGTTTTTATAAGGTAGATAAATTCTTTAAGGTGTATCAAAGTAAACATGCATGGTGTGAGAGGGAAACCACCATAGAGTTAAGAAGCATAATTTGGACCTTTAATTTTGACATCTCTGATACCAATATGACATGTATAGCAACGTAACAAAATCTAGGTATGATCATGATAGTGATGAGATAGGTAAATTTAGGTATGCCTCCATCAATGCCCATAAGAATAAGTGCCATGACCATCAAGAAGAATAAGGACTAGGTTTATCTTTGAACCTTTCATTAAGATCACGAACAAGCTTTGGTCCATATAAATATGACATATGCAGTCATATAAAGTTAAGAGAAGGTTCAGACATTGTGATATTTATCATATGGATCTGAATAAGAGCATGTTTTTACTATCATAAGTCATCTTTTGTTTTGGTTACATCTTTATGTTGTCATCATATCAGAAAACCAACCTTTATACTTATCAAGAAGCTATCTTCCCCAATAGTCTTGTGCCATTCCAAAGAGGGTCTACTTGGTAGCAAGAAGAGTTTTCTTAAGAATTAAAAGTGTTGTTTTGGTCATCAAAAGGCATAAATAGTATTTAATACATTAATCTCATGAAGGGTAAAGTATAGTATTCAATACAGGTTTAGGAGAGAAGTCTAAGAGACCTACAACCAACATAAAACTAACCTACAGTCAGCTAAGGACACCTAATGACATGTTCCTAGTGTAAAAAAAAGTAGGCAAGAGATAAGGCTAGTTACATAATGATGATTGGATTCATCCAACACTTCAAAAAGCACATGATCAAAATTCTTCAAAAGCCTAAGCATAACCTACAATGCCAATTGATGCCCTATAGGCTACCCTTTAGATCATAATCTACACTGATGGTTGGGTCATTACGAACCCTTAAAGGCTATAAAAACATAAGAATAATATTTTTATTGAATAAAATGAATAATGATAGCCTCAAGGGAGGGATAGGAAATAATGGATATGTTGTTAAGAGATACAAAATGTAGCCTATAGCCAAGTAGGGTTTTGAGCAAGTAAACCTAATACAGAGGTTGTGAACCTAGGAAGCTACTAGATAAGGATAATGAGGAATTACATAGGGTTGAGCTCAAGAGATTTACCATTACTATAAATACAAGAGAAAATCATAATCAGGTGCACCTATAGTTCCCTATCTATACAAGGGTAGATTACCAAAAAAACCTAGTCAAAAGCTTAATATAGGGTCAATGATCATGAGGAGATGATTGATTTTGGGAAAATATAGTCATATCAAGGGGTTGATAAAGTTATCAAATGTCATGATGAATTTTCAAAGGGTAGAACAGTGAGGGTTTCAACACCTAATGATACATATCACAAGGAGGTACCTATAGTCAAGATGGAAGAGTAATTCTTGTGAAGGCATAAGGGATTTGGAACATTTCATGAGGAGATATTTTAAAGTTATTTTTTGTAGATTTTTTGACATGGAAAGATGGTTTATACCAATTTTTACCCCTATTCAAATCTCCAAGCACTCTATATCCGTAAATGCCTTAGTCCAGGGTCATATCATAATCAAGGCATGAGAAAGGAAAAAACTATTTTTATAGGATTTATACCATGTTAAAGTTTTAAATAAATCTTTTAAAAATATTGTTAGGCTTTAATATTTCAATTTATAAATATTTATGTTTCTCCATTGGAATTCATACCTATAACTAAGCCTTTTTTATAGTAAGGGTTTTCAAACAAGTTTTCTTTAAAGTGGTTTGTCATGAACAAATAAGGGTTACAAGAAAGTGAAGGTAATGCTCTTGGAAATGTTGAAGGTTTCAAAGAGAAAGGAATGATAAGTAGTTTTGTTGATAGTATAGTGAAACTCAAAACCCTTAGTAGCTCAGTCAAGACCTTTTAAGATCATGCTAAAACCTACATATATATCAATAGTCATAATTAAATAGACCTATCTTCATTCTTATAAGGGTTTGAGATCAAGGTTATCATGGGTGTGTTTTTAATATCTAAGGATAATCATAAAGGTAATAAATTATGGATTCATGAGTTAACATATCATGATAGACCTTAAGCATAGTCAAACACAGTCTACAGTCTTACTCAGACAAGCTTATAGCCATCTTCAAAGTTTTCAAGCATAAAGGCCTAGAACGAAGTTTTGATTAAAAATGATGTTATGAAGTGACTTTGATAACTTATAATCATCAAATTTTCATGATCTCCATCATTGAGAAATCATATAGTCAGGTTAATCCCAAAAGTGTACCTAAAATAGTTAGAGGGCCTATTGGAGTATAAGTTTTAGGTCAACAAACTCTAAACAATGAAAGTAAAGTTGTTGGTGGTATAGAGGTCTCTTAGGGAAATATGAATTTAAGTGAGATAAGGGGCATAAATATATATATCAAAGACAATTTAATAGTTAGATCACCTTATGAGTACACTTACAACCATATGAAGATTAAAGGACCTTCAAGCATCAGGAAAAAGATAAAGGCTAATGGTCTAACCAAAAAATTTTATAAAGTGCTTAAGGATCATAAGTAAAGTAATTCTGAGGTGATTTAATTAGGAATAAATGTGATCCAAGCAATTTTAAACATTCATTCACCAGAACTAAAAAGTACATAGACTTGTATAGATTATAAGCTTTGCCAAGCCTAGTTACCTTGCTACAAGGATAAAATATGATAAAAGCAATGTGATAAATGGTTAAATCACTCTATGAGTAATTTAATTAACCTTTATGATTCATGTTAATCATACCAAACTCCATTAAAATAGAGGAAAATACAGTCAAGTATGCTCATAGTCCATGCAAAAGTGTCAATTTTGAGAGAAAATTAAGGTTTCTAAGAGCTACATGCAGAATTTTGACCCTAAATTTGGTACACAAGGTCATCATGAGTTGGGTATTATTATAAAAAAATTTAACATCCATTGGATGGGTGGATATACTTGATGTTTTGTCTCAGATATCAACCTATCTATTTGGGATCACCATTGGAGAAATCATAGAGGTTTCTAAGTAGAGGTAAAAGTTTGAAAAGAATGGAATGATGTTGATACATCATAATCAGATATTTTAGGAGTGTAAAAACTCCAAATTTTATGCAAACCGTGCTCATATAGGCTTATGTAAGCATACAAGCATATACATTGAAAGGGTTTTTTTGACTTTTCAGATAAAATATGCTTTCAGAGTGTTTTGATAGCATGGTACATGTCATATGATGATTTTTTAAATATTTTTTTAGTAAGGTAAGAGTTATTTTTATCTTGGTGAAGTTTTCCACTTTTTACAATTTTAGACATCCTTCCATGCCTCCTATTCAAATGCTCATATTGTTCACCACATGTGGAGTTTAGAAAAATGATCTTATTATGTTTTAAGTAACCCTGTGTAATTATAATTTATGAACAATTAGGATCATTTGATGGGATGCTATTTATAAACAATGTTAAGAGCATAGGTAACCGATAATGCAAGCTAAATATTATAGGCAAATTTCTTCCATGTGGTAAATTTTCATATCTTTTACATGGGAACCTAATGTTTTCAAGGATATTTTTAGTGTAAGTATGATAAAAATAAATGGAAATATTTTGGGATTTGGAGGTTTGTACCTCATGAATCATTAGTTTGAAGTTTTAGCTTCAAAACCCTCCTAAACCCCTAAAAAATAGTTTTGATAAAATTGGATTTTATTGCCATAAAATCTTCATGTATCAACCTAAAACATTTTTAAAAATAAATTAAACTTATATATTGTTCCATAAATATTAATTTTATGCATCGATCTACATGGATAAGGGCAAAAATCATGTTTTTGTGGAAAAAACCATGTAAAATGATGTATTGGATAGTTCAATGAAATATAATAAATGGAGATCAAAGCCTAAGACTTTTTATTCATCCTAAAATATTCATTTTATCATAAATAATATTAGAGGTTTCCTAACTAGATCAATCAAAATGGTCATTCTGTAAGAAAATAGAGCAAAATAGTCCTACTCAACCTTGTTGACTGAATGACAAGTGTTTTCTCATCAAAATCACATATTTGGTGATGAGGAAAGTTTTTATATTTATAATTCATTTTTTTAGGTTTAATGGCTTATTTTTATATGTTTAATGGTGTCCAAGTGCATAAATTAGCCTTTAGGCCTACTAGGTCTAATAGGCCTAGTTGGTCAAATGGTCAACTTGAAGTTTAGCATTGGATGACTATTCAAGGAGTTATAAAAGGAGTTTATATGAAATATTTATGATATTATCATGAATATTCATTAAAATTTCATTCTTCAAGGTCCATTTTCGTTCAAGGCAAGCCTATTTGGAGTTGACTAGTCTTGCACTTTTGTTGACTAGTTTACAAGTGCCACATTTATTCCTAGTGATCCTATTAATTGATGGATTTTAGAACTTCAAAAAAAATTAAATTTTTATTTATACATCTAAGGATTAGTTTAGCATAAATTCATGATGTTTTACTTGTTAAATATGGGCCCACCACTTTCCTTTCTATGCCATCTTTGAAGATCATGCATGTTTTTTGGAGTTTAGGATATTTTAAAGAGTTGATTGAATATTGTAAAAGGTTGATGTATTTGGTTAACTAAAAAAGACTATTATTTATCTAAAATCAATGCCACATTGGATTAGGCTATAATTTAGACATATTTATTGTCTTTTGGAAGCCATTTTTGAATTCTTGGAGTTGAAGCATAAATTATATTCTTGACCATACATCAATAAAGGAGATTTTTATTTCGAAAATGAGTTTGGATAGAGAATATAGTGTAATTGATTGTGTATCAGCATATAAGTGGGATTATATCTCATTTTGGAAAGTCCCTTACTCGCCTATTTCTTTCTATCTCATCTTCTGCAAGTCATTTGAAGAGGTAAAAATGAATCTTGTAATTTAAAATTCTTTTAGTCCTTCATCTAAAATACTTATGCTTAAGAGAAATATAGGACTTTTATTGGTTTATATATGTGTATTAGTTTCAATATATTCTATAGTATATAAAAAACTTAGGTGCATCACCCCATTAGATAGGATTTTCCTTCAGTTTCCACTTCCCCTTTTCACCTAAAAAATAATAGTAGATCAATTTTAATATATAAATCTTAAAGGAACTAGCCCTCTATAGAGGCTCTTCTTAGTACAGAGTCACCCACACTCTTAGAATTTATAATTATGTCATCAATATTGAGGGTGTGATTTTTACATCTTCAAATAGGGTACACTCTAGAGTAATAACAACTATGTGGGAAGCACTATCTATTCCAGTGCAATGAAATTTTCTACAAGAATCTTTTAAAAACTTCTAGATAATTGACAAGGTTCCACCCAAATTACCTACTATTGCCATTAATTTATGCTATCCATAAAATGGACCTAAAATGAGAAAAAATGGTAAGCCTCACCCTTTTTATCTTTTATTCATAGTAGGGAAACATCTGATTTATAATTGCATGGTAGATTCACGGGATAACAATTCAGTGATGCCTAAGAAAATAATAGATGCCCTTGGTATTAAAAATACAAATGTCAATAAATATGTGGCTCAATTGGATGGAATTATTATTCAAATGGTAGGAACAATAAAAAGGCTAAATATCACTATCCACACATGTCCAAGCTTGTCAATTTCAAAATATATCTTAGTTATAGATCTTCCCCCTTAATTTTCGATTTGTCTTTCACAAAATTTTACTACAAAAAGGGGAGGATACCTATCTAGGAATTGGTTTCACATGTTTCTTAGGATGAGATATGGAACTAGAGTAACATTAAGAGCTGAGATAATCATAAAAAACCATATTGAGCCATATAATCCTATCCTTATAGACATGAACTACACATTACATGACCAAGAAGAGGAGGATGATCATGAAGTTGTAACACTTATAAAAATGATTCCAAACACTCATATGGATGAATTGGGATAAAAAATCTAATTTTATCCTTATGAATGTATATAAAAAATAGGGTTGGGTACATATTGCATTCATGAAAATGATTCAATTATCCTAAACCTAGTAAAACAAGCTAAAGATCTTTAAGGAATATGGTAATTAATATTTGATGGTTTGAGAAGTAGGAATGGTGTAGGTAAAGGTATTATATTAATATCCCCCTAAAGGAGAGTTATTTCTATTCTTTTAGACTTTAGTTCAATTTCATAAATAATGTAGCTAAATATGAAGCATTGATTTGAGGTCTACAATTGGCCAAGGAAAGAGGGATAAAATCCCTAAAAATATTTGGTGATAGTGAGTTGATTTTTCATCAAGTAAGATACAAAAGTTTAATTAAGAATAATTTTCTAATATCTTACAAACATAGGGTTTGGGACTTCTTAGAAGACTTTATTGTTTAAAATATTCAAGTGGTACCAAGAACTCAAAATAAAGATTTTGATCATATGGCATCAATAGGCTCCCAATATAACCTACCTGAAGAAATAAAGAAGAAAAATAGCTAGCATGTAAGGTGGATAATAAGGCCATCTATTCTTGATAATGTAATGAATTGGAAAGTCTTTGATAGTGACCAATAAATTATCAACTTTTTGAGAGAAGCTAAATTCTCTAATAAGACCCAATCAAGACTCCAAGGTCAATATAGAGATCAAATCATCCAATTTAAAATTAAAAAAATACCCATGGGTCTTGTTACTCTAAAAAACATCTTCAATTTATATGATCAACTAAAAGGAGAAAAGAAGAACATCATGAAAATGAAGAACAATGTGAGCCAATATTTATCTCAAAAGGGAAATCACTGAAGATAGGAAAGGTATTCAATGATTTTGAAAAACAAGATTTTATTGAGTTGTGTCAAGAGTTTAATGATAACTTCACTTGGATTTATTATTATCTAAGGGGTTTTGACCCTAGATTATCCCAACATATAATAAATCTTGATCTAAATACCAAACTTGTTAGACTAAAGCAGATACTAATTAATCCAAAGATAGAACCCTTGATAAAGAGTGAGCTATCAAAATTGATAGAATATAACATAATCTTCCCTATCAAACACTCATTCTGGGTTACTAATTTAGTCCTTGTAAGAAATAAGAAAAGTGAAATTAGGATTTATGTATATTTTATGAATATGAACAAAGCATCTCTAAAACATCATTATCCCCTTCCCCCCATGCATAAAATTATGTAAATTGTATCAGGATTTGAAAAGTTTTCTCTTCTAGATAATTATTTTGGATATAACCAAATCTTGGTGTAAGAATCAAACAAATTCAAGACTACTTTCACCACAATATGGGGTACATATGCATATTAAAATATGCCATTTGGTCTGACTAATGCTGGTGTAACATTTTAGAGAGCCATGGATATGGTTTTCAAAGGTTTAATAAATGAGATGATGCTAGTATATCTAGATGATATCACTATTTACTCAAAGCATATTGATGAACACTTAGATCACCTTAAGAAATTTTTGAAAGGTGCAGATAATTTGGATTTTCATTCAATCCAAAGAAGTGTGTTTTCTTAGTTTATGAAGGGAAACTACTAAGACTCATGATCTCCAAAGAAGATCTTATAATATACCTAGAGAGAATATGTGTTATATTTGCATTATCACTACCAATCCATAAGAAGGGATTATATATTTTTCTCATAAAAATCAACTTTGTAAGAATATTTGTCCTAGGTTTTACCTCTATGGCCAAACCCCTTATTGTAATGCTCAAGAAGGGTATCATTTTTAGTTGGATGCAAGAAAGAAAAGATAATTTTGAAGCCATCAAGCAAGTAATTTATTGGGATCCTACCCTATTCAACCCCAATTATAAAAAACATTTCATTCTTTATGATTTTAAAGGGGAAGGTAGTATCTTAGCTATTCTAACTTAGTATAATAAAGAACAATTAGAATAACTAATATCTTTCTTTAGTCAATCCTAGAAATATTACAAATAAAATTATAGTTTTATGGAGAATAAGTATATGATGTGATTAAATCTCTCAAAATTTTTAGGTATATGCTCTCCAATAATAAAATTCATCTAATGGTTAGTCACCAGAGTGTCAAAGAGTTCCTATTGAGTTGGGAGATAAATGAAAAAAGAGCAAGATGGATCAAAAAGGTCATAGAATATGACGCGTACATCAAAATCATAAAGCTTATAAGATGGAAGGGATTGTGTGAATAAATGTATTTTGATACCAATATTGCTAAAGTAGTATCTAAAATGGTATATTGTCAACGTGCATCTTAGCTAACCAATCTACCTTTATTTAATAGTTGGATCCATGACATGACCATTTTCTTGTAAACTAACGAGTACCCATATGAATTTTAGTAATCCAAGAAAATGTATTTTAGACACCAATTCATTTCTTATGTTCTTTTTGATGGAATATTGTTTATAATTGATATGAATGGAGTTAGACTAAGATGTATTAAGCATAATCAAGTTCCTAATGTGATCAAAAAATTTCATGATGGACCATTAAGAGGACATTTATCTACAAGAACCATGACCATAAAAATAATGAGAGGAGGATATTATTATCTTTAATAATTAAAATATGCACACTAATTGGCAAAGAACTACAAGAAGTATTCTTAATTTATAAGCAAACAAAGATTAACAGCCTTCCTTCTTAGACCAATTCAAGCTGACCAATAATTTATTCAATGGGGATTGGATTTCATTCATATGATTAATCTAACATTAACTATAGGCTAAAAATGGATCCTCACAAAAATGGGCTATTTCAAAAGATAGACTAAAATAATTGTGCTAAAATATGCCATAGAAGCATCTATCCTGGAATTCATGGATGACATACTCTCAAGGTATGGTGTTCCTCACATAATTATCTTAGATAGTGCTCAAGATTCTATGGGAACTCAAGTGAATAAATGGGATGTAAATCATAATTTATAAATGTGTACTTCTTCCAATTATTACTCACAAGGTAATGGCTTGGTCAAGTCTACCAACAAGAACCTATAGTGGAGGATAACCAAATGACATGGCAAATAAAGTTAAAATCAACACTATGGAATGATAGGATCACCCCTAAGAGAGCCATTAAAAACTCCCCATTCATGTTGGTATATGGAAGGGAAGCTCAAACTCAATTGAGTTACCATCTATAGAACTCAATCATCAATAGGATTTCATTGACAATGATGAACTGACATTAAGATTGGTGGAACTCATAAAACTAAAAGAAATCAATAATTGATCAATAAAAGTTTTAGAAGAAAATAAAGCTCAAAAAAAGAGTATTTTCAATGAAAAATCTTCTGGTAGGAGATTTAATGAAGGATACATGGTTCTCAAATGCTATGTAGACAAATCCAAACCAAGCAAGCACACCAAGTTTGATGTAATATGGAGCAGTCTATTTATTATAATTCAATGTAAAAGAGCTAATGCATTTGAGCTATCTAAGATAGATGTATCAAAATTACCTATCCCAATCAATGGGATATACCTTAAAGCTTAATTTTGAGGTTAGAATTCGTTCCAAAAATAAATAATTTTTTTTATATAATAGGGTTAGTTGTGTTTTCCAAAATAAGTGCTTTTGCATAAGTTAACTCATTAGGAGTTTTTGTTTCCTTAGTTTGTTTTTTTATTCCCTATTTTATTCTTATTCAAGTAAATCCTAGCTTTGTTCTTCACTAGTTAAAGTTTTTTAATCTTAAAATAACTCCATGCTCAATGAACTACAAGGCTACTAGAAAGAATTTGATTAGTAGGAAATCACCCCATATAGATCATCAAAAATCTTGATATTTTTATCCCAAACATGTAAAAATATCAAGTATGCTAAGGGACACATATTATTTTTTTGTAAAAATACCTTAAATTGACCCAAAACACCCATTTTCCTAAGCCTACAAAAACTAGAGATTGGATTACAATTTTTAGTTTAAAATTTTTTGAATTACTTCTTAGACACCATATCCTAAAATACATTAGTTGACAAAATATTGAAATTGGATTGTAATTTACAATTTGAAAATTTGAAAATTACTTCCCAAACTCTAGATCATACAATTCATTTTCTAGTAGAAACTAGAGATTTGATTGCAAATTACAATCAAACCTCTACTTGCTATTAAACACTAGCCAACAAAAACTGCAACCCCACTTCTAATTTGCAAAGTGTAAAATTGAAAGTTGTAAGTGAGATTCTAAGTTTTGTTTCTTGCACAACACTCCAACTAGAAACCAAAACTCAAAAAGTAATTTTCAATTTTCAAAATTGTAAATTATACCCTAGGTTCCACTTCTTACTGATCACCTTCCCTATAAAATCCATAACTTTGAGAAAAATTAGAAATTTTCAAAATTGCAAATTATTCCTCTAGTTTTGCTTTGCCATTTTCAAATTTTCAACCAAGCCTATTCCACAAAATCTAGAGGTCAACATGCAATTAACAAATTGAAAAATTACTTGTGGACTTCTCAATTTTGACAACTACCATTCTGGGGCATTAATTCCAAGAAAATTCAATTTATATAAATGGAATTAGGGTTTTGTAAACAATTAACTTAAGTTATTTTTAGTTATCTTTTGTTTAAAAGATTGAGTTTTGTTTTGGCTCCCCCCTTGCATTATATGAAGATTTTTAACTCCCTCCATACCTTCAATAGCTAAATATCATGCCCAATGCTTGCATATTCATTTTTAAACTTTTTCACCTCACTAAGGATGCCATTACTACTATATATCACACCTATTTTCATGGAGTTTCTATATTTTTATGTTCTACTATGCATGGAATTTCATTGTTAACTACATCTCTTTTATGAGATCTTTTATATAAATATGACCAATATAACACAACCCATCTTGTATAATTGATGCTAGATTTATTATTTTGTAATTTGAGTAACTTTTCTATATGTGTAACCTAAAGAATGAGAATAAATTAAAGATTTTCCTTTCTTGTCTGAAAAATATTTTTCTATGCAATGTTATTTAAATATTTGTGGATATTTTAATTATTATTTCAGTTATGAAATTTAATTTGTGGTATTTTTTTCCCTTTTGGAAGATTGTTTGATTACAAATAAAGAATCTTTTCCCTTGTATGAAAAATACCAAAATTTACCTTTGATTTCACATTTGCATAAGCTTGTGCTCCTACAAAAATTTAATGTATTTTCCATTTTATTTTGTTCATTCAAGCAATCATTAAAATCCACTATAAAATATTTGGTACAATCACCATTTTTAGTTTTGCAATTTCATTCTCAAAACTCTTTTCCCTTGCCAAACCCTTGTTTAGGAGTAAGATCACCAAAGAAGAAAAATTTATATAAACTAGTAATTTATCATTTTCACTAAATTTAGTGAAAGGAATCCAATCTTCTCTAGATGTTCAACTCAATTCTCCAAGGTCCTAAAACTTGGAGGTGATCCCATTGTATCATTATATTTTTGCACAATGAGCTACAACATCAACAATGGGTGTAAAATCTATGTGATAACAATAATGCTTATGAATTTGACCCTTCTTGAATTGGTAGATGTTACATTGTATGTTATGAGGATGAAGTGTCATTGTGTGAGTAACTTGTATCCATTATCTCTTGTATTTTCCTTTTTAATGCTAAACATGAATTGGTGTGGTGTCCATGCATTCAATGATGTGCAAAAAAATATATAGATCTCCTTATTAGGTGTAGATGAGGTAGGTTGATAAACATAGTTTTCCTGAGTATCTCACTAGAGATTTTATTTTACCTTTTAATGATTTTTTAATCAATAGTTGTAGTTGTACTTTGTTTTGATTTCTTGCTCTAATATGTAACATTGTTTGCCACAAATTGACTAGTTAAAAATGTATAAACATGATTTACACTATTGTGTCCTAGAGGCCTTTGTCTCATAAATTGATTTTCTAATGTTGTAATTTTTCATGTAGTAGTTGATTATGATTTTTTTAACCTTTAATTATATTTCTCATATTGGTAATTTTATTACATAGAGTCTCACAAGTGTAAACCCTAGTTGTTTATGGTTGAACATGTTGGCACACACCATGTAGGGAAGAGGTGTGAACACTCTGAGTATGGGGAATAGGAACATTGGTATAAGTTGATTCATATCATAGAGTAATGACAACATGGACCTAGGTAGAGAAAAATTAGCTATCACCCTCATGGAGATGAGTAGGATAAAGATATTCTTTCATGTGCATAAGATGTGACACTAAAACTTGAAACATAATTGTTGGCTTATGTATTAAATCCTCTATGTTATGCATGGGTTTGACTATTAATGGAATTCCACATAGGATAAAGATAACATGATATGGAATTAATGTAACATGAAAGATATTTTAGTTGATTTGAATCATGTGTGCATATGTCTATATGATTAAATAATAATGTCTTAATTATTTTTCATATAGAATAAATATAACATGCTATGGAAATAATGCAACATGAAAGATATTTTATTTGATTTGAAACATCATATATGGCTATGTTTATATGATTAAAAAATAATTTCTCAATTATTTTTAACATAGAATAAATATAACATGCTATGGATATGATAAATATTTCATTCGATACTAAGTATCATCTATACATGTATTGATGTATTTTATTAGTTCATTATGAATTAAAGGGAATAAGCATGAAAATGAAAGTATGAAATTTTGAAATAAAAAGTAATTTATTTATTTTGTCATTATGATCATGATTAGAAGATATATGAATCTAAAATCTAAGTATAATTAAAAAAGGATATAAACCCTAAGTGTGTCTAGGGTTAGGGTTTTTTGAATTTAGGGTTTCTTTATACTAATTTAGATTATATGTAAAATAAATTAAAATATTGATAGAACATGGATTTTAATTAGCTAGGTTGTCTAGATAAGAATATTAAATCAGAAGTATATAACCTCAAATTTATTTCACAAAATAAGAATTAATGTAAGCTAGGGTTTTATATAATGCTTGAAGTAAGTCAGGGTCACCAAATGATTCAACCTTTTTAGGATTTACATGCATAATTACATATGTTTGGTTAAAACATTTATATGTCTAAATTAGTGAAATAAATTCCAATAATTAACCTACTATTTTTGAATGAATTTGACCTTGATTAAATTTCTAAAAATAGAAATAAATATGGATAAATATATACTTATATAAAAATAGACTATTGTAGATGATCTAGTTTCTAAAATTGTAGATCTGAGTAGCTCTGAGTATCACACATAGGTTTTTGATATTTGTCTATTCACTAGATAGTAGTGCCTAGTTTGGATAGTAGCACCATCTATGTGTAGTGTTTAATATGGGGATCTAATGTCCTTTTTATGGGACTATTATTATTTTTGGGGAGCACCTGTTCCTACGTCTATGTGTTATATTACTCTAAGATTGAATCTTATAGTTATGTATTGTACTTGTAAATATTGATTTAATGTGAAAACCCTAGTTCTATTTACAAGTGTGATATGAGCCAAATTTGAGTGTGTGTTATTAAGATGGACTGGGCATCCTCAACATCCCTCTATGTAGAGAGTTACCTACATACCAATACTCCAAAGAGGGATAAAGTTTGATGTACTTCTCCCACCTAGTGTTTGATGTATGTGAAAGTGAATGATAAAATGAGAGTGGCTTTAGATGCCTCGAATGTGCTTGAGCCTTTGAATGTTTGAAAATTATACTCAAGGTTATTTTAGATGTTAGTATGTATAAATTAAGTTAGAATAGGGATAATATACCTTAATTTTTCACAACTTTGTCTTAGGTTTGAATATATTTTGCATCTATTTTCCATTGAGTCAATATAGGTCGATTAGACTTGTATTTCTAGGGATTTATTGCTTGTGTAGATAAGAAAATGAGCTTAAGACAACCTTATGAGGGGAATTTTTTTGAAAAAGTATATGTTGAGAATAGTTATGGATAAGGATAGTAGCACCCAATTGGGGACATTAGTGCCATGTGGTTGTAGTGTCCCAAATATGGCACTAATTTCCTTTTGGAATAATTTTGGAAAAGTTGGATTGGGGTAAGAGGTGATAGTTTAAGGATTGTGTCTTGACTAGTTGTAAGTGAAAAAGGTTTGTTGAATGGATGGAGATAAAATTATAAGGATATAGAATAGGTTTATGGTAAGCCTAGGGATATGGTGATGCAAGAGACACTCTTAGCATCCAATTACCACTTTTAGGTGATTACAATACTCATATATTTTTTTGTCAGCTATCACTACTTTAGACTCAATATTTGTACATCCTAACTCTTATATAGGTTTGTATTACATATTCATGTATACTTTTATTTATATATTACCTATTTTATATGTGATTATATCTCTATGTTTCTTATATATTCAAGGGCATTTGACTATGCGACTGCTCATTTGCTCTATGCCACTTATTTTCACAATATGTATGCTTTGGACAAGTGTTAATGTCCATGCATGTGCCTTCTTCATTGTGTGTGTGGACATTTTATCATGTCCTTCTTTGTGTCTCTAAGCCAACTTTCTTGTTGCTTTCATATGTGTAAATGTGAACATGTCCTTGTATGTCTTGTTTTATCAGATTTAGTGACATGTGCCCAAGTCCCTTGTATTATGTCCCCTTGGCCTACTTTGTGTGCCTCATGTGTTTTTTATGTATTTTTATTTATGCATCATGGCCATCACACTTGTATTTTCTTGTTACACACCAATTTTTAATGACATGAGGGTCCTCATGCATCTCCCCTTCCTACTTGGGTGTCATGATGGACATCATGTCCCATCCACTTAAGTAGCTACTTAGTTATTACTTAGATGTTTTATCACATACATTATTATATCTATCTTGAAACTCTTGTGAATTCTAGACATGACATAATATTACATTACATTTTTATGATTATATTATGTTACATTCTAATGTTATGTATGCACAATTTATTTGATTATCATGCTATTATCATATATGCTCTAGATAACACATATCTTGTAGAATTTTTTCTTTTGATTACATACATTCAATAACTCCCCTCAAAAGAGGGTGAATTCATAAGAGTACGCCACAAATATTAGGCTCTTATATTGCACTCACATTACATTTTCAGCTCATAATCTCATATTATAGAAAATTAGAATGAGATAAAAATAGTTGGAAAATGGTGACCTATAAAGTAGTACAGTTACATAGAAATCAGACCAAAAGGACACTAGTACCTAAATTATGAAACTAGCACCACATTTACAAATATCATGTTATTATCCAAGACATGACACTTCTATTTAGTATCTTTGGTTTTATAAAAACCTATATTGGCTATACAAGTACAACATGTATAGTATAGCTTTGCACAAATTCAATTATAGATTCATCAATTTTTCTTAGTTTTTCTTAGATTCATATTAGTTTACCTATATTGAGGGAATAATACATATAATGACCATTCTCATATTCAGTTTAGATACCTGAATATAGTTTATTACAACTTGGTCTAGAATCCATATGTTTAGATATCAGATTTAGGGGGATATGTGTGGCACATTATTTTCATATTCTCACTTACACACTAATTAATTAAATAAAATGACAAATTCCATGTCATTATCTAAATTTTATACACTTGGTATCATATTATATCTTGCACAATAATTTCATGCTTTATTCCATATATAGTGGTTGGCATTCCTAAGTGGCTCATAGCCACTTAATGTACCTGAGTGATTTCAAAGCTAACATAACAAGTTAGATATTGGTATTTAATTCATGTAATTAAATTTTAGATGCACTTAATAAACATGGGTGGGAATTGATGGATTCATATCTCACTTGATTTCTTTATGCACATACAAGAGAGGGTTGGATGTATCATCAGTCCAATCCATGCTATTCACATGTCATGATCCACCAAGCAGGGGATATGATGGAGTCAAAACTAGATTGTGTTCTTGAGACACCCACACATAAGGATTGAGTAATACATTATCTCAATATAATATATGCATTGATTGATCACTATATACACACACATATAGGTTATCACTAGGTTTATGCATTGGTTCACATACACTGTGAGGTGTATTCATTCCTTTCCTCTCTCCTCTATATTTACTTAGTTTTACTTATTTATTAAATTTAGTCTTTTGATTTTGATATATTTTATGTAAGGAATAGTTTATTCATGTTTCACTTACAATACATGCATTGGATCATGCTTCACATACTCAAACTTAGCTTCATGGGCTTCACCTTCTAGGTAAGTCCACATATGTTTATTTTTCCTTTATCCTAGTCATTTCACTTTGATGCATTTATAGAATAAAGGGGGGGATGTAATCACCCAAAAGTGGTATTTGAGTGTTAATATTGATACTTGAGACTACATATACCTAACTTAGCCATAGACCTATCCTAGAGCCTATTATCACACATATTTAGCCTTTGTGTAGGCCACAAACATTTATATTCAACCCTAAAACACTCTTAAACCCTCATTAATCCTGACTCTTTGTACCTAGTGTTTTTCCAACTAGACAACATCACCATAATAATGACACTAGTAACACATGGTATTAGTGTCCCCAAAATAATGCTTATGTACTTTACCTCTTTGTTTCCTAGACATATATATTTTCAAAGCTAGAACCTCTTAGGGTAAGCCTAGACCTCTTTTATCACTCACAAAAGCATCAAAAAATATATATACATGAAATTTATCCATATAATCACTAGATGGAAATTATATTTAAAATACACATTCAAACTCATAACAAGCTTTGCATAATTAAGTTTATCAATCATTATTTTTCCCTACTTATTTATACTACCATCTATAATAGTCCTAAGCTTAGATTACCTAGATTTCTAGTCTCAAGCACATTGAAGGCACTCGAGGCCACTATCATACTAGTTACACTTGAAATTACACTATTACTTATATGGGGAAAGCTACATCAGGCTTGATCCCTACTCAAAATACTGGTATGTAAGTAGATCTCTTCATAATAAGGTGTTGAGGATGTCTAGCCTACCCTACTAATAAACACACTTTCATCTCATGTTAGCCAAATGACCTAGTTACATTGAGGATTAGGGTTTTCTCACTAAATCAATATTCAAAATAAAAATACAAGGTTTCAATACTCATGAATGTTGGAACAAACCTCATAGATCTAGATGCAAGTTCACTCAGAAGTTTAGGATAGTCCTACACAAAGGACACTACTAGCAATATCAAGACTCTACCACCACATTTACAATAATTGTTATAATATCCACTTGTGTTTTTATTGACTAGGAGGTATTTCAACATTGGGATCTAGTTTGTGATAATCAAACTAGATTCCACCTCAATTTTAGCACCTATATCACCTGTCTCAATTTTTTTCTAAGTTCTTGCTTACACTATTTATTATTATTTCTAGAAAATTCAAAGCTAGTCAATTATGTAGCAAACCAATGGCTATATTTATTACATATTATTTCTCTATTTTAGTCTACTTAACTCTTTAATAAAAATAATATTTACATTAACTAAGTCATAAAATGTTAAAACACCTTTGAATTTATTACAAATGAAATCAATCATGTTTAAATTGAGTACCTATTTCATTGCATACTATGTTATGGTAATATTTGTTTTTTATTTCCCATACATTGGTAAATCCATCACAGACAATAAAATTGAGTAACCAAATTTAGAAATATAAAGGGAGTATTTCAAAATAAGATAAAATAATTAATCTCTCTTTTCAAATCTTATTCTAATAATATTGAGCCTATTCCTCCTAACCCTAATGAGGGTGATAGTTACCATCCATATAACTAGGTACATATTATCACTCTTATAAGGGGTAAGGTGGCCCATCATATGGTTTCAAATGAATTAAATCAATATGCCCTTCTTCAAAACATTCTACCTCAAACATTTCCTCTAGATGGTGAGTGTATGCATATTCAATTTGGATTACCTAGGGTGTATGCTTAGAAATCCCCAAAATATCAAAACATCACTATGAGCAAGTTAATATAAGAGTTACATAAGTCAAATTAGTTTTTAATTATAAATATTACATCATTATAAAATCATATTACATATCTATAAAATCCAAACTTTGTTATTGTTAATCATGTGTTTCCATCTTTATCTAATAATGTTATACCCAACAAGATTTCATTTCTAAATGAAAAGCTACAACATAATAAATCTAAAACAAGTTATTTAAAAAGTGAAAAATAATATAATAAAAGTCCAAGTGAAATCATAATATAAATGATTTGATAAAAATTTATTTGACTACCTCCCCTACATCCTCTAAAGAGATCAAAGTACTATTGTGCATATCATATAATGCATGGGAATCATACATATTATTTTTTACACTATAGAATAAATCTAGAATCTCAAATATAGTGATTATCTTATCATTTATACATCAAAAACCACTTACATCATGAATAAATATCCTAAATAATAGATGTAAAAATAAAAAGTATGGGTCTAAAGTATGATTCAGAGCAAAAACAATTACAAATGCAGAAAAATAAAACAATAAAAGATTTAAAAGGCAAATCTCGATAGAGATACATTAAAAAAGATTAGGAATTTAGGGCACAAATTACATCTTTTCCTAGTATTTAATAAAATATACATGACTCTTATCTAGTCCATATTGAGATGCAAGCTCTTAATAATGATGAATTTTTTAGAAAGAAACTCCAATATATGGTGTAGTGAATTTTTCATACATAGATGCTCAAAATGGTATATCACAAGCTCAAGAATAACATAAAAAGTTACATGTCTTATATAATTATTATTAATTTTATGATTATGATCCTAATAATATATAAGATTAGTATGATCCTGATGATATTGATTATGCAACATATGAATAAGACAAACATGATACATGGCCTTCACAAAAGCTTCCCCTTGATGAGTTCATTAGATTATCATAACACTTTTTCCTTGTACTTAGGTTATTTAATAATAAAACTATTATTCCAAAATTAAAAAAAATAAAATATTCAATAAAATATAAAAACATTCAAATAATTAAAAAACACCAACAATATTTAGCATTTCACATGTTTTTTAGATTTTGGCTATGCTTTTTATTTTATGTTAGTAGATAGCATATCATTCCTATACACAAATATATTTCAGGGGTACATGAGTGTGATACATACATAAATTACACACATGATATCATAAGCATTCAGATGTTGTACCTTTCCACTTCCAACATGATACACTACATTGGGGCATCTTACTTATATATAATCATGATTGACACATGTTTTATTATATTATGACCATTTATATTTTTAGGTTTATATATCTTATACATGCCTATAATTACGTTGTTATCTTGCACAATGTATTTAGTATGCTATTATACATGTCATTTTGTTAATACATGTATGCATGGACTAATATGACAAGTTTATTCTAGTTGGTTATATCTCATTACTTCATCTATTTACATTAGTTTACTTGAGTGTACTTCTGGTTTACTTCCTTGTCTTGCTTTTGGAGCATTTGAACATGTTCATTTGATAGTTGGGAATAATTCCATGAGTGATTCTTGTTTATTTGGTATGTGTACATTTACATGTATTCCACTTGAGTGTGAAACATTTGAACATGCCCCTTATTTGTAGCCTCCTTCGACCCCTCCTTGTGTGACATTTAAGTACTCTTATGTGTGTGCTTGATTATTTATTGAGATTATTATTTGATATATGTTTCCATTATTTATATTATTCATATTAGGGCTTATTATTTAGGCATACTATGAGCTTCAATGATATGTATACTTTGAAATGACACTACTATATACTTATTTACTACATGATTCATGCAAATACTACATAGTTGTCTTATCCTTTTGAGATAAGTGATTATCACTTTTTCAATATCCTCAACTCAAAAGGGGGTTATATCAGTGGGGTAATGTCATAGAAGACATCACCCTATTGAATATTAAAATTTTCATTTTAATATATCAACCAATTCACCCATAATTAAGGTCAATATGGAATCATATTGATTTAATCATAAGAGACTTAGGGCTGAAAATCAGTCTTAAGGCATGTAGAAGGTCCCTTAAGTTTTAGGATTAATACATTTAATGATAAATCTAAATCAAGTTTGTAGTAATTTAATAAAATTGATCAAACATAATACTATAGTCAACTATGTATAGAATAAATATACTTATAAACAATGTTATGATCAAATATGTCAATCACTCCTTTAATCAACTATTTAATTAATATTTAAAATAGGTTTTATAACTATTATCTAACCTATCTAACACAATAAAGCCTATTGAATAGGCAATCACTTAAATGATATAATACTCAAATTGTTTTAATAATATTCATTATGTATGTTGTTCACATTGCAAGGATGAAAGAAATAATGTGAACATGATGAAAGAAAAATAAAACAAACAAAGAAATAAAAATAAAAATAAAAATAAAAATAAATCAAACAAGAATTAGAAGTATTTATAGGGTATAGATAAGATATTAGAAAATTAAAATAGAAAAAATGGAAACTAAGATAAGATATAATAATAAATGAATTAAATATTTTAAACATCTTGTTTTGGCTACATTTGTGTTTAAACCAGACTTTATATTACTTTCTACCAAATGATGCAAATTAAGCCTAGAAATCATTGAAACTCACAAATTTTTCCACACATCAAATTAAAATTACTATAATAATGTCAAGGCTTCCTTATTTTGGGTATTAATATATATTAAATGATAACCTCCTATAGATTCATCCCCACTCAGGTTGCAACCAAGCAAACTAGCATTTTCAACCAATTGAGTGAGGCACTTAACCAAATTTTAGAAAAGGTTAAAAGACTAATCAATTTTTATTAAACCCAATTAAGTTCTTATTTAAATAATCCATGTGAAATTAATGAATATCTAAAATTGGAAATTCAAAATTGCAAAATGTTAGGCCTTTCCATCATTACTTTTGTGAGTTGTAAAGTAATCACAAAATATCTAACAAATATATGTATTTATGAGTCATGCTTATTAATATAAGAATATTAATTAAATATTTGAATCAATTTCCATTTCACATACCATTTTTGATCCAAATTCCATAATGGATTTGTCAAATCTATAAATAAGAGAACCCTCACTCTCTTTAGAAAAGCTCTCAAGCCAAAGTTGAAATACTCAATTGTTAAGAGATAGATTCATTTTACCAATCCAAGCCAAGATAAAGGTGAAAAAAGAGAGGTGTTTCCCATAATTCAAATCCATTTAACAAAAGACTAAATTTCACACATAACCCTATTGATTCACATATTTTGCTCCTTATGTCACTAGGAAAAAATGGGAAAGTAAGAAACTCAATTTTGAGTCCTAAAAGATTCAAGGCATGAGTTGTTAACACAATTACTAATATAAATATCACACATGGTAGATATGTGGTCACCACTTTAAAATCTATAAGTAGACCCTATTATAGGGACAATAGATGTTGTGTAGTAATACTACTTCTTGCTAATCTTTTTGGAAGTTTTTCATTCTTTGCCAATTGTCACCAAAAATATAAACAAAAAATTGATATTTATAGCATGAACTAAGATAAAGTGATTCATGGGTGGATTGAAGAGTAATTAGGGTAAGGAAAAAAAGATAATATGCTTAAGATGATCAAAGATACTAATTCTGCTAACTTCTAAGGCAAAAACACTTGAAACTAGCATCTAACAACTCTAGTGTAATGCTCAAATATATATAAGTGTAGTTAAAGCTTCAGAGGAAAGGAAATAAATAAGTATAATATCATACTTTACATAGGATTTCTCACCCATAGTATATTACATTGCACATTTAGTTATAAATGAGAAGAAACTAGAGCAAGCATACTATAGATTTGTCATCCTAGCAATAAGTTCAAACTAACATATGCATATATGAAAGGTAATTTCCAAATTAACTTGTAAAAATGAAACTATCAATCATATAAAATCATGAGGAACAACAACTATGAAAATAAATAATTAAACACTTTAGGAAAACTTGAAAATTCTTTGGCTCTCTTGTATTAATTCTTGTAACAATTATTTATCAATACAAATGAGGGGGAAATCCATATTTATAGGCTTAAAAATTCCTAAGACAAGTTTAAGTGGTCCCAAAAAAGGTGCCCAAATATAGGCAAGTGGATAAAATGTTACAAATAGAGGAATATTCTACATTTAAATTTAAAAAATTAAATAGAATATTCCTTAAGTCCTTAGAGGTGGCTATTGTAATGCTTGTTGTTGTTATCTCTACTTCGTTTATATTTCCTCTTTGATCCATAGCTATGCACAGGTTAGGTAGTTGTGATCTATTTGAGTGAAGTCTAGGATCATAGGTTGAAACAAGTATGAAATCTCTTGGATGAGCCTACCATTCTCTATGAATATTAGCCTTAATGGTTCTTTAATGGAATCTACCTTTTCCAGCCTCTGATTGGAAAATTCTATAATATTTGTCACTTTGGAAATAGTATTTGTATTGGCCACATCCTGCTAGAATTTGGAAAAAAAACCTTCATCTATACTCTAAACTCTTGATCATCCATGAAAGAGCCATCAGGCCTGGTCACCTTAGTGACCATGGCATCCTTCATGACCAAGGAAATATTGAATTCAACTTTATCCAAGGATGTATTTTCATCCTTAAATTTATCCAAACATATCTCTAATATTCTTATTCTATTCATTCGGATGGTTTGCACAAGAATGATATCTTCAAGTGGCAGAACCTTGAGGTCCAAGAATTTATTACTTCTTGCCACTCTAGTACAGTTTTCCAACTTAACATCATAGAGTGTAAGATTTTTGTCAAGTTTCATGACCACCTTAGATTGCTTGATCCCATCTTCTTGCCTCTTCTTCATCATTTATACATGTTGAAGACATTGATCACAACATTGATTATTGAAATTATAATGCCATCTACCAATGTTGACAATGTTTGTTATTTCAACCTTTTCAATTCTTGTTTCATCCCCTTCATCAAAGAAATAGTATTTTTTTTCTTGGGATTAAACTGAGGATATTAGATCCTCTACATATTCTTATACCTCTCTAGGGTTGGATTTCCTCTTTCTTTTCAAGGTGAAAAGGGACTTTTCACTCTCATGAACCATGGATGAGCTCGATTATTTCTACTCCACTTGTCTTTAAACTACCATCTTCATAGTATTGGTGGTAACATCAAACCTCATCCCAATTTGAGGTGTCAATAAGGCCATCTAAGGCCTCTCCTACCTTACTACATGTATGATATCCATAACCTAGTTTGGGTTAGTATAATATGTTGTCTATGTGGGAGGTAGCTGAAATGGAGGTGCTTGGGTTGATCAAAAAGCTAAGTCTATGTCAAGGATGAATAAAATTTTTAGGTCAATAATCCTAAGTAAGTCACTTTAGTAGGGCCCATGTTGAGAATTAATGAAGGAAATTTAGAGGGCACACTCACTTTAGTAGTTGTAGTAATGTTGAGTGGCCTTTGTTAGGTGAATGGCTTTGAAATCGGTTTTAATGTCTTAATGGAGGTATGGGAGCCAAGGGTGAGTGATGTAATTAATTTGGTATCCTAATAAGGAATAGAATGCACATCTTATCTAACACTAGTGCTTTAGGAGCTTGATGGAGGTGGAATGTTAGTAGTGGAATGGGAGATGAAGGGGGGAATGGTGAAGCTAAAGGAGGAACCGACTTGTCTCATGTTAGTGTCCATTGAGAACTAGGTAGAGGTGGTTGTAGTAGTGGAAGATAATGGAGCCAATGAGGAATCAAGTGTGGGTTGAGAAAACATGGAAGTGGGCATAGAAGTAAATGTATCAACAACTAGGAAAGGAAGCAATGGTATAGTATTTAAATTAAGAGTTTTGGGAGTTGATGGAGGTGGCACTATCCCTCTTATAATATTCTTAGGAGAATTATTCCTCTTGTAAACCTTTTTTATATTTCTCCTTGATATTAATTGAAACTCTTCCATTGAAAGATCAATACCTTTCTATAGTTCCTAAATATCAATGACATCAGGAATAGGCTAACTCAATTTCTCTATGGCAAATCCCATCATAAATATAGATACAAATGTATGCCCTTGGGAGAGGTCATGATGGCTACTAACTTATCCTTGCTCAGAACTTAGAGGCATGTCTTATCTACTTAGAGTGGGAAGAAGTGTAGGTCTACAAGGCCTATTTCTAATGAGAGGAACATTGTCCTCTTCCTCCTCTTCTTATCTCTAATCATAGTATACATAAAACATGCTCCTATGAGTTAGTGGGAGGTGAGGATTCATTATGTCTTTCTTCTCCCTATCAAGCCTCATTCCAAGATCTATGTTTTTCCTCATAGCATTCTTAAGGACAACTTCATCATTCACTACATCATGATATATGCATTCATGCACATCTTATTAGTGCTTATATTCCATAGATGTATCATTCTTGAATTTGAGAAAGTGTTTGTAAATGACACCATTTGGATCCCTTGGCTTGAAGTCATCCTTGGGAAATAGGTATGAGTCCCTATGTCTTGTAGCCATAATGACATCATGCCATTTTATAATTTTGATCCTCCCTAGCTTATATGGGACTTTGTGGGTGACTACCTTGTTTTTCTTCTTGAAGATGACATCAAGTCTATGCAAGAGTTGATATGCCATCTCCTCCTCTACTAGCTTCATTAGTAAATATCTTGACAACCTCAGGGGAGCCTTTATTAATCCTTCCACTTGGATAATTATGAAATCAAGGTAGAACTAGAAGCTATCCATTTTTCTTAATATCTATCTAGCTTTTGTGAGAACTCTTGGCACATCACACTTGATGATTAATAATCTTTAGTAATCACCTTTATGTTATTCTTGAAGTGGTGAATATGCATTATAAATAATAATTGGGGCACAACTTTATCTCACATAGGATACCATGAGTTTGGGCCTAGTTAGGTAATTATGCAAATGGTGTCCAATAGTTAGATCATCATGTAGAAATGGGAACCATTATTTTAGGTATCATTCATTTCATACACTAGATTAATATTGATAATATCCCCAAGTGGGGGAATCAGATGGTCCTCTAAAATGATTTGTATCAATGAGAGGGTCCTTATGTGTACATGTCCTATGTGTGCATTATCATATATTATATTGAGGAGAATGAGGCCAATCTTGAATCCCTTTATAAATTGATGAATAGGCACATTCCCTTAGTCATCTATGAAAACAACCCTAGTTGGGTTAGTCACCCAGGAAGTTAAGACTGTCTTTAGCTTGTGTACCTCATATGAGTTGTCAGTTATACTCAAGTTATATTCCACTTTTTGCAAAGGTAGATAAAAATATTTTTCAAAACTATGTCCTAATATTAAGGTAATTGGTAACCCTTGGGTCATGGATTTGAGTAACCCATCCTCACATTTTAACCTCCTGAAGAGACCATATACTAGGTCAGTACATGGCATGACCTCTAGTTTTATTGTGGCCTTGTGGAGATTGACAAATTAGATTGCAAGGATGTTTTAATCCAATTAAATAATATGGGATATGTTCTTTATCTCATAAATATCCCTACCTCCTTCAACATTATAATAGATTTTGTTGTAATGCAAGTCTCCCAATTTTATGGCCTCGAGAATGAATTATATGTCCTTGAAAACTATTGAATTGCCAAACTAAAATAGAAAGTCATCATTCCGAAATGCAACACTCTTACTCTAAGTGGAGGATCATACATGTGTCATATATATAGTGTCTTTGGTAGTAATTACCATCCTATTTTATTTATCTATAGCTTTAGAGATTCAACAATGGTGATCTGAGTGCAATTTGTGAGTAGCTCAAGCTTTGTCATAATAAGGATATAGATAGTAGGGAGGGAAAATGCTTAGAGATTCAAATTCAAATGTAGGTAAAAATAGCTAAGTTGAGTAACCTTTTTAATATTTATTTGATTAGTGCAAGGTTTGATAGTGATTTTAGTTTTTACCATATTAATGGTGAGCTCATCACCTTTGCATATCTTTGAACTAATTATTTTGGCATTTATTTGATTTAGAATTCAAATTTAGTACTATTTTTATTTTGATTTACTATCAATTTTGTATTTAAAGATAAATATTACCACCATCTGACAAGTGGCACGCCACCTTGTATCCAGCTAGGAACTCATAAGGCTTGAAGATGACTAGGCCATGTAGTTGGCTTAAATTTAGACACATGGCACCTTTTGATTACTCATGAGCTCTTAGAATGTATCTTAGTGTGATTAATTTTTTATACCTTACCACATGGTATTTTTCAATTTATGATGAGCTTGATGTGGTGCCTTTTAATTTTTATTAGTTACGGGAGTGCCATGCATCACTTTTATGGGCTATCAGGGCTTTTCTTTGCTAGGTGGCTATCTTGATGGGTAATAGTGGCTTTTCTTGATAGGGGTCACCTTCGAAAGGATTTTGGCCAACTATCAGTAACTTTACATTAATCATATGGCTTAGATGGAGGCACACATCTCTCTAAGAGGTGATCTCATGGATCTCGGGATGCATTTTTATGGGAATGACATGTGGCATCATCTTGTAGGTCAAGTGGGGACATGCATTATCCTTATAAGATTTCATAGTCATTCTAGTGGATATTTAGATAGAAGTAACATGAGAATGACATGTGGTGTCATTGCATGGGTCCAAATGGGACATGCATCATTTTCATGGGCTCTCTTCATTCTTTTACCACATGTCATTCTTAAGAGGAGCTTTGGATAGCTATATGTAAGAAAGCCTTGATCATATGGATTAGGTACTTCTAGATGTCTTGTTTAATGGATATTATGAGCTTTAGATGGATGCAACATATCATGCACATGCATTGGTCTCAGATGAATCCTCAAGGGACATGCATCACTTTAGATTTTGGATGGTTATGATTGAGACATGTAATGTCATCTCATAAGATTTTGGATTATAGTGGGATGCATGGAAACTCAAATCTAGTGGGCTTTGATTATGGGGGTAAGATCTTGATACATTGACTTGGATTTGAATTCTAATGGCTAGTCTTCTTGTAAGCTCTCTAGATGGAACCATGTGGCTTGTAAACTCAGTAGATTTTCTTCAAGTGCCCTTTATGGGTTGAGATACATCTCTAAGGCATTACAAGGCTCGATGAGTTGGACACCTATCCTATTACATTATAGTCTTTAATTTGACATCCCATAAGTCATCAAAACCTACTACTTTAAATTTAACATCCTAAAAATCCAAGTGAGAAGTTAAGTTAGAATTACAAAAATGTCAAATTCCCATCTTAAACAAAATAAAACAAGTTTAAAGAAAAAATTTACAAGTAAATGCTTTAAATGAAATATAAGGTTAGTCCAAGCAAGGCTTGTTGATTTCATGCTGATAAAAAAGCCAGGTAGAACATCCTTAGCAAAGGCCTCTCTACATATTTTCTAACATGGATGGTTAATAATTCATTATTGAATGAAACCTTGAAGAAAACTTAAACTAATTTGAATATTTCTAAGTGTAAATCATTACTACAAAATGAATAATTAACCCAAAAATGGTTAGGAAGTATTAAATCAATTTTATATGTAGTTAAATGAGTTAACAAGCTTAGCATCTTAGATATTTTATAAATTTTAAGAAAGGAGGGGCCCCATTCAATAAATAGGGGGTACTTGAGTATCAACAAATGGTGACCTCTAAGGGGGAACATTACAAAATGTTAGAATCCAAATATTCTGTTAAAAGACGGATTAAAAACTAGTTATCTCATTATGATTTTCAATTAATATCAAAACTAATTTTTAGAATTAATGAAAGCCCATAAGATGGAAATATAGTTTGAATCTTGTAAATAGTCATACTATGTGTATGCTTTGAGGTCCATTATGCATTTCCATTGGGTTCAGAAATGACAACTTTCAAGATGTCATATATTAAACATGAAATGACTCAAGCATTATTTAGATTTTGTATAATAATGTTTTACATAGTTAGGGATGGCTTGGGCATTACTTTGCTACGAGATAGGCATCCATAGCCCTGATAGATACACCTTTGAATCCACTCTAGGCCATGATCTACTACCATCTAGGAATCCATAGCCCTGATAGAGATTAACTAAATCACCATTTAAAGAATATGAAGTATTTTATGATTTCACTTCATTGGTGTAACATATTTTGTTTTATACCTACATTCATAAACAAGAATAGTTAGGAACTAGAATTAACTAGGTGTAAGGATTTGTCATGGCATTGTCTAGATGTTATTCACTCTCAGATAGCAAGTTATGCCCAAGCATTTTATTTAGTGAATTTAAGTGATAGTATGATGGATTACACAAATTCAAACTCTTTTCAAGCAAATTATATGTCATCTAAACTATATTACAACCTTAAAATTACTTAGGATTTTCATAAGAAAACTAATTCTTAATTAACCTCATCTAGCTTTTCTAAATTAGAACACTGCTAGAGGTTTCTAAACTTTGGACTCACAATGTTTAAGACCAATAATCCCTTTTTTCCCCTTTATGATCAAATTGATATAAATTATTTTAATGAATTCTTGTCTAAAGGACTTATTACTAAACTACAACACACAAATAGAAAATAAACAAATAAAAAGTAAAGCAAGAAAGGAAACAATAGGAAAGTAAATCAAGAAAGTCAACTAACCTACTCCTAACTACTCCAATTATAAAAAAGCTTACTATCCTTTAAGAATTTTTGATATAGTAGTAGAGAAATATTATTTTATATATTTCCCATTGATTGGCAAGGCTAAGTCATTCCCTTGCATATCTTTGAGTCTAAATACATTTTCACCCAATTTTATACCACTTGGTATGGTCTAATCTAGAGGGGAGTGAAATTGTCATGTCTTTATTTATTTTCATGGGCATTTTTCCATAGTAGGAATAAGTTTTATGTTCATAATGATTTAATTTTGGCTTGCTTGTTGAGCCATCTCTTCACAACATCTTGATGCTTGCTGAAGTTATTTAATACTTCATCTCTAGCATCATCCTTTTGGATGATGTTTAGTATCCTAGATTACACTCTTCATCATATTCCATGTACTCATCCATAAAATCATAGGTGGGTGACTTCAATGTAATGTGAAACACACATTTCTAAACATAGACTACTAAAAATCGGGATGCTTTAAACACATGCTTGTATATAGTTATGTCCGCCCATAGAGAATATTTTAACAAGGATTACCATTCTATAGTTTTATTTTATAAGACTTATTGATGGCATTAATGAAGTTTCTGTTAGTGGATTCAACCACTCCATTACCTTGAGGGTATTAGTTTGAGCTAGACTTAATGATTATTTATTTTTCATATGCCCATTCAGTGAACTTGGATAATGCAAATATTGGGCCATTGTCACATACCAAAGATAGGGGTGTCCCAAATTGAGTAATGACATTCTCTTCAAGGAACTTGATGATATTGATTACTCTACTATTCCTGGTGGTTATTGATTCAGTACACCTAGTGAAATATTATATGGTAGTGAGCACAAATTTATGTCATGTCAATTAGTTGAGATTGATAACTCATATGAAGTTGAGGCCCCATTATGCAAGTGGTTTTTCTTAAAATTACTTCTTACAAAGGCATGGCTACCTTTATCTCTCTCCTATCAAACACTTGACATTGGTGGCATGTTCATGCATGGGTATATTTAGCTATAGTTATCCAATAATAGTTAGCTCTCAATATCTTATGTGTAGTGATACACTTTAGAGGATGGCCACTTCCCAACTTATCATGGAAATTATCCATGATCTCTATGGATTCAATTTTAGAAACACACCTTAGATAGATTCCTTCATAGTTATTTCTATAGAGGATCCCTCTTTTATCATAAAATGAGATGATCTCATCCTTAGGGCCCTTTTATTCTCTTTATTCAAGTGTGGAGAACATGATCCATACAACAAGTAGTGGATAATATATTTGTACCAATCTCCTCTATGTACTTGACTCAGTTTTACCTGTAAAACATCAATGTAAGGATTAATGTTTTCAATGAGTTGGATAAGACCTTGACCTCTAACTAGATTAGTAGATTTTATTTCTAAATAATATTCCTAGAGTTTGGTCATCCATTTCCTTTTTCATTTTCCCAGTTCATTCTATCCCAACATTAGCTTGACAACAAGATTAGACACTATGGTGTATGTCTAATTTCTAGTGATGTATTGTCAATTTATTTACAACCTTTACTATACATAGGCTTGAGTATATAGAATAGGATAGTTTAACTACATGTTCTTCAATTTTTTTCTCATAAAGGCTATGGGGTGATATCTATCCTCTGCTTTCTATGTTAAAACAAAAACAATAGCATGATCAAAAGAAAAAGAGTATAGATAGAAATATATAATAAAGTCAAGACTTTTAAGGATAGTAAATTGAACAATAGCATCCTTAGTATCCTGAAAGGCCTTCTTCACATTAGATATCCTTTATATTTTAGCATATTTCTTTAGCATGGAATTGAGTGGTCTCACAATTTTTTCAAAACTAGAGATAACCTTTCTTACAAATTTGATTTTTCCAAATAAATATTTTAAATATTTTTTGCTATTGGGAACTTATACTTTTTAAATTACATCTAGCCTATTAGGGTCAATTTTCATACCTTCTTGAGTAATTATGTGTTTTAAAATTTTACCTTTAGTTACAAAGAATATTCTTTTCTTAGGGTTTAAGGAAATTCCATACCTCCTTCACTTTTATAGCACTTGTTCCAAATGTATCATGTGATCTCCTTTATTCTTAGAAAATACCATTAGATCATCCATATATAAAATGATTCACTTACCAATTAATCTATGGAATACATGGTCCATTTCTCACTAAGAAATATCTCCCACAATAATTAATTTAAATGCCATTCATTTGTTTACAAACATTCTAAATTTATTAGTGAAGGCAATCATCATTTGATCATTCTCATTCACTAGGACTTAGTTATAGCTTGAAAAACCCTTAAGGAATAGTGTCATCCCAAACCCACTCACCAATTGAATGAATTAGTTTAAGGATGGTAATAAATAATTATCCTTCACCGAGGATCTATTTAAGTTTTAGAACTCAACATAGAGTCTAATTTCTCTATTCTTCTCTTGGATAGGCATAAGATTGACAACCCATGTCTAGTGTTGTATAGGAAATATTATCCTTGCATCAAGAAATTTATTCACTTCTTTATAAATAAATGGTTCCAATACTAGATTCACTAGTCTTTATATCTACTTAAAAGTTTTGAAGGCTTCTTTCAATGGGATAGTGTGAGTAATCACACTAGTATCAAATATATTTAGGTCATAATATGACCTAATGATAAAAACCTTGAAATTTTTATAACAAGATCTAGAGGAGAAAAAGAATTTGAATTTTGAATTCGGTATGAGCGAGAAAATAATTGGGGAGAATTTGGTAGGAGGAACAGATCCTGGTGGAACAACAGAGGAAGGAGGAAAATGTGGAGGGTCAGGTTTTCTAATTGATGCAGACACAAAAAGGCCCTCAACAGTTTCTGAGCTCTATAGTGGGGCCAGAGTTTCTCCATCGATAAAACCATTAGAACAATCCATGGAGACAACGAAAGACAAAATCAATTATAAAATAGAAAAGAACTTTGAAAGGCAGAAAGGTGCCCTTAAACAAAGGACCTGGTCATCGTTGTTTGGGAAAAAATGGACTGGGAAATCCCTCTTTCCTCCGGTGACATCTAAATCTTGTTGGGAGAAAGGTGAGTTTCAAATTTTCATCCCAGATCCCTTACTTGATTTCTCTATTTCTTCAATGGATCTCACCCTAGTAGGAAAGTTTTTAGGAGCAAGACCAAATATAGACTCACTCAGGTCTATGATCAAAAATAAATGGGCTATACGCGGAGAAGTTGACATTGCACCTATGGTAAATGGTTTTTTCTCTTTTATCTTTAATTGTAAAGAAGATCTGAATAAGATCCTGAGTGAAGAACCTTGGTCATTTGGAAGAAGTACCCTTACTATAAAGAAATGGGAACCAGAAATGGATTTTTCAGATTCATTTTTCTTAACAACCCCTATTTGGGCTAGACTACCTGGGCTCCCATTAGAATTTTGGCATGAGGACATCTTCAATGGAATAGCTAGTTCATTTGGTGAGTTAATGGCTGTGGATTATGCCACGACTTCAAGAACTAAACTCCAAAGCGCCAGAATTTATGTCAAAGTGGCGGACCTAAATAACCTCCCCAAAAAAGTGGAACTTATCTCCAAGCTTGGCAAGAAAACCCAAGTGATTTTCTTTGAAGACCTACCAAACTCTTGTTATGTGTGCAAGAAGTAGGGGCATTGGGCTAAGAATTGCCCTAACAGGGGAAGATCCATTTCAAGAAATTTTCAGGAAGGAAAAAATATCAAGATCCAACAAAAGAAAATATGGAAGGTAAAAGAAGACTCCCGAAAGATAAGGAAGCCTCAAGATGCCTTAGTTGACCAACACATAGATAAGGTTATTTTCACTGCTACAGAAGAAGCGGGCGACCCTAATGTATCAGGAATAACAGACCCCCTTTTCAAAATTTCTAATGCCCTGATGGAAGAGAAGGGGAAGGGAACAAAGGAAAAAGTACCAGATCATCTATCTGAAGAAGAGGTTAACATCCCTACTCAGAACACTCAAAGTATAGAAATTCAAGGTTCAAAGGTATAGGATAATGAAGAATTAGAGGAAGGAGAAGTAGTACCTAAAGGGGGAAACAATATAGAAGAAGGAGAGGATGATTTGTGTGAAGATCAGTTTGGGGAAAAGTAAGACGAACCAATGGTTGAAATTATTACTCCAGCAAAAGAGGCCCTCAAGGTAGAAGAAATGGAAGAGGATGGAAAAAACTCTAAAAACCAAAAGATTAAAGGAGAGATAAAGAACAATACTAACCACATTACGACAAGAAATGGCTGTGCGAAAGATAATAGTCCTCTAAGGAGTAAAGGAGGAAAAGGATCTGAAAAGCAAGCCAAATTTAAATCGAATGTAGGATTTTCAGATAAACCTAGGAAAAAATCTGCAAAGAAGAATAGAGAACTGGAAAGTAAGCTCAATATAGCAGATGGAAAGCAGAAAAATCTGCGGCATTATATCCACAACAATAAAAAAAAATGAGGATTCTTAGTTGGAATATTAGAGGGCTAAATAGTCTTCTTAAAGTAGATCTAGTTAGGAATTTTGTTAGAGAGCAAAAGCCAGACATCCTTCTGCTTCAAGAAACTAAAATGAGTAAGGAAAAAGCTGAACAGATCAAAGAATTTAAAAATTACACCATTAAAGCTAGTAGCTCTAAAGGTGCTTTGGGAGGTACAGTGATATTATGGAAAAAAAAAATTTGCTGGCTCTATTTTGATGGAAAGTAAAATTTTTTTGGCGGTCTACTTAACTAGTGCTGACCAAAAGGAAAGTTGGTATGTTGTAAATATTTACACTCCAAATTTTAGGAACGAAAGGAAAAAGGTTTGGGAAATTCTATCTAAACTCAGAAGCAAAGATCACTTTGGGTGATGGATTATAATGGGAGACTTTAATGTCCCTCTCTATGATTATGAGAAAATGGGTGGTAATAGTATTCATATGGAAGGGAGAATTGATCTCATGGAGTTTATAAGCAAAGAAGGTTTAATGGATGTGGAGTTACAAGGAATTCAGTATACCTGGAGCAATAAAAGACTGAACAAGGAATGTATACAAGCCAAGCTTGATAGGGTTCTCATCTCCCCAGACTGGATAAAAGACTATACCTATAAGCTAGAAGCACAACATAGAATAGGCTCAGATCATTTCCCTCTTATATTCACAACAGACAAATTGAACCAAAAAAAGAATCATCCATTCAAATTTGAAAAGATGTGGCTGCAGCATCCACAGTTTGAAGGCAAAATAAAAGAGTGGTGGAATATTCCTATAGAGGGATCAACTCTTTTCTGAGTTGCCTCCAAACTCAAAAATGTTAAAAAGGAAGTTAAGAAATGGAATAAGGACTGTTTTGGAAATATTTTTGAGAAAAAGAAAACCATCAAGGAGAATATCAGAAAAATCTAGGAAAAAATTCAGCATTATGGATATACTTCGGAATCCCATAGAGAAGAAAGTGAACAACTGGTACAGTACCAAGACATAATAACTAAGGAGGAAACCTTTTGGAGACAAAGATCAAGGGTGCAATGGTTGAAAGAAGGAGATAAAAATACTAAGTTTTTCCATCTCTCCACTTTGAAACACAGAGTGAAAACACATATTCATCATTTAAAAAAAGGAGATCAAAAGTTAACAGAGGAAAAGGAAATTAAGGAGGAAATGATTTCATTTTTCTCCTCCTTGATGAAGGCTGATAGAAACATCAACATGAAAAGCCAGGCTGATATTCTACGAGTGATTCCTCCTTTGATCTCGAAGGAGCAGAATAATATGTTATGTTCTATACCTAAGGAGGAAATCTTCAAAGCTGTTAAATCTCTTGGAGGAGAAAAAGCACCTAGACCAGATGGTTTCCCCATGTTCTTTTTTCAAAAGCTTTGGAAACTTATAGGTAAGGATGTCAGTAATGCGGTAAAGGAGTTTTTTGGAGCTAAACAGATGCTGAAGGAAATTAATGCCACTTTTCTGTGCCCCATTTCAAAAAAAGCAGGATCAGATTACCCTGATCAGTTTAGGCCGATTAGTTTGTGCAACTCTCTATATAAGATAATTTCCAAAGTTCTTACGACCAGACTAATCCAAGTGATCCCCTCGATAATAGCTGATCAGCAAAATGGTTTCATTCCTGGTAAACAAATCCTCAACTCAGTTATAACGGTGCACGAGAATATTCATTCACTGCTCAAATCCAACACTGAGGGGTTCTTAATGAAAGTGGACATAGCAAAAGCATATGACAGGGTGGATTGGCTATTCCTTTCTAATAGCCTTATCGCCTTTGGCTTTGAACAAAGAGTGGTTGATATTATCAAACAATTGATATCTAATACTTCTATAGCTGTGTTGGTAAATGGGAGTTCATCTCATTTTTTCAATCCGTCTAGGGGATTAAGACAAGGGGATCCTATATCCCCTATTCTGCTTATAATCATGGCTGACAGTATGGGGTGATACATTGGGGACTTAGTTCATAGAGGTTTATTTAAAGGTCTGAGACCCTCTTCGCATCCTTTAACTTGCTCCCATGGTCAATTTATGGATGATACTATTTTCATGGGACAGTCTGAAGTCACGGAAGCTAGAATTCTAAAGGAAGCAATTAATCTGTATTCCTCAGCCTCAGGACAGCTGATAAACTGGAACAAAAGTGTAGTTTTCTTTACCAATACCCCAGGTTGTAGATAGAATAAAATTTCAAGAATCCTTGATTGCTCCATAGATTCTTTTCCCTCCATATACCTTGGCCTCCCTTTTGGGTCGAAAGCCCCTGAAGCTTTTTGGGAAGGACTTATCAACAAATTTAGTAAGAAGTTGGCAGGATGGAAAGGCAGTCTTCTTAGCCAAGGAGGAAAGCTTACACTGCTCAAAGCTAGTCTTCAAAGTATACCTACGTATGCTTTGAGTCTCTTCAAAATCCCCACTAAATTTGTGGAAGCAATTGAAAAAATTCAAAGAAACTTTCTTTGGTCAGGTACTGAGGAGAAAAGGAGAATGCCTCTTATTGCATGGGATAACATCTACAAACCTGTCAAGGATGGTGGACTTGGTGTAAGGAAAATTAGAAGTATGAACATTTCCCTTTTAGCTAAACAGAGATGGAGGGTCTATCAGGAAAATAAAGAATGGAGTAAAATATGGAAACATAAGTACTTATTTAAGGCAAAGTCACTTCCTAACTTCTTTACTACTTCGGATATTTCTCATCCTTCTACCATTTGGGGGGCAGTCCAGGGAACAAAACATGTTCTCGAAGAAGGAATTTCTTAGAAAGCAGGCAATGGTAAAAAGGTGAAATTTTGGGAAGATATTTGGTTAAGAGGAAAACCCTTACAGGAAGATATCCAAGATAAAGATGTTATAGAAAGATGTAAGCAAAGAGTGGGAATAATGGTTAATCAATACTCGCAGAACAACACTTGGGTAAACCTCACTGACTATGATCAAGATCTCAAGGATATTCAATTATCCCTAAATGCTATATCTCTATATCCTAACCAAGAAGATAAAATTGTTTGGCACCATGAGCCAAGTGGACAGTTTAAAGTCTCTTCCATTTTCATCCCTAAGGGAAATGGTAGAAAACCGTTATGGACTAGAGCCTGGATTAAGGGGCTCATCCCTAAAATCAAGTTCTTTTTTTGGACCCTACTCCAAAACAAAATTTTGACTCTGGATAATTTACAGAAACACAGAATCAATATTGTTAACAGGTGTATTCTTTGTAAGAAAGACCTTGAAGACAGAGATCATCTGTTCATGAATTGTTCCTTCTCTCAGCTTGTTTGGAAGGAGGTTCTTAATCTGTGGGGCATTACATGGATTCATCATAAAAACGTGGAACTTTCTCTCAAAAGTTGGTATTACCCTTCAAAGAATCCTGAAGTTCTCTTCTTATGGAAAATTACTCTTCCCCATATTTGGTGGGGAATATGGAAGGAAAGAAATAACCGAATTTTCAGAAATAAAGAACTTCCTGGATGGGTGGTAGGACAGAATATCATTAGAGATTTAAAGGAAAATTTTTCCTCTCAAAAGAATCCAAGCTCTACTCTCAATATGGATAATCCCTTGAGGACGGATATTCCTCTTGGTAAACCTGATAACCCCAGATCAGGTGTTACTTGGAATGTTCCCCCTCAAGGCTAGATTAAAGGTAACTTTGATGGTGCTGCCAAAGGGAACCCAGGGAATGCTGGTTGTGGTGGTGTCTTGAGAAACCATATGGGTATGGTTATTGATGCTATCACAATACCCATTGGTACATCTAATTGCCACATTGCCGAAGCTACAGCTGCCCTCCAGACCCTTAAATTAGCTGTGGATTTGGGATATCCTAAATCGTGGCTTGAAGGGGACTCTTTGAATGTTATAAATATTCTTAATAATAAGAATACTGTGTCTTGGACTATAGAGGATAAGGTAAAGGAGATGAAAACACTTTTGAAAAAATTTGAAGATATTAAAATCACCCACACCTTTCGAGAAGCCAATGGTGTTGCAGATTGGCTTGCTAACTATGCTATTTGGGAAGGTCAAATAGTGAGGTGGTATCAAACTTTAGAAAGGAATGTGGATTTAAGGGCACTCATTCTTCACGATGCCACCCATGTGAAAGAAGGTAAGACTAGAGTGTAATAATAATATAATGAGTAGGAGGAGTGGCAGCACGGGGAAAGGATTTCAATTATTAAAGAGTAAGGCCCTCGAGAGGGAGAAGCATATCCTAAAAAAGCATAAACAAAGTCGACTTCCCAATCAACTTGACAGCAGGAGGTTTCAGGGCAAAGTCCACAGCAATTGGGATTCAAAGAAAATGAGTATGGCACGTGAAAGGAAGGGAGAACCTCGTAAACAAGAACCCAAGAGCTGTGAAGAATGGAGAGAGAAACATGAAGTCTAGAGAATTCTGCAGAAAGGAAAAGTTGCGAGCTACATGGAAAGACTCCATGGTTCAAAACTGCATATCACGATGGCCTTTTTCAAAAATTGGTCTGATGAAAGGGTCACCTTGCATGGTATCATAGTAAACTTAACAGAGGATTTTATAGCTGAGGTTACAGGGTTACCAACGGATGGACTCAAATTTTCCAAGCAGACAAGCATCTCGAATGAGGCCTTTTGTAAGTTCCCCAAAACAGATGAGGAAGAGCAGAAGCTGGTCAAAAATGGGGATTTCTATGAGCTGGACCAGATTAAAGGGATATGGAGGGATGTCTTAAGCTGTATAAGGGAGCAATTTATCCTGGACAGAAGAAGCAAACATGTGCACAAGTTCCATTTTGTCTTCCTCAACCATTTTAGGCATAAGGTTAGTTTGTCTTTTCCCTTTTATCTTCGCTATTCCCTGGTCCAAAGTTTATATGCTCATAGGAAAAAGGAAATGCGCCCTATCCTCCATGAAGGCCTTTTTTTGCTTATTGAAGGCTATTGCAAGAATAGGGCATTGGTTAAGTACCCAAAATAGGGGGAAAATAAGGTGTCAGGAAATAAAAAGAATGAAAGTGTAACCAGGGGAGGGAAAATCAAGTCCCCTAGTCCTAAAAAGCAGAATGTAGAAGAAGAAAGGGGACGGGAGAGAATTGAAGAACCCGAGGAGGAAAAACTGGAGGAAGAAGAAGGAACTGAAAGTTGGGATACTAACTCTAGTGATGATGAAGATTGTTCTGAGGAAATTTAAAAAGATAACGTCAATGCAGAGGAGGATTATGCTAACAAAACTGTAGATACAGAGGAAAACCAGAAAGTGTCGGAGGATGAATTTGTCCAGGAAGATCCTGTTGAGGACCCCAACTTCTAAGAATGAAAAGGAAAATTCTGATCAGGAAGATATTCAAAATATGGATATGGAAATTCAAACTGGAATCAAAGAGCGAGAACAAAAGAGTTGCGAAGATATCTTTGAGGAAGCCAGGAATAGCCCCAATAAAAAGTTTGAGGATTGGAGAGGGAAGAATCAGAATGATGAAACACACACACCTATGACTTGGGCCAATTGTAAAGTAGAGGCTTCTTCCCAATTTGATTCCTGGATGTGTAGGGAGATCATGGATCTCAAGAGAAAAGCAGAAACTTTGGAAGATTCCCTGAAAGCTGCTTGGAACAAAATAAACAACATGGATAATTAGTTAAGTGAGATCCCAGTCAAGCTCAAAGCTTATGAAAACAACCTCTGGGAACTAATAAAGGACAACAGAATGAAAATGGAGGAAGTAACATCCAACATCTGTGTTGCTGCTATCAATATAGGTAAATGAGCCAATGAGGAGACCAAAGCACTAGAGGGTCCCAGCAAAAGGACGAGGCAAAGCTCTAGAAAGAAAGATACACAAAAAGGAGCTTTGCTGGAGGCTACCACTCAGGAAACTATTTTGAAAGGAAAAGAAGCCATGAACTTGATACTGGAACTGGATGAATAATCTGGTCCTTCTTGTTGGTTTAGAAACTAGTACTGATCTTTGTTTTCTTTTTGTTATCTTTTGACTGATGTATTACCAGATCTCTATTTTTTTGGGTTTTGACCAGATGTTTCTCTGGTGGTTCTAAGTCCATTTAAAACCTATTTTTGCTACTTCCTTGTAGTGTTTTTTAGGCTTTGTCTGTGGTCTTAGACGTTCTTTCTTTCGCTCTTTGTTACAGGGTTTCGGGGCCCCTTCAAAACCTGTTTTTACCTCAATCTAAAACAACCTTGAAATTTATTAGAATGAAAATGACTTTATTCAATTATTCATTTGTGAAAACTAAACTGATGTTGACATTTTGTTCATTTCCATGGTCTCCCAAGTTAATGTGATTGTAATATTTCCCACTCAATTTGGGTTATTCATCTTTCATTTTTTGCTTGTCAGGATCAAACATCCTTTCCAAGGAGATTATGCCTTTGGGGATTCAATTATTTTTAGGTTTGATTTCTCCATCTTCATTATCTCTTGAACTTTCTACAGAACTCTCATCTTGTTCATCAATGATGGAGGATTCAAATATGCCAACGTTACATAAGAGGTCAATTATTTACTTATCATCATCAAAAAATTGGAAGTGATTGATGTTATCTGGCATAGAGGGGGATTTATTTATCTTCATGGTAAAATTTTGTGAGTTCAAATATTTTAGAGGCACTAAGTTTATTGCTACTAAAGCTAGAGCATCCACCAACTAGTTTTGCTCCCTGAGCAAGGAAATAATATTTAATGAGTCAAAGTACTCAATTAAATCCCAATCTATAAATTTATACTTTCTTAAATAGGAAAGATTATATTGATACCTAATTCTAATATGATTAACAACTAACTCATATCACCATAGACTAATAGTTCTTTAACCTTATTTTTAATTACAAACTAAAGTCCTAAAATAAGAGTTTAATATTTTGATAAATTATTAGTACAAGAGAACCATAATCTATAAGAACCTAAATAATATTTGTGTTTAGGGTTTTTTATAAAAATATCTACACCAAAACCTTATTTCACTCATGCACCATCAAAGTGTAATGTCCATGGATCTTTTGTTTATCTCTCCATCTTGTCACCTAAAATAATACCAATGATTTCCAGAGTATAAACACTTAAGTCAGAGGATTGGTAGTTTACCTTTTCATTCATGGCATTGTACTCAATAATCATGTATTTCATCTTGGGTTCTTGATCAATCTTGATCTGATTAGGAATCTCACACCAAGATAGACACATGTGTGAACAATTAGTGCACATATATCCATTCGAGGACTTAGTCTAGTCATAGATTAGTAACAATCCATAAGATTCAAGTATTTCAGTGACTTGAATGTTGATGAACTATTGGATTTAGGGCTCATGGGTGAACTGCATATGGATATTTAATAATTTGCCAATTACCTTCACTCTTGACTTGTCTAAATTCACTACTACCTTCTCAGATTTAACTAGGTTTAATTCCAAATTTTCCCATATTCTTAGAGGCATAGTGTTAGAGAAGGCACCAGAATCAAGAAAGAAATTATGAGGTTCTTACCAAATATTCTAATAGTTAACAAGAATGGTGTAACTTCATTCTTAATCTTATACATTACTATATTTTCATAAACATGCTTAGCCTTACTAGGTTTGGGCTTTTCATTTAATGATTTCAATATCAAATCATATTGTTTAGTGATTTATGTGAGTTTATGAAATGCTATGTTTTCATTGGTTTTCTTCATGTCCTTGACTATGTTGTATCCACCCTTTGATGTCATGCAATGAACTTCCATTGTTGGTTGACTCTCCTTAGATTTAAGGCATGGAGGATTATTGTCTATCCTCTTATTAGGAGGTGTATTTAGTTTATTATGTGGAATAGAAGTTATTAGTGGTGGGTTTTTAACTTTGCTTCTCAAGGCATAGTTACTCCTATGGTATTTTTGTAAAGCATGCACCTCTTCAACATTATCTTTAGGTTCATTCTCATTTTGGCTAAGAAAGTCATAAATCTCAACCATGAGATGGTTTAAAGGGATCTAGAGGCATAATTTGTATTATCAGAGCTTTTGGCATTGTTTTTATCATTGGGATTCATATTTAATCCTTGCATTTGGCTTTGAATGGCTTCAAATGAATGGCAAAACTCAACACAATCTAGCTCTCCATGTCTATCTATATTATGCACTTAACATTGATTAGGCAAGGCCATCTCATAATATTGATCTCAAGAAGTTTTCTCAAAGGGGGATAACTATTATTAATAGGCATATTGAAAGGTTTGTTATACCTTTAAAAATTATAGTTTCTATTGGAACTCTCACCATTGTTACCTATCTGCTTCTTGAGATCTAAGAAATCATTAAAAAGTTTTTAAATAGTCCTTTCTATTAAGTCTAACTCTCCCTTTGGAGGTTTTTTTTTTTTTTTTTGTATGTGTTGTATCTTGGGTATTGGTGTTGTTCATAGGCACCATGGTTTGATTATTCTAGGGATGTGCTCTAACATTTTCTTGGTTAAAGAATCTTAGCTACTAGTTAAATGTAGCATGGCTTAAAGGCAACTAGTTGATCACTGTCAATTGGTTCAATGTAAGGTGATTTTGATTCATGTTAGGTATGAAATTAAGAGTAATAATTTTTGGGTCAAAGTTTGGTCGAAAAAAAGTAAGATTCCCCCGAGGGTGTATTTACTCATCAATACGAATGGCTTCAATATAGGATAAAGGTAGCATGCCAATATTCAAGGCTATTTTTAGGAAGACAACCATCATTGGGTCCAAGTCATTATTTTATATTTATAAGTCTAATTCATCTATAGGCTTATATGGTGGGGATGTTAGAGTGTACATCTTTTGTAACCTGACATTAAATGTCCTTAGTAATTTATTTGCATCCTTTTTTAGGGTGGTAAAGTATTGGTACAAAAATCTTAGCCTAACTACCCTACTAAATTTTGAAATATAAGTGTCATTAAATGGATTCCATCCCATGATGTAATCTTTGGGTAGGTCAAGGAACCAATCATATGTAGTATCTTAAAATGTAAAAGGGAAGAGATGAAAAGCCATACCTTCATGGATCACATTGAGAAGTATTAAAGAGGACTTAAATGACTTGATATGCTCTTAATTAGTCACTATACTAGTGGGGGTAAAGAGAGGTAAATATTTATCTAGATGTCTTGGTAGATCATGTACCAACCTAGGGACATTGATGGTTGAACTAGTTAACCATGCCATGAATGGTAGAAGGGGTTGTAAATTCTAGTTAGATGGGGAATTTGGATAGGTATTAGATTTATTACATCTACCTTTGTCTTATTTATCCTTTATATAGGTCTCTAATAATTTTAAAGGAATCTTGGGTTTAGATTAAGACCTAGTCCTAATCCTAGGCAACTTTAGGATGTAGAATAGGTACTAAGGGCATAAGAAATTCAAATATAATCTCATGAGTGTCAAATATAACAAATATTTAGTCAATATTTCAAAAAAATTATACATCAAGTGTGTTTACCTTGATCTTTGAGGATTTAAGCCTTGAAACCTTAAAAAATATGATGCCCTACATAAATATTGTTAGTCTTGCATATTAATCTACAAAGATTAGTGTTAAACGAGTGACTTATAGTGTTTACATGCCTTATTTAATGATTTAAAAGTGTTTAAACACTTTATAATAACTTTAAGCAGAAAGATACTCAAAGGTTCACTTATTCCTAAATGAAATGGAGTAAATATAATTTTAAACATTTAGATCCAGTACAAATAAGGTCCCACTAGTTGATTTTTTCATAAATTTTTACTAATATTCATACTCTACCAAATTTATGTGAATCTTTGTAAAGATGATCAAAATAACAACTCATGTGCTTGAAGAATAGGTTATTTCACTATATTTTCACAAATTTAGACAACTATCTAGGTTATTCACCAAATTTTCACAAATGAACACTAATCTTGATGAAATCTTTCAAAGAATGTAAGGATTCCTATAAAGAATGCAAAGATCCATGTAAATAATGCAGATCCTTAGTGTTCTTTAATAATATTTTCATATTTTGAGATAATTATGTGTGGATTTAATTAAATACACTACAATTATACAAATATGCATGAAATTAATTGCATAAAGGCCCTCCTTCTACCACTAGCTTTTCCTTTCATATTGATTACTCCCTATGTCACTAGGGAACAAGGGAAATTAAGAAACTCAATTTTGTGTCCTAGAAGTCTCAGGGGTTGAGTTTTTAGCATAATTACTACTAAAAATAGCTCCCATAACATAGATGTGGGCACCACTTCAAAATTTTACAAGCATACCCTATTATAGGGACAATAGATGTTTGTAGTGACACTGCTTCTTGCTAATATTTATGGAATTATTTTACTATTTGCCAATTATCACCCAAAATATTAAAAAACAATGGATATTTACATCCTGAACTAAGCTAAAGTGATTCATGGGTGGATATAAGAGTAAGTAGGGAAAATTGGAAAAGATAATATGATTAAGATGATCAAAGATACCAATTTATACTAACATCTAAGAAAAAACACTTGGAACTAACATCTACCAACTCTAGCATAATTATAAAAACTAAATAAATGTATTTAAATATTTAGAGGAAAGGAAATTCATATATCTAACATCATACTTTGCATAATATTTATCACCCATAGCAAGTTGCATTTTACATTTAGTTGTAAATGAGAAGAAAACAAAGCAAGCATACTATAGATTTGTTAGCTTAGTGTTGTCATTCAAAATGTGCACCCATGGATGCTCTATAATTTGGGGGATATTTTCAATGGATTTTTGAGTTTAAAAGACTTATGTGAGGTGTAAAATTTTATGGAACTAGGCATGGAAGTATTATTTCTCAACTATGCACATGAGCATCAGTTATCTCATTGCAACCAGAAGAATGTCCCCAAGGTGTGGGACCCTTTCACTCCTTGGTATGATACTATAGTGTAGTTTAGATTCCTTCTATTATAAATGCACCTAGTTTAAGACTAGTGCATAGGCCTAAAGATAATAAAGGTAAATCTACTACTAGATTAAACCTAAAATTTTGAGGGAAAAAGTAAGAGAAAAGGTAAGAGATTCAAAAAGTAAAAGATGTGATACACACAAAATAGAGTGAGTGCTCCTACTACCATAAAAACACTAAAACCATTGAGAACAAGATGTTTCCACACATATTCCACTAAAGACTCTCAAAATGCATAATTATTTCACATAGAGGCATGAGAATGTAGTGTCACTAAGAAGGATGATAAATGATCCATAAATAATATAAACATAGACCTCAATACACACATTATATGACATTTAAGTGAGTTCTAAGTTCAATGAGTAGGTACTAGGAATAAACAATGGTGAGAGGGGAGAACATTACCCACAGACAAGGACAAATAAACACAAGTAACACATAAAACATCAAAAGAATGAAAAGAGGTGAAATTAATTCTCATTATTCTACAAGATTTAGCCAAAAAAAATGATCTTAGATGGATAATTTTAGTAGCATGAGGTTGCTAAAAAATTTTGAACTTATTTTTAAAAGTGAAGAATCAAGATTTTATAGTGAACAAGCGTATTTTAAAATAAATGTACCACCTAGGGTGATGGGTGTAGCTTTTAATTTTGTTAAGATACCACAACCATGCCTTTGAATTCTATCTAGTGGATTAGATCTGAAGTTGTTTGAAGGATTATGTTATGGTGCACATGTGCGTAGAAGAATGGAATATTTCCTTGACAAGGTCAGAAGGTGTTGTATACTTATATCCTAATGTTTGGTGGCTACTTATGCATTTAATTATTTTGATAATCCCTCAAGGCCTAGTCAAATACCTTGAACTACCTCTTGAAATGTGGCATTCCACATTGGATCCACCTATGCATTTTTTGGACTTAAATGTGACTAAGTTTCTTAGTTGACTCAAGTTTGGACATGTGTCACTTTCTAATTGGTCTTAAGGGCCATATTGACATCTATCAATAATTTTGTATTAAATTTATGACTTGAATGGGGACACATATCATCTTGATAGGATATATAAGGATTTCTTTGGATCATTAACTAAGATCGCTATGATCATGAAATGTGTCCTTTGGAAGGACACTTGTCACTCTCAAAAAGGGGAAATGAATAGTTGTACACCATCTAGTCTTAGATCTGACAATATATGTGCTTAAACTTGTCAATATTAGAAGTCTCTCACATTTTTTTTGGGACATATGGAATCATCTCATGAACTAATAGATTATACTGAGATGCATGGAAGCTCGGAGTTGAATGGACTTTCTCATAAGATGAGGGATTTCTAAACATAACCCATGGATTTGAATTCTAATGGCTAGTTCATCTGTGAGCTCTCAATATGATGCCATGTGGTATTTTTTGGGTCCAATATATTTTATCCAAGTTTCATGCATATATCTCCTTTCCTTAAACCAATGGTGTGGCTTTAAGTTTTGATAGAAATAAACTTGCTTTAGATGAGTGTTGGGTCACCACATGGAGAGTTGACACTACTTTTGGTTGGATCAAAAACTTCTTTGTGATAAATAAATATTAGGATGCCATGTGTTAATAGTGGAATAAATCCATATATTTAGTCAAAAAAACCTACACCCATCTATTTTGGGCTTGGGTATAGGTAGGGAATGCCTGTGCACATCCTGCTTGAAGTACTTAGGTCCTTATGGGTACAAACCACCACTTTATTTCTACTATGGGACTATGATTCTATCTTAGGCTTATGCATGGATAGAATTATTATGAAAACTTTACTTTAAATTATTTTTATTTTTCATTTGTATAAACATATTTTAGGGACTTGGCAAGCCTCATGTCGACCAGGGTGACTCAAAAAGCCAACACTTCTAGTAACCTCTATAGGCCACTTACTTGCTAAGTGGGAATATAGTATCATTTGAGTGATTAATTGGGCACAAAGTATTTATAAATTTTGTTCCTTATATTTTTTAATGTGATTATTTATATGAATTTGAATTTTTGAATGAATTCAAACTTCAACTAGAAAAATAAGAACTATGCCAAAAGTACTTAGAGTCAAAAGACCTAGGCTAAGAGAAACACTATGTGCAAGTGCTTGGAGGAATTGAAAATTAATCTAAAAAAAGGCACAAAAATCACTTAGGGAAATGATAAAACATCTAATCTATTTATTTACAACTATATAAGGGTCAATGGAGATAGTGATTGAGATGAATCCCATTGACTAGGATAAGTAGCTCCTCACCATTTAATTTGGTGAGTTGGAAGGCATTGGATTGATTGCAACTAGTTATAGTATATGTACCACTCCATATTGTGTTGAACTTAGTATGCCTTATATCTTTTGATTTTTTTGTATCTAATTTAATCACTAAATCTCCTTCTCATAAACTCCTATCATTATCCCTCTTGTCAAAAACACTATTGATTTGATCCTATTGGAACGTAATGGTGTGTTTAGCTTGTGTTCTAGTTTATTTGAGATATATTATCTTGGCTAATATTACTATGAGGGTATCATTCTCGTGCAACTTGTTTAGGTCAACATACCCCCATTTATTAAAAATGGGGACCCTTGTCTTAAATTGTACAAATTTGTACCTTAAATTTGAAAATTTATTTGATCATAGTATCATTAGAGTATTTTGTACTTTATCTTTATTTTAAGGTCATCCACACCATAGTTTGGTTGTAATTTTTGTTTATAATTTTGATTTAATCTTGCCTAAAGTTTCTAACATTTTATCTTTATGTTTTAGGTCATAGCTCCAATGGAGTCCATTTAGAATGAACAATGTTTGGGTTTTCTGTTAAATTTCCCCTTTTCCTATCCTTTGGTCTATAAATTATTAATTAAATTCATATTTGAATTTGCTAAAACCCTTATTATAGATTAGTCTAAGTCCTTTTGAATTCAAATTTGGTGAGATATTTTATTTAAATTTTCATGGGAACATTTTAATTTGACTTAGTTTATATTTTATCCTAAGATCCTAGTCATGTTTATTAACATAACTAAGAAGTTAGTCTAAGCTCTTTATCCTAAGTTATTCACATCCTAAGCCCCCTTTGTTCCCTTTTATCTTAGCATGGTTTTTTTCCCCTTTTATTATGTCATGGACTTAGTTCTATTTTTATCCTAAGGTTTAGTCATGTTTATTAACACAATGAAATCTTAGTCTAAACTTTTTATGTTTGGTCATTTTATTTCCTTGATCCTCTTTGGTCCCTTTTGTTTCCACATGGTCTAACTAACCATTGAAACCTTTTCCTATGTCTATATACTTAGCCTAGAGACCTTGTCATAAGGTTATATGCTATGTCTTTGATTATCTATAGGGTCCCTTTTATTATGTCTCAAAACTTAGCTTAAAATATTTTTTATTAGGTCTTGATCATGTTTATTAACATGAAATAAAACCATAGTCAAAAACATTATGCTAAGTTCTAATTTGAATGTCATTTTTATTCTCAGGATTAATGATTCATGTTTACCCAAATGAATGAGATCAATGTTGCAAGATTAAAATCAAAAATTTAAAGTCCTAACCCTAAGATAAATGACATGCATTTTCTCAAGCTATATTGATATAATGATGCGTATTGATTCAAAACTTCAATAAAATCTCAAGATGAGTGAGAATGTGACAAGTGTCATAATCTCAACCAAAGAACACGCAACAGCCAATGGTATTTGACCTTGTAGATCATGAGCCAATAGATCATGTTTTATTAGATGAAGATGATCATATGTTATATGATGAATATTTAAAATTCAAGATAAACATGGAAGTGCCAAGTGGTATAATTATGGGCCACAAATTAAATCTTGAGCATCTTTTAAATATCAATGGTCTGAAGATGAGCATCACATTTAGATCAATGGTCCATGTAGTAGAATGTACAATCAAGTAAATCAAGATCAATGGAGCATGATTTATCCATTCAATTAAGATAAACAATGAGTAGAAAATATTAAAAAGTCAAGGCAAATGTAGAAATGACAAGTGTCACAACCATAGGGAATATAGAAAATAACCAATGGCATTTAAGTTTTTGGATCATGATCAATAGTCCACATTGATCTGTGTAAGGATGACCAATGGTTTGAAATCAAGTGGGAATTTTTTAAAAGGAAATGATCATTTTTAAAAATATGAACAAGTAAAATGCCATATATATGCCACAAAAGAGCCATATAAGTCAAAATAGTTAGTTTAAGAGATTTTTGCAAATTCATAAAATATCAAAGGTATAAATAGGTAATCTAAATTGGGACCTAAGTAATGATGCTGATGTAAACTCAAGCAACTACTACCATTAGAGCATTGTAAAAACCTTCAAAAAGCCCTAGTTTAACCCTGTATTTTCCATAATCAAGATAGAGAAGATAAATTGTCATCTATGTAGGGGTAATTCGATTCAAAATTAGATGATAGACCATAAGTGATAAATTTGAACAAATTCAAAACCTTGGAATCTTGCAAAGGAATTCCTATGAAATATTTGGATATTTACCTAATAGGACATAGTAGCAAAGAACTTAGTCATCCAATGGAAAAATTCAAGGGAAAAAAGAAATATTTAATCAACATCTTGATAGAAGATCAAATCCCTAGTTTCAAAACTATTGGATTGACTTATTTGAAACATAGTTATGGCACTACTTGTAGATAAAACTAAAAGTTAGATAACCTAGTCTAGTAACTTAAAAGGTCTGCTTGAGGATGATAAGCAATTGAAAAATAAGATGCAACATTTGTCTATGAATGTGATCACCAAGACAACTACACTAATCTCCATAGGCCTCATCACTAATGAGGATATTAAGCACAAAGCTACCCTGGTCATGCAAGAAGTGAGGAACAAGAACCAATGAAAATCTAGGATGAACAGTAGTAGGGTCATGGACATGATCCTAACTATGGAATAAAAGACTAAGTAAAGCCAAAAACATCAAAATAAATTAAGAAGGGAAGATAAATACCATGATATCTTAGAAGGTCAAATGAAGAAGCTCTTCATGAGACCATTTTTCAACCTTGTGATAATTGAAGAGAAACATGAGAGATCAATGAAGACCCTACATCAGTAGCATGGGACTTTAGCAACATAAGGGTCCCAAAATTAGTTAACATAAAAATATTCTTCTTGTATCTAAGCATTGTACATTTTTAAAGTGGAATATTTTGTTTGTAAAGGCATGTGTAGCTTGTAAAACACATTGCCTATAGATCAATCCATTGGGAAAATTCTAGTGTATTCTACAACATTTATGAATGGACAACTATCCTAACACTTATACTTTTGTATTTGGATAAGACTGACTAACATGCTTCCTTCCATCCTATAAAAGGAGTATTTTCAATTGTAAAAAAGAGAGGGATTTCTTATAGCCAAAATTACTTTATGAATTTTGAGTAATTAATATAAGTAAGGAATTTTTTAAAGTTTTTCCAAATTTGCTTGTCTCTTTTTACCTTGTCTTTTCTCTCACTTTTTTGTTCTAACTTCTATATTTGAATGATTCTTATGAATTCTTAGTGTGTAAATTTGAATGTATAGTTGTTATCTTGTGCCAATTCTAGGTTAATTGAAATATCTTAGGTTCATTTCATTATCTTAATCTTCTTACATTTGGGCTACTATTTTTTGCTTATAGGGGAAATATTTAAAGTAAACTTGGTTCCTATTTACATTATTTCCTACATTCATTAGATGTTTACTTGATGTGTGATGGGATATGAGCTTATGCTAATTCATGTCATACATTGGTTAAGTACAGATCCTAATAATGTTTCATCAAACAGTTTGGTAAAATTATTAGTCTTTATTTCTTGTACTAGCAAACAATTAAGATCAACCATAATGTTTCATTATTAGGATCAAACATTATTTCATCAAACAATTTGGTAAAATTATTAGTCTTTATTTCTTGTACTAGCAAACAATTAGGATCAACCCAATAATTTCATTCAATAATTTTATTTCTTGTACTAGCAAACAATTAAGATCATACTTACGTGTTTGGATACATCATTGAGCTAACTTAGTTAAAGTTTTTTATCCTTTGTCATCCTTTATGTCAATATGTGTACAATTCACTTAATGTCTAAGTCTGATCATTGTTCCCTACAAAGATAAGATTGACACATCATATTTCAAATAGGATTCAAATCCCACAAGCTATAATTACCAAATATCAAGACAAGGTCATGTTTAGAGACTATGGAATCTCTTCTTTCATTATAAGTTCATAGGAGAACTAGGCGAAACAAAGATCAATATAGACCTTCAAAGTCTTTACCAATTTTACTAATCTGGGGTGCTCTTGTGTTTGATCCCTAAAAAAATATGGCTTAGATATGTGTTTCTTCAATGAATGTGTTAGGTTTGGTATATGACCTTCCTCATAATCCTAAAAAGTATTTGCCACCATTTAGTCCTAGTAGCATTATAATTGTTGAAGAACACATTAAGAGTTTCAAAACTACGTTAAGATTGATAAATGTGATCATGAAGATGTAGCATGTATAATATTCCATTTTAATTTCAAATATGCTACATATTAATGGTTTTGAAACCTTCTTTAAGACTAAATTACTAGTTGGGTTGATCCTAATAATGTTTCATCAAACAATTTGGTAAAATTATTAGTCTTTATTTCTTGTACTAGCAATTCACCATAGTGAAAACATATGAAAATAAACCCATAAGAGCCTTCAATTCTAGATTCCATAAGATTTTCAATAGGACCATATCTCCTTATATACCTAATGAGGCTTTATCTTGAGAAATCTATAAGGATGACTTGGATCCCATGACTTCTATGTTTAGAAAGAGAGTTGTTGGGCCCATGAATACATTAGATTTAGCTTATTCCAAGGTTATGATCATCAATGATCAGATGTAACCCCAAATACAATTGGATTAATCCATTCATAATGTTAATTCAAATTTAACTATTTTGAATGTCATCCCCAATGCCAAATAAAATTTGTTTTCCCTAAACTAACTCTCAATCTTGAACCAACTACCTTTGAGTCATGCACACCCTATTCAAAACATGGGATTCCTAAACAATGTTGTCAATAGATCCCACCTACAAGATTAGAAAAATTTAATGCCTAAAAATAAATATAATACACAAGTTCATAATTATGAGGCACCAAAGAGTGAAAATACCTCTATCCTAAAAATGGTTTAAAAGCTTAGCATTGACTTCTTTCAATTGCAAAAGTAAGTAGGCAATACTGGAGAGAGATCTGGTAGTGATTGATGATTTTAAAGGTTTAATAGTTCCACTAACATATTTCATAAAGATAGTTACCAGAATTACAATAATAATGAGCCATCTACTAGCAAGAATACTCCTGATATAAATTACATTGATTTTGCCTTACCTGACTATTGAAAAGTGTATTTCACTTTTAAGCATGGGTAAATAGACTGTGTTAAATTTTGTAATTCTATTTAAGCATTTTAAGAAGAACTAGATACTTTTGAATTTGTCCCTAATAATTATTATGGTGTAGGTACATCTAGTTCTTTAAGGTCATCTAGATCATCTAATTCAACTCTCAAGGTGGAGACATTTGATTTCCCTTTACAAGAGGACAATGAGCCTAAGGATATTCAAAAATAGATTAATTATTTTCATCAATTTTTAAAGAAGACTTATCCTCTAAGAAATAGGGATTAGAATCAACCATTGACCACCTCAACTCCTCCAAATAACTTTGACACTCCTCCTGATACTACATCAGATAACAATCTAGATCCTCCTAAGGTAAGTACATCTAAACCCAATTTTGATGCATCTAATTCTTCCAATAAGACTATATATAACATATTAGAGTACATTAAAAATATCAAAGCTAACATTGCCTTACATGAGTTGAATCAGATCACAGAATAAATGGATATGTTGTTGGAATCTTTATCTAAGAAGCCTGGTAAGTTATAAAAGTCTACACATGCTAATGTTGTAGTATACAAAAGTAAGGTAGATGTTCCTCCTTTCCTACTTATAGTCAGTATCTTTGGTAAGAATATTCATAAATATCTATTAGACTTTGGTGCATCTACAAATATTATGCCTAAGGGTATTTGTGAACAATTAAGTTTGACTCTTATTAAATATAATAGAGTTGTAACTAAATTAGATAAGCCAAGAGTCAACGTGATTTTTTAGTTTTTAAATGTTCACATGTATATTACCTCAAAGCCAAGGATCCAATAGTTCATTGATGTCCAAGTGGTGGATATCCCTGATGCTTATGGGATGTTGTTGAGTAGAGACTAGACGAGGAGCTTGAATGGTTATATGTCCACAAATTGTTCATATATTTGGTTGCCTTAGAAGGGAGTCCCAAATCAAATTAGGATATAAAGAGAGCTTAAAATGAGTCATGTGATCAATAATTACAATGCAATCAATGAGAGGGTTAGCATGGTTAACTCAAATATTTGTGTTTACACTCTTGACACCACAAAGGTATGTAACTCTAAAACTTCTCATGTTATTCTTGGATTATAGAAGATTTATTTTGATGGTGATAGATGGTAATTAGGTTCTAGATTAGGAGTGGTATTAAAAAATCCCATTAGGAAGAAATACAATGCCTCTTAAAAGATCCAATTCCCATGCACTAACAATCTTATAGAGTATGAATCACTTATTCTTGGATTATTATTAGCAATCAAACATGAGGTCAATGAACTATTACTTTTTGGTGATTTTGAACTAGTAGTTAATTATGTCAAAACTAAATATCAATGCAAGTTTTCATATCTTAAGAAGTATAAATTTATGTTTTAGGACTTAATTAAATGTTTTGATGATTTCAACATTATATCAATTCCTAGGGAAGAAAACAAGGATGCTGATGAACTTGCTTCATCTATAGCCAACCTTATGCCCAATCAAATTTCTAAGTTACAATGCCTTATAATTGAATTAATCCCATGTCCTTCAGTGCCAAATAATTTCAACCATTTGTAAGTATTCAATGATGATCAACATATCATATATTTCATGACTAGATTAGGAGTATTTAAGGCTCACATCATTGATGAGGCCATTGAAAATAAACTTAATGATTATAAAGTTGAAGGAAATCTTGATTACAAGGTCATTTAGTTGAGTGACAATAACATCCCCAAAGTCATGATAGCCTTAGAGAGACTCTTTGATTCTGACAAACTAGCTAAGACTGCCAAGATTCTCAAAGTAAATGGGAAATATTATAATGCAATTTATTTTGGACTTCAAGGTTAACCTTAGCTAGTTAATATTTTTACAACCTATACAAGCATTGAGTCTAAAAGAGCCAAAAAACTGCTGACCAAATATAAAGATGTCATAGTATGGTCTTATGATGACCTCAAAATCTTTAATCCAAAGGTCATAACTCATACCATACCTTTAAAGCAAAATTGAAAACCTTTTAGACAAAATCAAAGGCCTGTCAACCTGGTCTTAGAACCACTGATATACAAAGAGGTCAAGAAACTCTTAGATGCCAAGATTGTGTTTCCCATTAGGAACTCCACTTGGGTAGGTAACTTAGTATCAATTAGGAATAATAATGGTGAAATCAGACTATGCATTAATTTTAGTAATTTGAATAAAGCATCTAAGAAGGATAATTACCCCTACCTTCTCTAGACTAAGTAATTTAAGCTATTTCTAGTTCTGCCATGATGTTTTTTCTTGATGGATTTTTAGGGAATAACCAAGTGTTGGTGAACCAAGAAGACAAGATGAAAACTACATTTACTACTAAGTGGGTTACCTTTGCCTATAAAAGAATGCCATTTAGACTTATAAATGTAGGAGACAAATTTCAAAGGGATATGGATCATGCTTTCCAAGGTCTTGAAGGTAAATGCAATATCATATACATGGATGATTTGGCTATCTTTTATAAAAATAGGGAGGATCATATTATGTACCTAAAATAGGTATTTGAATGATGCAAAAGGTATGGTATTTCTCTCAAACTAAGGAAAATTATTTTATATGTTATTGAAGGAAAATTATTAGGACATGTTATCACTAAGGATGGAATCTCTATATACCCTGATAGAGTAAATGCAATATATAATATAGAACCCCCTAATAGTAGGAAGGAATTGAAGTCATTATTTGGTAAAATAAACTTTGTAATAAAGTTCATTTGTGGTTTTACATAAATTGTGAGACCACTAAATGACATGTTGAAGAAAGAGGCTAAGATCACTTGGAATTAATAGACAAAGAAGGATTTCAAAGATATCAAAGAGGAAATAAGATAAGCCCTTATACTAATAAATCTAGACTTTACTAAATATTTTTATCTTTACTTCTATTCTTTAGATCATAAAATAGCTTTAGTTATAACTCAAAAAATAGATGGAGGTGATCATCCTATTGCTATTATGATCACTAACCTTAAAATTTTTGAGTTTAACTAATCTTTGATTGAGAAATAATCATGTCATTTGGTCAAAGTAGTGAGAAAGTTTAGGCATTATATCCTTAGGAATAAGGTACATGCCATACTACAAGAACCTACCACTGAGATCATGCTAAGTCAAAATGAAATAGGAAAAAGGATATGTAAGTGGATGTCTATCCTCCAAGAATATGATTTAGAGATGAAGACTACAAAATTGGTGTCAGGGTTTAATTCAGTTTATTTCCAATACCAATCCCAAGCTAAGTGTTATGCAGGTAGAGCAACAAATTTTTAGACCCAATGATTGGTATGATCCCATTGTCCACTTACTAATCACTAGTTATTGTCTTGTAGGGTTAAGTAAATAAAAAATAAGAGCTCCAAGGCTAAAATTATCTCATTTTTTTATTAAAAATGGAGTGATTTATAGGAATAACTTTGAAGGCATTTACTTGAGATGTGTCTCTAAGAGTGAAGCAACTGATATCATGATTAAGTTTCATTAAAAGCTAAGAAGTGGACATCCATCTAGAATTGAATCAACACACAAATACTAAGGAGTGATTATTACTAGCCTACAATCTTTAAATATACTCATAAGCATGTGAGAGAGTGCCACTCATGTCAAGTCTTCAACACTCAAGAGCCTTAGGCAATCATGACACTAAAGGCAATCATGATTGATAAATCCATTGCCCAATGGGGACTAGATTTTTTGGGGATCATTAACCCCAATTTCTATGATGGTCATAAGTATGATCTAACTACTACTAACTATTATACCACATGGACTGAAGTAGTGGAAATTAAATAGTGTAAGATAGAGGAGGTGATCAAATTTTTATAATAAAACATATGCACAATGTTTGGGACACCTATATATCTAGTCTATGATAATGGATCTATTTTTATATCCATTGAGATGATAGAATGGGAATATGATAACAACACTATCCTCAATTTCTCATCAAACCATTATCCTCAAGGTAATAGAGTATCTGAATCAACAAATAAGAACTTGATGACAAATATAAAGAAGTTTATAGCTGATAAACCTATAACATGACACAAGCTACTTAAATATGCCATTTGGGTAGATATAACTATAATCAAACAATCTCTAAAAGTATCACCATTATATATAGTTTATGTTTAAGAACCCATCTTCCCCATCACCCTCAAGCTACCAACATAAAAGTTCATCCAAGATTACATGGAAGAGGATCAATAATTTGCACGCTCAAGGTTACTGGACATTATATAGATGGAAGATGAAAGAGAGGAGGATTTTGATAATTTTAGTGGACACCAAACCATATTAAAGAGGTGGTTTGATAAAATTTTAAAAATAAAGGTGTTCAAGCAAGGAGACTCAGTTCTTCTTTGGGACAAGGCATCTGAGCCTAAGGGTAAACATGGAAAATTCACACCTTTATGGATAGGTCCCTATCAAATTGTTAAGATACTTGGAGACAACACCTTCAAGCTAAAAGACTTATAAGGAATAGATTTCACAATGCCCATCAATGGGAAGTACCTTAAGCACTACTTCTATACTATCCCACCTAAATTCTTCATGAAGTAAACTATAAGAATAGTTAGAGTTAGTATAGGTAGGCTAGGTTAGTTTCTTTTTGTTCTTTCATTCCTATCCCTTATTTTAAAATATGTTTTTATATATTTGTTTTCTTATTTATTTAATTTATGTTTGTTTACTTCCTGTCTAGTGTTTTTGATTTCTCTTCTTTTTTCTTGCTTTTAATGAGTCTTTTTGGATAGTCTTCAACTCAAGATTTGTACGATTACTCAAAAGGAACTCCATAATTCATGAATGCATATATGTTTTCTCAACATTGGTTGATCATGGACTATTGGAATATGATTTTAATGTTATAGTTTGGAAAAATTAGTTAATACTGATGGTTAGGATAATTGTTCCCTAGGATTTTGAACTTTGCTCTAATATAACATTGGTTTTAATAAGGATTTCACATGTAGGGTGAAATTTTATATTATTGGGATAAAATCATGCTTTCATTAAAAAAACATTAATTTCCTGGGTAAAGTTTATAGCTAAGGATGATTATTTAATGATCAAACACTTGACCAAATCCCAAAACCTTGATAACCTGGTTCCCAAACTTTGCCAAAAATTCAAAATGAATTGAAAAATAAAAAAATAATAACATGAAAATTTTAAGAGCTTTATAAATAAATTTTATTTTGGTAATCTCCACCATGGCAATAGACACCTAGTTGGTAGTGAAGCAAGGCCTTGAGTGGAGCCAAAGGCGTCTCTTTTGGGGCCATGGCTGCCTTGTTGGTAGTAGAGCAATGCCCAAGCCTTACCTAAATTAAAGCATGGTTTTCAATGAATATCCAAACATGTTGAAAGTCAATGTTAATGGTTAAAGTCATGAATCTAGTAGATGTTCTCTAAATCCTATAGTAGTCATTAAATAGAATCAAAACACACACACAACATGGCTATGTCTTGATGTTTGATCTTAATTATGCATGTTCAAGATTTATTCTAACCATGAACTGATCTTAATAATGGTGCTTAATCAAATGGAATATTTATCTTAATTATTAATCTAAACTAGAGTCTTTGAATTCTAACATATTACTATGTTTCCCCCAAAAGTCACCATTTTTTAAGGTCAACATACCCCCATTTTTTAAAAATGGGGACCCTTGTTTTAAATTATGCAAATTTGTACCCTAAATTTGAAAATTCATATGATGAGAGTACTATTAGAGTGTTTTTTGCTTTATATTTATTTGAAGGTCATCCACACCATGGTTTGGTTGGCATTTTTGTTCATAATTATGATTTAAACTTGCCTAAAGTTGATAACATTTGATCTTTATGTTTTAGGTCACAAATCCAATGGAGTCCATTTGGAGTGATCAATGTCTAGGTTTTGTGTTAAAAGACCCCTTTTACTATCCTTTGGTCTATAAATGATTAATTTAATTCATATTTGAATTGCTAAAACCCTTAGTCTAGATCTAGTCTAAGTCCTTTTGAATTGAAATTTGGTGGAAGATTTTATTAAAATTTTCAAAAGAACACTTTAATTTGACTTAGTTTATATTTTATCCTAAGATCTTAGTCATATTTATTAACATGACCAAGACCTTAGTCTAAAATATTTATCTTAAATTCTTCATGTCCTAAGCCCCCTTTGTTCCCTTTTATCTTAGCATGGTCTAACTAAATACGAGGTCCCTTTTATTATGCCATGGACTTAGTTCTATTTTTATCCTAAGGTTTAGTCATTTTTATTAACATAGCCCAGCCTTAGTCTAAACTTGTTACGTTTAGTATTTTTATTTCCCTAATCCCTCTTGGTCCCTTTTGTTTCTACATGGTCGAGCTAACCACTGAGACCTTTTGTTATGTCTATAGACTTAACCTAAAGACCTTGTCCTAAGACTATACGTATGTCTTTGATTATACATGGGGTCCCTTTTATTATGTCTCAAAATTTAGCTTAAAATTATTTTTATAAGGTCTTGCATATGTTTATTCACACATAATAAAACCATAGTCCAAAACATTATGCTAAGTTCTAACTTAAACATCATGTTTATTTGTAGGATCAATGATCCATGTTTACCAAATTTAATGAGATCAATGGTGAAATATTAAAGTTAAAAGCGAAATTCAAAAAGTGAAATATTAAAGAAGAAATTAATTACACATGTTTGTGTAGGTTAGATTGATCCAATAACATGTATCGAGTCAAAAATTCAATAGATTCTTACGATGAGCGAGAACATGACAAGTGTCAAAATATCAACCAAAGAACACTCAATAGCCAATGGAATTCAACCTTATAGATCATGATCCAATAGAGCATGTTTTGTTAAATAAATATTATCATATTTTTCATGATGAACATTTAAAATTCAAGATGAACATAGAAGTGACAATTGGCATAGATGTGGGCCAAAAATTAAAGCTCAAACATCTTTCAAAGATTAACAGTCCAAAGATGAGTGTACACATTTAAATAAATGGTCCATGGATCAAGAGTTATAATAAATTAGATCAAGATCAATAGATCATGATTTATTTGTGAAATAAAGATCAATGATGTAGTGAAAATGTTAAAAAGTTAAGGTGCATTTGAAAATGACAAGTATCACAACTATAAGGAATATAATGAATAGCCAATGACATTTAAGTTCTTAGATCAAAATCGATGGTCCATGTTGATCTATGCAAGGATGATTTAACAATGTGAAATAAAATAGGAATTTTTTAAAAGGCAATGATCATTTTTTTAAATATAAATGAGCAAAATTCCATGAAAATTACATATAGATGTCATGATAGATCCACATAAGCTAGACTAGTTAGATCAAGATATTTTCTAGATTAATGGCAAAGCAAAGGTATAAGTAGGTGATATAAATTGGGACCTAAATAACAAATCTCATGTAACTTTATAAATCTAGCATAATTAGAGCACTATAAAAACCGTCAAAAAGCCCTAGTTTGGCCCTGTATTTGTCATAATCAAGCAAGAGAACCTAAATTATCATTTGTGTAGGGGTAATTCGATATAGAATTAGATGATAGACCACTAGTGAGAAATTTGAAGAAAAATTATATCAATGGTAGCTCACAAAGGTGTTCTTAGGAAATATGTTGAGCTTTACCCAATAGGACACAATAACAAAGAGCTTTGTCACCAAATGGTAGAATTAAAGGGATAAAATGAAAGATTTGACCAACATCCTAATAGATCAAATTTATAGTTTCAAAACCATTAGCCTAGCTCATTTGTAACATAGTTATGGGACTAATTTTAGAGAAAATCAAAAGTTCAAGCACCTAGTTTGGGAACTTGAAAAGTCTCCTTGAGGATGACATGAAACTACAAAACATGATGGAACATTTGCTTAGGACCATGATCACCAAGCTAACTCCACTAAGCTCCATAAGCCTCATCACTAATGAGGAGGTTAAACATATATCTACCCTAGTCATGAAAGAAGTGAGGAGAAAAAACCAAGAAAAATCTAGGATGGATAATAGTAGGGTCATGGACATGATCCTAACTACAAAATAAAAGACTAAGTAAAGCCAAAAACATCAAAAGGAATCAAGAAGGGTATATAAAGACCATGAGAGCTTAGCAACTCAAATGAAGGAGATCTTAATGAGACCAATTGTTTACTTTATGATAATTAAGGAGAAGCATCAAAGAGCAATGAAGACCCTACAATAGTAATGTGAGACTTCAACAACATAATGGTCCTAAAGATTAGTTGAATTGAGAATATTATTCCTATAGCTAAGCATTGTACATTTTAAAAGTGGAGTATTTTGTTTATAAAGGAATCTGTAGCTTGTAAAACACATTTCCTATAGATTAGTCCATAAAAAAAAGTCTAGTGTGTTTTATAACATTTGTGTAAAGGATAGTAGTCTGAACACTTTTACTTTTGTAATTAGATAGGATCGACCAATATGGTTTCTTTTATCCTATAAAAGGATCATTGTCAATTATATAAAAGGGAGGGAGTTCTTAAAGCTAAAATTACTTTGTAAATTTTGAGTAATTAATATAAATGATGAATTCTAAAAAGTTTTTTCAAAATTACTTGTGTCTTTTATTGCCCTATCTTCTCTCTCACTTGTTTGTTCTGACTTCTAGATTTGAATGGTTCTTATGAATTCATAGTGAGTACGTTTGAATGTAGATATGTTAAGTTGTGCCAATACTAGGTTAATTGAAAGATCTTAGGTTCATTTCATTATTTTACTCTTCTTGATTTTGGGATCATGTTGTTTGCTTGTAGGGGTAAATCTTTAAAGTGAACTTGGTTCCTATTTTCATTATTTCCCACATTCCTTATATGTTTGCTTGATATGTGATAGGATTTGATCTTATGTTACTTCATGTCATACATTGGTTAATTGCATGCCTAGATGATATTTGAACTTCATCATGATGTTTACAATGAAGATCAATACCTCTTATTTGCCTTACCTTTCCTCTTGCTCCTTTTTTAACTAGATCACTCTAGTTTAACTATAATTGTAAATATCCATATTAGATTAGTCTTTAGATTATTTCTTGATCATAATTCACCATTGTTAGCATAACATAATTCATATTTTTCATAGATATACTATTTTTCCATAGTGGCTCCCAACCACCAAACATTATAAATATTGTGAAAGAGTCCACTTGCTTTGCCTCTATTCTATCAATAAATAATAAGATTAGCTAATTTGGCCAATAATATCTAGCCTACATGATTTTCATAGTAGTGGTCATAGGTGAATAATTTCCTCTTACATGGTTGTCATGGAATTATTAAAGAATTTTGTTTGTCTACTCTGCTTCTACACAGTCAAGATAATTCTATTGAGATCTTTCTAGAAAAGTGCACATTCTATGAGCACATAGGGAATGGACTGCAACCTGAAATGCTTACACTTAGCCTTATCAAGGCCAAGGGGATATATGTTGTGCTAAAGTATATCTCCCATATTGTGCACTTAGTTGGTCAAGGATTATAGGCTTATGCACTCTCCCTCTTATGATACTAAGATTATAATGTCTTTTGGTTTTTCTACCTTAGATAACTACTCATAGTATCCCTTTCCTTGCACTAGCTAGTGACCTAGATGTCTACGTCGTATTCCATCACCTTTGTGATCCAACCAACTCTCTTCTCATCAATGTCCTTGTTGAGTAGGAACACTTTGATACTTGTGTGCATAACCATGAGTTGGATTTTGTTGTTGGAGATCATACGTCTAAAATTATTGATTACTCTCACAACTATGAGGGTATGTTTCTCCACAAAACTATATCATATCTCATAATCCTTTAGTTCCTAGCTAAATAAAACAATTAGTTGATTCAAATGATCATTTTTTTGTTGTGTAATGATAGCTAAGATGTCTTCAATCCCATTTAATGCATAAAGGATGAAATATTTTCTATAGTTAAGATTGATCAGTTTGGGAACCTACATGATGGCATGCTTAATATCCTTGAAACTATCCTTTCCCTCATGAGTCTAGATGAACACAACATTCTTATTTAACATCATGGTAAGGGGTTTGGTTAGGGTGGGAAAACTAGGAACAAATGTTTTGACAAAGTCAATTATTCCTAATAAGCTCTAGAGACTTTTCTTATGGCTCAAAAGAGGAACTGATGAGATAACATAACACACTCTATATCAATTATGTGTCCTCCTTGGAAACAATGTGTCATAGGAGGACACCTTCATGAACTAAAAAGATGAATTTTTTAGGGTTTTGATATATTTCAAACTCTTTACACCTTTGAAAGACTTAATCCAAATGACATAAATGATCTTCTAGGTGCTTAGAGAAAACAATTATATTATTAAGGCACAACAATAATATTTTTTTATGAGTTACTTGAATGCCACATCCATAACTATCTGGAAGGTTTTGTTTATATTTGTCAAACCAAATGGCATGCATTGGTATGAAAAGGATCTCCACTTAGTGGTGAATACAATTTTATAATGGTTACATTCCTACACATGGATTTGGTTATAGTTTGAATAAACATCTGATAGTGAAAATATTTTGGTGCCTATGATTTTCTAAAAAAATTGCTCAATTAATGGGAGAGGGTAGTGGTATTTAAGAGAAGCCTTGTTCATGTCTCTAATGTCTAAATAGATATGTATCTCCCCATTATTTTTCCACACTAGTACCAAGTTGGTGACCCATGAGGAGTGATTTTTCATAAGTATTATACTAGCCTCTGATGTTTCAGAGATCCTTGCACATCAATGGCTCCATCTTTGGATTGATAGGTCTCTAATTTTGGTGCACAGGTTATGCCTCAAGATGGAACTCGATTGTGTATTTCACTAAAATTAGATCAAAACCTCTAAGATAATTATAACTACATGAAAATATACCATCATATCTCCTACTGAGTTAAATAAATCTCTCAATTTCTAGTGGATAACATTCCCTACTATATTTTAGAGTCTTCCCTTCTAAAATGATTATGGGTGCAGAGATATCCTCCTTTGCAGTCATGTTGCATCTCTCACCTTTGAATTGGTCATCATAAATTAAGATGCTTTCTAGGGTGACTATGCCTTTAGGTAGCTTGTTTCCCCTCAATTGGACACCTTGATCTTCATTTTAGGCTCACATATATGATTGGTCAAAGGCATAAAACTCTACCTCATCTTGTATAAAGTTAATGATTTGCTTGTCACTCTTGAATACTTGCCAATTCTCTATATTGTTAGGAACTACTAGTCTAACCATGAGTTCAATGAGTTATTTAGAATCCTTCATTATATAGTGTGGTTTATCATACTATGTTCTTATTATTTAAATCCTATCTACAATAGAATTATAGGATTTTGGTATGGTATTTATGTTAAATGCATCAAAGCTTTCAATAAAATACCATACTCTATGCTTGTAAGCTTTTATCAAACAATTTTTGGTCATGTTTGGCACTTTAATATGGTTAAGAACTAGTTCACTATCACCTAATGTGTGTATCACCTTGATTCCTTTCTTTTGCATAAGATGAAAGCTCTAGATCAATGTTTCATACTTGACATCATTATTCATACAAGTGAACTATAGTCTAAAACATGGAAGTATTTATGCTTGTGGGGTGAAACTAACATACCATTCTTACTTTGAGAGAAATCAAAGTATAATTTCCATGTTACTTCAGGATTCTCGTGCACCTTTGTGAGTTTAAGAAGCATGGAATACTCCTTCATGATACAATATGTACCATTACTTGTCTCTATATTACTGTATAGATCACACTTAAAATTTTTGCATGCCCATTCATCTAGTAGGTCATGTGGGTTCTCCTCTAGTCATGTCACAACCTCATGGAGAATGAAATTCTCTTCTTTGTTGAACATTACATAATTTTACTCAATTGGGCTAGGAGAGTATGGTTCAACATGGATCTTGAAAATAAGTTCTACCATTATTGTCAATTTTGTCCCATATCTAGTTCTTAGTAATATATGTGAACAATCTAAAGATATATACCCACCCATCTTCACTGTGAAGTCTTAAAATAGGTAGATGGTGAAGTAGGGAGGTAAGTCGATGACTAAGATATCTTACAAAATGGAGAGGCTTGGGCATGCATGTAGTGTAAGATTCAAATATTTTATGACCCTTATAGCTTTGACCATCATTCCATATAACTAGACCATTCCTTTTGAAATAGGGGAATACACAATTTCCAATGCATCCATGATATATTTGGGCATCACCAAGCTACTTACACCTAAATTGATCATGTAGTTATGTACTAGATGTTGGCCAATGATTAAGGAGACATCAAATGGAGGTGGATTATTACCATTTCCAACATATGCTTCTTATTTTTTTGGTTGTCATATACTCATATAGGTGGAAATATATAGTTGGGGTGCCTTACATTCAAAAAAACTTGTCAGCATATTCTATAACAAATTTTATTGAGATGGAATAATGAGTGCATCCCACATAGTTAAATTAAGGTTCATATTATTCATCTGCACTACTATGTTGAAGGGAACCTAAGATACTTTTAGTGGTGGCATTGATGGAATGGTCTCTTATAATATTGGTACACTGGTTTGAGGTGGTCCTTCCTTCTGCATAACCTTTTCTAGGTGCAAAGGTTATACAGGTGCCTTAGCTTGCACACCTACATGAGTGACATGGTGAATGAAAGTCAAGGGGTATGTAATTGGTATGGTTTTTTATATATCTCTCCTCTTAAATCTAATATTGAAATAAACTAGAGTGCTTCCTCTAATAGGGTGCCAAATATTCACATTGTTAAAATCATGTTCTTGCTAATTGATGAAAGTAGATCCATCCTACAGTTGAGCTAGCACTTGGACTTCTCCCATATGTGGAGTTGTAATAATTATTTACTATTATGACTAAGGAAAAATTTTCACCATAATTACTTGGTTAATTATTATATTTACTGATCTGGGAAACATTCCAAGTGACAATTCAGGTGATGGTTCTACCCTAATTGGTGGTAGGACTTATGGGAGCTATAAATTTTGCACCATAGCTCAAATCAACTCACCATTGGAAATATGAGAATGAGGAGAATGTGATGAGATTTAATAGATATATGCTCAATGGATTTTTACCCCCAAAAACCCAATGTAAGTTCCCCAAATTTCAAATTTAGTATTGTAGTTTAAAAATAGTAAGTTTCTAAAAATAGTAATTCCTTGAATTCTATATTGTTGTAAGTCGTGGAAGTCAAAAAACTTAATCTCCCTCAATATTAGAGACCTTCCACATCCTCTTCCTACCTTAAAAATGTGTATAAAGGAATAATTAAACCAAAATGGAAATGAGACATCTCTTCTCATAGATAAGAATATGTTTAGATCTACAAATTTTTATGAATAAAACATATCTTCTTAGAGATAGCATTATTATTATTGTGTTATGGTATTTATTGACTAAAGATGTTTGAAATCGCCAGATGCTCCCATTGAGTGTTGGCTACACTTGTTAGATAAAGATAACACCCATTCCTTAGCTATTTATTCAAATGTTGGTCCCATCAGGCATGCTAGTAATTATTTTCATTTGAAACATGAACCCATGGATGTTTTGTAGAAAATGGGAACATTGTGATGGGTTACTAAGTGTGAAATCCTTACACAAGGTGAAATATTCTATGGAAATGGGCACAAAAGTATTATTTCTCAACTATATGCAAAAACATTAGTTATCTCATCATAATGATGGGAATATCCCCATGACATGAGAACCTTTTGCTCTTTGGGATGAGCCTCTAGAGTAGGTTAGATTCCTTATATTCTAAATGCACCTAGTTTAAGAATAGTGCATAGGTATAAAGAGTAGAAAGCTAAATCTACCACTAGCCTAAACCTAAAATTTTGAGGAAAAATGGGAGGGATAAGGTAAGAGATGATAAAATTAAAAGAGGAAATACACCTAGAATATAATGAGTGCTCTTACTATCTATAAACACACTACAAACCTTTAATAATAAGACATCTCCACATAAATTTTACCAAGGACACTCAGAATGCATAAGTATTTTGCATCAAGCCACAGGAATATAGTGTGACACCGAGAGGGATGACAAAATATACAAATACAATATAAACATAGACCTAAATGCACAGAAGATATGACCTAAAAGTGAGTTTCAATTTTAATAAGGAGGTAGTAATAATGGACAATGGTGAGAGGGGTAAACATTAGCCACAAACAAGGATCAACAAACACAAATAACACATAGAACATCAGAAGAACAGAAAGAGGTGAACTTAATTATCATTATTTTTCAATATTTAACCAATATAAGTTCTTTCAAAGGGTAAATTTCAGCAGTGTGGGGTTGTTAAAAAATGTTGAACTCATTTTTACAAGTGAAGAATTAGGATTTTATAGTGAATAAGCATGTTTTACAATAAATGTGCCACTTGGGGATATGGGTGTATATTCTAATTCTTTTATGATGCCATGACCATGAATTTGAATTATATCTAGTGGATTGGTTCTAAATTTTGTGGTAAGATTCTATTAGGGTACATGTGTGCATAGAAGAATGGAAGATTTCCATGACAATGTTAGAGGTTGATATGTACTCAGATCCTAGTGTTTGGTGGTTACTTAAACATTTACTTATTTTGATAATACCTTAAGCCCTGCTCAAATACCTTCAACTACCTCTTAACACATGGCATGTCACATCAGGTCTAGCTAGGCATTCATAAGACTTAAATGTGACTAAGCCACTTAGTCAACTCAAGTAACAACATATGGCACTTTTTTATTGGTCTTGGGGGGCCTATTGATAGTTGTCAGTAAATTTGTATTAAATATGTAACTCATATGGGGACATGCATCATTTGAGTAGGATCTCAAAGGATTCCTTTGGATTTTTAGTTGTACACTTGTTGCTTTTATAATGGACCATATATAGTTGTACACCATTAAATAATAGATCTAACGATCTGGGTGCTTACACTTTTCAATCTTAAAAGGAACTCACATTTCACTTGGGACATGTGGCATCATCTTGTAGATTGATATATCATACCAAGATGTGTGACAACTTGAATTTGAATTGATTTAGTTATGATATGAGGGATTTCTACACGTAACCCATGTATTTGAATTTTAATGGGTAGTTCATCTATGAGCTCTTAGGATGACACCACATAGTATCTTTTGGGTCTAGTATATTTTCTCTAAGTGTCATCCATGGAGTACCTTTCCTTCAACTAATGGTGCATCTTAAAGTTTTGATACAAATGAGTTTTCCTTATATGAACACTAGGTCCCCATGTGGAGAGATAGTGTTACTTTTAGGTAGATTGAGAACTTCTTCATGATAAGTGAGTGTTGGGCTACCATGTGGCAAAAATAAAAGGAATTCAAAACTTTAGTCAACATAGACCTATGCCCATCTATGTTAGGCTCAAGTGTAGACAAGAAACACCTAGAAAAATCCTACTCAAAGTGGTTGGGTATTCATTGGCATGAAGCACCACTTTATTGCTTGCATGGGCCTGTGCTTCTATCTCAAGCCTGGGTGTATATGGAAATCTTGTGCAAAATTTACTTGAATTTTTTGGGATTTTCCATGTGTGAAAACCTTTTATATGGATTTGGGAAACCTCACACTAACTAGGGTGACTTAGAAATTCAACACAACATTAAGCTCAAACTAATAGATGCATATATGAAATTTAATTACCAAATTAACTTGCAAAAAAGAAACTATCAGTCATCTAAAATCATGAGGAACAAAAACTATAAAAATAAACAATTAAGCACTTTAGCAAAACTTGTGAATTATTTGGCTCTCTTGTATTAATTCTTGAAATAACTATTTATGATTATAAAAGAGGGGGAAACCCTTATTTATAGGCTTAAAAATGACTAAGATAGTTTTAGTGGGCCCACAAAAGGCACCCAAATATAACCAAGTGGCTAAAATGTTACATATAGAGGAATATTATATCTTTGAATTTACAAAATTAAATAGAATATTTTCTAAGGACCTAGAGGTTGTTTTTATAATGCTTGTTTCTATTATTATCTTTACTTCTTCTCTCATTCCTCCTTGTTCCATACCTCTACACAGACCAGGTAGTCTTGATCTATTTGAGTGAAGTCTAGGATCATAGGTCATAATAAATTTAGAATCTCTTATATGAGCCTACCATGCTCTGTGAGTATTGGCCTTGGTCATTATTCAATGGAATTTACCTTTTTTAGCCTTTGATTAGAAAATTCCATAATGTTTATCACCTCAAAAATAGTCTTTAAACTAGCCACATCCTATTGGAATTTAGAAACAAAAACCTTCATTTGTGTTATGAACTAATGATCATCTATGAATGATTCATCATGCTTGGTTACCCTAGTGATGACGGTATCCTTCAACAGCAAGGCAATATTAAATTTAAATTTCTCCAAGGATGTGTTTACATCCTTAACTTGATCTATCCACCTCTTTAATATTCTTTTTCTATTCATTATGATGGTCTGTGAAATAGTTATATCCTCAAGTGGTAGAACCTTGAGGTTAGGGAATTTATTACTTCTAACCACTCTATCCAATTTTGCTAACTTGGAATCATAAAATGTAAGATTTTGGTCAAGTTTCATTCCCACCTTATATTTTTTGATTTAATCTTCCTACCTCTTCTTCATCAATTTATACAAGTTGAAGACATTGATCATGACATTGCTTATTGAAATTATATTGCCATCTAACACTATTGGAAATGTCTATTCCTTTAGCCTTTTTTATTCCTATCGCATCCCCTTCATGAAGGCAATAGTAGATTATGCTTGGGCTTAAACTGAGGATATTGGATCCTCTACATATTATTTCAACTATTTGGGGTTGACCTTCCTCTTTCTTGTCAAGGTGAAGAGAGATTCTTCATTCTCATGAACCATGGTTGAGATCAATTGTGGCTATTCAACTTGTCTTCAAACTACCCTCTTTATAGTGCTAGTGGTAGGGTCAAACCTCATCCCAATTTGAAGTGATAATGAGACCATATAAGGCCTCTCTTACCTTACTACCTATATGATATCCCTAACCTAGTTTGGGGTAGACATAAACATTGGCTGTGTGGGAGGTAGCTAAAATGAATTTGCCTAGGTTGATGAAGAATCTAAGGCTATGGTAGGAATGAGAAAATTTATTGGGTAAAGCTACCCAAGTGAGTCAAAAAAAGATTTGGTAGGGCCCATGTTGAGAATGAATGAATTAAATTTAGAGGGCACACTCACTTTAGTAGCTATAGTAATTTTGATTGGCCTTTTCTAGGTGAATGGATTTGAAATGGTTTTTTATTGGCTTAGTGTAGGTAGGGGAGCTAAGGGTGAGTGATGCACTTGTTATGGTATCTTGAGAAGGTGTAAAACCCACAACTTAGCTTGCACTAGAGATTTTAGAGATTGATGGAGGTGGAATATTGATAGTGTCATAGAAGATGAAGTGTAGAATGGTGAAGCCAAAGGAGGTAATACCAAAGGAGGTACTATCTTGGCTCATGATAGTCTCCATTGAGAACTAAGAAAAGGTGGATAAAGAAGAAGATAATGGAGCTAATTGGGGAATCAAATGTGGGTGGAAAAGATATAGAATTGTGATAAAAAATAAATGTACCAATAATTAGGAAAGGAGGTAATGGTGTAGTAATTATAATGGGAGTTAGGGGAGATGATAGAAGAGGAACTACCCATCTCATAGTAGTCTTGGGAGACTTATTCCTCTTGTAAAAAAATTCTATATTCTTCCCTGATAGTGCTTACAACTCTTCCATTAAAATCTTAATACCTTGTTATAGTTCCTCAATATCGATGACATTAGGACTAGGTTGACTCAATATCTCTATGGGATCTCACATAAAAGATGTAGATATAAATGCATGCCCTTAGGAGAGGTCCTATTGGATAGTAGCTTTTATTTTCTTGGAGTTCAGAGATATGATTTGTCTACTCAGAGTGGGAAGAAGTGTAGGTTTATAGGGTCTATTTATAATGAGAATAACATTGTACTCTTCCTCAATTTCTCATTTATCCTCATGTTTTGCATCAAACATGATCCCATGAGTAGGTGGGAGCTAAGGCTTTCTTATGTTCTCATTCTTCTTATCCATATCAAGCCTCATTTCAAGTTTAATGTTTTTCCTCATAGCATTCCTGAAGACTACATAATCATTCATTACATCTATTGATATCCATTAATGCACCTCTTCTTGGTGATTATATTCCATAGATTTATCCTTTTTGAATTTTAGAAAGTGTTTGGAAATTATTCCATTTTGATCCCATGGCTTGAAGTCATCCTTTAGAAATAGGTATGAGTCCCTATGTTTTTAAGCCACAATGACATCATGCCATTTTATGTTTTTGGTCCTCACCAGCTTATATGGGAACTTTTGGGGGACTCTTTTTATTATTATTGAAAATTCAATCAAATCCATGCAAGAATTGATAGGCCATATACTCCTCTACGAAATTAATTGGTATATATCAATGCAACCTAAGTGGAGCCACCATTCCCTCCACTCAGATGATTCTGCAATCAAGGTAGAGATAGAAGCTACCCATTTGTCTCAATGTCTATCTAATGTATGGGGTAACTCTTGGCATGTCAAAATTGCTGATTGATTTATACACAACTAGATATAAATATTTGATAATCACTTGTATGTTATTATTGAAGTGATAAATATGCATTATAGAGAATAATTGGGGTATAAATTCATCTCATGTGGGAGACCATGAGTTTGGGTCTAGTTGGGTAGTTGTGTAGATGACATCCAATAGGTAGCTCATCATGCAAAATGGGGCATCATTTTTATAGGTATCATTCATTACATACACTAGATTGTTGCTAATAATATCCCTAAGTGGGGGAATTAGTTGGTCTTCTAAGATGATTTATAGTAATGGGAAGGTCCTTATATCCACATGGCCTATGTGTGTATTACCATATATTCTATTGAGGAGAGTGAGACCAATCTTGATTCCCTTATTGAATTGATGAATAGGCATATTCCCTTGGTAATCCATTAAAATAACCCTAGTTGGGTTAATGAATCATGAAACTAAGATTGTCTATGGCTTGTGTATGTCATACCAATTATCAATGATGTTTGGGTTGTATTCCACTTGTGGAAAAGGTGGGTCATAATATTTTTTGAAACTAGGTCCTACTATGAATGAGATTGGGAACCCTTGATTCATGGGTTTGAGTAACCCATATTCACATTTTGACCTCCTAAAGAGACCATATACTAGGTCATCACATGGCATGACCTCTATCTTTGTTGTGGCCTTATGGAAACTGATAGCTTGGATTGCAAAGATGTCTGAAGCTAGTTGAATAATATTGGGAATGGTCTCAACCTCATTAAGATCCTTAAATTATTCAACATTGTAATATATGTTGTAATGCATGTCCCCTATGTTTATGGCCTCATGAATGAATTTTGTGTCCTTAAAAACTACTGAATTTCCAAACTAAAATAGAATGTCATCATTCCCAAATCAAACACTCTTACCCAGAGTGGATGGTCCTACTTATGCCATCTTTACACTTGTCTTAGGTATAAATTGATGTCTTATTGTATTTATCTACAAATTTAGAGCTTCAATAATGGTAGTCTAGGTGAAATTCATGAGTAGATCAAGATTTATCATACCAAGGACATAGATATTAAGGAGGGCAAATAATTAGAGCTTCAAATGCAAATTTAAGTAATAGTAGCCAAGTTGAATATCCTTTTGAATATTACTTTTATTAATGAAAGGTTTGATATTAATTTTAGTTCATTCTGTATTAATGGAAAGCTCATCACCTTTGCAAATCTTTGAATTATTGATTTTAGCATTTAATTGCTTTAGAATTAAAATTTAGTGTTTATTTAATTTTGATTTTCCATCACTTTTATCTTTTAATCTAAATAATTTTATCTTTAAAGATAAATATTGCCACATTCTGACATGTGGCATGCCATCTCGGATCCAACTAGGCATTTATGGGGCCTGAATATGACTAGGCTACTTAGTTGGATTAAATTTGGACACATGGCACCTTATAATTACTTGTGGGTTCTCAAAATGAAACTTAGTATGATGGCTTGTTTTACCTTTCCACGTAAAAGTTTTTAATTTATGATGATCTTACTACAACGTATTTTAGTTTTGATTAGTTGTGAGAGCACCATGCACTCCTTTTGTGGGATATCAAGGTTTTTTTTTGTTAAGTGGATCTCTTAGAGGAACTCATGGATTTCCTTGATAGGTGTCACTTTTAGAAGGTTTTTGGCCAACTATTGATAAATTGACATTAATCATGTGGATCATATGGAGGAATGCATCTCTTTTAGAGGTGATCTCATGGATCTTTAGATGCATCTTCATGGGAATGACACACATCATCATCTCGTACATTGAGTGGGGACATGCATTGTCATTTCAATCTTTCCATAGAATTCTAGTGTATCTTTAGATAAAATTAGAATGGGAATTACATGTGGTGTCATCGTATAGGTCCAAAATGGATACACATCATTTTCATAATCTCTCTTCATTCTTGTACCACTTGTCATTCTTAGGAGGATATTTATATAGTTTTATATAATCGAGCCTTGATCAGATGGCTCAAGTGCTACCAGATGTCTTACTTGAGGGATCTTATGAGATTTAGATGGATGAAACATGGCATGGACACATGTTAGTCTTAGATGAATCCTTGGAGGACACATGTCACTTTGGAAGGTTATTCAAGTTTGTATGGTCATGTTTGAGACACACAGTGGCATGTCATGGGCTTCTAGATTGTAGTTGGATGCATGAAGGCTTAGATTGAGTGGAATTTTCTTATGGGGGTTAATATCTTGACATGTAGCCTTGAATTTGAATTTCAATGGCTAGTATTCTCATGATCTCTCTATATGGTACCACGTGGCTTGAAAAATTAGTAGATTTACTTCAAGTGTCCTACATGGGGAGAGATACATCTCTAAGGCATTGCAAGGACCAATGAGTTGGATACCTATCTTCTTGCATTGTAGTCCTTAATTTGACATACCATGAGGCATAAAAAATTGCTAATTTAACTCTTACATCTTGCAAGGCTAAGTGGGAAGTTATGTTAGACTTTTAAAATTTTCAAATGCCCATCTTAAGAAAAATAAAACAAGTTTAAAGCAAAAAATTGTAAGTAAATGCTTTAAACAAAATTTAAGGTTAGTCTAGGTGAGGCTTGTTGCTTTTATAATGATCAAAAAACCAAGTAGAACATCCTTAGTGAAGGTCCTTTTTCATATTTTGAGTCATTGATGGTTACTAATTTATTGTTGAATGAAAACTTGAAGAAAAATTAATTTGAATGTTTTTAAGTGTCAAGTATTACTGCAAATGAATAATCAACCCAAAAAAATTTATGAAGTATTAAATCAATTTTATATGTAGTTAACTAAGTTTAAAAACTTGAACTCTTAGGTATTTTGGAAAAATTAATAAAGGAGGGTCCCCATTCTAGGAATAGGGGGTATTTGAGTATCAATAAACCCGAGCAATCCAACTAACTAACAAGTGAATTTAGAACTAAAAGGAGGTTAAAAGGGAATTTATCTTTGGCTTTGTAGTTGTGTTTCTATTTGTTCTTGTTATTTATGCCCCCTTAAGTATTTAGGATTGGAAATGCTTTGTATTATGCTTGTTGTTGATGTTTATTCTACTAACATGTGACTAATACAAACCCTTGGAATATTATTATACATAATGACATGCATGGTGAGATGACACACCCCAAAATCACTAAGGGAGTGGGATTAAACTCTTAAAATCTAATAAAATCTCACTCAAGACCTTATTTTTACATTATTTATTTAATATTTTCTATGTTTTTGTTGCATGTGTTTCAATGACTTCACTAGTCTAATTTTTTCTTTAGGAAACCATAAATATGTTGCTCAAATACTTGATTTCTTAATAAATCCAATCAACTACTTGACCACTACTTGATATCTCTATTGTGCTACTTGAATATTCATCTATTTTGAAATAAAACCCTCTTATGATTATGTTATTTTCACCTAATATCTTTTTTATTAACTAAATTTTTTTCTATCACCCAATAATTTTTTCATCGATCAATAGCTTTTACATCACCTAATTCCATCACCATTGACTAAAAACATAAACATAGACAACACCATCACTTTAAATTGATATCATAACCATATATAACACCATCAACTGGTAACATCACCATTGATCGATAACATCACCATAGATGAAACCATCACCATTGACCAATAACATCACCATATCCTGACCACTCATGTTATTAGCTGACTATTGTCACTCAGTAGTTACTTTTAGGAAACTAAATAAAAGGGAGAAATTTTAAAACACTTAAAAAATTTATTCATGCTTATCTTTTTGGTTCTTAAAATTCACTTAACAACTTTCCTTTTTGCTTTTCAAAGTTTCAAGTGTAAACACAAAGTCCAAACTTCCTTTCACATTTTGTTTAAGTTTTTTAAAAAGAAAAAAAAAAACCATTAAATTAGTGCTCATAAAATATTTTTCTTTTTTATTTTTTGAAAAAGTAATTAGTTAATTTACTAGATTAGTTTATTTTCTACAAAACTTTGAATGTATGCTCTCCCCCGTCCACTTTAGGGAAATTGGGTGTTAAAAAATGCATTATTTTTGCTTGTTTGGTTGATTCTTAGAAGTTAATAAAAGTCATGTATGCTCTATCCAAGCTCCTTATTACTAGGGTGACCTATAAATGACCCTAAAGTTCTTCCATTTTTCATTTATTTCTTTTTTCTATATTGGCTTGTGAGTGGGAGTTCATAGCCTCCTCATGAGTTATCTAGGAGGACTTTAACCTAGGGTTTCATCTCCTGACACTATTCCAACCCCATTCCATGATGGGGTATACAAATTGATAAAATTACTTAATGGGATATTTTTTAGTGGTTAGTTTTAATAGTCTAATAGGTACTCAAATATTTCACATACTAGACATCATAATTCATTAATAAGCACATAAATGAATCTGTTATGCAAAATACTAGACCATTAAATAATAATCTAGGTGGTAACCATCTATTTGACATGTTAATACATCATGTTAGCTACATGTGTGGAACATATAGACATTAAAAAATTATATATTTAGATCAACTCTACTTATCATGAAATATCCATCCAAATTTTGAGTTTCTTTGACTCTCTAAGTTCATGTCATGTATCAATGCTTGAGAAATAGAGGGGGTCCTAAAATATCTACCTACATGTGATCTTAATTTTTTAGATCAATAATTATTTAATTTCGAGCATTGGTATATATTTTGAAACTTTGGTGGACTCTATGCAACCTTGTTGGTTTTTAGGGTAGGACTTGTACTTAAATGCTTTTTATTATTCTTTTTACTTGCATTTATTTTAGGATCTAAAATTGATTTTTATGTCAAAAATACATCCAAAACAAAGTCAAGAATTTCAAATAAAAACACATGTTATACACACCACTTTGAATCAATAAGTTTTACACTATCAAAATAATTCCAAACATTTTCCTTAGAGGTTTTTAAAAACCACCTTTTGTGCTCTTTTTTAAAGAGACGTTGTTATACTACCTAATTTGTTCCAAGACTTTTATATTTATTCAGAACCAAGTCAAAATATGTCTGTTTACCATTATTATAAATATTGTTGTTATGTTTCCCATTTGAGTCTAGGCCTTTTCTCATTTGAAAATCCAAGTCTTTCAAAATAGCATTCAAAATCTATCTTTTGAATTTTAGATTTAAAATAATTGGTTTATGTTTAAGTATTTTTTAAAACTTAGTATTGAGTGGTTCACATTTTTGTCTCTAGATTATGAAGCTTGGATGGATTTTTATTTTTATTTTTAAAGACCTTTGGCTAGTGTTATCACATAGATTTTAGACCCATATTTATGTTGTAGTGTGTTGTGTGGTATGTGTTACAAACTGTGGTAAATCTAGTGATAGAATTAGATTACATCCAAGTTATGGGACCTTGGTAAATTAAGGTGAACCTCTAGAGAAGATCATCTTCCTTTCACTAAATTTATTACAATTGATAAATTACCAATTCATGTAAAAAAGTTTCTTCTTAGTGATATTTCTCTAAAACTAGGGTTTGACTTGTGAGGAAAAGAGTTTTAGAAATGATTTTTCAAAATTGAAAATGATGATTACACAAAATAATTATAGTGTATATTAATAGTTGATTTGTGTGAACATAAAAAAAAAATAGATATACTAAAATTTATTAGAGCACAAACTAAATTAAATATGAAACCAAAGGTAATATTGGGAATTTATCATATAAGGAACATGATTCTTTATTTTAATCAAACAATCTCTTAAAATGGAAAAATAATACCATAGATGAAATTTTATGACTGAAATAAGAATTAAAACATTTAAATTTTTTAGAAATAAACTTGCATACACAATGATAACACAAAAAAGGAAAGAAAATCTTAAATTTATTATCATTATCTAGGTTACAACATGTAGATAAATTATTCAAAATGTAGAATAATTTATCTAAAAACAAAATAATAAATGGGATATACCATGGTATCCATATTTATACAAAATACTTTCTTGGAAGAGAGGTAGTTATCAAAACTCTAGGCCTAGTTGAAGAGCAAGTAAAAATCAGAAAACCTCATACAAGGGGCATGATATTTATCTAGAATGGCATCTTTAGAAAGGTAAATGGATGGAAAAAAGAACATGAAACTAGTAGGCATTTCAAAAAACTAATTGGAGGCATAGATAGATCCAGTTGAATCTTTATGCAACATCCTCCTTGCCTTTAGTTCAAATTCTATTATCTTCTCCATGGAGTGAGGAACCAAAAATGAACTCACTTTTATAACAATAGAAAGATTTTAGATATTATAGGTTATTTTTGAAAAACCTAAATTGTATTTTCTAGTTAGGACTTTCACAACTTTTGACAAAACTAGAAATGCAATTTACAACATGAGGTTTTGTATGTTAAGCAAATCAGACTTTGTCAAAAAGAAAAGTTTTATTTACAAGTATGATTTTACAACCTTTCAACTTGTTAAAAAGATACTTGAAAATTACAAGTGGCCATTTCTTAAAAATAGCTATCAAAATAATAGTTTCAATTTGCAACTTGCAACTTTACAATGTATTTTACAAAAAATAAATGTAATATACAAAATGTATTTGATTGAAAGAATTAATCTACAACCATAAAATCTAAAGATTATTTGCCTTTCTTTACCTATGTCTTCTCAATATAATCATAGAAATTTTTGAAGATATCTAGGATATGATCTTCATCAAGAATAAGTGAATATAGGTTACTTATTTCACATTTTACAATTATGTTAGAGAGTTCTCTTTGTGTGGCCCTATATACTTATATGTCTTCCCCATATGATCTAGTGTATTATGATACGTTATAAATTGGTGGATGGAACTCAATTTGAATGTTGTGTCCCATTATAACTCTCTCTTAGCCACTCCTTTGAACTTGTCTTGAACTTCCTGTACTGAAATGATTTGGTCTTGATAATCTATTTCTTCACATGACAAGTTATTAAGAAAATCTTCAATGTCATAGATTGTATCTATAACTTTATCATATGTATCCTTAGATTTATTAATACTCTATGTGAGTGTTACTATTATAAAATTATCTTTCCTATCTAATTCCTCATGCTTTGCATCATTTTTCAATATCTTTTCTAAAATGAGGGTGTTTGTTTCAATCATCTCAACAACTTGTAATTTTGGGTTGAATAGGTTTAACCTTTCTATCCATTCTTCATATTTGCTCATTAATGCCTTCAAAATTTCTTGATCAACCTTAAGAGTTTTGTAGTAGTCCATTGATAGCTCAATTACTCTATTTCCCTATGTGATGAGATCCTCTACCCAGTCCTTTGTATCCCTTCTCATGCTATGAATATATATTGCTACATCAAGCATTTCCTTGTTAAAGAACTTAGTAATATATTGTGTTAGTTAGGCCATGGGATCAATGATCATCTTCAGTGAACTAGTAATTTTTTCAACTTTGTTCTTAAATTAATCCTTTGTGACCTTGTCACTATCCATATTCTTGTAAAGAGAGTTAATGCTTGATTGATCATCATGTTTCAATCATTTTCTTATAGGATGACCTAGATGCACTTTGGATATTTCATAATCCCCCACCACTAGATCTTATTTTTATTTATCTAATGGGAGGACTATAATTTTTACATACTTATCCCTTACTAAATCATATATTATTCTTGATATAGTTCTCATATTTGTCCTTGATTAATTTGATGCCTCTATAAGGCCAAAATATAATGTGTTAGGGGACACCATCTATTTCCTTTTCTTCCCCACTGATTGCACTAGACAACTTAGAGTGGCATCCTATTATTTTGACACTTTCAACTATGAATTTATAGTTGAATTTGTTATACTAGTATTTATTATAATGAGTATTGTGTATGTCATTGATATGGACATTGAATCCTCAACTAATGTTTTGGAAATCTCTTCACCATCTATAGGTCGAGTAGCCACATTTTTATCAATGATTTCCTCTATTTCTACATCATTTTTGGGGGTTTGAGTTATTTTGTAAATGTAATAAATGGGTGTAGTGTAAATGGATGTGCCTACCAGGGGTGTGGGAATTGGAAGTGACATAAGCTGAGGGGTATGCATAGGGTGTTGAAAATGGGAACCTATGGAAGTGTGGAATCCTGATACATGAATGAATTAATCAAAGTTGTGGGGAAACATGGGGTTGATTTAATGGGGAAAGTAATAGGAGATGGAAATGGAGTAGTAGTTACTCCAGTGGTTTGGATAGCTAGAGGGATCATAGTCAAGATGACTAAATCTGAAACCATATACTATTATGTTGTGTTAGTGATTAACAGGGCTATGGTGGATGTTAGTAATGAGATAGAAGGAATTATGGAAGAGGGGAGTGAAAATGAAGCCTGAGTGTCCAATTATGTTGATTGAACTATTGGTAATGGAGTCACTAGCATAGGTGAGCTGGTGGAAATGGAAGGGGAAATTATTTGAGGTGATGGTGGAGTGGAGATAGGAGGAGGAGGTATTAAATATAGTGTAATGATAGAGATAAGGGGAGAAACTATTTTTTCTTTAGAGTTAGTTGTGTCTTCAGTTGAAATTACTATTGGTTAATATACTTATACTCTTTGGCCACTAGATTGACCTATTTCATCCTTTTTATTCTATTTTCTCTTATGTGGTACCACTGGCCTTTCTACCTGTTATGTTTGGGTTCCACTATTAGAACCTTATACTATTGGTGGTATACCCTTCTCTTAAATTTATTTTAACTTATCACTGATGCTCAAAGTTTCCTTGATTACCTTGACCCATTTTCTCCTTATAAATTGAACTATACTATTTATAACATTAGTATTCCTATCCATTAATGAGGACTCAGGTATGGACCACCTAACTACTAAAATATGTTGAGAAAAGATATTTTTATCATATAAAACTTTGTCCACTAGAGATTCATCATCTATCAAGTCCTCAGGGACTTGTTCCATGTTATAATCTTTGATATATTCCAAGGTCATCCCAGAATAATCTTTTAGTCTTGATTCCTCTAAATTTTCTGGGTCTTCCCAATAATATTCATAATAAGGAATGTGGGAATAAGTTGTGATCCCCAATATATTATTAAAGCTACCATTTAAATCATAAAATGGCCTTGTCTAAATATCTCTTAAGGTCATCTGAGTCATCTTGACATCTTCACACTTATCTTTAGATAGGGAAGAGCATATATACCTCCTTATACTAATGGGGAAATGCATTCCTACCTTATGTTTTCGTGATAACAATTTGTGAGTCTCTACAAGTTACCTCACAATATCTATTAAAGACCATTTATCACTTAAATACCTTGGGAGGGTGTAAGGATAACCATTGAATCCTCCTACTCTAATGTATAAGTATGTGGAGAATTGAATGAAATAATATCCTTAATTTTTGATATCATAAATAGTAGCATTAGAGAGTCTCTTTTTTTCTAGATCTTTTTCAAACATGACTATGATGTAGTATATGAATGCATCATTTACCCTTTTGAAATGTTTCTTAGTTTTCTCAAAGATGAGATTAGGGTAATGATCTAAGAACTTGTTGACTTGGTCAAACACTATGTTCAACCCTGGGAAGGATCTTCCCTTTGATAATATGTAGACTAGATATGAAGTCATTTAATAATTCCAAGTATTTTAGACTTCCACCAATTATTTATGGATGGAGTCACTTATATTTTATTCCTAGTGGATGTACTAATTATTATGGTAGATTACCCATATTTATTGGTATATCCAATCCTAAAGTTCTTGGAATTTGGGTTCCTAGTGACTCTATGCAAGAGTATGATGTTGTCACCCACTTCCTCCTTAACTTATATTCTTTATAGTGTCTTATGAAATCTTGTAGATGTAGGCCTAGGGAATTTTAGCCATTATTTATTGAGTACACTTAGACATCAAATTCTATTCTCTTGATAAAACCTATATGATGATTCGGGAGTAATATCAAGATAACTCTCATATTCTAGAACTGAGAACACTAAGTCTATTAAGTCAGGGTCCAGGTTTAGAATCCTTTCTCCCTTATCATTAAATACTTCTCTCTTTTTTACATCATAGTGATTTTACAATGTGAGCACAAGCGTAGGGATCTGTACTAATAAGGGGAAGGGTGCTTCCTACGGTAGTCCACAATTGTAAATGCTTTGAATCTAATCATTTTTGAATTTATCATTTACCATTGTCTAAACATCACCTAGGTCTATGTCTATGATTTCATTGGTGTTATATTATAATTTTATTGGGACACTAGGTCCCTCAGTTTTGAACTTCATTTATCTTCCATACATAGGTTTTATGGAATTTTATGTGAGAAAACCAACTACATAGTTGGTGGGTTTTGTGGTTACAATTACAATTAAAAATTCTAGTAGGATTTGGATTTACAAATATAGGTGAAATGTTTGATGGGTTTTGCACTTGAAAAACACACTTTCAAGGTTTGATAAAACCTATGGTTGGTTTTTAATTTATTTTTGTAAGTAAAAATTTTGATAAAGATTTAGAGTTACAAATGTAATAGGAGTTCTCCACAAAGTTGTAGTGTAACAAATACAAGTGAAAACTCTGTGGGTTTTGGATTTTCTATCATAGGTGAAATTTTTGTGGGGAATATGTAGGGAATATTTGACTAGTTTTAATGAATAAAAAATCCCTAGATTAATTTCAGGCTATAAAAAATGTTTGTAAATACTTGACAAGGATTTTATAACATAGATTATATTGAGACAACACTAGTAAGCAAAAGATAAAACCTATAGATACCAAAAAATCCCTAGGTTCACTACAATATATAAAATATATGACATGAAAATAAGGTATGTAATTTATAACAAAAATGATAGATCAAAAAATTTAGGAGGAAAAGGAATACCATGGAGAGGGTTGCAATGGCATCATGGTTTGAGGTTGTATGGCATTATGGATAACGAGGATTTTTTCATGCTAAGATATAATTCCTTGATTTTCAACATAAATAATGATTTTAAAAAACCACTAATTTAATTAATATAATCCATAACCCTATAATTAATTCCCCTAGGTCAGTGGTTCGTGGGATTTTGGAGTCATGGTGCAATTTTACAATTTTGTAGAATTATATTTTTCACTCTAACCTCCACTTTACACCAAGTGAATTGGTACTTTTGAAATGGAAAAGTAGAACTTCATTTTCATTTTACAAATTTATAAGTTGTAAATTGCAACTATATTTTTTATTTTTATAGGAAGGATAATTAGTGGGAACTAGGACTCAAGTTGTAATTAGCAACTTTTCAAGTTGTAAATTACAACTGAAGTTCTAATTTTTGGTGGAAGTGATGCATGGGAAGCAAAGGTTCTATTTAAATTTGAATTTTTATAAGTTTAAAATCACATTTTAATCTCTAGTTTTCATGAGGAAGGTGTTTGAGGTAAATAGGATCTTCATTTGCAATTTTCAACTTGTATAGTTGCAAATTGTGAGTGGGGTTCATATTTTTGATAGTTTTGGGTTAAGTAAGAAGAAGAGGTTGGGATGAAAGTTTCAATTTTTAAAGTTTAAAATTACATTCAAATATTTGGCTTTTTCTAGATATGAGTAAAGTTAGAATCAGAGGTCTGGATGTAATTTACATTTTTTCAAGTTGTAAATTCACCCAGATCTCTAGTTTCCATTGACCTTTGAGAAAAGGGTATATAGGTCATTTTAAGGCCTTTTTACAAAAAATTAATTAGTATCCATTAGGTTACTAGATATTTTGATAGTTTTGGGAAAAAAATATCAACATTTTTGGCAACATCTATGGGGTGATTGCCTCATAATCATCTTATTTCTAGTAGCCTTATAATTCATTAGGAATGGAGTTATTCTAAGATTAACACACTTTTAATTGGAGAAAAACAAAACTAGGATTTTTCCTAAGCAAGAATGAAATAGGGAAAAATAGAAACAAACTAAATAAATACAAACTCCTAATGAGTTGACCTATGCGAAAACACTTATTGGAAAAAAAACTAAACCTAATATATAAAATATTTTTTTGGAATGAATTCCAATATTAAAAGGAAGATTTGAAGTATATCCCATTGAATTGGATATTTAGTTTCGATCCATTGAGCTTGGATAGTCAGAATGAATTTTGTCCTTTGCATTGAGTTATAATGTATGGACTTTTCTATGTTCATCAAACTTCATGTTCTTGCCTGGTTTAGTTATTTTAGCACCCCATTTCAAAACCATGTCTCCTTCATTAAAGCTCATATCAAATTATTTTTATCAAAATTTATCTTTGTTTGAGCTTGATTTTCTTCCAAAAATTTCATTGACTAGTTTTTGACATCTTATAGTTCTATGAGTTTTGCCAATAGTACTATCATTTCATAATTGTCAATATATTCCAATTGAAAATTGAGTTCTAGAGATGGTAACTCAATTTACAATGAAACTATATCTTCTCTTCCATATACTAACATGAATGGATAATTGAAAATGGATCTCTTGGGAGTGATTATATTATCCTAAGTGTTGATTTTAACTTTGTGTGCCATGTCCTTTGGTTATATTCCATTGTCCTCTTGATAATCCTTATGAGATATTTTTTGGTAGACTCAACCAAGCCATTAACCTATAGGTAATAATTATATGAATAAAGTAGGTATAAATTATGCCTTACATCCCATTTACTCACATGAGTGCCCAAAAAATCTTTGGCATTATGTGAGATAATGGTGTAAGGAACACCAAATCTTGTGGCAATGCCATCCATAAATTTTATGATAGATGCCTTCATGACATCTTTCAATGCAATTACTTTATTTCAACTAATGAAATAATTAGTTTATATAAGGACCCATTTTTGGCCTAAAATTGATGGTGGATTGATCATCTCAATGAAATTTAATCCCCATTAGGCAAATGGTTAGTCAACATGGATTGTTTTGAGAGGGAGAGTTGTTATTATTTGCTTGACTATAAAGTAAGTGCACTTTTCATAGTTCCTTATCCATTTATGAGTATATTTAAATATATCAAGATAATAATAACCCCATGTCACTATTTTGATGGTAGTTGTTTTTATGGAGAAATGTCCACCTGATGGACCATCATAAAACTCCTCGAGTACCTTCAAGACTTGACCATGCTTGATACACCTCAACATGAATCCATTCATATATTTCCTAAACAATGTCCCTTCAATAATAACATATGGAATATATTGGATTATAAAATTCCTTTTATTGGACTATTGGAAATCATATTGGTACTCGCTAGTCTACAGGAAGATGGTCATGTCATAGATCTAGTTGTTGAATAGAGGTAGAGTGGCTGGTTGGAATGCATTTTGAGCATATAATATATCAGATAATATCTTAGTAGTCTTTATATTATAATTATTTTATTCACATTAGCCATTTCCTCTTATAAGCTTTGTAATTTTGATGTTCACATCATATTCCATGACTTTTGTGATCCATCCTACTCTTTTTTCATTTATTTCCCAACTTAGTAGTAACTCTTTTACACTTTGGTGACTAACGATCAGATGAATTTTATTATTGGAGAGTATATGCCCTAACTTTTTGAGAGATTTAATTATAACATTTACATGCTTCTCCAAAAAACTATACTTTTCTACATAATCCTTCAAGGATTGAATGAAGAAAGATATTGGTTGTTCCAAATATTCTTTATCATGTTGGATTAGAATAACTGATATGATACCTTCCCCTCCAAAAGAATAGAGAATTAAATTATTATCATAGTTTGGGTTGATAAGGGTATGAGTTTGAGAAATATCCTTCTTAATAGCTTCAAAACTATCTTTTACTTCCTATGTCTAGCTAAATTTAATACCCTTCTTAAGCATAGTAATAAGGGGCTTGGTCACAGAGGCTAGATTTAGAACAAATATTCATACAAAATTGGTCTTTCCTAATAAACCTTGTAACCCCTTTTTATGTCTTGGAAGTGCTAGTGAAGATATGACACTTATTCTCTCTAGATCTATTGCAAGACCCTATTTTGAAATAATGTATCATAGTAGTTTCCCTTTTTTAACTATGAAAATGCACTTTTTTGAATTAATGGGAAATCTAAACTCTCTGAACCTTTAAAAAACCTTCCTAAGGTGGTCCAAATGTGCATCTACATGTTTTGAATAAATAGTGATGTCATCTAGGTATAGCAGGATCATCTCATTTATCAAACCTCTAAAAGCATTTTTCTCTATGCATACATTCCCCATTTTGTAGTGAAATTAGTCTTGAACTGGTTTATTCCTACACTAGGATTTGGTTATATCCATAATAACCATCTTGAAGGGAAACCCTTTCAGATCCTAATATAGTTTGAATAATTTACTCCATGGATGGAAGGGGATAATGATCTTTCAAGGATGCTTTGTTTAGGTCCATAAAATCCACATAAAGCTTGATTTCACCATTCTTTTTCCTTACATGGACCAAGTTAGCAACCTAGGATGATTGTTTGATAGGGAAAATGATATTAGACTTTATCATTTTGGAAAACTCACTCTTCATCAAGGGTTCTATTTTTAGATTGTTTGGTCTCTATTTCTATCTAACATGCTTGGTATTTAGGTCAAGCTCTATTATGTGTTGGGATAAGATAGATTCAAACCACCTTAGATATTTATAACTCAAAATTAATTTATCATCAAATTATTTCCACAACTCAATAAAATCATATTTTTCAACAACATTACATACCTTTCCAATCTTAATGTTTTGCCTTATGAAATAACTACCAGTTCATAGTCTTCTTCAATGACTTTAATATTCTTATTTTAACCTTTTAGCTAATCATCAGAGTTGAAGATGCTCTAAAAATTAAAAAATTCCATGGATAATTTTTTGTATTCAATTGAATTATTTGAACTATGTATTAATCTTATAGTCTTGACTAGTTTCTATCAGAGAATTCAGCTTCCTCTCTTAGAAAATTCACAATTTGTTGATCACTATTGAAGACTTGTCAGTTGGTTGCATTATTAGGAATATATGACCTTACTATAAAATTGATATGTTGGTTTTTATTATTTTGTATTTCTTCAAATAGATTATATTGGGATCCTACTGAGGCCATATGATCAACATCTTTATTCTGTGCTCTTGGTATTGCTTGAATGTTTAAAGTGATAAAGACTTCTAATAGTTCCTAAACTCTATGTTTTTAAGATATTATAAATTTATTATTGGTTATGATTTTGTATCTTACTTGGTGAACAACCAATTAACTATCACCAAATACTTGTAGTGATTGTATCCCTCTTTATTTGGCTAGTTGTAGACATCAAATCAACACTTCATATTCATCTACATTGTTAGTCAGCTAAACTAAAGTCTCAAAGAATAAAAATAACTATCCTTTTATGGAGAGATCAAAATAATACCTTCACATGCACCATTTTTGAATATTAAGCCATCAAATAATAGTTACCACATTCATCTAATATCCTCAACTAGTTTAAAAATATTGGGAATGATTGCATCATTTTCATGGATGCAATATATACCCAACCTAGTTTCTTTTACATAATCATAAGGATCAAATTAGAGAATTGAACCCATTCATCTAGATGAGTACTTATAATTTCTTCCATGTGTGTTACAACCTCATGATCAAGTTCCTCTTCTAGATCTTATAATGTTCAATTTATATCCATAGGGACAAGAGTTTATGGCTCAAAATATGGTCTTTAGTAATTGGCTCAAATTTTATTATTACTCTTGTTTCATATCTTATCCTAAGAAACATATGGGACCAGTAAGTAGATAGATTCCCTCCCATTTTTTTAGTGAAATATCAGCAAAGGCAAGTAATAAAATGGGGGGAGATCAATAATTGAGATATCTTGGGAAATTAATAAGTTTGGACATGTGTGGATGGTATGGTTTAAACCTTTTATTGTACTGACTACTTGAAAAAAAATCCCATCCAATTAAACCACACCCTTTATGATAGGTGTATACTTAATACCAAGAGCATCAACAATTTTCTTGGGCATAATAGAATTACTAGCCCTTGAATCTACCATGTAGTTATAGATGAGATGCTTCTCAATTATGAAGGAAAGGTAAAAATGGGAAGGCTTATAATTTTTTCTTGCTTTGGTACTAGTTTGTGGTTGACATAAACTAAATACAATATTAGGTCCCTTAATTAGAACCTTATCTATTATTTAGAAGTTTTCCAAATCTTCTTACATCAAGTCCCTCTGTCCTGAAATATGTAGTGTTTCCCACATGGTGATATTCAACTTAGTTTTATTCATTTGTTTAATAATATTGAAAGGAATGTTACCAACCTTCACTAGTGCCTTTGTGGGAGTTATGTATTATTTCATGATATTTGGGGTCAACAATTATGATTTTGACTGATCCATTGGTATATTGGGTGGCCTATATACCATGTTGCCTTTTGCATATTATTTTAAAATTTTAGAAGTTGTAGTTTGATCAACCCTAGGGGGTTGATCACTTTCAAATGCCCTTTTTTGAGAGTGTGTATTTTCTTCTACTAAATCACCACCATTGATTAGTTTTTATTATTAATTTACATCACAAAAATCCTCCTCTTATAAGTTCAAAAGACTAGCTTCTCTCTGAACAGGCTCTTGTTATCTACCTACTAGGAAGTGGCTTCTTCTTGTTGTCCTTGAGCATTCAATATTCTTTGAATCATCAAGGCTTGACTAATGGCACCATTAGGACAAGCATTCTAATTATGTGGTTGAGCACAAGGGTAACACCACTCATACTCTTGAGCTAGGTTATTCTAAATAGGTACAATAGCTTTGGAAGTACTTGCTATAGATAGAATATGGATATTCAAAGGTTTTGCTTACTTATTTTGATTGTGAATTACCTTGGTATGGCTGCCTGTTGGGTTGTCATGTTTGGTTATATTATTTATAAGGCATGTAGTTATGGGATTGTTGCCTCTTCATTACTACTAACTCATTACCAAAGCTCTTAAGGAGTGACTTAACCTCATATAAATCATCAATAGGAGTAGGATTTGAATATGGTGATTTTATTATTATGGGAATTAGGGTACTTACAAGTTTCATAGGAGGAACTTTTAGAAATAGAGGCATTGGAAGTTGTGGGGAAAATTTTTTAATCTTGAATTAGGTAATTTTATGCTCTTATTATAATTTCATAGGTATTGGGGAGTGTTTTACTGCCCATCAATTAAATCATAATATGTATATCACTATATAAAGCTCTTAAGTAATATAGGAAATCATTATTTAGGGTTAGTTTGAACAACACTAGAATTTTATTCCATATCTTTTGAAAATAAAAAATTGAAATCAATCATGAACTCATGAGGAGCCCATTGAGTAGTAGTTATTTGTTCAACTAGGGAGAGGTGGTCACTCTTGTCTTCAAATTATGTGCATAGTGTAGCACCGAAGTCATCCCAAACATAAATGGTATTGGGGAGCATACCTTTATACCATTGTAAGGCTTTGGCCCTAAATGAGGAAATAAGAAGTCTAATTATAACATTTTATTGTACTATATTATGAACTAAATAAATATTAACAATGTCTTGTGTATGTTCCATAGGAGTAGTAGAAGTTTCACCTATAAAATACAAAAGGCTTTTCAAATCCGGGTGGGTATATCATCATAATGGACCAACTAAAGTGGGCTACCTCCATTGAAGGCTACAAAATTATGATTTATCAAAACCATAATGGGAAGTATGAAAATATTATGCATATTTGTAGGAGATACACACATATCTATAGGATATACTTTAGTATAATGTACAACTAATATTGATTTATTTTTATATGAAAATAATAATTCTTGAAATTCAACTTTCTTACCTTTAGTAGATGATCTTATTTGTATCTTTGGCATACATAAACTTGGATTTCCTAGATCCATGAGCTAGTGGAGTTGCTAGATGTTTTCTAAATATGTATGAGTCTTATACAATGCTTGATGAGAATAGCACCAATCTCTTAGTAATAATTTTAGGGTCCCATAGGGTGTGCCAAAAAATCTTATCACTTAGATTTTTCACCTATATTTATGTTGTATCATGTTATGCGATATGTGCCAATCTCTTAGTAATAATTTTTGGGTCCCACAGGGTATGCCAAAAAATATTATCACATAGATTTTTCACCTATATTTATTTTGTATCATCTTATGAAATATGTGTTAAAAACTATGGTAAATCTAATGATAAAATGGGATCACCTCCAAGATTTGAAACATTGGAAAATTGAGGTGAACCTCTAGAGAAGGTTGGATTATTTTCACTAAATTCAGTATAATTAATAAATTATGAGTTCATGTAAAAATTCTAGTTCTTAGTGATCTTGATCCTAAACTAGGGTTTGAATTGTGAGGAAAAGAGTTTTAGAAATGACTTTGTAAAACTAGAAATGGTGATTGCAACAAATTTTTATAACATATATTAATGCTTTATTTTTATGAACATAGTAGAACTATAGATATACTAAAATTTATTAGTGCACAAACTCATGAAAATATGAAATCAAAGGTAATATTGGGAATTTATCATATAAGGAAAAATATTATTTATTTTAATTCAAAAAATATCTCAAAAGGAAAAAATAATACCATATATGAAATTTTGTGAGTAAAATAAGAATGAAAGCATTTAAAAATTTGACAAATAACCTTGTATACATAAAGATAACATAGACAAGGAAGGTAAATATTCAATCTATTATCATTCTCTAGGTTACATCATGTAGATCAATTGTTCAAAATGTAGAATAATTTCTCCAATAATAAAAAATATAAATGGGTTAAACCATGATACACCTATTTATAAAAAATACTCTCTTGGAAGAGAGGTAGTTATCAAAACTCTATGCCTAGTTAAAGAACAAGAAAAATTAAGAAAACATCATGCAAGGGGCATGATTTTTAGATAGAATGGCATCTTTAGAAAGTTAAATGACTATAAAAAATAACATGTAACTATTGGGCATCTCAAAAATTACTTAGAGGCATAAATAAATCTAGTTGAATCTTCATGCAATGTTCTCCTTGTCTTCAGTTTAGCTGCTATTATATTCTCCATGGAATTAGGCACCAAAAATTAACTAACACTTAGAATAATAGAAATATTTTAGATATTTTAGGTTATTTTTTTCAAAACCTAACTTGTATTTCCTAGTTCGGACTTTTACAATTTTATAAGTCTTCCAACTTTTGACAAAATTGGAAATGCAATTTATAACATGACTTCTTGCAAGTTAAGCAACTCATACTTTTTCAAAAAGAAAAGTGTAATTTACAAGTTTATTATTTACAACCTTTCAACCTATCAAAAAGATACTTGAAAATTAGAAGTGGATCTTTCTCAAAAAGAGTTGTCAAAATGATAGTTTCAATTTGCAACTTGCAACTTTACAATGTATTTTACAATAAAGAAATGTAATATATAGAATGTATTTGATTTAAAGAATTAATCTACAACCATAACCTCTGAAGATTATCCATCTTTCTGTGTCTATGTATTCTCAATATAAGCATCAAAACTTTTGAATATCTATAAGATATGATCTTCATCAGGACCAAGTGAATATAGGTTGCTTATTTCACATTCTACAATATGTGAGAGAGTTCCCTTTATGCAGCCCTATATACTTGAGTGTCTTTCCCCATCTAATCTAGTGTATTATGATACCTAATAAATTAATGGATGGAAATCATGTTGAATGTTGTGTATCATGTTGACTCTCTCTTGACCACACCTTTGAGCTTGTCTTGAACTTATTGTATTAAAAATATTTGGTCTTAATGATATGTTGCTTCACATGACAACTTATTAAGCAAACATTCAATGTCATAGATTGTATCTATGAATTTATCATATGTAACCTTAGATTTATTAATAATCTATGAGTATTATTATTCTAAAATTAGATGCCCTATCTAATTCCTCATGCTTTTCATCATTTTACAATATCTTTTCTATAATGAGGGTGTCAGTTTCAATCATGTCAATATCTTGTAATTTTTGGTATAATAGGTTTAACCTTTCTATCTCTTCCTCATATTTTCTAATTGATGCCTTCAAATTTTGTTGATCAAACTTCAAATTTTTATAGTAGTCCATGTCTAACTAATTACTATATTTCCATTGGTAATGATCTCCTGTGCCTAGTCCTTTGTAGCCCTTACCATGATACCAATCTCTATTAATACATGAAGTGTTTACTTGCAAGAGAACTGAGTAATAGATTGTGTTGGTTAGGCCATGGGATTAATGAACTTCTTTAGTGTAATGGTTAACTATTTAAATTTATTCTTCAGTTCATCCTTTGTGACATTGTAACTATCCATATTCTCAAAAAGAGAGTTAATGGTTTATTGAACATCATGTTTCAATCCCTCTCTTATATGATGATGTGGATGTACTTTGGATATCTGGTAATTCCCCATACTACATACTCTTTTTATTTTTCAAGTAAGGGGACTATAATTTTTACATACTTCTCTCTTGATGAATAATATACTATTTTGGATATAGTTCTAGGAGTTTCCATTGATTTCTTTGATTCCTCTATAAGGCAAAAATCTAGTGTGCTATGGGATACCATTTGTTTTCATATATTCCCCACTAATTTCACTATCCAGATTGGAGTAGTATCCTATTATCTTAGCACTATCAATTATGAATCTATCGCTAAATTTATTGTAATGGTAGTTATTGTGATGAGTTTTGTGTCTACCATTGATATGGTTGTTGAATCCTCCATTGATGTTTTTGAAATATCTTCCCCATCTATGGGTTGAGTAGCCAAAATTGTATCAAATGATATCCTCTATTTATACCTCATTTGTGGGGGTTTTTTTTATTATGGAAATGGAATAAATGGATATAGTGGAAATGGGTGTGCCTATAGGGGATGTGGGAATTGGATGTGGCTCAAGTGGAGGGGTAGGCATGGGGAGTTGAAAAATGGGAACCTATGGGAGTGTGGAATCTAGAGCCATAAATGAATCAATAAAAATTTTGGGGACACTTATGGTTCATTTAATGGGTAAAATAATGAGATAAGGGAATGGATTAGTAATAACCCTAGTGGTGAGGACTGTTAAAAGTATCATAGTCAAGATGACTAAATATGAAACCATGTACTATTGTGTGGTGTTAGTGATTAATGGGGTTGTGGTGGATATTAAGGATGAGATGGAAGGAATTATGGAAGAGGGGAGTGAAAGTGAATCCTGAGTGTCCAATTATATTGATTAAACTATTGGCAATGGAGTCACTATCACATGTAAGTTGGTAGGAATATAAAGGGTAATTATTTGAGGTGATGGTGGAGTGGAGATAGGAGGAAAAGGTGTTAAAGATGGTGTAATGATAGAGACAATGGAATAAACTATTTTTTCTTCATTGGTAGATGTGTCTTCAGTTGAAATTACTACTAGCTAATTCGTTGTTTCTTCTTGGCCACTAGATTTACCTCTTTTAGCCTTTTTCTTTTGTTTTATCTTGTGTGATACCACTAGATTTTTTGCCTTTTTTTTTGGGTTCCACTAATATAAACTTATACTATTAGTGGTATATATCACACAAGATTTTTTGCCTTTTTTTTGGGTTCCACTAATATAAACTTATACTATTAGTGGTATACCATTATCTTTTACTTCTTTTAACTTATCACTAATGCTCATAGTTTCTTTGGTCACCTTGACCATTTTGCTCCTTATCCATTTTACTTTCATATTTATTACATTGGTAGTCCTATCCATTAATGATAAGGACTTAGGTATTGAACACCTCACTATTGGAAGAGGTTGAGCAAATATTTTTTTATCATAGTAAACTTTTTTATTAGAGATTAATCATCTATCAAGTCCTTAGGGACTAGTTCCATGTTATATATTTTGTTCTATTATAAGGTCATCCTAGAATAATATTTTAGTCTCACTTCCTTTTCATCTTGTAGTTATTCATAGTAATATTCATAACAGGAAACATGGGAATATGTTATGATCCCAAATATATTAGTAATTTTGTTATTTATATCATAAAATGGCCTTGCCTCGAGATCTCTTAAGGTCATTTGAGTCATCTTGGCATCTTCACAATTGGATTTGGATAGGGAAGGTCATACATTCCTCCCTATGATAATGGGGAAATGGATTCCTACCTTATGTTTCAAAAAATAAATGGGTCTTTGATAAAAGGGTGTCTAGGTCATTATAAGGCCTTTTTCCAAAAAATTAATGGGTCTCCCTTCAAGTACAAGATATTTTGTCATTTTTGGGGAAAAAATATAAACACCTAGAGATCAATTAAAGTAGGATTTTTAGACTTGAGAGTTTTTAAAATCTAAATGCATAGCATAAGTTATGTGCCAAGACCTATCTCATGTGCCTAAATCATGTTTGTTTTCAAATTCCTAGTTCAAGTTTGTTTGTGTCATGACTTATTTCATGTGACTAGATAAATTTTGTTTACAAAAACTTAGTTAATGTTAGTTTTTAATTCCAATTTCACACTTAAACCTAAACCAATTCCAAGTTACATGTCTAAATTGATCACATTCAAAGACAAACATTTTTAAAACTTTAAGTATTTCAACCAACTTGCACAGTCATGCCAAATCAGGGTTTGTTGTTGAACCCACATTATAATGCAATCATAGTCATTTTTGATCCCACTTAGACCATGTGAATCAAATCCCTTTCATTACCTATACTTAGAACATGCCAATTATTGAGGCTAATTTTTCTCTTCTTTGGGTTAGTTTCTTATCAAGTGCTAGGACTACCCTAGGGTTAGTTGCCAATTAAAGTACCAAGTTCACCATTTTAGGGTTAATTTCTCTAATAAAGGTACCCAATCCCCTACTTATGTTGGTAATCCTCCTTTAACCTATGTTAGAAACCAAGATCTATAATACCTAGGTATTACCATTCCAAGCCCTTCCCATTTTTATTCCAATTTTGGTAGCTCATTATATCAACAAGGTTGTGCAGTTTCAACTAGACATATCATAGTTACCATCATAAACCCACAACCAATATTTGTTTAGCCATATTAGATGACCCTATTTCCAATGAGCCCACTATTTAACCATATTTCATTACTCATCCATTACCAAACATCCCTAGCTTTAAAAAATCTAATCTATTCTTTGAGCCATGATAGATCCAATCATTACCTCTATATGAACCATCATTTAAAGAGAAAAATCTATCCAAATCTAAGATTTTTCAACCAAGTGTATTTCAAGGCTGAGACAGCCAACCAATCCATCATTTTTTTGTTACAAAAACTATTTATGACATGGTAACATATGTTGAGTCACTCTTTTATCATTTCCATATCTTTGAGGAGCTTCACTTTAACAATCAAATCTCTATGAAGTTGCTTATTAACCATTTTCATTTTATTAAGGAGTCTCACTTTGATAAGCTAGTCTCTATAGAATCACCCTTCAACCATTTACCTATATTTTAGGATCTTAATTTTAACAATCCATTATTTATGGAGTTTCAAATTGGCCATTTCTATATCTTTGAAGAGCCTCATTTTGACAAGCCAATCTCTATAGAGTTTCCTATTGATTGTTTCCCTTTTGTTGAGAAACCTTACTTTGAATAAGCTAGTCTTTATGGAGTCATCTCTCAACCCTTTCCATATTTTTGAGGAGCCTAAATTTGAAAATATAGTCTTTGATGAACCCTTTTTAGATGAGCCTATTTATAAATATCCCATTTTTTAACCATAGACCATTACTTATACAATACCAAACATTCAACATAAAATCTTTGCCACCACACTAGAAGAAGAATCAACATTCAAGTCAGGTTCTATTTTGAAATAATATTATATTTATCATTGGAAGAAAAATAAATGTTAGTCTAAACATTGGATTTAAATTCCCTTGAGTTAGACTCAACTTCAAAATTAGATTACATTAGTGAATTTTACAACATTGGTTATATAAACCTTGCATATTAGTTTGAATATCTTTGTGATCCTTCCATGGTTTTTGACCATGTTTACTTTATAATAGACATAAGTTATCATAGTATATTATATGAATATTTTTATACCTATTTTCATTCCATTATCATTCCACTTTCCATTAACACCAACCAACCCAGCCATTATATTGACATTCCACCTCCCACAAGCATTGATTGGGACTGATAAAATTACACATTTTTGAACTACATCCATGACAACGTATTAGCTAAAAAAATATCAAAAGGACCAAAAATATATTAAATACAAAGAAGAAGAGTCTCCTAGTGAAATGTTTTTAGAGGTGCTAGGGGGAAATCAAAGCCTAAACCTAGAATATTCTAGTGAAACCTTATTTGAGGTGCTAACATATAATCAAAGTCAAAAGTCAATGTTCCTTAGTGAAACATTATTAGACATTTTATGGACTAATTAAGACAAATTTATTGGCGAAAACCTCTTCAAGGAACTAATATCTAAGCACAATAGTTATTCATTACTTGATGAAGACATTATTTAAGAAAACATTAGTATAACTTCCAATTTATATCATAATCAGATGTCAATAACACTCAAGCCCAAACATCATAAAAATTTTGTGGTCCTATTGAGATAATAGTTAGAAGTATTTATCCCTACCATAAATAAAATTATGTTGAATCTAAAATTAATAACATTGTATGTTCTTGATAATCTTGATCTTTATTTATTACCCAACCATTACACAATCCATTATGATTCATTTCTCCATTTGAAACCTATATTACATTTCAAAATAAGACTTTTTATCCAATTATTATAATTTTTTACCATCCCTAGCCACACTTTTATTTATAGAGGTTACAAAGACATCTTTTCAAAAATTTGTAGCAAATTAATGACCTACAAAGATCACAAGAACATTATTGGAGTTAAAATCAGTAGTAGGTTCTTGATAGAGTAGCTATTTAAAAGGGGTGTGGGATATCAATTTAAATAATTGAATATTTTTGTTGTATCATATGTTAATAAAGGTTTGCATCTCCACATCTATAGGAATAAAAAAAATCACAACTTACCATTTACCTCACCTTACTATTATTTCATACCTTGTTATTTATCCTACCTTACCATTTACCTTACCTTGTCATTTATCTTTCCTTACCATTTACCTTGCCTTGATACTTACCTTGCATTAAAATTTACCTTGAATTTTTACTTTCCTTGAGATTTTAGTATTATCAAACCTGCTATTACTTAGTCATAATTCTCTACTGTAAGTTGGAACTACATTGACTTAAGGTCCTTCAAGACTATGCAGGTAGCACTAAATTTAAATTGAGTTCAGCTCAGTCACCCCTTTTTCCATTCTCTCATTATTTTATGAATTAAACCATTTTATATCTTATAATCCTCCATTTATTTGATATAACAAAAAACCCAAAAACATTGGTCACATCTCCAAACATTCATTGATATAGGGTGGAACTACATTGACTGGAGGTCCTTTGAGACTATGTAGGTAGTACTCAATTTACATCGAGGTTAGCTCAATCATCATCTATTTTATAATGATATAATAATTTTATGATAAATTTAAGTGATGATCTTTCCATTTCATAAGAAACCTAAGCCAACACTCTTTCCATTTTGTGAGTCACTTTTATGTGCATTATGCATATGAAATTGATGCACTACTACACGCTTGGTTTGTTCCATGATTTCACCATTTTATGAGTGGTATCTTGTATATATATAATGAGTTAATACACCCCAAAAAATTTAAAAAAAAAATCAAAACATTATAAAAATCTAAACATTTGAAAATAGATTACAATATCATAAAGAGATATAAAGCCCCAAAAATCTGAAAACATTTATCTTATCCTAAACCTAGTCAACAATCCTCTATCCGCCCACTTTGGGTCACCTTAATATTTGATCCAATTATTTTAAAATAAATTAGGATGTGAAATTCTGAAATTCACTCTACATGGGTAAATTCTTAGTTGGTTCCCATTCTGATTTTTAGGCCAAGTATCTTTGGGGGTGTGACCTTTCCCTTGCATGTATCCTAGCTTAGGGGGATAGTCTAATTCACACTTTTAGGCTAAGCTCATAGATTTTTACCTATTAAAGTAAATAAAATCATGAAACTTATAATTATATATATTATCCATACATGTAATTCCCTTGAATATAGCATTGCTTTGGGGAACCATCCATTTACCATTCCATTGAGCCTTCACAAATAGATATTGACTTGGTTGACAACATGATGCTTTTTGTTGATTTTATTTTAAATATTTGTGTGTGTTTGATTATTTATTTGATTTAATTTGTGTGCCTTGAATTACTTTATATATTTTCATTATTTGATTCCTTTTGAATTATTCTTGAGTCCATCCATATTCATTCATCAACATTATCATGATGGTTTTTATCAGTGGTGCATTATTTTAAATTGTATATTAGATCGAGATTTAGTCCTTATGCACATTAAATATAGGTAATAATGGTATTTAATATCATGGTGCATACCATTATGTGCTACAAAAAAAAATCCAATGGATCTTACAATAAATGCAATGTGTATTACTTGTCCTTGTTAACAAATGACATATCCTAAACATCACCCAAACATAAAGTAATTAAACCAAAAATGAATGGTAATCCATACTATTTAGGATGTGTATATATATACTATTAAACAACCCAAATTCATACTTATGCTTTTTACTAGTTCACCATTAAATTTGTGATTATAGGTTCTTTATGTGAACTTCTTTTTCCCCATTGTGGTAAATTGAAAGTTATGCTCTACTCCTTGCTCAAATTAAATCATTGACCATTATTTTTATATCAATGATAATAAGGTTGATCATCTCAAAATTTTAATGTAAAACCAAATCATCCACATTTATCAACTCGTATTCTTATATTATATTCTTCATTCCATTTTCACCCACTTCTAGGTGAATTACATTGGACTGAGGTCTATTTAGACTATGTACATAACGCTTAGACACATGACACATCTCACATCAAATTGACTACCATTATTCTTCCATCCTCATTATTTTCTTTCAATAAAATCTTTCATCACATTGTACATCCTCATGTTCCTATTTTTTTATGGCTTCTTCAGTCTCTAAAAAGTCATTAGACCATTGGACCTATGTTTTCACCTACTCAAATTTAATCTATATGACAAGTTATATCCTTGATTTATGATTTATAATCCACCCTATTGGGGAAAAATAAATTTTATTCTATGATAAATATACCCTAATAAAGTACATCATTATGCCACTAATTATAAACACATTTGGGAAAATTAATAGTTCAACCCATCTGCCCTGCTAGGGCACATCACTATGACATGGATTATAACCACCTTTAGGAAAATCAACATTTTAATTATCACATGAAAGAATGATAAAAAAATGGAATAATCTTATCCATTGGTTATTTTCATGCTTATTCTTTCTTCTTTTAGGTATCATTCATCATTAGTATGTTATAGCCACTCCCTCAAGGGGACATTATAGGATTCCAAAAATTTGTTCAGAACATCATTCCTCAATCATTATCTTATTTTTATTCTTAATGTATTTTTAATTATTTGAAAATAAATTATTATTCTTATGTCTTGTAACACGTTCTCAAATAGGGGAAAAATGTAGACACCCTATTTCAGCCATATCTATGTATAAACTAGACTTCAGATTGATTTCTATAAAACTATGCAAATCAATATTAGAAATCACCAAAATTTGAAATTTTTTTCATATATTAGATGAAAATTCACAAAAACATGTCAAGTATTCCTTGGGGTATTACCATGTATTCCATGATAACCTTCCATAGATTCATCCCCAATCAGGTTGTGACTAAGAAAACTAAGGTTTTCAACCAATTGAGTGGGGCACTTAACCAAATTTTAGAAAAGGTCAAAATAATAATAAAATTTACTTAATTTATTAAACCCAATTAAGTTATTAGTTAAAAAATTCATGCATAATTAATAAATATCTAAAATTGGAAATTCAAATTTGCAAAATACTAGGCCTTCCATCATTACTTTTATGAGTTGTGAAGTATCCAAAAAATATCTAATACATATGTGGATTTATGAGCCATGTTTATTAATTAAATAATATTAATTACATAATTGGCTCAATATTAACCACACATATCATTTATGATCCAAAAGCCATAATGGATTTTCCTAACCTATAATTAAGAAATCCCTCACTCTCTTTAAAAATGGTCTTAAGCCAATGTTATAATGTTATATTGTTAAGAGATAACTTCATTTTTCCAAGATAATCTAATTTGAGACAAATGTGGATAAGGAGAGTTATTTCCCACAAGGTAAATACATCAACCAAAATACTCCATTACACACATAAGTTGAGAAGCCAACTACCCAACAAGAAAATTTGGATCTACAAGGATGGTAGAAGGGATTTCTCTTTTATTTTCTTCTTATGTTTTGATTTTTTCTTGTTATTTATGCTCCCCCAAGTATCTAGGCTTGGGAATGATTTTTATTATGATTTTATTTATTATTTTAGCAAGTGACTAATACAACCGCTTATATTCTTATGATACAAATATTACACTAAGAAGAAAATCAAATACTAGACTAAGAAATATTATAGGAAAAAAACATATAGAAATAAAATAATTGGAAAAGAAATAAAAATTCAAACAAAGCTAAGAGAGATAAAAATAAACTAACTAATAATTTAAGCGCATAATTTGAATTGAGACATAAAGAAATAATAAATTTATTGAGAAACTAAATATTATTTCATAATTGATTATAAAATTTGAGAACATAATATTGCAACTTGAAAAGACTTAACAATCTATCAAATTAGTATGTGATGAGACCAAAAAATGGCTCATTATTGACATGGAATTTCTTTTAATTTCATCTCTCTAAGTATATGATCTTATGCAAATCATAGAATTTTATCTACCTATTTCATGGAAAATAGCTACTTTATCTCATTTATGTCAAACCAAAGGTTGAGTTACCATTTTATCATTTATACCTAACAATTATCATGTTTTAGTGTTTTGGTTTTGAAAATACACATGAAGGATGTCAAAAATATTATTTTGGAGAAGTTTCAATCTTGACCTTAGTTTATTGAAGCTACATACTCACTCAACCAATAGCTATAGACTCTATAGAACAACTTCTATGGACTCTGTAGAACTACTTCTATGGACTCTATAGAACTACTTCTAGAGACACTATATATCTAGAATATATGGACTCTACAAGTCTATTTTTATGGACTTTGTAGATCTAAGATTTGATAAATATGGGAGTTGTAGGAAAGAAGGAAGGCTACAGCTAGAGTCAGATCAATGAAATATTTGCCTCTTATTTTGAAGGATTCAATATTGATATATTTTGTATATATTTGGACCTTAATACTATTATAGGGATATTATAACTATGTTATGATAATAGTTAGATCTCTAATATTATAATCAATCTGAATCTCCTATCTTTGGAGAGCAATAAATTGACTAGTAGTTTTATTTTTTTAGCATATTATATTTAGTCCAAAGAATGAGTATAAATATATATGTTTTCATCTAGATTAAAAATAATAATGAATATAGTTACATTTTGAGCTCCAAGAATATTTTAAACTTTCTAGCTTTTATGAGTTAATGCAAAATTATTCTAGTTTTTAGTATTGAGTAGATTTCATTCCTGACTCTAAGAAGAGCAAGGGCCCACTCTTCTTGAAACCAAGAATCTATGTATGGTATTTATATTTATGTTAAATTAATTATATATTATTAGATAATCATAGTATTTTCAATCATTTCATGTCTTAGTCATTCATAAAATAGTAAATTCTAGGTTTACATTTCAATAGTATTTCATTTTTCTAGCAAGTGTGAGTGAAGAGTTATATTTAATTTTTTATGCAAAGTGTGAATTAGATATAGATTTAAATTTCCATGAAAGTTTGAATTATATTTATATTTAAGCTTCAACAAGTGTGAATTATATTTAAATTTACAATTTCAAGCAAGTGTGAAAGTCTATTTTGATTGCAAGCAAAGGATTGAATTAGTTGGTAATCTCTTCTATCAAAAAGTGTGTGAAGCAACTAACTTCGAAGAATTATTTCATTGATAAAATATATATTATAATAATTAAAATTCCCCCAAGACCAAATTATAGATCTACCACCATAAACCTTATTGTAGATAGCTTTGGACACTTTCCCTAGTTTGATAGACATCAATTTGAAATATTGATTAAATGAAGGGTTAAACAATACTCATCATTTTTGGTGCCATTTATAGGGAAATTATTAGGTATTAGTAAGTTAAAACTTATTGATATATAATAAAAAAACATAAAACAAATAAAATTAAAAAAAATAACAATCAATTTATGTTTTGACCCAAAGATTCTAAAGGAAGGTTTGTCCCTAAATACCCTCCAAAAATAAAAGCTGAAATATCTACTTCAGAACTCCAAGAAGGAAGTCCTTCATCATCTTAGTTGAGAGTCCATGAACAAGATATGGAATCACATCTTTAAGATTCTCCTAAAATATTATTTAGGACTAGAGTGTTGGCTCAACCAATTCTTATAGGAAGAATTCACCCAAAACATCCATTTTCAAGAAGAGAGTATTTAGAGTTTTCAAATGATTTAGAAGAAGCATTTGAACAAGCCATCACTATAGAGAGTTTTGAATAATTTGAACAACCTTCAAAAAAAATTCATTGGGAAGCTAATCCTAGTTTTAAAGAACCATCAGAAGAATAATAATACAAGGCTCATTAATAAAACCAAAAAGTTATAGTACTAGGGAGGAGTTTTTCCTTTCCCATTTTTTTAGATTCTAATGATAAAATTTATATGAAAAACATTTCTCCAACTAATTTTCCAAAATTTTGGGGAAAATATATAGAATACCCTGACCAATTTCTATTGGAATTTAAGGTACTTTTTCAAACCTGTGAATATACAATAGACAATCAAAAAATAAAATTGTTTCCATATACACTCAAAGATGTATCCATGTGATGGTTCATGGGCCTCCTGGGTAACTCCATTCACATATGGGATGAAATAGAAACCAAATTTATAAAAAAGTATCAATATTATTATAAGGTATGGGAAAGAAATGAATATATTTTTAAAAATCAAATATAATGATGATGAATCCCTGGAAAACTATCTAGATAGATTTACATTTGTTCATAAACAAAGTAGTTACCCACTCACCGATGAATTCCTGAAACTTGTTTTACTCAAAGGTTTATATGAATAAAATAGAGATGAATTAAATTTAATGGGAAGAGGATACATAGATAAACTGGCCTTTCCTTATATTTTAGAACTCTATACTAACTACTCTAGGACAAAATTAGGGATTAAGAGAACAAGAGTAGGAAAATCTAATGAAATGGGTAAATTGATGGAATAATTTTCTAATCTAAAGATAGACATTTTTTTCACACTCAATACTATATTGGATGGCCTTTAAGCTAAATCAAATAAAATAGAGCCATTATAAATATATTATCATAAGTGTAGGTTGAAACATGCCCTTAGAGACTGTCCTTTGGATAAAACAAACACTTTATCTTATGGAATCTGTGAAAGAAAAGATCATGACATAGATCATTGTACTTATCTTCCCACTTTTAAAACATAGATGAAATAAAATGTTCAACCTAGTGAAGAGATAAACTATATTCAAAGATAGAGATTCTTTCCACAAAACTAACACCAAGGATAGTTTGACTCCAAAAATCTAGGTAACTCTTGAACATCATTATAGAATGTTCTAATGTCTCTATCTATGTTGGAAAAAACATAGATGTCATTAACTTGAATGTCATGGAAAGGAAAAGAATGGATACCATATCAACCATGAATTATACCACCTCAACCATGGATGATGCCACAATAGCCATGGGTTCCCCAATAATAGTCACATACATAATATAATCCTAATCCATAATATAATCAACCTAGAAGACCACCACAAAATAAAACTATAATACCACCCCCTATTGTCCAACATCTAGAACAAGTTAATCATCCCTCAATGCCTACACAACCAATATCCAATCCAATTAATAATTAGCCACCACCTATTTATGTTAGTGAACAAGATGGCACAATGAATATAAACGCAATTGAATACTCTGATATTTAGTTAAGATCAAAGAAAACTGTAAAGGAACCATCAATTATCATTTATAAAATATTAAATAAAGAAACAAAACAATCTCAACTAAATAATAAATAAATTGAAAGCAAGTAAAATTTTGATAAACACAAGGGAAACGTTGTTATACTAGTAGTTCCTTTCTCTGAGAGATTAAAAGAAATTGAAACCAAAGAAGAAATAGATTTGATCCATGAGTTGTAAAAGATGAGTATTGAGGTACCCCTACTATAATTTATTATGGATATTCCTAAATTGAATAAAATCATTAATAAATTATGTCAAGACACCTAGAAAAAAGAAACAATATCTAAAAAACCATACATGTTGATGGCAAGCTTGTTGATTTATTAGCAAGAAAAGTCTTAATACACAAGTATGTAGACCCAGGTAGTCCTGTCATAATAATCAAAATAGGAGGAAAGGAAATTCCAAATGTTTTAGTGGATTTTAGGGGTGTTAATCAACATCATGACAACTGATACTCTCTAAACACTATCCCTAAGGGGAATGCAACCTACCACTACCATCCTTCAAATGGTAGATCAATATGTGGCAAAACTATAAGGAACTATAGAGAATGTTGTAGTACATATTGAATCTTGGGAGTATCTAGTTGAATTTATGGTGCTATAGCCCAAAACCAAGAATTTAGGATATCCCCTAATCCTAAGAAGACTATGGATAGCTACTATTGCAGCACTAATTTATTTCAAGTTAGGAGACATGACTATTTCCAACGGTTTAAAATCCAAAAATATTTCTTTGTACCATCCTACAAAACCATCAATCAACCACATAGAAAACTTTGGATGGATAAGCTAGATAATATAAAAAATGAATTTTAATCTTTGGTTATAATTACCATTGAAGAGCATCTAGAATAATCTAAAAAATAAGTAATCCAATGTTATGAAGAACATGACCATTCAGTAGAAAGCTCTACCTATCCAGAATATATGGATTTAACTAGTCTAGAATCTATGGACTCTACCAGTTCAAAATCTACCAGCTCTCCAAAATTTCCTAGGACATATTCTCTCAAATTTTTTGCTACTTAATCATATGATCATAGGTTGATTTAGTTAAATATTTGGAATTGGGCAGAAATACAATAGACCGATTTCGTGAGTGCATTTCATTGCCCATTAGCAAGAGCTTTTCCTCTGAGAAAAGGATTTGTTAAAAAAATAACTACATTCCATATGATACTTCCTCATATATGTCTTTTTAATTCATTAATGAGTGAATTTAAGCAAGTGGAACCTAATCATCCAAGTACTAAAACTCTCATGGTGTTACCAGGAAAAGTCTTGAACATTAATACTTGGTTGATTAATGATGAAGAGGATCAACATTTTGAAGTTTTAGAATGAAACACCAAGTATTTTTATTGGGATTACATTTATATGAAGATAATTCACCCAAATTCATGTACACATCATATCTATACATAATCAATAAAACTAGTAAGACAACCACAAAGAAGAATAAATCTAGCATTGAAAAACATAATCAAAATAGAAATTCAAAAATTGTTGGATGTAGGATTTATTCACCCCATTTCAAATAGATAGTGGATTTAACCATTGGTAATTATACCTAAAAATAATGAGAAATGTCATGTATGTGTAGATTATAGAGAATTGAATAAATCCACTTTAATAGATTATTTTCCATTGCCTTTCATTGACCAAGTTCTAGATAATTTGATAGGTAAGAAATATTTCTCTTTTATAGATGGGTTTAGTGGATAAAACAAAATAATTATATCAGATAAATATAAGGATAAAACCACATTCACTTGTCCTTGGGGAACCTTTTCCTATTGAGTACTTCCATTTAGACTATGCAATGCTCTTGCAACCTTTCAAAGACCAGTCCTAGCAATATTTTAAACCTCACTAATGACTATGTGGAGGTTTACATGGATGATTTCATTATCCATGGATAAAGCTATGAATAATCTCTTACTAATTTATAAAGATTTTTGACAAGATGTGAGGAACATCAATTATAGTTAAGTCATGAAAAATACTTGATGATGAATCAAGGAATACTGCTAGGATATCATATTTTGACAAGAGGCATTCAGGTAGATCTCAATAAAGTTGAGATAATCTCCAACCTAACCATTTCACATACACAAATAGAGGTTAAAATTTTCTTAGACAACTTCATTAAAATATTTGCTCCTATGTTTGCTTTGCTCACAAAGGATAGTGAGTTTGTGTGGAGTGTTGATTGCCAAAAAGCTTTTGAAATAATCAAAACCAAGCTTAATACTACTCTAGTATTAAGAGGACCTAATTAGACATAACCTTTTCAAACATATATATATATATATTCTTCCAACACAACAATGGGTGCAATCCTAAAAAAAAAAGATGAGAATGATCACATGCATGTTATCTATTATATCAAAAAAAATATGACACCTGTTGAGAACAACAACACCACAACTGAAAAAAATTTCCTTGTTATATTATATCTAAAAATTAAATTTAGACACTATATAATAGGCTACAAGGTGTTTATTTATACAAACCATTTAGCTATTACATACCTTACCAACAAACCAATAATGGGAGGAAGGATTATCAAATGGTCGTTGCTTTTATAGGAATTTGATATAACTATTATGGATAAACCAAGAAAATTTAATGTGGTTATTGATTTCTTGTCCAGACATGACACTTCAGGTGAAGAAGAACTAGCGGAGGATGATTTTCTAGATGAACAATTATTTTCTATTTTAGCAAAATCTCCATGGTTTGTTGATATAGATAATTACCTTGATACAGGGAAGTTTCCTCTATATTTAAAAAAAAATGTTTAATCAAAGAAATCTCTTCTTTTAAATGGATTAATGTAATTTTATTTAAATTTGGACCTAATCATGTGTTTTAAAAGTGTGTAACCAATAATGAAGCCTATGACATCATCAAATCTTATCAAGATGAACCATTAAGAGGGTATTACTCAATTTAGAGGACTATACGTAAAATCTTAGGAGTGGGCTGCTACTGGCCTTCCCTTCATATACAAGTAAAATATATATCAGATAATGTGATGCATGTCAAAGAATGGGACAACCCACTCTTTCAACTAAGATGCCTCTCAATCCTCATTTGGTTTTAGAACCATTTGAGAAATAGGGAATCGACTTTGTAGGACCTGTGGATCCACCATCCAGAGGAAATGAATGTCTATTAGTCTACACAAACTATGTTACAAAATGGGTAAAAGTGGAATTTTTGACTCATGTTGAATAATAATCTATGGTAGACTTCTTGTACTTTATAATTATACAAAGATTTGGTGCTCCAAAGGAGATATTTTTAGATTAGGAACCCCAATTCATATCAAATATGATAGAATACTTCATGAAGACGTATCAAGCTTAGCATAGTAAGTCTTCTCCATATCACCCACAAGATAATGGACAAGTTGAAGTCACCAAAAAGGAATTTGGTAGATAAGTAATAGACGTAGTTTGGGCCTATAATACCATCTAGAAAATAACTATTGATTTATCTCCTTATAAACTAGTTTATGGTAAGAGACCCTTATTCTTTATTGAATTTGAATTACAAACATTAAAAACAACATTAGAAGTGGGAATTTAATTGGAAGAATTATATAAGGATAGACTCATGTAACTTAATAAAATTGATGAAATGAGAATTGAAGGATTACAAAGGATTTAATTGGTGAAAAGTTAGAGGAAAATTTTCCATGACTCACACATCAAACAATGAAAGTTTTAAAAAGGAGACTGGTCATTATTATTTGACTCAAAATTTCAAAAATACAAAGGTAAACTATAGATAAGATGGTTAGGACCATATCAAATAGAAGAAATCTTTGAAAATGGTTCTATCATGTCGATGCCCATTCATGATAGTATAACTCTTTTGGTCAATGGGCATAGACTGAAACTTTATCAAAAACCTCTTAGTAAATATGAATTTGTAAAAAAAATGAAAAGTGAAATAAATTTCTTGGAGGAATTAGTTTCCTCCAAGGAAATTTTTCTTTAATTATTTCTCTCCATTTAGTTTAGAAAAACAATAGTGAAAATCCTTTTGGGGATGCTATTGACAATGCATAGTTGGAAAACCAACTTGTTGGATGGTTATGAATTGCTAAAAATTGACTTGACTACGAAACCAATAATGGCTGGTCAAAGGGAAAAAAACTATAAAAAAAAAGTTTGATCATGTAATCTTCATTGATTTCCTCATGCAATGAAACTTTAAATTATTCTTTTGAAGTATGCAAACTAATTATTGTAAACTTACTTATATAGGACAAATGGCAAGAGAAGAACAAGATCTAAGGTAAGAATAAGTGAGTGATAATTTTATTTATTCATGTTTTAGTGAACTAGAGGTTTTTGATTTAAACAAGGTTAATCCTATGAATATGAAGAATTAAAACTAGATAATCATTTATTCCATAAAGAAAGGAATAATCATAGCATGTAAAAGAAAGAGATGAAGGAACACATGTCATAATGGATAAATATATCCAATGTAATCAATTATATCATTATCATTATGATGACATCATATTATAAAAAACCTTGAAATAAAAAGGTCTCTAAGCGTTATTGATCAAATATGGTAAAAGCCTATGGTGGTGAAAGCAATAAATGTCCCCTCCATGTGAGCAATAAAACCACCCCATATCATGCCATCATCTCAGTAGTCATGTCATCAGCTAGGTCATAACAATAATCATTAGTTCCAATCCATAGATGCCAAGTACATGGTTAAATGCATGTGAATTCATGATTATGTTATTCCTAACCCATGTGATATTAACCCCACATGCATAACATGACATAGAGGTAACTACAGATTGTGTTTGAAGTGTTCTTTATGGATTTTAAAAAGGGATAATAACTACAAAACCTTGTCTACATTTAGTAAACATTTTCACAATTAGAGAGTAATCTATTTTCCATCTTCATAGAAGAAAAGAATAGGGAAAAGGATGAGGTAAAAAATAAAAAAGGTACCAAATTCCTTGGTGATAGGGATTCTATGGTAGTATTCAAGGTGAATGGTTGGATACCATTCTCCTAAAAATTCTAGGGCTTCCATGAGACACTGGTAAGAGAATCTATGAAAAACCTTACTCTTGATTTTTCTATTATTGAAGGAGTAGTTATTCCAGTGTCTAGTTAGGTTATTAGTGAAATCATATAAGTCCTAAATGAAGGAATGAAAGTAATAGGAAGAATTCTATTTAACGACCTAATTGCTTAATTTAATGACAATGAACAAACTAGAACTACATGCTTGATTAATTCAAAAGGGAAAGCTAAGGAGATATGTAGATATTCTCTTTTAGAGCCATGATAGTCTGTGGCATTAAGGGTAATCAAGTATATCAGTTGTGAAGGGCAATGTATTCTTTTGGGAGGAGAAGCCATGAAAATCCTGATACATCTTAAACATGGAAGGCAAAATCCCCAATGCAAAATTAACCTTTAATATTTCTTGTATGGTCACCTCCAAGTGATTACCACAACCTCTAATGATTCTCTCAGACATCATGGCCTCATTCACCTGATTATTCATCATCATTTCCTACAATAAGGGAAAGAAGTTTGGGAAGCCTTTGAAAATAGAGTCATTAGACAAATTCCACTCCTACCTATACAAGAAGAAATTAGAACATTAGGTTCAATCTAGTCACAAAGGCAATCTCTTACCACTACTACACCCACCAATCAAATGAGCTCAAGGAAAAAACAAAAATAGCCTACATTTGCAAAGGAAACTCCTCTCTCTTTAAGAAGGGTTACAAGATCTTAATATTCTCAAACCCTCACTATTTCAAAGCCTCCATAAGAACCTCAAGAACCTATTGAGAAACCAATCTTCTACATAGGAATAAGAAAATTAAATAGACAATTTGTTACCTCAACAGGACCTAAGAAGGCTAAGGGTTTGAATGCTACAATAGAAGAATAGTCAAGTGTAGCCTAGATAAATAAAAAAGGAGAAGGAAGTTGATTCTTGTGGATGAAGATGAATAAGAAGTAGTGAATACTTTGGATAGTCTTAAATAACTATCTCAACCTTTAGAACAATATAATATTGAAGAACAAGAGACTCTTAAAACAACTCCTATGGAAGAACATGTTGAAATCCCTACCATGCAACCATTGAGGACTTAGAAATCTCTCCAATAAGGGAACCAAAATCTGAACAAGGTAATTCAATATGAAAATAAAATGATCAAATTAAAGTTCCATTTGAAGAAGGTAAATATCTATATACATTTGAAGAAGGAGAACCATCTAGTCCCAAGGATCCTGTCATGAAGCTAACAATGGAAATTTCTAAAGCCCAAAAGTTGATTCAGTAACAAGTAGTAGATATTGAAAATCTACTAAGCTAACTATAGAGTAAAGATAAACTCAACTCTATGTTAGTACAGAAATTAGAAACATCTTTTAATTTTGTTTTGAAAGTTAATAAACTAGAAGAAACAATAGAACAGAAAGAGGAGGAAGAAGTCAATTCATGAACATATATAAAAATCCTTGAGAAAGAAAATATAAGGTTAAAATAATTTTTTTTGAATTCTTCTCAGACATTTTTTGTTAAGGATAGTTTTCCTACCTCTTCTCTAAAAACATTTGTTGATCAAGGATGTTAGACTAGTTATCTATAATTTCCTCCATTAGAAATGGTACATCAAGCTCAATAGGAATATAAATCAGTCAAATAGGAGAATGAATTTTTAGTCATTACCAATAAGAAATTATAAATTTAAAAATAAATATTAGAAACTAAAACTCAGACTTTGGAGGAAGACTTGTAGAATGCTTGAAAATTAGGAGATATTCTTTTGGCTTGTAGAAGTCCAGATCCTACATATAGTTTATTCCTATTTGAATAATTATATATATGGAAAATTCTTAAGATATCCTAACATCTTACTTATAATATTCTACATCCATATACATTTTTGGAAATATTCTAGAGTTTTATGTATGATACTCAAGATCTCCTCTATGAATTTTATCTACATGACTTGATAATAGGAGATCATGAACATAATAAATTTTTGATAAATTTACATGTAGGAGAAGTTTAGTTGAGAGAACTTCATTCCAATTTAAAAAATAATTTGGCATGGAAAAATATATTTGAAGAATATATAGATCATATTAAAACTATAGGGTTATGCATCAAACCAACCTTCTCCAATTTGAAATTGATTGACCATAATTTCAAGAGAGCTTGTTTAAATACTACCACAAAAAACCACTATTTGGAATCTTTGTATACTATATTATTTGATTTAACTTATTTTTAAGATAAAGCTTTGATTTATTTATTGTTGCTAGTGTGAAAAGATGGGACCAATTATCAATATCTCTCAAAATATGAGAAGTTATGTCTCCTAACAATCTAAGGTAGAGCAGAAGAAGAGCTAAAGCAATTCTTGAAGAAATTATAGAAGTAATAAACTTTGGAGGAGAGAAAACATGGATTGGAATTAGGTATAGACCTCCATTATTTATCATAATAGTTCTTGGATGGAAGAATTGGGCACCACAATATGATGAACAGTTTAACATATGGAAAATAATGGTTTAAAGGTACAAAGGATTTACAAGCAATACAAATCAGCATATCAAAAATGAATTTGATGACTATGATCTCAATAAGGGCATGGAAAATAGGCCAAGAACCAATGAATCAATTTGAATTTTTATAGTGGGAATTTAAAAAGCTAAAGTTTTGAGGAAATGATGAGCCCAAAATATGGCTCATTATTGACATGTAATTTCTTTCATTTCATCTCTCTAAGGATATACTATTATGCAAATCATAGACCTTTATCCAAATATTGCATGTAAAATGGCTACTTTATCTCATTTTTGTCAAACCAAAGGTTGAGTTACCATTTTTTCATTTATACCTATCAAGTATCATGTTTTCATGTTTTGGTTTTGAAGAATACACAATAAGGATGGCAAAAATAGAATTTTTGAGAAGTTCCAATTTTAACCTTAGTTTCTTGAAGTTATAGACTCACTCAGCCAACATATATGGAATATATATAACCACTTATATGGACTCTATAGAACTACTTATATGGACTCTACAAAAATACTTCTACAGACAATGTAGATCTAGAATATATGAACTTTGTAGGTCTATTTCTATGGAATTTACAGATCCAAGATTTGGGAAATATGGGAGTTGTAAGAAAGAAGGATGGCTAAAAATAGAATCAAATAAACAAAATATTTGCCTCCTATTTTGAAGGATTCAATATTGATATATTATATATATATATATATGGACCTTAAAACTATTATAAGGATAGTATAGCTATTTTGTGATAATAGTTGGATTCTCTATGATTATAATCAATCTAAGTCTCCTATCTCTCAGGAGAAATAAATTGACTGGTAGTTCTATTTTTTAGCATAGTATCTTTAGTCCAAGTAATGAGTATAAATGTGTATGTTTACATTTGGAATAAAAATAATAATGAATATAATTACATTTTGAGCTCCAAGAATATTGTAAACTTTCCAACTTTCATGAGTTAATGCAGAATATTTCTAATTTTTAGTATTGATTAGATTTCATTCCTGACTCTAAGAAGAACAAGGGATGAATCTAAGAAGAACAAGGAATTTATATATAGTATTTATATATATGTTAAATTAATTCTCCATTATTAGATAATCAAAGTATCTCCTATCATTTCATGTCTTAGTCATTCATAAAATAGTAAATTTTGAGTTTACATTTCAATAGTATTTCATTTTTCCAACAAGTGTGAGTGAAGAGTTAAATTTACATTTTTGAGAAAAGTGTGAATTAGATATAGATTAAAATTTCCATGCAAGTGTGAATTATATTTAGATTTACAGCTTCATCAAGTGTGAATTAATTTAAATTTACAATTTCATGCAAGTCTGAAAGTGTTTTTTGATTTCAAGTAAAGGATTGAAATAGTTAGTAATATCTTATTTTAGAAAGTGTGTGAAGATATTAGCTTAGAAGAATTTTTGAATTGGTAAAAGTTAGATTAGAATCATTAAAATCTCCCCAAGACTAACTTATAGATCTACCAATTTAAACCTTACTATAGATAGCTTTGGACACCGGCCTTGGTTTGATAGACATTAATATGAAACATTGATTAAATGAAGGTTTAAATGAAACTCATTACTATGAAGTGTTCATAATTATTCAGATGAAGTTGATTAAAATTACATGAATGTGATTGAGTTATCTGAAGCCAAAAAATGATTTAAAATATTTATCATTTGTAATTAATTTACAAATAAGTAATAAACCTGGATATACCTGATGTACTAAGTGAAATCACTTTATTTTCAATAAATATGTTGTTTAGTATTCATACAAGTCATAATTTATTTGAGATATTATTGATAGAATTAGAAAACACAATATGAAACTAAAATTTATAATAAATTTCTAGGTACATGTGCAAGAGTTCTTCCCTGATATCTTCTACTTCATGTCTTTTATAAGTTTATCAAAGGAATTGACTACATTTTAAATAATAACTACTCATTAAAACTTGTTATAACTTAAGTAATTATGACTTAAAAAATCAAAACTTAGTTAATGATCTATTTTTTATGTTTTAATAACAAGATGCATTAATTAAATTATATATTCTAGGGATTATATTTTAATAAATGAATATGTCTAGTGGGTGAGGGACCATTTAAATTACAAGTAAATTGAATAATCATTTGATAGAAGTTAATGTTGACCAAATTCAACCCAAATTCAAATTTGGGTCAACCCCTACTATTTTGAACTTTTAAGAAGGTTCTCATGTGTCTTATAGGGTGTCATGTTGGTCTATTATCTTGCTCATCTCTTCCTAGTGCTTGTTAAAGTCCATCCTTTTATGCTAGGCTATTCAAGTAAATTAAAAGGTAGTAAAAGGGTCAAATTGTGTTGAAAATATACTAAGGTGGTCCTTGGTATGTTTAAATATGTTTACAAGTCATAAATTGGTTATAGGTTATGTCTCATATGGAAAAAGGGGCCTTTTGGTCATATTTTAGCCCATTTATTGACTTATATGGATTTTCATGCAATAAAATTTGACACAAATGTGATTTGAACATGGATCATGTTAGTAATAGTTATTTCTCAAACAAGAAGTAGTTATGTTTAGTGGATGGTAGTTTTACCTTTAAAATAGGACCTTTTGGGCACTTGTATGGACTTCTCAAGTCCATAATCAACTTAAAACATTGAAAGAGTAAATAATAACCTCCCATCATCCATTTAAATTCTTGGTTTTTAATAATAATTCAAAAAAATTCATCTACAACTTGTTTTCCTCTAGTTTCATTAGGAAAGCAAAGAAGGAGAAACTTCATGTACTTGGCATCGGACGTATAGGTAGAATTAGGAAGAGTGCTTCTAGGGATAAACATTAATCTAAGTGAAATTAATTTTCATATCAAGAACTTGATATTTGGTATGTCCTCCTTTATGAACAATTGTTTTGATTCCAAGCATACTTTTATGCATGTTCAACCATGAGGGGGTCACTGCTTAAGCTTGTCTCAGAGTTTATTGTTTTGGATTGATGTAATTTTTTTTAAAGTGTCTCTACATGATTTTAAGGATGTTTCCTTGATTATTATTATTTTTGAGATTTAAATTATTTGAGGAATCCTCTTCTAGGCTTGTAAAATGTCTAATTTACATTCATAGTTATCTCAATTACTTTGAAAATGCTTCCTCCACATTGGATATGATGTTTTGTTGTTGTTTTTGAAATGATATAGGTATATGTTGGGAATTAAAGTCTTAAAATTTTCTCTTGAGGTATTTTTAATGTATTATTTGTATGTTTTTTGTCATTCCTGATTTTAATGTATGTTATGGTCAAGAAGCTCCACCTTCATAAGCATGTTGATGTCACAAATATAAGTTTGAAGGTTTGATATGGTCCTTAACCTATTGGGACTATTAATGTGCATTTAAGATTTTATGGAGTCATGTAGGTGCTAAAAACTTGTAAACTTAGAGAATGGTCTTAGTTTTGCCTATATAGAGGAGATGATCATCTATAACTGATGCCATAGATATGCCTTCTAGATGTGTTCCAATAATTGATAAATCTAATTTGAGTATCCTTGATATGTAAAGGCCTATAAAAAAACTCTTGATAATGATATTTTTCTAAAGGATAGTATCAAAACATCAAATGGAAGGTTGGACTATATTCAGGCCCTTTTTTGCTAAAAACACCAAGTAGAGGCCTAAAGGGTTTTTGTAGGCCTCTCAAAGTGCACCTATAAAAGGATTTAAATCTTATAATTAGGTGGAGGTATATTATATATATATATATATATATAATGTTTAAGGAGAAATTAATAGTGTAAGGTGGTCATTTAGACCCTCAAAGATGGCTAGAAAATAATTAAAACATGGTAGTGTTGTCTACAAGGCATTAATCAAAAGGTTGCCTTGATCTTCATAATGGTATTATAGGTTGTGCCATAAAATTGGAATGATTAAAATATTTTAAAAGGATTCATATAATCTAAAATTACATGAGATAAAGTGTTTTAAATCTCTTAACCCTTAATGCATACTCCTCTATCCATACACATGACTATGAAGAATCAGCTATAGGCAGAAAGGTCAAAGTTTGTGAGATAGGTATAACCATGAATAAGGTGAATAAATTTTATGGTTTGTGAGAAAAAAAATAAATCCAAATAATCATCAATTTACATAAACAATTATATTTGTGACCTATAAGACACATACAAGATTAAAATTAATGAAAAATAACCACCTACAACTGAGTAGATAGTGGAATTAGGATAATGGCATTTGGAGAAGTGTTAAAGCAATTTAGGGTTAATAAGGTTACAATGTTAAAACCTAATGAATTTTTGGATATAAATTAGTTTATAATTAATAAATAAATAAATATCAATTTCATACCATCCTCACCCTAAAACAACCTACAGGTAGGGTCATGGGACTATCTCAGTCCATGAAGGATAGTGAAGCAACTAGAAGCCCTAAAGGGCCAAAATGCTAGTTTAGAAGAGGGGTTAAAATTGGAATAATGAGATGGGTAAAATAGGATATAAAATTTATTGACACATTCATTATAAAATCCAAATAAATGTGTCTAAAACAAAAGCACCTTGTTCACTTTCACAAACATGCAGGGTCCTAATTAAGAGTAACATGTTGAGAGTTTGGTACCTAAGGAAGGGAAGGAAAGTTCAAAATAGTATAATTTGTATTAATAATGATAAAATTAATGAAATTATATTTATATAACTTCTTAAATCCACCCAAGGCCCTTTTCTCATAGCAAAATGGACTCAGTTCGCACAGGCAGGGTAATGAAAGCCTTGCTTCAAGAGGTGAGTTTAGGGATTTGACTTAGGAGAGAGGTTTTGAGAAGATACCTAGGTTAAAAAATAATTAAATCAGGGTAATTAAAATTAATTAACAACTTGGATTCATAAAATAGGTTTGGAAGGAGCATCCATGAGGAGGTTTGGACAAGACCATGCAAAATTAAGGTTTTTCACCCTTTTTGAGAAGATTGAGATGGTTAGACCCCATAACCATGGAATAAAACAAAACCCTTTGGTAAATTTAGTAATTAATAACTTTTAAATATTTTAAAATACTAAATTTTCACCAAAAAAAGTCCTAATACTCTCTATTTTGTCTCAGAGTAGGGGTAGTCCCTTCATGCACAAGAATGGCAGTTTTAGGGAAAAGTGAAGAATGGTGAACCAAAGACAAAATAGATCATTACATAAGGTTTAAATATATAGGGGGTAAATGGATTAACCTAATAAACTTTCTATAATTAATGAGATAAAATAGGGTACCCTACACAACAAAGGTTATAGCTAAGTGTGAAGAAAAGCCTTAGGGCTAGAAGCCAAATTAGAGGTCATATACATTTTCAACCTAATATATGATTTAAATGTGATAAATTCATGTTTAAAGAGGTATTTTGGGTGTTTTAAATCCATAAAATATCAAATATAACTATTTAAGTGTCAATAATAGCTCAAAGATGTAGGCATACCTATTGGCAAGGTCTAGGCCTAAAACCAAACGGGGGTCAATTTCCATTTCAAGCTTTTGGAAACACATTATAATTGTTGGATGAAGTTTTTAAGGTAAATAACTAGATTTTAAAACCCATGTTTTTCAAATAAACTATCCAATAATCCATTTTTGGCTTAGGAAACATTCAGACCCCACTAGGGAGTAAAAATGAGGTCGAATATCAACCTCAAGTGCTTAGAACTTTCACCAAGATTTGCATGGAACCTTCAGAAATTCAAAGAATTTAAAGGAGATACTTGAGGATACAAGTGTAATTTTATCATAATTAAATTGTGACATGGCTATGAACAAATGCTAATAATGAAACTCACTTCAAAACCCTTACAAACCCTCCATAGTGACCCGATTGGGAAGATGAGGCAATTTGAGCATCTAGAAGGTATGGAGGTGCAATGAAAATAATTGTATTATGTATAATATTCTTGAAATAATCACCTAATGCAATTTTTATATATGGACCTATATGAAATAGGGAAAAATAAGGCTTATTTTTACCATTTTTGTTATTTTATAGGCATGGTGAATTTTCAAGAAGAAAAATCACTTTTGGAGGAAGGTTTAGGAATTTTTATAATTCTTAATGGTCATTGGATCAAGTGTATAATCTCTTAAGTATGCCTACTAGTTCTCTCATTTTAGCCAGTCTAGTGAACCAACTATGGGAGACTTAGAGAAAATGGTGAATCTTAATTTGGAAAGACTTTTAAGTATTGTTTCTTATAATTTATGCCATATAAACTTGGGACACATTTAATTACTCTTATTTTATGTATCATATTGTATTTTTGAAGAGTTTTTATGTGCCAAGTGTGAGAGGTGTAGGGAAAAGGGCTATTTTGAGACTACCAAAGATGATTATGCATAGCCAGATGATCATGAGTGGTTTAGGACCTAAAAAATTCATGTGAGGAATTTTTTGTAACCCATATTACTCAAATAAATAATTATACCTAATTATTTATAGTTATAAGGTAGTTTTATCAGGCTAATCATGGAAGGTAGTTTTCTATGCAAAAGGAGTTTCTTGACATTTTGTAGGTCCTAAATAATTGAAAATGAAATTTGTTTCTTGTAATGTTGCATGGATCACCCCATATCCTCATATACATTAATTTTAACAAATTTTATCTTTTGTACACTTGTCCTTATGCCTCTTGGACTCCCCTTCTCTCTCTCTTCCTCAAAGTTTTATAAATTGAGCCATTTTGGCTATTATAAAGGAGACCATGGTTGGTATGGTGAAGACCTAATAAAATTACATTAAAATTTAATTTTTAACATTGAATACAAGTCTAATTTTGAGATGTGGACTTTTTTTTAAGTGTGTGAGTGATGTATAGTGGAGCTAAGTGATAGTATCATCCTTACTCCCTTTATCCTTCATGTTTAAGCAAGATTTTTGATGTTAATAGGTCATGTGAAGTGTATTTAATGTACTAATATATATTTAAATTATGTAATTATCTCTATGGTTTGAAATCTTCCCCTAAGTCAAGCATCTTGTTGATTGTCCCAAGCATTCTACCTTCACATTGAAACATTATGTTAGGATCCTTCAATGCATAGAATTGGTATTGGAAAGCATTATTTCTTAGTATAATAATGATATTATATGGTATATATCTTGGTGGATCACCTCTATAGTATATTTTTTATTTTATTTAAACTATTAACTCTTTTCATGAACAAGCATTATATTAGGTGATAGGCACTTAGAGAAGAATTCAGGGAGTTAGCCCTTTCATTCCTAGAGATTCATCTCTCTTACAAGTTTCCAAAAAAATGAGATATGATTGAATGTTGAATAAAATTAAAGGATATTCATATAATTTCCTATGGTTCACAATTCTATGACAATAATTTTTGCATGCCCAGTAGGAGGGCTGGTCCTAATTGTTTACATGTCAAGGTGAATGTTGGTCTTAACAAGCCCAAAGTTGAAGAAGTGTTTCTAATCCAACATTTGGTGACTCCAAAATTTGAGAATCTCTAGTTTTAGATCAATTTTTCCACATTATATTCTATGGTCATCACTAAATCATCTTCTAGTAGAGTTTTCAATCAAGTCCCTCTACCTAAAACTCCTCTTGAAGAACAACACCCCGAACCATTCCTAACTTTTAGAGATCCTCAACAAGAAGGTTTTGAATAGGAATAAGAAGTTGAGGAGATAATATATCAAGAAGAGTAAGAATATATGGCTATGTAACATCCTTTCCTAGCCTTCAATACCCAAAATCTAATTAACAATCCTGCATATGACCATATTCCTCCCAATGCTACCAACAATCTCCCTAGCTTCAATGGAGAGGGTCCTATTACCCCATATAAGAACATTATGGACATTTCAAACTTTTTTAACTTCCATAATGTCACTCAATCCAACATATCCATTATATTTCTTTCCATGTCTCTAAAATTTAAGGCACTTGAATGCTATAAAAATTTAGAAGGTGGTTGCATCACAAATTAGGATGACTTTGAGGAATTGTTGGTGAGTAGGTTTGAGAACAAGAGTGATCAATCTTCATTAATCCACCAACTTAATGTGATAAAGAGAGGTAATAATGAATACATGGGAGATTTAAATGAGATATTTCAAAGAACATAGCATATGATACCACCTATCATGAGGCCTCCTCCAATCTTTGTGTTCCCCACTTATTTAAAGACTATTGGCACTGATGTAGTAGTCATGTTACAATCAATGGGAGGATTTACTCTGCCTGAGGCATATGAGACAACTATTGAAACTAAGAATAGTTTGATACAAGCTAGGAAATTACCCCTAAGCATTTCCATGCCCTTATTGTCTCATAATTTAGTTGAAGCTCTAAGTATATCACAAGTTCCCAATATCAATGTCAATCCCAAAACCATTCCTAAGAAGGTGGATAATGCTATAAACAAAGATTAAATAATTAGGTCATTGCAAGCTCAACTCAAACAAGCTCAATTACATGTAAGTGTTACACCCAATCCCCAATACTATCTTTCATAAACCTATAGAGATCCACCCCAATATAATTACCAAATAAGAGGATAAGGTGAACAAGCTTTAAATAGGTATCCCAATGCCTATAATCCTAATTATATTCCATCTGTAGGGGATGTTGTCCCAATACATAATAATTTATTTTAAGGAGAAGAACATATGGATCATTAGGGACAATCTCTAGGTTAATTTTGGTATGTTGGTGGAGAAGTTTGTCATGCTTTTTTGTACAAGAAGGAGCCACTCTTTGCCTTACATCAAAAGAAGAACATCTCATGCAAGCAAACACTCATGAAGAAGGTAGCAACCAAAGTAGTACTCTCATGAACTTTCAAAAAGAGGATGACTATGTGTTGAATCAAAGTACATCAATTTTAGCCAACACAAGAGCCAAAAATAGAGCTATGGGAGATGTTCTCAAAACACATGTAACTCCAAGTGATGAATCTCCAAGGCCACAAGTTGTGAATCCTAATGTACCACCTCTTACTAGTCACATTCTTCATCAAAGTTAGAATGCAAGCAAGGTTGACAAACCTAGAATGCATTAATTTCAAGCTTCCTCACTACCTCCAATGATTCAAGAAGAGGTAAATACTTACCCAATAAACATTATTGACTCTTTAAATAATACCAAGACTAGCATATCTCATTGGGAAGTCTTGTAAATGCCTAGTAAAAAGGAACTCCTAGAAGAATAACATGATAACATCAATGCATCCCCTCAATCTCCAAGGTACCATGGTGTGTCCATTGCCAACACATCAATTCATGTCCTAAATCCCTTCACAAAATCTTAAAATCCTCTATCTTTCTACCTCACACTCATTATAAGAGACAAATTGGTTCACAACTACATTATGGATAATGGGGCTAGCACCACAGTTATGCCTAAGGTGGTTGCAGATAAGTTAGGGTTAAATTATGAACCACATGGAATGGGTGTGTTGAAAATTTATGAAAATCTAACCAAGATAGTTGGATTAGTTAAAGAGTTGAAAGTTTTTCTACATGATTGCCTATGTTTCCCCATTATGCAAGACATTATGGTGGTAGACCTCCCAGCTCACTTTGATAATAGCTTGTCAAGGGACTTCATAGCTAAAATAGGAGGATATATTTCTACTTATTGTACTTTTATAACTTTTATAACAAGGTATGGAACCAAGGTGACCATTAGAACACATCCCTTGGCAAGGTTTCATATTGACCCATATGTGGAGTCAAGTTCAAATTAAAATTGTGTAATTAGTGAAGAAGAGGAAGGTGTTATTGATGGTGAAGCATCCTCTCCTCTTTAAGGTATTTATGAACTTTTCATTGATGAGTTTGGTAATGAAAAATATGATCATGATCCTTATGCATCTATAGAAGAGATTGATTTGGGGGCTTATTGTGTGCATGAAAAAGATATTCCTATACCTTGACTTAAAAATGAAGATCATGAAGTAAAAGAGGTATGTCTTAATTTACCTATTCCTCCTCAAGATGAGAAATTAATTTTCCAAGCTTGTAATGAGTCCCATATGGCTAATAATTAGTCCTATCCATCTTGTTCTCCACCTAGTCTAACCAGTTCTCCTCTAGGTTATTCCATTGCTAGTTTCAAAGAATCCCTTATTGGCTACCAAGAATACATGATAGAGCTTGATAATAGATATAGTCATAATCAAGTCATTCATAGTGTTTATATTAGGATTATAAGGAACAAGTTTGAAAAAATGAAAAGGAGTGGATACCTATAGAGGAGGATAATTGGTCAAATTATACCTATGAGGTGCTTGAGGTTTTTAGTCTAATTTGCAATCTAGAGGAGAGATTGAGAGACCATGAAACTAATCAATATTTTTAGTATCAAGATGCCCCAAACTCTTTGTTCATTCCCAAAAAATTCTCTTTTTAGGAGTATATTCAAGAGAAAAGCCAAAAGAGGGAAGACATCATGGTGGAATAAGTAATCTTGTGCGGAGAACTTTGTGAAGAAGGAATAGAGTTTTCATATTGGATAAATGATGCAAAAGATATAATTTCTTGTGAAAAAAATGATCCTTGTGTTGAAAAGGATGATTTAGAAGGAATTCTCTTGAATCTTGAAGAAGAAATGTTTTCTTTCATTGTTCCTTTCCATGATGTAGATCATCAAAATATGATGGCTTATGGAACATGTTTGAAGACATATGTAATGAATTTTAAAGCCAAAAGGGGCCTAAAATTCCTATAAAATTGACCACAAGCCATGGAAAGATAGAAGTTCGAAAGCAGGCATGTGTTGAGGAGTATTATCACTAAGAGAGTTTGGATCATGATGGAACAATATATGATGATATTGGGCCTATTGAAGGTGATTTTAAGATTGATACTACAATCACTCATGAATATACTCCACCATCATCAATAAGGAATTTAAGAAAGAGATACTTCCAAATTTCCATGATACAATACTTCTTGGAGAGATTGAAGAAGGTGTGACAATTGAGAAAAAAATATGAGATATATCAAGGAGACATGAACTTGAAATAAGCTATCCTATATATGAACATGAAAATATGATATGAGGAGACAAGAGGGAAACAATGTGAAACATTCTTCCAAAACCAAGAGGACTTCAGCTACTTGGGAGATCTATTTGACATGACTTCATCAAGTGACATGACAAGTCAAGGAACAAAGAGAAAACATGAGTCATCTAGCACACCCAAAAAGAAGCATACATGGAATAATCATGCATATAATGAGGATGGATATTCAAGATACTCCCATTTTGATCTAAGAAGGGAGTATGATCAAGATGAAGTTACATACTAGTTTTTTTTAGTTGCCCTTTATGTTCCCTAAGTTCTTAGTAGCACAAGTGTGTCTTTATTTTGTGTTTTACTTTTTTCTTGTGTGTGTTGTTAGTTATTTATGTGTTTTGTGTAATTTCAGTTATCTTGTGCTCAATACAAGGTTTTTTCATGTCAATCTGAGTGCTCATATGCATGACTCCATAACCAATGGAAGGATTAGGCAACTAGTCTTAGGTATATCTAGCATACCACTCTTAGGAATCACCAACAATGTTGACCAAATTTGACACCAAGTTAAATTTGGGTCAAACCCTATTATTTTGAGCTTTTAAGAGGGTTCCCATGTGTCTTATATGGTGTCATGTTGGTCTATTATCTTTCTCATCCTCTTCTTAGTCCTTGTTGAAGTCCACCCTCTTTGTGTTAAGCTAGTCAACTTAAGTAAAAAGATGGTCAAACCTATTCAAAGTCAGTAAAAGGGTCAAATTATATTAAAAATATCATAAGGTGTTCCTTGACATGTTTTAATATGTTTACAAGTCATAAATTGGTTACAGGTTATGTCTCATATGGAAAAATGGGCCTTTTGGTCATATTTTAGCCCATTTAATGACTTGTACATATTTTCATGCATAAAAATTTGACATAAAGGTGAGTTTCAATGTGGATCATGCTAGGAACAGTTATTTATGTTAAGGTGTGGAGCCTAAAAGCTTCACATATGAGCGCATTACAAAGTTGCAGGTTTACAGAGTCACTGGCGTCGGTCAGGAGTGACCGACGTCAGTCAGGAGCAATTGAAGGAACACCGGAGTCGGCAGAGGATTGGCTAACGACGGTCACAGGCAAGCAGGCAGGAACCGGCATCGGTTACCTGTGCATCCAGAATGCTATTTTCGAGGACAGAAGTGAGTGTTTGCATGATGAGTTTAAGTCTTAGTCTTAAGTTCGCATTTCTATTATTAGCAAGATTGTTTTTAGAGCCCTTATTCAAGAGGCTTAACTATTGGTTGTAAGTGCATGCTCAAGTTTCCTAATTCTATATGTAGGAAAGATCTTAGCTTATTTTGGAGTATGAGTAGAACATTGTGAATGTTTGAAGGACAGTACAGAGTTGTATCAATCCAGGTTGTTGGAGTTGATTGTACTTGAGAGAGAGAGCTCTTGAGGAATAGAGATCTAGAGAGAGATCTTGTGCATCTGAGAGAGGTGTGGAAGAAAGAAGTTTCTTCAATTGTATTCCTTTTGTAAAGAGTTTAATACAAGTTTTCAGGGTGTTTTCTTGTATCTCTTGTTCTGTGCTATTTATCATTCTAGTTACTTATCTATCTTATTTAATTCCACGTTTATTGCTTTCACAAGTGTAATCATTGTTGGTTGATCCCCAACAAGTGGTATCAGAGCTCAGGTTCACTAACAGGTGGTTCAAATATGTGTAGTGTGTTTTGATTACAAGTTGCTCACAGGGGTTTCTGCAGGGATTTTTGTTTGAGTGGGAGAAGCAATGGTAGAAGAAAGTAAATTGAGAATGGAGAAGTTTAATGGCAAGAACTATCAACATTGGAGAATGCAGATAAAGGACTATCTGTATCAGAAAGATCTTTACTTACCATTAGGTGGGATTATAAAGAAGCCCAAAGACATGGAGGATGAAGAATGGGAAGTTCTTGATAGAAAGGCTCTGGGGTCTATAAGACTGAGTTTAGCATCCACTGTGATATCTAATTTATCACAGGCAAAAACAATGGTAGAGTTAATGACTACTTTAGCAAATTTGTATGAAAAACCCTCAGCTTCTAATAAGGTATATCTTATGAAGCAATTATTTAATTTGCATATGCAAGAAGGTGGATCTGTATCTAATCACCTGAATGATTTCCATGGAATTGTTAATCAATTAAGTTTAGTCAATATTGTATTTAACGATGAAATAAAAGCTCTTTTAATATTATGTTCTTTGCCTAAAAACTGGCATGGCTTGGTAATGGCAGTTTCTAATACTGCATCTGCTTCGAATATTTTAAAAGTAGAGGATGTTGTTAGTGTTATCTTGAATGAGGAAATTTACAGGAAAAGCACAGAGGAAACATTAGGGAATGATTTAAATCTCAAGAGCAGGGGGAGGCAAAAAGAGAAGAGAAAGAGGAGATCAAGATCTAAGTCTAAGGTAAGAGGAGATCAAGATCTAAGTCTAAGGTGAGAGGTAGATCCAAATCCAAAAATGGCAGGAGGCCACAATGCTGGAATTGTGGAAAGATGGGGCACATAAGCAGAGATTACTGGTCAAAGCCTAAGGAGGACAATCAGCACGAAGGAAAGGAAGAGGCAAAGGTTACAGGTATTGCATAAGATGCTCTAATTTTCTCTTTGCACAATAATATATAATCTTGGGTATTAGATTTTGGTGCATCTTTCCATGCTACCCCTAACAGAGAATATTTCAGTGACTATATCCATGGAGATTTTGGAATAGTATACTTAGGGGATGATGAGCCTTGTAAGATTATTGGCAAAGGTAAAGTGTAGCTAAAGATGCAGAATGGCAACACATGGGTGTTGAGAGATGTGATGCATGTTCCTAGCTTGAAGAGAAATTTGATTTCTGTAGGAAAGTTAGGGGATGAGGGTTGTACAGTAACTCTCACAGCAGAATCTTGGAAGGTGACCAAGGGTGCACTTGTTATGGCTAGAGGTAAGAGAGAAGGTACTCTCTATTTATGTAATTGTGTTACTAATATTTCTCCTTCTGTATTATCTACTTCAGATGTGGATGCTAAATTGTGGCACTCAAGGCTTGGCCACATGAGTGAGAAGGGGATGTCAATTCTTAAGTCTAAAGGTAAGATTTCAGATTTGAAAAGTATGGATCTAGAATTTTGTGAGCATTGTGTATTTGGAAATCAAAAAAGGGTTAGTTTTCTCAAGACTGGGTCTACTAAGAAAAGGCATAAGTTACAGCTTGTTCACACAGACGTGTGGGGACTGACTCAGGTAGCCTCTATTGGAAGATCACAGTATTATGTTACGTTCATAGATGATGCTACAAGAAAGGTATGGATCTACTGTATTAAGAAGAAATCTGATGTTTTTGAGACTTTTAAGATTTGGAAAGCTATGGTCGAGAATGAAATAGGCAAAAGATTGAAGTGCTTGAGATCTGAGAATGGCAGTGAGTTCTACAACCTTAAGTTCAACTGGTATTGTTATACACATGGAATCCGTAGGCAAAGGACGGTTCCAAGGACACCTTAGCCAAACGGTATTGCTGAACAGATGAACAGAACAATCATGGAGCGTGCAAGATGTATGAGATTGCATGTTGGGTTGCCCTTAGAGTTTTGGGCAGAAGCTGTTGACACCGTAGTGTACCTGATTAATAGAGGACCCTCTACAGCTCTAGATGGTGGAATTCCAGAAGAGGCATGGATAGGTAAAAAGGTAGATCTCTCATATCTCAAAGTTTTTGGTTGTGAAGCCTTTGTGCACGTAGATAAGGAAAATAGAAAGAAGTTTGATGTTAAGTCTATGAGGTGCACATTTATTGGCTATGGCTCAGATGATTTTGGTTTCAGATTTTAGAATCTAGGAACTAACAAGGTAATTAGGAGCCATGATGTTGTTTTCAATGAAAAAGTGTTGTATAGTGATCAGCTGAGGAAGCTGAATCAATTTGGGTAGAACAATGAAGAATTGGACAAGGTGACGGTCCAAAATGAGCTCGCGGGAAAAAGAAATAATCACTTATAGGAAAACACAGAGACCGATGTTGGCAGGGTAGGAACCAACATTGGCAGTACAGAAACTGATGTCAGTCATACAAAGACCGATGTCAGTAGAACAGGCACCGATGTCAGCCAAAAAGAACCAGTGTCAGCCAGTAACAGGTCTATAGGTGGCCGAGGTTGGTCACTGTCAGAGAATTTGGGTGGACAGCGTGTTGAGAACGAGTCTAAGACACCCATCAGGAGGTCAAAAAGGGTAAGTAAGCCTCCAATTAGATATTCTCCTTCTTTATACTATTTATTGCTAACTGATGGTGGAGAACCAAAGAGTTTTGAAGAAGCATTATAGGTGGAGTCCAAGAGTAAGTGGGAGCATGGAATGGTTGAGGAGATGGAGTCCTTAAGAGAGAACCAAACATGAGATTTGGTTAAATTGCCAGCTGGTAAGAGAACACTGAGGAACAGATGGACCTACAGGTTGAAGGAAGGTGAGAATGGACAAATGAGATATAAGGCCAAATTGGTAGTAAAAGGATTTGCACAAAAGCCAGGTATTGATTTTGGTGAGATTTTTTCTCCTGTTGTTAAAATGACTTCTATACGGGTTGTATTGTCTTTGGTTGCTTTTGAGGATTTACATCTTGAGCAGCTAGATGTTAAGATAGCGTTTCTTCATGGCGATTTAGATGAGGAAATATACATTGAACAGCCGGAAGGATTTGAGGTCAAGGGTAAGGAGAAGTTGGTGTGCAGGTTGAAGAAAAGCTTGTATGGCCTCAAGCAAGCTCCTAGACAGTGGTATTTGAAATTTGACAGGTTTATGACTGAGCATGGCTACAGTAGGTGTCAATCTAACCATTGTGTGTATTTCAAGATATTTAATAATGGTAGATATATTATTCTATTATTGTATGTAGATGATATGCTGGTTGCAGGATCACACATGCAGGATATCTTTGAGCTTAAAGTGAAATTAGCTCAAACGTTTGCTATGAAGGATTTGGGAGCAGCAAAGAAAATCCTTGGCATGAGCATTAAGAGAGATAGGAAAAATCACAGGTTGATATTGTCTCAAGAGGATTATGTGGACAAGGTGTTGAAATGGTTCAATATGCAGGATGCTAAACCGGTAAACACACCTTTGGCTGGACATTTTAAGTTGAGTAAAGAACAATGTCCTAATTCACATGATGAGGTAGAGTACATGAGTAAGGTTCCATATTCTTCCACAGTAGGGAGTTTGATGTATGCAATGGTGTGTACTAGATCGGATATTGCCCAAGCAGTGGGAGTTGTAAGTAAGTATATGGCCAATCCAGGAAAGGAACATTGGAAAGCAGTTCAGTGGATCCTTAGATATCTGAGAGGAACCAGTAGTAGGCACTTGTGCTATGGAGGTTCAGATACTTCTCTACATGGTTATGTAGATTTAAATATGGCAGGTGATTTGGATGGCAGAAGGAGCACCATAGGTTATGTTTTCACTGTAGGTGGAACATCGGTTAGCTGGATATCTAAGTTACAGAAGGTTGTTGCCTTGTCAACTATAGAAGCAGAGTATATTGCAGCCACAGAAGCTAGCAAAGAGATGATATGGATGACACGGTTCATGGAAGAGCTTGAAAGGGAGCATGGGAGTTGTAGATTATATAGTGACAGTCAGAGTGCAATCCATTTGGCTAAGAATTCAGCCTTTCACTCAATAACCAAGCACATACAGCTAAGGTACCATTTCATACGATAGGTATTGGAAGATGGTGAGTTGAAGCTGGAGAAGATCCATACAGATAAGAATCCTACTGATATGTTAACCAAGCTGGTTACAAAGGAGAAGTTGAATCTTCATTCAACTTCTGTTGGTCTTCATGATTGAGTTAAAGATGGAGGAGCTAGAAGATGTTGTTGTACAGGTACTGGTGCAGCTGTTTATCTCCAAGTGGGAGATTGTTAAGGTGTGGAGCCTAAAAGCTTCACATATGAGCGCATTACAAAGTTGTAGGTTTACATAGTCACCGGCGTCGGTCAGGAGCAACCGACGTTGGTCAGGAGCAGTTGAAGGAACACTGGCGTCGACAGAGAATCGACCGACGACGGTCACAGGCAGGAACCGGCATCGGTTACCTGTGCGTCCAGAATGCTATTTCTGAGGACAGAAGTGAGTGTTTTCATGATGAGTTTAAGTCTTAGTCTTAAGTTCACATTTCTATTATTAGCAAGATTGTTTTTAGAGCCCTTGTTCAAGAGGCTTAACTGTTGGTTGTAAGTGCATGCTCAAGTTTCCTAATTCTATATGTAGGAAAGATCTTCTTAGCTTATTTTAGAGTATGAGTAGAACATTGTGAATGTTTGAAGGAGAGTACAGAGTTGTATCAATCCAGGTTGTTGGAGTTGATTGTACTTGAGAGAGAGAGCTCTTGAGGAATAGAGATCTAGTGAGAGATCTTGTGCATCTGAGAGAGGTGTGGAAGAAAGAAGTTTCTTCAATTGTATTCCTTTTGTAAAGAGTTTAATACAAGTTTTCAGGGTGTTTTCTTGTATCTCTTGTTTTGTGCTATTTATCATTCTAGTTACTTATCTATCTGATTTAATTCCACATTTATTGCTTTCACAAGTGTAATCATTGTTGGTTGATCCCCAACAATTTGTTAGATAATAAGTAGTTATGTTTAGTGGATGGTAGTTTTACCTTAAAAATAGGATATTTTGGGCACTTATACGAACTTATCAAGTCCATCATCAAATAAAAACATGTGAAGAGTAATTATTCACCTCTCATAATCCATTTCAATTTTTTTTCAATAATAATTCAAAAATTTTCATTTGCAACTTGTTTTTCTCCATTTTCACTAGTCAAGCAAAGAAAGAGTAACTTCATGCACTTGGCATGGACTATACAAGTGGAATTGGGAGAAGTTATTATGGGGGTAGATATTAATCTAAGTGAAATTAATTTTCATAAAAATAAATTCATATTTGATACATCCTCCTTTATGAAAAATTAGTTTGATTCTAGGTAGCCTTTTATGCATGTTCAACTATGAGGGGGTCACAGTTTGAGCTTGCCTCAGAGTTTATTGTTTTGTATTGATGTATTTGTGTGTTTAAGGTATCTAAAAATGATTTTAAATATGTTATATGATTATTATTGTTCTGGAGAGTTCAATTATTTTAGGAGGCATCTTTTAGGATTGCAAAATGTCTAATTTAGATTCACAGTCATATTAATTGTTTTGAAAATATTTCCTCCAAATTGGATATGATGTTTCGATGTTGTTTTGAAAATTATAATGGTGTATTTTTGGCATTAAAGTGTTTATAATTTATATTTAGGTGTTTTTAAATTATTCCTTCCATGTTTTTTTGTCATTCCATGATTTGCATGTATGTTATGGTCAAGAAGCTCCACCTTTAGAAGCATGTTGACATCGCAAAAGTAGTTTTTAAGGTTTTATATGGTTCTTAACCTCTTGGGACTATTAATTTTAATTTAAGAGTTGATGGAGGCATGTAGGTGCTACAAACTTGCAAACTTGGAGAATGGTCTTAATTTTGCCTATATAAAGGAGATGATCATCTACAGTTGATGCATAGATATGCCTTCTAGATGTGTTCCAAAAATTGAACAATAAAATTTGAGGCTCATTTATATGGAAAGGAATATAAAAACCTATTAATAATTCTATTTTTAAAAATTATATTATAAAAACATCAAATGGAAGGTTGGACTGTATTCAGGACCTTTTACTCTAAAAACACCAAATAGAGGCCTAAGGGGTTTTTGAAGGCCTCTCAAAGTGAACTTATAAATTTATTTGAATCATATAATTAGCTGGAGGTATATTATTTATCCCAAAAAAATATTTCCCAAAGTTTTAATGATAAATTAATAGTGGAAGGTGGTCATTTAGACCCTCAAAGATGGCTAGAAAATCACTAAAATAGGGCAATGTTGTCTACAAGGCATTGATCAAAAGGTTACCTTGCTCTTCATAATGGTTTATAGGTTGTGACATAAAATTTGAATGATTCCAATAGGTTTAAAGGATGAATATAATATAAAATTCCATGAGATAAGGTTAATTCAATCTCTTAACCCCTAATGCATACTCTTTTATTCATACAAATGACTATGAGGAATCACCTACAGGCAGAAAGATCAAAGTTTGTGATAAAGGTATAACCATGAAAAAGGTGAAGAAATTTATGGTTTGTGAGAAAAAAATACCTCAAAATCATTGTAAAGGTCCATAAATAATTATATTTGTGACCTAGAAGACACCTACAGGCTTAAAATGAATGAAAAATAGCCACCTACAACTGAGCAGATAGTGGAATGAGGATTATGGCATTTGGAGAAGTGTTAAAGCACTTTAGGGTTGAGAAGGTTAAAATTTTAAAAAATAATAACTTATAAGATATAAATTAGTTTATAAATCATAAATAAATATCAATTTCATGCCATTATCACCCTAAAATAACCTATAGGTAGGGTCATGTGACTATCTTAGCCCATGAAGGACAGTGAAGCAACTAGAAGCCCTAAAGGGACAAAATTCTTGGTCATAAGAATCATTAAAATTTTCATAATGATATGGGTCGAATGGGATATAAAATTTATCAACACCTTAATTATAACCTCCAAATAAAGGTGTCTAAATCAAAAGCACCATGTTCACTATCATAGATAGGTAGGGTCCTAATTGAGAGTTTGATACCAAAGGAAGGGAATGAGAGTTTAAAATAGTATAATTTGGATTCATAATGATAAAATTAATAAAATTATATTTAAAAAACATCTTAAATCCATTGAAGGCTCTTTTATCATAGCAAAATGGACTCAGTCCATATAGGTAAGTAGGGAAATCCTTATTTCAAGAGGTGAGTTTGGGGATTCCACTTAGGAAAGAGGTTTTAAATGGATACATAGGTTAAAAAATAATTAATTTAGGGTAAGTAATAGGCATGAACAAATTGGTTTCATCAAATAGGTTTGAAAAGAGCATCCATGAGGAGGTTTGGACAAGAACATGCAAAATTAAGGTTTTCACCCTTTTTGAGAAGATTAAGATGGTTAGACCCACTAACCATTTAATAAAACAAAAAAAATGATAAATTTTGTCATTAGGACCTTTTGAATATTTTAAAATACTCAATTTTCCAAAATAAATTGGCCCCATACTCTTTTTTTTGTCTCAGAGCAGGGGTAGTCCCTTCATGCACAAGAATGGTAGTTTTGTGGAAAAGTGAAAAATGGTGAACCAGAGACCAATTGGATTAGTCCATAAGGTTTTAATAGATGGGGTAAACATGAAATAACATAATAAACCTTAATATAAATCTTGGGATAAAACATGGAACCTTACATAACAAGGGTTACATTCAAGTGTGAAGGAAAGCCTTAGGGCTACAAGCCAAATTGGAGGTCATATACATTTTCAACATAACATATGATTTAAATGTGATAAATTAATGTTTGAATAGGTATTTTTTGTGTTTTAAATCCATAATATTTAAAATATAAGCATTGGATGGTCAAGAGGAGCTCAAAGATGTAGGCAGACCTATTGGCAAGGTTTAGGCTTAAAACCAAATGGGGTTCAATTTTCATTTCAAGATTTTGTAAATCCATTGTAATGGATGAAGCAAGTTTTTATGGTATATATAAAGATTTTAAAAACCTTTGTTTTAAAATAAAGTATTAAATTGTCCATTTTTGGCTTAGGAAGCATTCAGACCCACCAAGAAGCAAAAAATAAGTTTGAATGTCAACTTTAAGTGCTTAAAACATCCACCAAGATTTTCATGGGACATTGATCCATTTATGTAATTTGAAGGAGGTCATTAAGGAAAAATAAATATAATTTTATTATAATCCTAATGTGCCATGGTTATGAATGAATTCTAAGAATGAAAACCACTTCAAAACCCTTGCAAACCCTTCATAGTGACTTGATTGGGAAGATGAGGTAATTTGAATACAAAAGGTATGAAGGTGACATGAAAAAAAATTATTATTTAGAGGACTCTCCCAATCACCCACCAATGCAATTTTTCTATATGGACCTATACAAAATAAGGAAAAATAGGGCTTATTTTGACCATTTTTAGTGTTTTATAGGCATGGTAAACTTTCAAGAAGCTAAATAATTTTAGATGAAGTTTTAATACTTGATATAAGTCATAATGGTATTTAAATCAAGTGTCTAATCTCATAATTTTTCCTACTATTTCTCTCATTTTAGCTAGTCTAATAAGCCACTTAGAAGAGACTTAGAAAAAATGGTGAATCTTCATTTGAAAATCCTTTTAAGGATTGTTTCTTATATATAATTCCATATAAACTTGGTAAATAGGTCATCCCTCTTATTTCATGGATCATATTTCATGTTTGAAGAATTTTTAGGTCTTAAGTGTGAGAGGTGTAGGGGAAAGGGCTATTTTGAGATTTCCAAAGATGATTATGCATGGCTAGATCATGAGTGGTTTATGACCTCCCCAATGCATGTGAGGACTTGTTTTTAAACCTTATTACTCAAATAAATCATTAGGCTTGATCAGTTATAGTTATAAGGTAGTTTTATAAGGCTAATCATGGAAGGTAATTTTTTGTGCAAAAGGAGTTTCCTGACATTTTATAGGTCCTAAATGATTGGAAATGACAATTTTTTCTCTTGATGTTACATGTCTCACACCATCTCCTTATATGAATTCATATTACCTAATTTTATATTTTGGACACTTTTCCTTATGCCTCTTAGACTCCCCTTCTCTCTCTCTTCTTTAAAATTCTATAAAATGAGACATTTTGGCTATTATAAAGGATACCACAACTAGTATGGCAAAGCCCTACTGAAATGACATTACACTTTACTTTTGAACATTGAATACAAGTCTAATTTTGTGTTTTGGACATTTTGTTTAAGTGTGTGAGTTATGTATATTGGGGCTAAGTGATGGTATCATCCTTACTTCCTTTACCCTTCATGTTTAAGCAAGATTTTTGATGTTAATAGGTCATGCGAAGTTTGTTGAATGTAATAATCTCTATTTAAGGTATGTAATTGTCTCTATGGTATGAAATCTACCCTAAGCCAAGCATCTTATTGATTATCCCAAGCATGATACCTTCACATTGAAACACTAGGTTAGGATCCTTCTATACATGGAATTGGTCTTGGAAAGCATTATTGCTTAGTACAAGTATGCTTGTCTATGGGATATATTTTGGTGGATCACATCTCTAGTATAGTTTTAATTTTATACAAAATATTAACTCTTTTCATGAACAAGCATTAGATTAGATGATAGGCACTTAGAGAATAATTCAAGGAGCTGGCCCTCTCAATCCTAGAGATTCATCTCTCTTACAAGTTCTCACAAACTTGAGAGATGATTGAATGTTTCATCAAATTTAAGGAGCTTCATATAATTTCATAGGGTTCACAATTTGTGACAATAGTTAATACATAAGTAAATTAACACATATGATTATTTAATGTAATATATCACTCAACATCAATTTGTCAAGTGATTCTACCATGATGGTTAACCACTTATTTTAAAATTGACTGTCAAACTACTTTTCACATGACCAATCAATTGTTACAATCTATTTTATTCATAAATATGATCTAAACACATTATGTTGATGTTGTTAACCAAATATTAGAAACATAATACTTTACCTAAAGTTTAATCTCCACATTAACCATTTGAAGGGTAAAATACATAAATCAAACCTTGTTTATATATTTAAATCAACTTAGAATGAGTTGATAATAAACCATCAAAAACATAGACAATTCTTCTGATTAAACTCTCTTGATAAATATTAAAATATTATCATTTACACTAGCTTTAAAAAGAGGATAAAAAAAAATTTATGACAAAAAATAAATCACTGATTCATAACTTAAAATAAAACCAAACTACTTAAGATATGATACCTTTAACCAATAAACAAATGAATTTAATCAAAAAATAGATATAAATGTAGATAATATTCATGTTTTCTTTTTATTCTCTTATTGCGATAGGGATAATAAAAGAATTTAAATAATCCCTTTCATATTTTCTCAAATTTTCAAAAATTACTAAACTATTCTTCATCCCATTTTTCTTAGTTTTGAGCACAAACACCTAAAAAAATTTCCTTTATTAAGTGAAAATACCATGTTGAACATAAATTATTCAATCTTAAACATTCATCCAAAAAATAATTTGACTAAATAGTATGAAATATGAAACTAGTATACACACAAAACAACTTTTGCTTTTCTTAAAAAATCATTTTAGCGCAATTTTATGCTAGGTTAAAATTTACACTTAAATGGCCATCATACTATGTTATTTATGATATGTTGTGGTAGTCATTTATCTATCAAAATTAAAATAATTAAATTTTATATAGATGGTTAAAATGATTTTTTAGCACAACGAGAGGAATTTCATAATGGAACCCAACCAAAATCTTTATACTTTTTTAAGACCAATATTAGAACAAAACAATGTTGAAACAAATACCTAAAAGTTGGTAATAAAAGCATACAAATATTTGTTCTAAATGTTTTTGTATACACATAATATTTTAAAACTTTATCAGTTATTGCTTTTTCTCTCTTGTAGGAACCCATCGAGTCTTAATCTATCTGAGTGCACACCTTAAAGAGTGCACCAAGAAAGGGGTGGATAGACCATTAATGATTCGTAAGATTTTGCACCCTTTTCTACCACTTTATATATACAAAATCATGTTTTAAAAACATTTTCCTAAGATTTTACTCCTATTTTAAACCCTCCTCTATTCATTTTATGCCTTCATTATCCCTTAAACTAAACTCCTTTTTTATAGTTTATGGTACACTATTGACCCCATCGACCTTGTACTCTAATTGAAAAAACACATTTAGGGTCTAGGTTGACCCTTGGATGATCTAGACCAGGACTTAATTTGTTTGTGTCAATAAATATATAGAGTTTATTGGGCTGACCTTGTTAACTAAATTTTTGGAAAGGACTATGGATAGATCTAGCTATATATACACATTCATTTCATCATTTATTTAGGGAAAAGATAAGAAGATATATATTGTGCATATTCTTATCCAACATTATATTGAAGAGCATATATTATGGTTTCATAATTTCTTTGGAGACATAGATCTTGTCTTGTGGAGAAGTCTTTTGGATGCATTGATAGATTTTGTAGCTTAGAGTTGATTTATCCTTGTCATCCTTACATACCAAAACAACCTATTTTGAATCACTTTGGCCAAGGGAGAGATTAAGGATTAGTGGGTTCATCTTCAAAGATAAGTATTTCTAACTTTGTTCCTCTTTGTAAGAGTAGATATATTAGTATTTTTACTGTCTCCCATGTATTAGGATTTCCTATACATTAAAATGAGTATTTGTCTTCTATACATGTTTAATTTTTATGTTTATTAACCCCCACTTTGTGACACAAACTTTGGTGATCACTATATTAGATCTAATTTTCTTTTATCATTTATACATTAATGAATATGAAAATATATGTCCTAGTTAGGCTTATTACATAGTTTTTCTTAACTAGAGGATTTAGAACCCTCCTTAGTGATATTTGTGATAAGAGATCCCCTAGCTAGGTCTAGTGGATCCATCTTGGTCATGATCCTAAATATATAATGTGTTAATAATCAGAAGTGTAAGCAGGATTTATTTTCTCTAAGATAGGATTGATTTATAAATTAGTTGCATTTCCCTTTACATATAGTTTTGATTTTCTCTATAAATTAAACAAAATGTGTGCAGTGGAACAACTGGTAGAAGTGTTGAAAATACATACTGGTGGATAAAATATCAAAATTAATAGCTTCAAATCATACTTTTAGGCCAACCCATTAAATTTTTAAAATTAAAAACTTGTACCTATAATTACATCTTGAATTATTCTATAACTATGTGTAACTAAATAAAATAGTAAGTGTTTAACAATGTATTTTAAAATGACTTACTTGTATAAGTATTTATCCCTTATTTCAAATTTAAATTTCTAGTAAACTGATGAAATTATTCTCACAAACTTCTAAAACTCATTATCATATAATCAATAATAACCTTTATTAAAATGATAAGGGGGCGAAGAGAGAGAGAGAGAGAGAGAGAGAGAGAGAGAGAGAGAGAGAGAGAGAGAGAGAGAGAGAGAGAGAGAGAGAGAGAGAGAGAGAGAGAGAGAGAGAGAGAGAGAGAGAGAGAGAGAGAGAGCGAGGGGGGGGGGGGAAAGGCAATTCGAGAAATAATAATCATGTTCCAAAATTATTTACAATGCTAGGAAATAAAAGTAACTCAATAATGACAAGCTAAATAAGGTATGGAAAAAATAAATTCATCTTTAATGCTCTATTTATGGCATATTTTAAAAAATGCATTCCACATTCAATACTATGTAGATGGTGTAGACATCTAATTCCTATCACTATTGTGTTTTAATTACAAATCTAAATGACATTCCATAACAATGCATAATCTAGACCAAAATCACTAAAATTCTCTAAAATCATCTACACACATCATGCACAAGTGTTGATTCTCATCTATTGATCCCTGATTGGGATAACACATTTTATAGAATCATTATTTTTTCCTAATTCACTTTAAGTCAAATTATGACTAAACAAAATGACATATTGGACCACTAAAATCTTTCGATTCAACCGCACACATTATGTGCTTGTGTCAATTCACATCTATAACACCCTAATTGGGGTTTTTCCTTATATGTAACTAACACCTTCTTATGATTCAACTTTAATCAAATTATGACTCAGTAAAATGACATTTATAACTAGTTTGATTAAATATGTGACCAATTTCCAAAGAATTGTAGAAAACTAATTAAGATAATTTAAGTAAATCAAAACCAAATTAGGAGATTAAGTGGAAAATCTATGAATTTTTTTGAATATTTATTTAGTGGAAATTCATTATTCAAATTGGCATCACCCATGACATCATCATAGGAGTGTCATCCAAAAGGAATTCATAGAGGGAAATATCTAAATTAAGGCTACCCATCCATTATTAATTCTCATTTTTTTCAAATATTGATGACCATATTTATTATTTGTCCCTCCAAAATTGAATCAATGTATGGCCACACACATTGATCTCAATATGGATGGTCGTGGATGATTCTAAAAATTTATAGAAAATATATAAATAATTGATCCATGGACATAACTTTTAATATTAAATTGCATAATGTTATCATGAAAAAATAGCTTTAAACAAGATTCAATTGTGCAAAAATATTATTAGAGAAGCTTCAATCATGAACCTAGATTCACAAATCTTGGAACCAAAGCCGCTAGTGAACTAAGAGATGATATAAGTGCATGATAAAATAAATTTATTAATACTTGAAACACCAAATTTTGGCATAATCATGCTTATTGACCAATTTTGAAGGAGAGAAAATACTTGGAAGGTATTACTTGTCTTAATTTCATAATTAGTTTCTTGATTTCATTAACACTATCCCTCAAGGGAGTAGGCTTAGAACATTGTGTCCTTTGTGATCATTTTTTATTTTCTCTACTAATACATGGACTAACTTGCTTTTAATCCTATTCTACATTTTTTGTATACCTGATGGGATTACATATCTCATGTACCATCTATCTTTCCAATTGTGCATTCAGACCATCTTTTCAAGTTGTTTTGCTCTCTTTTTCTTCTAATTTACATGTCTCTTATCTTTTTAACCAAACAACGAGATCTCCCTATAAATTATGAATTCATCCTAAACATTAGTGAGATCACTCTACAAAACAATAGGATCACCTTAAGAAATAGTGAGATCATGCATGCAAATGATGAGATTGATTGTTGTCATTTTTATATTCTCTATGTGTTTTTATAGATCAATGAGATCGACCTAAGTATTAGTGATGTCAACCTATGGAATGGCAAGGTTGATTAAACATCAATGAGATCATCCTAGACTAAACTAGAAGTAAAATTGCCTTGTGAAATGGTAGAATCACCTTGTGGAATGATGATATCACTCTATATAAAGGTGAGATCATCCTATATCAAAAATTGAGAGAGTTAAAATAACAAGTTTAAAGTTCTTTTTGATATCCTAACCCCTCTTTTAGACTACTAACACTTTGTTTTCTAGGATTAAGACACTTCACTAGTTTACTTTTTTTAACAACAAAGGAAAATTTTAATCACATTTTAATTTGGGATTAAAATGAACAATAATCATAGCTTAGGACTCTTAAGAGTCATTAATTTTTTTGTTTATTTGTTGGTTAAACTAGTTTCAAAGTTTTTTGACTTGATTATTATTTGTGAAAATCAAGCTTAGCACGTATGCTCCCCCTGTCTCCTTTAAGGAACTTAAGTGATCCAAAAGTGCTTTACTTATTGATTTTTTCACTTATCCTAAGCATAAAAGTAATGTCAAAAAGGCACTCCCTAAGATTTGATTGACTTGGGTAATCCCAAACTGACTTTTAAAGTCCCTTCATATTCTTATTTCTTGCATCTTGGCTAATGGGTGGGATTTCAACACATCCCCATAAGTTATTTATGGAATCATTCACCTAATAATTCATATCCCAACATAATTTCAACCCCATTCCATAGTGGGGTATACAAATAATGCCAGTGAATTATTGGGATGGTAGTTTTAATGGTTAAACTACCTCTGTTAATGATTATTGCCCTTAGAATAATGGCCTAATATGGACATCACACTACACTAAGCAATTGATATATGTAGTGGTTATAAAAATGATTTTTTTTTTAAACAATTGATTATATTGGATCCAAATTATGTGTTACACCATAATTTTAATCACTTATGATACCATTTTTTAGATAAACATAATTTATCGTGGAGTGCTAGGGAAAGTAACCCAAAGTTTCATGTCATCTTATGATGTATTAAGAGAAGATGGGGCCTAAAAACCTTAATTTTCATGTGCATATAAATTTATTATATTAACAAATTATTTCATCTAAAGAAGGATTATATTGATGGAGTACAAGAGTAACAAACAACCTTGTTAGTTTCTAGTATAAGACATACACTTTGGTGTTTTCTTGTTCCTATTTAATTTCATTGTATTTTGAGTCTATAAACTATTTGTGTGTGTACCAAAACATGTCCAAAAACCAAAAACAAGATATACACTATTTATTTTGAATAAAGAGGCATTACACTAGTCAAATAAATTAAAAACATTTTATCCTTATTCAAAAAATTATTACATTATTTGTGTTTTTATTTCCAAAAAGTGTCATTATATTGTTCATTTGAGTCTAGCCTATTAACCACTTGAAAATAAAAAGTCATTTTAGCCCAAATTTGAATTTTTACCTTTATAAGTTCTAATCCAAAATAGGATTGGTCTATGCTGGAGTCTTACCTACAACTTGGGCTTGGGTGGTCCACCTTTTGTTCTTTGTTTGAGTAATTTGGGTGAAATTTTTTATTTAGTTTGAAGGCCATTATCTAGACATTTCCAATTCTATTCTTATTTTAACTTAGGTCATCTTGCATTCACTCATGCTCTAAGTTATTGAACCCTTTGAATTTATTTTCCATGTGCCACCATTATATTGCCCATTCATTTTGGGTTTTATAATTAGGATTTCTTGTGTTAATTCATATCTTAAATTTGTTTGTTTATATCCTAAGTTTCTTAATCTAAAAATTATTCTTATAATTTTTATAATTATGACCTACCATAGTCATACTTAAATTTTTATGGTATTAACATACTTTGAACTTAGGTTTTCTTATACTAGCATGCACCCTAAGCTCCAAGGTTGTTCTACCCTCTTCTAATTTGTTGATTTCAATGACCAAAGGTAAAGTATTGTCATTAATTCTTTCTTATAATGTCGTGGCATTATTCCATTCCTTTATAACTATTGAGATGAATTCAAATTGTATTTATTTGATCAAAAATCCCAAAACACCTGTTAAATGTTTGTGAACCAAAATTCAAAAACTTCACAAACATAGAAAACCATATTCAAACATGAAAATGTGTAATCTTAGTGGGGTCTATTATGGACCTGATTATAAGGATTAACATTATTATAGTGGATAAGAACACTCCATCATGTTTGACGATATCCTAATAATTGTAGGATCTAAACATGATTATTTTGAACAACAACCTATAGAGGAAAAAATTGAACCTCTCCTCAAGTTAATATAATCAAGAGCTAAAATACTACCAAATTTCCCAATGGAATAATTACAAATGCTTGTTTGAATATAGGATCAATAACTAAGCAAACTCTTACTCATGTCAAAAAATCTAATGTTTCTTTTGTTAGAAAGGGGAAAGAACCACTGTGGAGTCCTCCCTAATTAATTAAGATTTTTATACCAAGATTCAATATATTAGCCAATGGTATGATGACCAAATTGTCATAGACCTAATATATTTTTTAGTTGTAACTTCAATCAATAATACCACTTTTAGGGAACAAAAACAAATGTTAGACCAAACATAACAAGCCTTAGTCAATCCAACATATGATGTGAACTTTGTGGCTTCTCTTGAATATAACAAACCTATAGATACTTTGAAAAAAATTCCACTTGATATGGATCATACTTTATTTAACCATCAGGAGACTCTTCCCTTTTCACAACAACAAGTTATTAAGGATTCATCATAGATTGGGGGTGTTTTAAAAAACATTTTACCAAGCTCTAACCAAATGTAATAAGCTCCCCTTACCAACCAAAAATATTAATTCCATTTATTAAACTAAAAACAATTACCCTACATTCAATAAGTTTCCTATAGCTCCTAGGAACAGATTCCTAGGAATCAATATAAAGCATCTAGGAATCTATAAAAAAAATTTGAACCAAGAATGTCAGACTTACTGAAATCAAGTGTAAAACAAAACCACAATTCTAGACATAGGGTTGATATCCCTAATATGACCATGTAGGTGGGGAATATTCCTACCAAAAAAATTATATTCCACTAAAAATGCACTAAACATGAAAGAGTGGAATTTGATTAAAGAAATAGTCTTGAAGCTTGAGATAGGCAACTAAATTAATAAATACAAGTTTAATGAGATATTTCCTTATCTATTTTATTTAAGAATTATTCAAGTCCCCTTTCCACCTCATTTTGAGGCACCCATGTTTGATAAATACAAAGGGAAGGGTGACCCTCAATAAAATATTCAACCTTTTTTCATGTTATGCCAAGAGGTAGCCTACAATATTGTTTATTTGCTCTACTTTTTTCCACACATTTTGGATGGATAAGCTCTAGATTGGCTCCTCAAATTACCTAAGGGATCAATGAAAGATTGGAATGATCTATTATAAAAAAATTAACCATTTATCTTACAACATTGATCATGAGTTTTGTAATTTTCATCATGTTATTGTCCATGCCATTTATTAATGTGCACAATTGAGACATATTATTTAGGACCTAATTTAAAGTGGATAAATTGAGGTGAAATAAATAGTGCAAAACACCTATCAAGATATGGGAATTTATAAAGACCCATTTCCTAAACACAATTATGAATAATAGATGAATAATTAGAATTAAGGTCAGGTTCAATGTCAGTAAAGACAAGGTTAGAAGCCTAATGAACATAGTCATAATCAAAATCATAATACCCAAGCTAATAACCTAGGATAAAATACTATGTTTTACAATTATAATAATACCATGGGACATATTTCTAGTAATCACATCACCACCATTACAATCAAAACCCATGAACCATCCAACATTACTCAAAGCATTACTCCCTCCATTTTAGGGTTGATACCTTCTTCTTCAAGTACCACTATACCAAGTTCAAACAATTCTATTGTGCCTCAGTTTATGTGGGTTAGTATTTATATACCACCATCCCATTATTTTAATTGTAATGACTCCTTTCTGACTCAAAATTATGTAATTGAAAATATATGCTCACGAGTTACCCTCCAAGGCCCTTTACCTTCTTCAAACACTGAGCCAAATTTGAACCCTTTGCCTTATAATTCTTATAATTATAATGATTCCTCATTATCTCAATATTTCATAATCACAACTAGATGCTCACAAGTTACCATTTAAGTCCCTTTTCCTTCTTCCAAAACTAAACCAAATTTGAACCTTGTGCCTTCTAATCTAAAACTAAACATTGTACCATCTAAGGCCAAACCCTCTCATCCTACCATTGAGAATCCATTAGTATTTAGGACTAACTAAGTAGACCTTTTACAAAAATTTCTATCTTAAATCTCTTACATACATCAAAATTTCACAAGACCATAATAAATGGCTTCTTATAATAGTCCACTATTCCCAAAGTCATTAACCATACCCAATTTCAAATAATTATGGGCATCTATCTTTGAGTGATCAAATTACATTTGATCAATGAGATATGTCTTCCCTTGGTCCTAGTAATAATAACCCCTTGTGTATTGAGGTCATTATCACTCACCATAAGATCAAGCAAGTTATTATAGACAATGGTTTAGGGATGAATATAGTGTCACTAAATTTAGTAAATCATAGGGATATATCTCCAAGGATATTTATCTTGAAATAATCATGATCAAAGTGTATGACAATTATAAAAGAGAGTTTTTAGGGACTATTTGCTTGTTAATCATTGTTGGAAATGTAACCCATTATAATCTGTGCCATGTTATAGACATTTGATTACCTTATAATGTACCTATTAGTTGTCCTTGGATCCATGAAGTTTGATTCGTACCTTTTACCTTACATCAGTGCCTCAAGTTCCCACATTCAAGAATTGAGGTCATTTTTTATGTTGATCTATAGCCATACTAATATTTTAAACACCTAGAGGTTGAATACATAAATTATAACAATTACCATAGTTCTAAATTTGTATCCAAGAAAAAAAGCAATAGTTTTTGAACCACCTCAATATAAGTATATCAATCCTAGTGATCTTGATTCCACTTCACCTGATTCATTTTTTGTATCTTTTACTATTGAGGGTACCCACATTTCCACATACCATTTGAAATATTCTTTTCATATTGTAAAATTTCCCAAATCTCCCAAATCCTATGGCATACCTAAACCTTCCCAAATCCCTTGTAGGCCCAACATGATTTGGCATAAAAAACACATGAAAAAATAACCAATGTTATTTGTACCAACCACTTCACCAATTAGGATTAGGAATCCTTCACTAAAGGAGATTAGTTATATGTTGATGACATCACCAATTATTGTTATAATCCTAATTACCCTATCCATAATTGAATTATGGATGTTTAGCTTCTGAAGGTAAAGGCCTAGGGCCACATGAGTAAGGTATTCTAGAACCTCTATTTGCTGACAAACCTAGTATAAACCAAAGTCTTAGATTTATATTTCTTGGAGGTGACCTGATGCATTTTGATAGTGATTCATATTTATCTAATAATGAATAAAATCTTAGTAATGACACAACATCCCATTATAATGTTTATAATGAGCTAGTCAAAATTGACTTATTTGACTCCAATTCTATTATGACTATCACAACCCATTATCTAGTTACCCTTTACCATAATAACCTTATATATTAGGACCAAAATATTCTATTATATGCCTTAATGATTTTTAAAATGAGGAATCTATTACTAAGTACATGATCCTTAGATATGGATTTCCATCTGGAGATCACCAACAAGGATTCAATTTCTCATTAGACCTTGCTACCTGCTTTAGAGAGCATGCAAACTTTATCGGTCATACAAAAGATAAAAATAAAGATATTCAAGTGAAAACCTATTTGAGGCACTCATTTATTAGGGAAAAAGTAAAGATAAAGACAAGGCCTTAAGTGAAAAACTATTTTAGGTAATCTTAGGTAGGGAAGTTTGATCATCTCCATAGGAAGTGGAGTGTCCACCAAGTCCAATCTCTATAACTAGTGTTATTAGAACCTTTGAACAACATAAATCCTTTGAGAATATTACTCTAAAATTCCTAGATAAAATTGTCAATTGGCCTACCATAACTAGCAGACATAGATTCCTCTCATTATGATGAGCTTTGGGACTCAAAACCAATCGCTAAAGAAGGAGATCAATATCAAACATTTCCCACTATTTTAGAGGATGGTTCCACACTCTTAGTAGAGAATATAACTAAAGCAAACCTAGGAACCTATGAAGATCTTGAGATTGTTTATCTATGAGCATACCTTAATCATGAAGAGTGTGACTATATTATAATTATTATGAGGGATTTTATTGATATAATCACATTGGCTTACTCAGACATGCTAGGCCTAGACCCTGCCTTGGTCATGTAATACCTTGTAGTACATCTATATACTAAGTTGATCAAGTATAAATTGAGAAAAATGCACTCACCCATTATTATATTAGTAAATAAGGAACTATAAAAATTATTGAGAGATGGCTTCATCAAACCACTAGACTATTCAGAATGGATATCAAATATAGTCCCAATAAGCAAAAAACCACATGGCATACACATTTATATTGGTTTTTTAGATATCAATAAATTTTGTCTTAAAGATGATTTCCCTCTACCTAACATGAACATGATTGTCAAATAAATTTATAGGTATGAGATATTTTACCTCCTAAATGGATTCTTTGAGTACAACTAGATTAACATATCCCTAGAGGACCAACACAAAATTATGTGCACAATACCATGGGGAACATTATGTTACCAAGTCATGCCTTTTGGATTGAATAATTTTGGTGCCACATATCAACATGAAATGACTATCATATTCCATGACATGATGCATGATATAGTTGATATATTATGTTGATGACATTCTAGCAAAATCAAGAACCTGTGATGAAAACCCTAACATTTTGTGAAGAATATTTGAGAGACTTCACAAGTACAATTTTCATATTAATATTAAGAAGTGCATCTTTGGCATCACTCTGATAAAATTTATTGAATTAATTTAATCACAAATAGGTATTGAAGTGTATCCTACTAAGGTCAAATACATCACATAAATTCCTCCACCTTCCAATCTCAAACAACTCTATAGCTATAGGGTAAAATTCAATTTATTCATAGGTTCATTTCATAAATGGAATACAAGTGTCATATTTTTATACGTGTATTGAAGAAAGGTGTCAAATTTTAATGGTATATTGAATGTCACAAATCATTTATGAAACTCAAGACATACTTAGCTAACCCATCAATTTTGAGTTTTCTAACATTTGGATAGCCCTTACTTCTTTATTTATCAACCATAGAAAATACCCTAAGGGAAATCTTAGTCAAACATGATGAACAAGGTAAGGAACATGCATTATATTATTTTAGCTAGATAATTATATCATATGAGCATAGTTATATACCTATGAATAAATATTTTTTGTTAATGGTGTTTGCTTCCCAAACATTTTAACACTACATATTAAATAATAAAACTATTGTCATTCCTAAGGTGGACACTTAAATATTTATTATCCAATGCAAATATTATAGGCTACATGGATTAACGGGTCATGTTATTGAGTGAACTTGATGTTGAGTACTAGAATAAAGAAACTATTAAGGGATATGTCATTACAAATCAACTTGTTTAATATCCTATTATAAATAATCAACCACTCATGTTTTATTTCCTACATGGTTCTATCATGATGATAGAAGTAGTGGATTGTGAACTTGAACAATGGAAATTATACTTTGATGGCTCCTTCACTTCACATGGATCTTGATCCATAATTTTACTAGTTACACCATAAGGGGACCTCATTCCCAAGCCATTTGATATTAGTTTCAACTGTGCCAATAATATGTCCAAGTATGAATCCCTTATTACAATACTTCATCTTGAAATAAAATAGGATATATAAAAATTAATGGTTTATGGAAATTCTCAATTAATCATTAATCAGACCACAAACTAGTATCATTCTCAAGATGAAAATTTTGTAACCTATAAGATAATTGTAGAGAATCTCAATTCACATTTCAAGTTCCTACAATTTGAATAGGTACCATGGGCCAATAATAGATCAACTAATGCAATATAAATAATTAGGTCCATGGTACAAGTTACCAATGATTTCAAAGAGTATCAGTTTCTCATCGAGAACCTTCTACAACCTACTCATGTATTTATATATTTAGAGAGGGTTTGTAAACTTATTGGTCCCAATATCCCACCTAAACCTCCTTTATACTAAGACATTTATAATTATTTTCATGACCAAATTATTCATCCTGACATTTCACACAATTTCTATAAAATATTCCTTCATTGTCTAATCCATTATACCCTAATTAGAAACAAACTTTATTGTAAGGGTTATGATGGAAATATTTTTAATTATTTATCTTTGGGAGAATCAATGTTAGTGATTAAATAGGTCTATAAGGAATATTTTAGGCCCATAATAATGGTGTATTCCTAACTAATAAAATCCTTAAAACAAGTTACTATTAGCCCAAGATGGAAACACATTCTTACAATTATGTCAGGACCTGTGTTTCCTGCCAATAACATGGAAATTTTATACATACACCTTCCTTGCCTCTACAACCAATCACCATACCATGGCCATTTTATAAATGGGGTATTAATCCCATCAAGAAAATAAACTCAATATATTCTAATGGACACAAACACATTCTTAATACTATGGACTATTTTACTAAGTGGATCAAGGTAACTCCTCTCACTTACATAACCTAGAAGTATATTTCCAAGTTTATCCATTACCATATCACCTATCATTATTGTATCATAGCTTGAATTATATCAAATAATGGTGGTTTATTTGTGAAAAATGATGTTAAATCCCATTGTACCATGCTAAAAAATAAACACAATAATTTTACACCATATAAACCATAAGGCAATGATCAGATGAGATGTATAACAAAACCATTATTGAAATCCTTAATAAGATTATCAATGACATTGGACATAAATTTCACTTTAAAATATTTATCTCCCTCTCTTATTATCATAATAATCATCATACCCCTATAAGATCCACTACATATTCCTTAGTGTTATCACAAAGGCTATTATCTCAATCAAAGTCAAGCTACCTTCATTGCAAGTATCTTTGAATAAAATTGTTGATGATGAATACTATAGAGTTTATATGTTGTGAGATCTCAAAATTATTGATGGAAAGTCTTTGGATGCCTTGGAAAACTTAATAGCATATCAGAATAAGTTTCATCATAGTTATAACAAACATATTCTCCTTTAGGATTTTGAAGTTGGTGACTTGGTCCTAAAAGAGAATCAAAAGAACACTAATGTTGAACACAATAAGAAAAGTAAATTCAAACCCAATTAGTATAGATCATAAATGGTTACAACAAACTATAGATTAGGGGCATATGCATTGGCTATTCTAATAGGTGAAGAGCTCTTAGAAACCATGAACATTGTACATCTCAAGCATTTCTATGATTGGAAACCTTTTTTTAACCATTGTCTAAAAGAGCCCTTACTTGGGGAAAAACTATTCTAAAGTTGATTATTATTCCATTATATTTTTGGACCATTGTAACTAGGACCATTATACCCTATATTCCATACCATTGTACCCTATATCATTTCACTTTGGACCATTGTAACCTAAACCATTTATATTCCATTATACCTTGACCAATTTTACTTTTACCTAGATCATTATAACCTAGACCATTATACCCAATACCAATTATGGTCTTGATTATGATCACTGGTATTCTACACACATTCAAATAACATTATATGAAGTAGTTTATCTTGATAAGTATCTATAGCTTCTTTTACAAATAAGTGTACTAGGTATGTTAGCACATGGTTTTTGCCTACTAGATGGTTCCTTGGGACTTATTTAACACTATGTATTATTGTACCCAACATCCCCCTTCTTTCCATAGGAAATGGGGATTCACCTTATTTTGGATTATAGTCTTGACTTTGAGCTCCTTTCTATGTGTTTTTGAAAAATTCTAGGAAAAGACTGACTATTGGCCTCTCATACTTTGGAAAGATGAAATTGGTGATGTGTTTTCGTAAATTATCTTGATAATTATTTTTAAATTATTCTATTGGGTATTTTTGTCCATTATCTCTTTCAAGACTTATGCAATTTGTCATTTTGGACTTATTTATTTTGGACTTATTTGTTTTGGACTTATTTGTTTTGGAATTATTTATTTTGAACTTATTTTATCATACTTTTTTTTTCAACCATTTTTATCGACAAAATGACCCTTCAGAATTTTTGCAGTTGCCCTTTGGCCTTTTTTTTGTGGTCATTTTGCTCGATAGAATGAACCTTAAGATTTTTTTTAGTTGTTCTTCATCTTTTTTTTAGCTTTTTTCCTGACAAAATTTACCTTTAGCCCTTTTTAAAATGACCATTCAAACCTAATGCACTTACCCATTAGGACTTTGATCTCGGGCATTATGCCCAATAAGCCTATCCTTTGATACTTTTGTCTTGGACTAATTATTTCACACCTTTTGCCCCAGACCAATTCCTATTTAAGTTGTGTTTCAGATATTTTTTTCAATAAAAATTAGGTCTTCAAGATTTTTGTTGTGGGTTTTTGTAAAGATTGACCCCTGATAAAAAGACTAAAATAATTCCCCTACACAAAATGGCTAAAATAATACCATACTACCAAGATCAATAGACCAAAAATCTCATGGAATTTCCAAGTGGCATCCTTGCTTAGAGAGAATTTTATTATGTTTTGAGCTTAATTTAAGATTTTATCCTAGGCATTAATTATATTATATTAATACAACTAAGACCTTAAGCTAGAATCCTTATGCATGGTCTTTTATATTAACTTATGTTCTTTATTTTATTCCTAAAAATCTAACAAACTACAATACCTTAGGCCTAGTTGATCCAACAAAGAAAGAGAAATTGTTGAAAATTAAAAAGACCTATTGAGCCCCATGAGGATTATAAGTGTCACCATTGTGAGAGCCTAGTATAGAGATATAATGACCCATATGAAGAAGTATCAATAGTTAAGATCTTAGAGAAGCCTTGAGTAGCTACCACATGAGTAGAGTGAACCAAGAAATGAAAAGTGTTGAGCTCACATGGAGTTAAGTCAATTTGATAGTCGTATGGATGTCTTTAACATTCATGTGAATGTTGGAATTAAGGTCAATAATAAAACATTATGGGATTAAATTATAATGGTCACATGGAAATTATTGATGGTCATGAGGATGTCATTAATGGTCATGTGGACATTAAATTTAAGCTCATAAATTAGCTATTTAGATTCAAATGTTAATGGGCCTAATAAGATCAACAGTAAATGTTAATTTTGGAATAAGCAAATTGATAGTGTGAGTCGATAGAGCACTTTTCAAAGATCTAGGACATAATTAAGTATTAATGTGTGTCTTAAAAATATCAATAGTCACACTTTTAGAGTTAAAAAAATATAATGGCATGGCCACATGGATAGAATATGTAGAAATTTTTAACACTTGGGTTATATTTATCAATAGCCATTGGGTCTCATAGGTAAAGTTGAATTAAGAATATGAGCATGCATGGTTATCAAATATATAATTGAAGATCTAGCATAAGCTATAGTTATAATGGTAAAATATGAAATGCATAGTTTAGTAAGATTAGTCATAACCAACATAAGTGTCACTAGTTATCAAGCATTGGCAAAAGTGACACTTGTCTTGGACCTTTTTCTGAGTTTCATTTGAAGTCAACTAATCTAAAATATCAATAGGTTGTTCTCATAACCTATAAAAGGAGGCATTTGCAATTTTGGGAAAATGGTGTATATATTTTTAGTTTACATATAGTTCAAGTTAAAATTTTAAAATATCCTTTGTTTTTATACACATGAACATGTTGCATAGCTCTTTCAAAGGCTAATTTATAACTATAAGTGGAATTTTATAAATTTTTGGACTACAGTTAGAACTCAAATTCTAAATATCACATGTAATGACCTTGCATGAGCTTGGAGGATAAGGTGAACCCTTCTCAAGGTCTATATAAACAATTATAATCCAACTTGGATTCTTTAAAAAAAATTGAATACATAAACAACATCAATTTTCATCATTCATGAATGTGTTTATGTATTTTTTTTCCAATTTATATGTAATTAGTTGTTACTTTCTATGGTTATATGTTTCAATAATCTTTAGTGTGCAATAGCTATAAACAAATTCTTAATTATTTTTATTGATGTACTGATGTCTGGATATGCAATAGTTGTTGAGAGATTGGTAAACTATATTGGTTAATATAGTCAGGTTATTTGATTCATAATTTTAATTGTGTACTAGTGCTTTATTTGATGTAGTTTTCTCTGTGTGTGTCAAATATGCCTTAGATACTTTGCTATCTCAAGCCATAATCTCCTAAGTAAGAGTGTGTAATTGCTACCCTAAAAGGAACAACTATTGTTTGAGGTCTATGAATTTCCTACATCAGTATCTCCTTATATTTATTAATTATGTTTAATTGTGTGTATGAAATTGATACTAGAAATAATCATAGGTTTTGAGAGCATAGATCTATTTAGAAACCAAACAAATAAGTAGTTCTTAAAAGTTATAAAGCCTTCTTTTCTACCTTACCCTTCCCTCCTTTTTTGAATTTGTTTTGAGACCTACCCACTTTAGATTAGAATCCAACCATCCATCTAAATCACATAGAGATTCACTACCTTTTAGGAACCACACCTCCATCTAAAAAACTTTGTCAACAACCTACATGGTCTACCATCTATTCCATCAATAGGTTGTCAAAGACCACATACTTACAACTCATGCCCTAGAGTGGAGTTTACCTCTATTGAGATATTGAAATGTTAGAGGCTACCTCATTATGTTATGGTGTGAATAAAAACCACATCAATAAAAATTGGTGTTAGAAGGAGAGATAACACCCTTGATAATAATAGTTATTCTTTGCATAGAGTTGCACTAGAGTCACCCAAGAGAGTGACTAAATCTAATTCCCAAGCTAGTTTTTAAGTCTCACCCTTGGCATATCATTAGAGACATATAATAGTGCCAATGGCCCTATTTCTAAATAATCCACCTCCAAGGACTCTTTCTCTAGTATGTAATCCTTTACTTGTTAACCAACTAATGGCTCAACCTTGGTTAGTTATATTTTCTATTTTCATCCCTAGAGACATGCATAACTTACCTTGGAATCTTGAAAGGTACTTACCATCCTTTTCTCCTATGTAATCAAAGATAATAGAGGAATATATCCAATCTTTTAAGGTTGTATTAAGGCTAATGAACATTATCCATGAGGATGTTTCATGTAGATTATTCACTTTTACTTTTATAGATGCTACTTATGATTGGTATTTAAATCTACCAAAAAAATCTATCACTTCTTGGGATGAGTTTCAAATGTATTTTCTTGCATAGTTTGGATAGGTTATCAACCCTAGTCTAGTATACCAATGCTTTATCAGTATGAAGAGAGAGCCTAATGAGCCTATCTAACTTTTCAATTCAATGTTTTATAAGATGTACAACTAGTTAACCCAAATATATAAACCAGATGAGCCATTAATGTTAGAAATGTATAAGAGTATCCTAGACCCAATCACTATCATGTTCCTAAGAAGAGCAATTACTACCAAAAATTTGGCATTAGTATATGAAAAGGCTATTAATATAAACAAGTATCTCATTCCTTAGATTCTTAGAGCACCTAATGTCGACAATGGATTTCTATCACTCAATCTAATACCATACGTGAAGCAGAATTTTCTTGCATTCAATCAAAATCAATTATACTCACTACCTCCACTGACATAAACAACATAGCTAAATTTTAGCTTTTTGAACAATCATAAGATAGGCAATGGTTATCAATAGAATCAATAATTAGCTTCACTTACCACTACTATTTTATAAGGTATAGATTCTACAAATTCAAAACTAGATTCTATCCAAAAGTTAGTTTAAAATTTGAGCAATGACTTATTAAATAAGCAAATGAAGATGGGAAATGTAAATGCCCCAATTGGTAATAAAAATACTAGATTCCTAAGATATAAAAAAACTATTTAACATACTTGAGTAGCCTAACAAGCTTCCATAGATCAACATGGTAGAAATGGCTCTTCCCCATTAGTTTATAATTCACAATACCTCTCATCATGGTGATGTTGATTGTGTCAAATTTTGTGTAGTGTTAAAAATATTTCAAAGAGTAGTCATGCAGTACTAGATGAACAATCCACTAGAATCTCACTAGTATCTTAGCTCTTTAAGTATTGATATGTTATTCAAAACTCATGAGTTTCCCTTCTTAGATGAAGATGATAATAAAATTGTCATGTTCCCTTTTGAGTTGACATGTTCAGAGTTGAGGATTAGCCTATTATGCGACCCTCGTACGCTGATAGGATGAATAGAGGGTCATGATGGAGATTGGCTTGGCTATGATTAGCAGAATTCCTACAGTTGGCTTTCGTTCGGGCTCTTTCGGACATGAATTAAGGGAGATATTAATATTTGATTGATTTAATCAAATATTAATTATTTGGTCTAATTTTAATTAATTATTAATTATTAATTATTTGGTCTAATTTTAATTAATTATTAATTATTAATTATTTGGTCTAATTTTAAGACCCTAATTCTAATTTAAGGAGCCTAAGTTCTAATTTGAGGAACTCTAATTTAAGAACCCCAAGTTCTAATTTAAGGAAATCTAATTTTAGCAAGCACACCTTTCGAGGGTATAAGGATTTCTCATGGGGGGAGAGTTTGTATTCATGATTGATTATTGATATTGAGTTTTGCTAAGAATTCTTCTGTGAAGACTGAGCCAAGGGTTCCAAGATTCCATTTGCATTGAAGAACGTCAACTCTTCATTGTGTGCGATTCAGAGGTTGTGAGAGATCAACCGATCTATTGCCAATTTGAGAGATAGCTTCATACAGAAGTCATCACAGAGGTTTACAGGTTTGAGAGATAACTTCACACAGAAGTTATCACATGTATTACAGGGATTTATTTTATTAAGTTTTGATTCAGGTTATTGATTCAGATATTGCACAGATAAAGATCTTCTATATTAGAGCCATCCCAGATTTGTAAAAGATCAGGTTTTGAGACAATATTTGTATTCTTTTATATGTGTGCCAGAGATTCATTATTGTAATCATTCTGAAGAATAATAAGAGTACTGATTTGCCAAATAAGAAATTGTATTGTGGTAATCTGTATTTGAATTGATATTCTGCAAGTTTGTATCCAGATCAGAGCTTTTATTGTAGATAAAGAGCCCCTAAGTAAGGGACATCACAGTGGTATCAGAGCTTTTGTGTAGAAAAAAAGAGGCCCTAAGTAAGGGACATTACAGTGGTATAAGAGCCAAATTCCTGCCATCCTGTTGGGCACATCAGAGCTAATGTCTTGCCATCCTGTTGGGTAGTTTGGGTAGATTGAAACAGCGGAGTATCCATGATGTCTTCAAGTACTCAGAAACAGTGGGACAAGGATATGAAGAAGTTGAAACAAAGTTTGAATATGTTGGCTGAAACTCAGAGGAGGATGAATGAAATTCTTTTAGATCCTACATTTGAAGACAAATTAGTACGGTATATGGCATCCATTCGAAAAAGGTCCACATCACAAAACATCAAGGAGGAGAAACAAGAGGTCTCTACAGGGGTTGAGGGCAGCCCTACACCAGTTGTTAGACATGTTGATTTGACTCAAGAGGATATGAGGGCAGCCATGGGGAATGAGTTGTCTATATCATCTTTGCAAGAAGTTTCACTTGAGACTTCTACATTAGATACTAGCCTAGAGCATGCTAATGATACGGATAATAAGAGTGGATTCTTTGCATGATCATATTGCTCCTTCATCTTCACATCAAGAACATCAAACTTGGACGGATATGGAAAGGACCCAAAATTTATGTGATATGTGGTCACAAAAGGCCAAGGAGGCTAGATTAGTGGCTGCCAATGCGAGACAGCATCTTCAAAACATAAGGAGACAGAAAGGAGTTACAGCAGGGTCTTCTTGTGGTGACTTATAGCGAGATCTACAAGAGTCGCAATTTCAGTTAGAGGAGGTGACCGTGGAGTTAGATCATTTGCGGTCTTCACTAGCCCTAGACCCAGTTCATTTGTATAGTGAGGTGGTTGGTGGTGAGTACGTCCCTGCAGTTGTTGCTGAGGAACATATTGTTGGAGCTGACACACGTGCAAGATTTGGCAGTACCCGGTCTTGATGAGTTTGAGATACCGGTGGAGTCAAGTCCCCAGATTGATTCTTCTCACACAGATGATAGTGTGGCATAGTTGATTATGCCACCTTTACAGAGGGATCAGTTGTGGTATACAGGGGAATATGTTGATGCTTCCTCTTATAATTTTTATTCCACTGAACTGCTCATGGAGTATTTGTTGGATAGTGCAGGGGTTCATCTGGATTCACATAGGGTGACAGAAGGTGTTCTCATCTGAGGTACTGGTGCTATTAACAGATTGGGTGGAGAGATTATAGGGATCCTATCTACTAGGCTACCTCACAAGGATTTTAAGGTGGGGTATGCTCATTATTTTTCTTTTGACCCAGAGTTAGATGATTTGATTTCACGCAAGTGTGGATCGGATCCAGTTTCTTACCATCCATTATGGGATGGCTTGGCACCAACTTTTGTAGATGGAATTGGTAGAAGTAAGTTACACCGGCTGTAGTATCGACACATCTAGGGCAGTTGTGATTTTAGAGATTGGTTGAGTTGCATTCACCAGTTTGATTTTGGATTCCTCTTTGTTCCATTTTAGAGGATATTGCAAGAGTGGATTACACTATGTTGAATGACCATAGTGTAGATCATGACTACATTTGGGATCTAGGGAAATTTTTTTTCATACCTCATTTTTTGTTTACTAGTAAATTTGTTGTAGAAATTTCAGATATGAACCAAGAAACTCAAAAAAATCCACAAGTATAGAAGTACAGTGATATTGCATGAGTGAGCATCTCCAACAACAGTTTTATAGGAAATCTTCCTCCGCAGATCTGTCAACGGGGAATGTTGCAGCTTTTTGTAATCAATCGCAACAATTTTTTAGGTCTGATACCCTCGACTCTCAAGGATTACAAGAGCTTGGTTAGGGTTCAGCTGGAGCAAAATCCACTGAATGGAAGCATAGCAGAGGCTTTTGGAGAATATCCTAGCTTGTCATACCTAGATTTTAGTTTTAATAATCTTTATGGTGAAATTCCATCGGATTTAGGTAAGTACCAAAACCTCACTGTGTTAGGAATGTCCCAAAATTATTTAACGAGGATAATTCCTCTGGAGATTACTGGGCTGAAGAAGCTCAAGAAGCTTAATATCTCAAAAAATTACTTAAGAGGAGGCATTCCACCACAGATTGGAAAATTAAGCACACTGATTGTGCTTGATATTAGCAAGAATGAGCTCACAGGGATGATACCAGTACAGCTCGGGAGCTTAACCGCGCTGGAAAATTTAGCTTTGGGCAGAAATAATCTTCAGGGTGAAATTCTGTCAGACATCAGAAATTTGCACAAATTGTTGGAGTTACGGCTGGATGGAAATAAGTTGAACAGAGCCATATGGGATCCAGGTGGATGGATTGGGTTGTTGTTCAGAGATTGCTCAGTTTCTATTGACAAGGGAGTCAAGAAGTTCTGGCTAGACCAAGTCACTGGAAAACTATTTTTAATGTTGTCTACAAGAGATTTGGCTATAACTTGGGGAGATGATAATCGATACTGGCATTGGATTTCTCAAGATGACTCCAGTTTCAAAGAAATAGCTGAACTAGTTTCAGTGTGCTGGTTCAAAGTGCAAGGCCAATTCGACTACAAACTTTTGTTTCCTGGTATAGCATATATTGTCTCTGTTAAACTAAAACTCAAGGGATCTGCTAGGAATCATCGACATAGGTGTGGTAGAGTGATTAATGTCTTCTTCAGGGATGATCAACCACCGTATGGATGGGATGGTAAAGCCGTCAAATTTTCAATTACAACTTCTTTTGGACATTTCAGAAATCTACCCAGTTTTTGCAAAATACAGAGAAATATGTTGATGATGAAGGCTACCAGATGACTTCCTTTCGACATGTTGGGGAGGGGGGATGGAGTTTGATGCAGGTGAATTTGTTGAGGAAAAAAAAAAGCAAAAAGCAAAAATAGCAGATGATGATAATGTTTTTATGCCTATTGGTGCTACTCAAATAACTTATGGATGTAACTGCCAACATAAAACAAATGGTACAAAGGATGGATTCAAATCTGAATCTAAACACATTGTAGCAAATAATGATTTTAATACATTGGAAACTAATAAAGATGCCAAAATGAACTTGTGAGAGAAGAAGCTCATAGATCTTAGAGGGAAGCTGTATCTCACGCCTTTGACAACAGTTGGGGATCTTCCTTTCCGAAGATTGTGCAAGCTTTTAGGAGCAGACGTCACTTGTGGTGAAATGGCTATGTGTTCCAATCTTTTGCAGGGACAAGCTTTTGAATGCGCTATGTAATTCTGGTTGTTTTGAGAAAAAATAAAGTGTAATTTACAAGTATCATTCAGCCATTGCTTGAGGGCAAGCAATTTCAGGTGGGGCGGATTATCATGTCCCCTTTTGAGTTGACATGTTCAAAGTTGAGGATTAGCCTATTATGCGACCCTCGTACGCTGATAGGATGAATAGAGGGTCATGATGGAGATTGGCTTGGCTAAGATTAGCAGAATTCCTACAGTTGGCTTTCGTTCGGGCTCTTTCGAACATGAATTAAGGGAGATATTAATATTTGATTGATTTAATCAAATATTAATTATTTGGTCTAATTTTAATTAATTATTAATTATTAATTATTAATTATTTGGTCTAATTTTAATTAATTATTAATTATTAATTATTTGGTCTAATTTTAAGACCCTAATTCTAATTTAAGGAGCCTAAGTTCTAATTTGAGGAATTCTAATTTAAGAACCCCAAGTTCTAATTTAAGGAAATCTAATTTTAGCAAGCACACCTTTGGAGGGTATAAGGGTTTCTCATGGGGGGAGAGTTTGTATTCATGACTGATTATTGATATTGAGTTTTGCTAAGAATTCTTCTGTGAAGACTGAGCCAAGGGTTCTAGGATTCCATTTTCATTGAAGAACGTCAACTCTTCATTGTGTGCGATTCAGAGGTTGTGAGAGATCAGCCGATCTATTGCCAATTTGAGAGATAGCTTCATACAGAAGTTATCACAGAGGTTTACAAGTTTGAGAGATAACTTCACACAGAAGTTATCACATGTATTACAGGGATTTATTTTATTAAGTTTTGATTCAGGTTATTGATTCAGATATTGCACAGATAAAGATCTTCTATATTAGAGCCATCCCAGATTTGTAAAAGATCAGGTTTTGAGACAATATTTGTATTCTTTTATATGCGTGCCAGAGATTCATTATTGTAATCATTCTGAAGAATAATAAGAGTACTGATTTGCCAAATAAGAAATTGTATTGTGGTAATCTGTTTATTTGAATTGATATTCTGCAAGTTTGTATCCAGATCAGAGCTTTTATTGTAGATAAAGAGCCCCTAAGTAAGGGACATCACAGTGGTATCAGAGCTTTTGTGCAGAAAAAAAGAGACCCTAAGTAAGGGACATTACAAAAATAGAACATAATATAGACAAATTTCATGCCTTCTAGTAGTTCTAAAGAGATGCATATAATATAAGGAATAAACAACCACTTATAACATTGTATCCTTCAAATAACATGGTGATTCCTCCTAATACTAATGTATACAATAATCCACCCCCTCCAAAGGGGAAAAATAAACCGCAAAGCAAGGAAGAACCAAGTAGAGGATGATACAACATTGTAGATGATATGAAAAATATCAAGGTGAATATAAATCTTCATGAGTTAGCATAGATCCTTGAATAACAGGAGCTACTATCTAATTCCATTACTAGAAAGGATCCTATGGAAAGAGCTAAAACATCTATAGATAAATAAAAAGTTGGTAACATGAACATCATCTATAAGAGCAAGACAAAAGTTCCACCCTTTCTAATGAGTATCTGAGCATTTAATAATAACATTATTAATTGTTTAGTTGATTTTGGAGCATCTACAACTGTCATGCCCACATCCATATGTCAAAATCTAGGTCTCACTTGGAGTCTCTCAAAGAGAATAGGTTCACAACTGAATAAAATAGTATTACCAATATTTAGAGAATTGACTAATGTGTGTATTAAAGTATCATACGAACCATGAGTCTAGATGATAATTCATATTCTAGTGGTATACATACCAAAAGGTTATGAACTATTTTTTAGTAGGGATTGGTCTAAAACACTCAATAGATATATCTCTATAGACTTCTCTCATATCTACCTACCATGGAGAGGAATTAAAAATCAAATTAGAATTGATAGAGTTAAGAATGTAGTATCCCATTATATAATATAATGTTAAGAATGAATAGGTAAAGTATGAGTTTCCAAACCTTGGTATTTATACTTTTACTACTCAAAATCAAGTACAAAATCCATAACCTAAAGGCTCTAATCAACTATGGACTCTACACTTTGATGGTGTTAGATCTAAGAAAGGATCAAGTGTGGTAACCAAGATGATTGATCTATAATGTAAAACATTCTTGGTAATATATAGGGTACAATTTCTATGCACTAATAACAAAGCTAAGTATGAGGCTCTAATTCTAGGATTACAATTTTATACTTAAGAATAATGTAAAGTAAATATCAATATTTGGTGACTCAAAGGTAGTGGTCAATTAGGTCAGAAATAAATACTAATGCAAGCTATCTTATTTAAAGAGAAATAGAGCATGAGACTTGATTGAAAGCTTTGAAGCTTTCATCATAGTATCACTTCCTAGAGAGAAAAATCAAGAGGTGGACTCACTAGCTATTTCTTTTACTAATTTGGAGCCATTACAAGAATCTAAGGTCAAAAGTTTCTCTATTAAATTTGTACCATGTTTTTACATTTAGGATAACATATAAAATTTACAAGTCTTTGATGATGATCAATAGATTATTTAATTTTTAAATAATTTATGGGAATTTGAATCCCAAATGATTGATGATAAGGACATTAATCACCTATGTCAAGAGAAATCAGATAAAGAGGGTATTCTTCAGCTCAAAGAGAATATAATTCTAATTGGATTGGTCTCCTTAGAAATATTATTCAACATAATCCTTAATCATATAAGATAATACAAATAAAGATCAATGAAATAAACTTCAGAAGGTAAAATCTAGAAGATGATCATGTCCCACATTATGTTAATAGCATCCTCAGTTGTACCCCACAGGCAAGACAATGAGTGAAGGATTTAATCACTTGATATAAGGACATCATTTCTTGGACATATGAAGACTTGAAACTATATGACCCATAGGTCATTACTCATATAAATCCCTTAAAGCTTGATCATAAGACATTTAGATAGATTCAAATATTGGTCAATCTTATTCTTGAGCCTCTCATTCAGAGAGAAGTGGAGAAGCTGTTAAGCACAAAAATCATCTATCCAGTAATACATTCTACCTGGGTGGCCAATTGGGTCCTAGTAAGAAAGGAGAAAGGTGAGATCATATTATGTATCAATTTTAGGAACCTAAATAAGGCTTATGAAAAGGATAATGATCCCCTACCTTCTCTAGATGATGTGATACAAATAGTAAGTGGTTCTAAAATGATGTCCTTTTTAGATGGATTTTTAGGCTATAATTATGTACTAGTGCAATTTGATGATAGAATGAATATGGTGTTCACTATAAAGTGGGGAAATTATGCATATAAGAGGATTCCATTCAGTCTAATAAATGTAGAAGTAACCTTTCAATGTGCCATGGATCATGACTTCAAAGTACTAATAGGAAAATGCATAATCATCTACATCGATGATCTTATGATATTTTTCAAAGAATTGAAAAGACCACATAAGTCACTTATTGTCCATATTCAAGAGATGAATAAGGTTTGGGGTTTCATTAAACCTAAATAAGATCATATTAAAAGTGACTAAAGGTAAGATTCTGGGGCACATCATCACCAAGGATGGGACCACCATTGATCCAAATAGAATTTATGCAATTTTAAAAATTCAGCCACCAAACAAGAAGAAGGATATTAAATAATTTTTCAAAAATATTAACTTCATAAGGAAGTTCATCTCAAGATTTAAAAAGATTGTTAAACCTCTAAATGTTATTCTTAAGTAAGATGCCAAAATAGATTTGATAGTTGAAAACTGAAGGTCCTTTCAGGACATTAAAGATGTAATATCATAGGCTCCAAAATTAATCAATCCAAATTTTAATAAATTTTTTAATTATATTCATTTTCATTAGAACATATGATTGTATATATAATCACATAAAAGGACAAGATTGAGCATCCAATTGCATTTATGAGCACAAATATAAAATATGTAGAACTAAGGTACTCCATGATTGAAAAATATATTTTTACCCTTATCAAAGCCATGAAGAAGATTTGGCATTAAATTTTGATGAATAAAAACATTGCCATTGTGCTCGATCCTATGGTTGAGCTCACCCTATCATATAATGAACTAGGAGAAAGATGAGGTAAATGAATGGCCAAGTTGTAATAATTTGACATAGAGATCAATATTATAAAGATCATTTAGGGCCAAGGCATTATTAATCTCATGAATGAACTAGATCCATGCATTACCATTGAAGAGGTATGTGAAGCTCAAGTATCTAAAGGAGAGTGGTATATTGATATAATAAAATATTTACTTATAGGAACATATTCCCTAGAGATCAATAGAGAGAGAAAAATATATTTAAAGCTCAAAGTTTCTCTTTACATGATCAAGAAGGGAGTCCTCCCTTATAGAATAAATTTTGAAGGTATCTCAAGTGTGTATCTACAAATGAAGCTAAAGAAATTTTAGATAACCTACATCAGAAGATCGGTAGTGGTCACCTATCTTAGAATACCACAACCTATAATATTTTAAGAATGGGATACTATTGGCCAAAAATATTTATGTATGCTCATAATCATGTTAAAACATTCCATGAATGTCAATCTTTAGCCAAGAGGGAGGTATATGCAATAGTGCCTTTATAGCTAGTTGTTGAAGGAAGTCCATTTTCTTAATGGGGTTTAGACTTAATTGGTGTCATAAACCTAAATTCTTTAGTAGTCCATAAATTTTTAATTACTACTATTGAATAATACACCATATGGATCAAATCCATAACCAAAAATAATTGTAGAGCATAAGATGTGATTCATTTCTTGGAGGAACATATAACAACCAAATTTGGCATGCCTATTTCTCTAGTTTGTGACAATAGATTGGATTTTATATTAGCATAATTTAATGAGTGGGTAAATTATAAATAGATTATTATCAAGTGAGCTTCTAACTATTAACCCCATGGAAATTGACTAGTAGAATCAATAAATAAGAATCTAATTGACGCAATTAAGAAATCAACTAGAGACAAGCCTAAGGACTCACACAATCTATTTAAGTATGATCTTTGGGTAGATCAAACTAGAAACAAGAAATCCCTTAAATATTCACCTTATATATTGGTGTATGGATGCAAGCTAGTGTTCCTGATTATGTTTAATTTACCCACATATTAGTTCATGTAGGACTACATGGAACCAAGTGATAAAGTAGAATCAAGACTACTGGACATAATAGAAATGGAATATTTAAGGAATGGGCCTTATATAAATTTAGAAAACACTAACATGTGGTCAAGTAGTGGTTTTATAAAATAGTAAATGTCAAATCATTTAGGATTTAAGATCTAGTGCTACTTTGGGATAAAGCCCATGAGAAAAAAGGACAACATGACAAGTTTGACCCATTATGGTTTGGACCATATCAAATTTTATAAATCATGGTAAATAATGCATTTCATTTGAAGGACCTCCAAGTAAATGAGATTACATATCCATTAAATAGATAGTTCTTGAAGTAGTACTTCATGGTTGTACCATTTGAAGGAACCCCAAACTAGTGAAGCAGACACATTTAGATGTAAAATTAGATTAGATTTCATTCTTTCTAGACTAGATTATAGTGATTTCTTAAGATATTTTATTGATTTCATAGATTAGTTTACTAATTTTTAGATTAATCTTTCCTAATTTTAGTATTTTGGTTTCTTAGATTAGATTCTTGCTTTCTTAGTTTAGGTTTCCTATTTTCTTAAATTAGTTGTTTATTGCTTTCTCTGACAATTAGAATTATTTTTTCTTAGACTATAACCATGTTTAAATAAAAACCAACTGATCTTATGACTTGAAAAAAGGGTAAAATTAAAATCTTGATACTAGTTTACAGATTAGGTGTATTTCTATATTTTTAAGTCTTTAGGATGAAGGTAGGTAATCATGGATTATTCTGGATGGTGTCACAATTGAATACTTTTACTAGGCATGTGAAAGTTTCTCTCAAAGTGCTTCATATAAATTAAGAATTTTTTCTTGTTTTATTGGATCAAATACACTTATTGCATTAAATACTTGGTTGAAATGGCAATTCTGGGTATAGATGTGGCTGGGAGGGATGTTCTAGTAATGATTTATTTTATGATTATACCAACTCATTAAGGTTCTAGCTCTTCTCTTTTCCATTTAAAAAAAAAATAATAAAGAACCAATAATTTCACAAGAGAAAAATAAAAATCTAAATAAAATCAAAAGGATCACATGATGAAATAAGATCAATGTACCATGCATCATGGTCAAAAGAAAATAATGGAATGAGAAGAGAATGAGCCCAAGGTATCTCTATTTGGGCTATGGATGTCTGGATGGTAGCAGAGAAATTCCTAAGATTCCCTTATTTTTTATCTTTAATATACATTAGAATAAAACCTATAGTTTCATCAAGCCTTTGAAAAACTCACCACAAGGGATAAATCAATTACACATTTTGTCACACTTACATCCAAGAAATTGGAAGGCAAGTATGTAGTGTGAAGTAACTTAGAAGTCTATTCCATGTTTATAATTTAAGTATTCTTCTATGACATACTTCATGACTAATTTAAGATTAAAAACCAAAGTTTTTGGTTCTTGAATTCTCAGGAGTATTCCTATTGTAAGTCATCATTTATTGTACCCAACATCCCCCTTCTTTCCATACGAAATGGGGACCCATATTTTTTAGATTATAGTATTAACATTGAACCTCTCTTCTATGTGTTTTTTCAAAATTCTAATAAAATATTGATTACTCACCTTTCATATTTTAGCAAGATGGCATTGGTGTTGTGTTTTCATAAACTATCTTTATAATTATTTTGAACTTATTATATCAGGTATTTTTGTCCAATATCTCTTTCAGGACTCATGTAATTTATCATTTTAAACTTATTTGTTTATGAATTATCTATTTTAGACTTATTTTATAAAAAAAATTCTTGCAACCATTTTTATAGATAGAATGACCCTTTAGACTTTTTACAGTTTCCCTTTGGCCTTTTTTATAGCCTTTTTCCCAATAGAATTGCCCTTCAACCCTTTTTAAAATGAACCTTTGGACCTACTTCAATTATCCTTTAGGAATTTTGTCTCAGAAATTTTCCCCTATTATCCTATCATTTAGGACTTTTGTCTTGGACTAATTCTTTCAGGCCTTTTGACCTAGACCAATTCCTTCAAAAGTTGTGTTTTGAACATTTTTTCTAATAAAAATTAGGTCTTCAAAATTTTTATTGTGGGTCTTTTTTAAAGAATGGCCCTAAAAAAAAAGTGAAAATAAATTCCCCCACAAAAAATCTCTAAAATAATACCTTATTGCCAAGATCAGTAGACCAAAAATCTCATGGAATTGCCTAGTGGCATCCCTGCTTAAAGAGCATTTTATTATGTTTTGAGCTTAATTTAAGATTTTTGCCTTGGACCTATTCATTTTTTATTATTTAAACTAAGACCTTAGGCTATAATCCTTATGTAGGGTCCTTTATATTAGATTATGTCCTTTGTTCTATGCCTATAAATCTAATGAACCACATTAACTCAAGTCCAGTTGATCTAATGAAGTGAGAGCAATGGTTGAAAATTTAAAAGAGTTGTTGAGCCCTTTGAGGGTAAAAATTATCACCATCATAAGAACCTAGTAAAGAGATATAATGACCTTTAGGAAGAATCAATTTCAATAGTCAAAAGCTTAGAGAAGTCCTGATCAACTGCTAAGTGAGTGGAGTGAACTAGGAAATGACAAGTGTCAAGCTTGTAGGGAGTTAAATTGATGTGATGGTTGCATAAATGTATTTGAAATTCATGAAAATATCAAAACAAGGATATATAATAAAAAATTAAGGGATTAAACCCTGATGGTCATGTGGACATCAGTGACAGTCATGAGGATTTCATTGATGCTTGCACTGATGTCAAAATTAAGCTCATAAATTAGCTGTTTAGATTCAAATGTTAATAGGCCTAGGTAGATCCATGGTCAACATTAAATTAGGAAAAATTAGATCTATAGTGTGATTCAATAGTGGAATTTTCAAAGATCCTAGACCCAATTAGGTTTTGATCCATGTCTTAAAAATATCAACAATCACATTTTGAGAGTTAACAAATAAAATGGCATAGATACATGGACATAATATGTAGAAAATTTTAACACTTGGGCTATATTTATAAATATACAATAAGTTTCACAACTAAATCTATATTATGAATATGAACATGCATAGTTAGCAAATATAGAAGTCAAGATTTGGTAAAGGCTATAGTTATAATGGGTAAACATGTAATGCATAGTTCAATAAGATTAGTCACAACTAACACAAGTATCATTGGTTCTCAAGTATTGGAAAAAGTGATACTTGTCTTGGACCTTTCTTTGACTTACATTTGAAGGTGGCTAATTTAAAATATCAACAAGTTGTTTTTATAACCTATAAAAGGAGGCATGTATAGTTTTAGGAAAATGGTGCTTTAATTTACAATTTGCATACAGTTCAAGATAAAATTATAAAATAGACTTTGTCTTTATACACATGTACATGTTTCATAGCTCTTTAAAAAGCTATTTGATAACTATAAATGGGCTTTTATATGGTTTTGGACTATATTTAGAACTCAAGTTCTAACTATCACATGTATTAACCTTGCATGAACTTGGAAGATGAGGTGACCCCTTCCCCAAGTTTATATAAACAATTGTAATCCAAATTGGTTTTTTGTTAGAGAATTTTCAATACATGAGTGACATCAATTTTGATCTTTAGTGAATGTGTTTATGTATTTTCTTTCCTATTTTTATGTAATTAGTTGTTACTTTCTTTGGTTGTATGCTTTAATAATCTTTAGTTTGCAATAGTTTTGAAAGAATTATTGATTATTTTGATTGATGTATTGATCTATATATGTGAAACAATTGTTCATATATTGGTAAAATATATTAGTTAAGATAGTCAAGTTATTTGATTCATAACTCTGAATGTGTACTAGTGCTTTCTTTGATGTAGTTTTCTATGTATGTGCCAAAGCTACCTCAAATACTTTACTAACTCGAGCCATAATCTCTTGAGTAAAAGTGTGCAATAGCTACCCTAAAAAGAGAAACCTTTATTTGAGGCCTATTAATTTCCTACATCAGTATCTCTTTAGATTTCTTAACTGTATCTGATTATGTGTGTGTAATTGTTGTTAGTAACATGCATAGGTTCTAAGAGCATAGGTCTATTTAGAAACTAGGTAGAGAAGTAGTTCCTAAAAATTATAGAGCCTTATTTTATACCTTACCTTCCCTCTTCTTTTGAGTTTATTTTGAGACCTACCAACTTTATATTAAAAGACAACCATACATCCAACTCACATAGATATTCACTACCTTTTAGGCACCACACCTCTATCTAAAATACTTTGTCAATGACCTGCATGTCCTACCATCTATTCCATCAATAGGTTTTCAAAGACTACATACCTATAACTCATTCTTTGGAGTGGATTTTACCTTCACTGAGATCCAAAAATGTTAAAGGATACTTCATTACATTTTGGTGTGCATAAAACCCACAACAACATGCATTATTCTATTATTATTTTTTGTTTATTTGTATTAACTATTTCCTTCATATAGATCACCTTCATTATAGATAGTTTAGCTATTATTTATACTCTTACCTATGGAACTACATCACTTTGGCTAAGTATTTCCCTACACCTTTATATATATTATATTTCCATTATTTATCTATAAAAATAAAAACATTAAAAACTAATACAACAAAAGACCAAAAACATTGCCTTGTACATTTGTTTATTATGATCCTGAATGCTCTCACCATTGTGAGAGAAACCTAACCCATGCTATCACAATTTTATGATTCACCATTGTGTGCATTGTTCATTTGAAGTAAATCCATTTGGTGAACCCTTTAATTGTTATTAAGATATTATAATTTTTGTGAGAAATTATCATTTTAAACACACTCACCATCTTGGAAGACCATTCACATATTCCTCGATAAGTGAATAATATTTCCTTATCATCAATTTTAATCTATCCCATATTCTAGGAGAAATACATTTGGCCTAAAGTTCATGTTGGACCCTACATTCATGGGACTATGTAGGCAATGTCCACTTTCCTCATGCATCTAGAATCAACTTAGTTATCCATTCTTTTTCTTCTTTTCCCTCCATTTTGTTTATTTTATTTCATTTTCTCCTATAGCCTAGGGGCAATGTTCATCTTCTTTTTGTGTCATTATTTCCCTATGATCTAGGGGGGGAAATGTATACCCCTTGTTCATATGCTTTTGTATGGTGTCATTATTACCTAGCTTAGGGGTTACCCTAATATAGAGTGTAACACTTATCTTACATGTACATGAATAATAATTTTATTTTGCACTAACATTATGATTAACCACTATTTATGTTTATTTGTTTTTGTGTGCTTAGAATAGTTTGTTTATTGCATTTTCCTTTGCCTTAGATTATTTAGTTATTTTTATTATGCTTTTCACTTTTTGTTTATTGGTGTTTTGTTATGTTTTTATTGGTGCTTTGTTGTGTATCTATTTATTAGGACTTTTTTTGTTTACTGGTGTTTTTTATTCTTATTTTTTCTTTATTAGTGTTTTTAATGATTTTGTTTACTTTTATTAATGTTTTACTGTGTTTTTCATCTTATCTTTTGTATTACTATTTTGTGTTTTTTGTATGTTTTATTTATTTATTTATTTATTTATTTATTTATTTATTATGTTATTTTTTTAATTGTTAGTGTTGTGCTTAATACATTTTGTAAACATTTTAATTTTGTCCTTACCTTGGGCTTGAATTGTTTACAATTGTATTTAAATTGTTTTATTACTTACTTGGTTTTAAGTACAAATTATTAATGTGTGGGTCTTGATTATTCATATCTTAATTGTAAGTTGTTTAACAATTTATCCTTGCTTTTTTTAATTGTTTATTTGTGTTTTAGTATATTCTTGTTCCAACCCAAGTCTGGATAATTCATATCTTGCTTTTAGGTTGGTTAAATTTTTGTATTTAATCTATCTTTCTCTTTCATTACTTTATATTTGGTTTAAATGTAATCAGTTGTAACATTGGTTTTGGTATTTTTTATTATTATCCTTAGTTTTAAGTATTCAAGTTTGAATGGGTTAATTTTCAAATTAAATACAATGTTATTATAAGTTATTCATACTTATGATGCATAATTTTATTTTGCTAAAGTAAACACCAAATGATCCAAAGTCTAATAGTCAACATGGCACCAAACAACATCTATGAAATAACTATCATATATATCCATTACTTGAATAGGATATCCTAAGACAAACATTGGAAATAAACAATACTCTCTAAGTAGGGCATGCATCTCCTGACATACATATTAAGTCATACTGACTATTTATAGGATTAGTTTGGGATGTGCATATCCTAAATTATCCTTTATCATCTAGTCATAAATCAAATATATCAATAAATACATCAACATCCATGTGATAACTAAGGATGTGCATATCCTAACACTAGCATATACCATCATATCATAACAAGAGAAAAATACATGTAAACATCATGTGACACAAAATAATATTAACAGTCCATGTAATAGTAGCAATAAGCCAACAAAAGAATACCATACATACATACATACTTGCATACATACATGCATGCATGCATACATACATACATACATACATGCATACATACATACATGCATACATACATACATACATACATACATACATACATACATACATATATTTCAATAGAGTCCCCCTAAGGGATGATGATGATGATGATGATAGGTAATTTTTTATCTTAATTTTGTATTTGAGATGTATAGATATTATCTTAATGTATGAAACATTATTTTGAGTGTATATATATATATATATATATATATATATATATATATATATATATATATATATATATATATATATATATATCAAAATAATGTTTCATACATTAAGATAATATCTATACATCTCAAATACAAAATTAAGATAAAAAATTAGCTATCATCATCATCATCATCATCCCTTAGGGGGATTCTATTGAAATATTTAACCCATGCTAGATGCTAGTGATGGTAGTGGACATAGTGGTGGTAGCCCCATGACTACTTTATATGAATATGGATTTTCCACTAATCGAACTAACTACATAGCATGTCTAGACTTAGAGGTCTTACTAGTCTATTTAGATCTCAAATAATTTTTATAAGATGGATCTCTCTTCTATGTGGGGAATGTAGCCTCATATAAGTTACATTAGTATGAAATCTCATCTATTGTATGTAATACATCATCCTTCATGTGTACGGCATCATCCTTGTCCACAATCATGTCAACCAAGGATCTTATTAAACCTAAACCACTATTTGTCTTGGTTCATCAAGCCTCATCCTGCTCCTCAGTGAGTCTCTTCACCTACAACATCAATCACTACCAATCCACTTGAGTTATATCCCATTCACCATTCACTCTCTAAATCTTTGTATTATGAGTATCTAATTGAGCCTATACACTTTTGAGTTGAGCCACCTATCCCCTTAAAGTAATACTATATTCATCCCTAGTTATAATAAGCCCTTGTAGCCTGACCATCTCCCCCTATGTAGTCACTAAATATGCATGTAAATTGGATATGTCACTGTATAAGTCTAAAATATCTTATAATCATGTAGTGATCTCTCTTTACATTCTATCAATTAATGCATGGTCTGTTATGGACATAACTATGTTGGAGGGTCCTATCTCCCCTAAAACTTAATATGTCCCTATATCATAAGTCCTTGCCTCCCTTATTCCTACCCTGTGGCCATCATCACCACTTGGTGCCTCCCCCACATATATGTGTGTGTGTGTGTGTGTGTGTGTGTATGTATATATATATATATATATATATATATATATATATATATATATATATATATATATATATATATATATATATATATATATATATATATATATATATATATATATATATATATATATATATATATATACATACATACATACATACATATATATTTATATATTACATATATATATATATATATTACATATATATATATATATATATATGTATATGTATGTATGTATGTGTGTGTGTATATATATATATATATATATATCTTGCTCTTCTAAATCTACTGTTTATGTATTCCTTGGGATATCTAGTGGTACCTAGGTATGAACTACCTCTAATGGAAGGGCATGTGGTATGGCCAGATAAATTAGCACCTCAACCTATCTCTATACTAGGGCCTAAACCCCATCCCTCCTCTATTGTACCCATAGCTGATATAGTACTAGCTATTGTGGTTGTGGTCTGGTCAAGTGAATAGGTTATACACTAGCCCACCATCCTGCATAATCATTTATCATTCCAAGATATGCCACCCTACCTACATAATCACATAAAATATGTTTTACCCTACCTTAATAGATCATATCTTGGTCTTGGGGAATTGAAATACCCCACTCTTAGATCTCCTTGGTCATATGAGAGAAATGGTGGGGACCCTTCAGTATATCCTACTGAAAGCCAAACTGTTACTAGACTCAATCTAGTCTAGATTTCTATACCATGAAGTCATGATGACATGTGATATAACATGGAGTAATCATGAACCCAATCATGAAGAGGTCCTCAATCCAAATCCATTATGTTTCTAAATAGGGCCACCAAATAAAATCATCATCAACCATCTCATTTATAACTTGTCTATAAAAAAGGAAAACCCCCAAGATGGCCTCATAAACCTAGCCCTATCAGATACCACCTAAAATCCATTGGATCCTTCAGTCCCTATTGATATCTTGACCCCACTAGATTCTCAATGTCTATATGATCCCATACCCACACCTAGAGTCATGCTTTTTTATTGATACTCTTCCCTCCCCAATAGGCTATCATATGTAAATATTTATATAGTTGATCCAAAATTATGGGCTCTATACAAACCATTTTAATGATTGTACATCTCCTAGACCACTCCAATAAAACCAAGATGAAAGAACCATTTAATATTGTCTGGATATAGAAGGATGCTAACAAGAGCCATCAAAATGTCCACCTTTGAGGTAACTATCCCCTAGTCCAGTACCAATGTTGGTGCCCCTATTAATATTATTCATACTCCACCATTTGAAGGCCAAGTTAGGTCCTCTAATGCATCAATATTTATGGTCCCCTTGAAAATATATAGATCCATCACATAAATCAAGTGCTTGAGCACTACTAATTGGCCTACCAATATCTATGTAATCCTCTGGCCCTACATCAACACCTATAATATGTTGTCAACGTCCTCTAAAGTAACTATAGCCTCCCCAGCTAGTAAATGAAATGCAAAGGTTTTAGATTGCCAATTTTCTACAAAGGTTGATAGATAGGCCCAATTTACATGAATCACTAGTAGCCATGTTAGGTGATATAACTCCACTACCTTTATAACCCCCACTAGCTCATCATTTTATATCCCTTAATGTTACAACACTCATGATCATCACTCACAAGCTTTAATCACCCCAACTTGCTCTTGTAAGTAAAAAAAAAAGGACCTAGGTCAATCATTTTTCCTCTAATTATTTAAATCTACCTAATTTATTCTAATTTTGGGCCTAGACTAATCTTCTATTGGACCCATTTTCTCTTATCCTACTTCATGTTGGTCCTTATGCCATTTTCATCATTTCCTCATTGATCTCATTATTTATAAGTTGATCTCACCATTACATGTATTGACCTCATTATTTTCCTTCTCAAGTTTTTGAAGTTGTGATTTTTATATTTGACTCAGCATTACTACCATTTGATTGGGTGATTTTTGACAAAATTAGTGAGATCACTGATTAAGTGCTTATCTCACTAATTTGACTCATGACCCTGCTAAATACCTGGTGATATTACCATTCTTGATGGCAATATCACCATTATTAAGGGCAACCTCACCATTGAATTTTTTTTACAAACAACAAGATTACTAATCCTCTTACTTCTACCTATCATTAAATATAATATAAGTGGAATTAAATACTAAAAAGGAGTACTTATTGATTCTCTAATCCGTTATGGTCACTGGTACTCTCAAATGCACTCACCAAGGTGTTTATGGTGTGGTATATTATCCATTATATTTCAATAGCTTGCATGCAAATATTAGAGCTCAAATTTTCTATAGTGGAGGGTAAAAATGAATAATTATTACCCCCAAGGGGTAAAATTATAGTTAAATTTTTATTTTTTTAGCCCTTAGGCCTATAATTACCCCTTTTATCTCCTTTGGGTGATCATTTTCACCCCTTTTATCTATTATTCTAACCATTTTATTTTAATTTCTCTATTTTCAGCCTCCTTTATTGAATTATGTGATTACATTTCTTCTGATCGAGGGCAACCTATCAAATAAATTATTCCATCCTCCCCTCATGGGGGATTCATGGGTTACCCAAACATTATTATGGGAATTTTCATAACCCCAATTCTATGTGAGCCATGCAAAATTTAGAAAAAATTGGGAATGAATTTATTTCTTCTAATTATAATCATTTTAAGTGACCTTTTTATTCTTTGAAATTTTATTTATTCAACCAAATGTCTCATCATGCCTTCTCAAATAGAAGTAAAATATAGACATCCAATTCTTATCACTATTTTTATAAAATTGTAAATCTAAATGACATTCCATAAAAATGCACAATCTAGACCAAAATCACTAAAAAGCTCTAAATTGTCTACAAATGTCATGTGCAAGTGTTGATTCTCATTCATTGGTCCCTAATTAGGGTAATGAATTTTATAAAAACATTATATTTTATTAATTCATTTAGATTCAAATTTCATCTAAGTAAAATAATGTTATGGACCACTTAAATCTTCTAATTAATCCACACATTTTATATGCATGTGTCAATTTTCATTTATATTACCCTAACTAGGGTATTATCCTATATGCAACTGACACCTTCTTCTAATTCAACTCCAATCAAATTAAGAATTACTAAATGACATTTCTAACTATTTTGATTAAACATGTACCCAATTTAAAAATAAGAATATAAAACTAATTAAAATCATTTAAGCAAATTAAATCCAAATTAGGAGCTTAAGTAGAAAATCCATGAAAGTTGTTGAATATCTATTTATTGTAAATTCATTATTCAAATTGGAATCACCCATGACATCATAATAGGGGTGTCATTCATAAGGTATTAATAGAGGGAAATATCTAGATTTAGGCTACCCATTCCTTATTAATGCTTCATTCTTCCAAATATTGATGATCATATTTATTACTTGTCCCTCCAAAATTGAATCAATTCATGGACACACATCTTGATCTCAAGATGGATGGTCATGGTTGATTATGAACATTTTATAAAAGTATAAATAAGTTATCCATGGACATAAATTTTAATCTTGAATTATATAATGTTATCATGTATAAATAGCTTCAAACAAGGTTCAATTGTACAATGTTATTATGTATAAATACTATTAGAAAAGCTTTAATCATTCCCCTAAATTGACAACTCTAGGAACTGAAGCCATTAGTAAACTAAGAGATGATGAAGGCACATGATACACCACATTGACAAAGACTTGGAGCACCAAATTTGGCCATAAGCATGATTATTGATCATTATTTTAGTAAGCACACTACTTGAAAGGTATTTTTTGTATTACTTTTGTATTTAGTTTCTTTAGTTCATTAACATTGCCCTTAGAGGGAGTAGGATTATCACATTGTGTCCTCTATGCTTATTTTTTACTTTATCTACTAACGCATGGACTAAATTACTTTAGAATACTATTCTTTAGATGACACACGTAGATCAAATAGATACTACACAAATTATGGAGTATTTAGTGGAAACTATCCCATTATTTCTCTTAATTTTTTCTCATTTCTTAATTTAGGAATAAGATAAGAAACTAGTAATAAGGGTGTGGTAGAAGAACCTGGTTATTGATGCATGCATAATCTACATGAACATGGATATATCTTTTCTATCTTGGAAGGATGACCTGTAGATAAGAAAACACTAATAAAAGGGGTTGTTATCAAGATAGTTAGGTGGAATACCTAGCATGAGATAGATCTAAGAAGCGTGAGCTTGATACAAGGATGTTAATCCACTCTTTGATAAAAATTAAGTTGAAATAGATAAAATTAAGACACTTGCATCAAATAATAGAAATTACTAAAATGAAATGCAAGAAGAGATAGATGCTTGAAAAGGAAAATAATGTAAATATAACAAAATCAGATCAATACTAAAGTAAAAATTTATCAAGTCAGGTTTAAAATATTAGGCAAAGGTCTATGAATAGGTAGGGACATAAAAAAATTAGATTTGGTTGGGGGCAAGGGGTTGGAAATAAATTGTTATTATTTCATGCCATAGTGACTATCAATAGCTGGGATGACCATCAATGGTTAGGTAACCATCAATGATTGTAGGTGACCATTAGTGGTCTAGGTAACCATCCATGATTCTTATGATTTCTAGAAATATTTAGAAAAGGAGTTTCAAATTAGATTAGTGATTAGGTAAGGATATATTAAGGGTCCAAGAGTTAAAGGTAAGATGAATAAAATGTTTGATGAGGGAGAGAGGTAAGAAACTAGACTAATATAATTGAAGTACAAATATACCTGTTACTTGCTAAATTTTGATTATTGATGGCTAGAGAAATTTTGGTAGAGTAATGGTACTTTGCCTCAAGAGAAATTTTGACAAAGGTTTGGATCTCTATTTTTCTTTTTGAATTGATGTAAGAATATTGGCTAAAGAGATTGAATACCTATGAGCTAAAATGGTTATGTTGATGGATCTTTTTCACCTCCTACTCCCCTCCTTTTATAGGTAAAGAGAGAAGGAAGATAGAAGGTTCCCTAGGAGGTAGGTTTTCTAATTTGAATTCTTGGGAGTTGATTAACATCAGGCAAGAAAGATATATTAAATTGTGTCATGTTAGCTTGCACAAAATTGGTGTTTATGTAAAAATAAGGAAAACTTGACCATTGATGGTGAACCTAATGGTTGGTGGTTGAAATGACCATCAATGTTTGAGTGTTTAGAGTAAAAATGGTCAAGGTGAGTTAAAAGGGGTCGGTTAATGGTTAACTTAGTAAGTTTGTGAGTTAGTTAGATTAGTAGCTAACTTGACTTAGGGTTCAATGGGTTGGTTAGTGGGTTGAGAAGGGTTAGGTATCCCCTAAGATATCTTGAGGAATTTTGACATCTAGACTCATCATGTGTAGTTTTATAATGTCTACATTTTCCCCTTTTTGTTATATAGCTTTGAATCAACAAGCTTCAAAACAAGAATGGATTATTGGTTGAAGGTTTAGTTTCCCTAAGTATGGGAAGAGGTGTTTCCCCTCAAACTAAGAGTTGATGAGGTGAAATTAAAATTGAGTCAAGATTTGACAAGCAGTTGTGGTGAGTAATGAGGTTGGTGATAAGGGTTATTGGGAATTTGAAGTGCAAACATACACACAAAATGTGACTAAGTATGATATCTAAGATAACACATAGACTAAGGTTACCAATGTTTGTAAAAATAAGGTTGGTTTTAGAAGGATTGGTGATGAGGTAATCAGGGCATAGTGTTAGGCATATCTAATTAGGTCATTCCTATCAAAGTCTCCTAGATACAGTTGATTTAGGCAGGAGAAGGGTAATCTCCATAAACTTGGCACTTAGGTGTGGGTGCTTAATTTTTTTTAAATGTGGGTTTCTTGACCATTGAAAGTTAGGGGTACCATGATTGACTATTGATGTTCAACCTAACCATTGATGATCAGGGAGAAACCCTAAGACCATGGAACATAAAAAGTGAAAATGAAAATTCATTTTCACTTTTTACAATTTGACTTTCATGTGTTCTATGCATTCATGCAATTTGGTGATTTGGAATTTTTTATGAGAGGGTTGACTGAACATTTTGCTAACTTGGTTATTTTTAATTGGTTAGAAGCATATGTTGAGGTGATCTATTGGGACCAAATATGTAGGGTGGATGAGGATGTAGTCAAGCAGTGAGATGTGGGTTACATCCTTGATAATAGTTGAGGAATGAGGTAGGTGGTGTTTTAAACTGATAAATTAGTAGATTTGGGTGTTTTTGAAGTTGAATTTAGGTGGTTTTTGGTTATTTTGGTAGGTTTTGGGGGGTTTGACCTAGAAGTAGGTTTTGTTTTTGAGTTGAAAAATTAGCTAGTCAAATTTGAAATTAAGGGAGTATTTTGGTTGGGGGTAGGGTATAAGATAGAATTAGGTAATTTATTTGTTGAATTTTGTTATTTTGTTGGGTTTTAAGAAGGTAGGGTCAGGTGGTTTGACATTAGTGGTCACACATAGTGACCATCAATGGTTTGACTTGACTATCGATGGTCAGACTTGACCATCAGTAGTCAACTACCAAAGCAAAAAGGTCACTTAACCATTGATAGTTAAGTAATTGGGGAAGGTATGTTTTAATAAAAATATATAGGAAAAATGTGTTTTAAAATGTTTTAGTAGTTAAAATTCTAAGTGTAGGTTAGGATAGGATGTGTTGAAATGGTTGTGGGTTAGAATAGGTATTTTTTTATGAAGAGTTAGGTGTTGGTTTGATAGGTTAGGGAAGGTATTTACAATGTTTATGGGTGAAGTTCACTTTCAAGTGCTAGAGGTAATGTTGTAAAGGTAATGGTTATGAGTCAGTATTGGAATAGGTTGATTTAGGTGGGTTTGGATTGATAAAGAGGTGTATTTGGGTAGAATGAATGAAGTAAATGGAAATGAGCAATGATAATGGAAAACTAAGTGTGCATGTTAACTTTGATTTTTATAGGTATGAGATTAGATCCATATGAGGGATTGAGTTCTTTGGATCTTTATAAAGATTCATTGAGGGATGACTGGGGATGATTGGATGTATATGGAGGAGGTTAACCTCATAGCTATGAGATACTATCATTGATTTCCATGAGATGTAGTGATGATCATGGCCCTCATTGAGAGATGGGATCCAAACATGAATACCTTTCTCTTGTTGATAGAAGAGATGACCATCCTACTAGAGGATGTTCACAAGATTACACCATTTCTTATTTAACGGGAACTAATTTACCATATTGGGAGTGAGGAGAGGGATGAGTAGATATATCTCTTGTATGGTGAGGATAAATCCCTTGACAGGTGGCATGTCAGTGGTTTTGGTTATGGGCCATTGTACTAGAGGACTTTAGATGAAAGGCATTTGATGACTATGATGATGATGGTAGTGACTTATTTTGCATTGCATAATTCAAACAATGGGAGGTTTCTTTATCTACTACTGGGTGTGTTGGTAGAGATGTTTCTTGGTAGGAAAGTGTTTGGGTGGGAACTACTATTTTTGGTCTAGATATACAAGGAGCTCTAGGCATTTCAAGCTCACAAGAGGTATGGGATCAACATGGGGTTTGTGCTCCATTGTTGGGCATATGAGCATATTAGGGTTCTAAGATAATTAGGGATACCATAGGAGGGTTACCTTAGATGGATTTTAGAGTGGGATTCATACAATAGAGGGGAGATTATGCATTGATAGGAGCTAGAGGAGGTATGTGGGATATTGACTAGTTTAGGGATATACTAGATAGTTTGGTTGTGGGTGATGTGATCTAGAGGCCATATGTCAGCTTTCCTAGTTGGGCCCTCTATAGCTATCATTAATTATCATTACAAATCTAGAGATGGATTTATGAGAGGAGAGACAGTGAGACTGAGCTAATCCCATTTGATAGAGTTTAAAGGTAGTTCATCCTAATGTAGGGATTCCAAATCTATTCTCAAGGTATAAAAGGGAGGATGCTAAGTTTTTGCTTCCTAATCCATAGCTAGAGGAGGTAGTCCTAGATCACGAGGAGCTACACATTATAGTATGGGTTGATGATCATAATTTTATTAATGTGTATATAGCATGGTACCAAGCCTTTTATGTAGTACCTAATTTTAGGTGGGATGATGGTCGCTGACAGGCCATGGATGTGGATCTAGTTGTTAGGGTTTTATAGATATAGGTACAAGGTGGTGGCCCTAATGGATAGGTAGGAGTAGCAATGGATATTACATAGGTAAAAATTATATCATTATAGGGATAGGTGGCCACATTATAGGGTTAGATTATGACATTATAGGTTAGGTTTCCACTATTATAAGTGAGAGAGATCATGCTAGGACCTCACTAAGCTTGGTGACCTAGGAGAAAGACACCTTGAGATATAGTGTAGGAGAAATAATAGCACTAGTAGGACCACCAAGTATCATCCTTATATCATGGTACTTAGCCATAGTGGAGGAGTTAAGGTATTATGAGGCCATAGTGTTGGTATAGTGTCTTGAGCAACCTTGATGGGGTGAGTATAGATTTAGTTTAGTAGGTGTGGTAGTTATGGTGGCTCCAAGTTAGTGGGTGGATAGGTAAGCATCCCAAGATGACTGACAATAGATGGTTGTGGTAGTGTAGGTGGAGTCAGTGGTAGTGGTGCCCCATTTGCATTATATGATATGGTATAGATGTACATGATTTTGATATCACCATGTGTGATGATGTAATGAGATTCACATGATTTGAGAAAGATATTATAAATTATTACATGCATTATTTATTTTAATGACATAATGTATATTATGTTCATGATGATATATAGATGTGGTTTATATATAGATGTGATGTATGCTTTTTAGTTCATGGTATACATGTTTTGATGTTTTATTATTTATGCTTATGAGATGTGGACTCCGTAGCTTAAACATGTGATGATCATGGATGATTCTTTGTTTTATTCATGGATATGATGTTTATGATTATGGATAGTTTGATGTCTGTTATTATTGATGTGGTTTATGATATGATGTTTATGAAAACACATAAATTAAGTTAGATAACAAACTAGATGTGGGCAAAGAGATAAGAATCATGAGACATATGTCTACATGAACCAATGATGAGAGGATAAGAAAAAAACATGATATTTTTCATTGGTAAGGATTAAAAAAAACTGAATTTAGATTGGCTTAAGGAACATAAGCCTTTCAAATGATTTGCATTAACATGCTTTGGTTGATAAAAATGTGTCTTGATCACATTATATCAAGTAAGCTCGTAATCCCTTGATTTTTGAAATGGTAAAAAGGGAAGGTAGGTGGTAGCTGAAGGGTAAATGGGTGATAGGTAAGGTAATATTATGTGAGTTAGATTACCCTTTCTATAGGTAACCTAAAAACCATAATAGACAAGTCCATGTCTTCATTTAAGTTGTAGATTGAATGATGTGGGAAGTCTACTGATGCTATATATGAAAGCTAATTATAGCTTCCTTGGGATAGCTTGTTCTAATTTTGATATAGGGTCTTTTATTATTATTTTTATTTTGATAAGTTTGTGAATTTTATCGATGTAAGAAACTTCAAATGATTACTTTTGAAAAATTTGACATAGCCATCCTTCAAGGGAGTGGTCTAAGTTTGGGTTTGTTTATTTGGTAGCTATCCTTCAAGGGAGTAGTCTATTTTTTAAGAAAATTAGTTTTGGCCTGCTATCCTTCAAGGGAGTAGTCTATAATGCTAGAGACATGTGAAACAAGTGATATATTCATATCCCAAATTGTTTTGATGTTAGGTTTAGACATGGACAAGTCTATATAGGCTTAGAGGTTTACCTTTATGAGGGTAAAAATTTAGCTTAAAATGTTGATGATAGGTGAAAGGGGTGGTTTTGAGAGACAATAACCATGGGATTCCATCTTATTAGAGATGAAAAGTATCCATAACAACCATGCTATGGGTAGAGCCATGGTACCCATAATTAAGATTAGGTTATGATTATGATGATTAATCACATGGTTCTATGTTGTAATTAGTTGTCCTCAAAAGGGATAGGAGGAAGGTGTGAAGGTGAAAATCTCATAAATCAAGGGATGAACTTAAGTTAGATATGAATGTGAGTTTGATCATTTTTAATAGAATAAATTATGTAAACAAGAAACATTGAGAGCCTCAGGTTCTGGTTTACCTTCAAGAGAGGATAAATGGTAAGCTCTTGATCCATACTTGTGGGTTATAATGTAGGGTCCAAGAAAATTGAAATCAAACTTACCTCTTTTAATTTTATCCATATTTATTACATGTTGGTTTTCCTTTAGGATGAGGTATTCAATGTTGAATTCTTTTTATTTTAGGTGCTTATTATAGGCACACTTGATTCAATCTTGATAGACATGAAGATGGTTAAGCACTATGAGGCGATACTCATCAAGTAGCTTAAGTTATGCTAGAAATTTTTGACAATAATCACTCTTATAAATGATGTCTTGTAAGGATATGCAAAGAGAAGGAATCTGGACTTCAAGAGGTAAAACTTTATCTGATCTAAAGACTATAGGGAAAGGGGTATAACCCATAGAGGTTTGAATGCTAGTGTGTTAGGCCCTAAAGTGATGTGCAAGTGCAAATATTAACCTAAAGCACTGACTACTTTGGTTAACATCATGTTAATGATTTTGTTAGAGGCTTTTGTTTTTCCATTTACTTATGGATGGTAAGATGAGGAAAACCTTAACTCGATGCCAAATGCATCACAAAGACCTTAGACTTGATTTTTTTAAAATATTTACCATTATCAGTGATGATATTATGTGTAACACCAAAATGCTAAATGATGTGATGATTGATCAAGTCAACTATCTTTTCAGCTTTAGTCAAGATGAGAGGAATAACTTCCACCCACTTGGTGAAATACTCAGTGGTGGTGACGATAGATTGGTGTCACTATGAATAATGAGGATTGATTTCCCCAATGAGATCAAGTCCCCATTATGAGAAGGGCCAATAGTCTTTAGATACTTGAAGGCCATGAGCTAGGGTGTGATGTAAATTGGCATGTTGTTGACATTTAGCATGCTTCTTTACATAATTATAATAATTTTTGTTAAGGGTGGGCCAATAGTATCCAAGGAAAATGATACATTTATCAATATCTAAACCACTAAAGTGTCCCCCATAGATTATGTCATGCATTTCCTTGATAGCATGGGAAGCTTCATGACTATGTAGGCAATGGAGAAAGAGGCCATCGAATCCATGCTTGTAAATAATTACCCCTAGTATTGTATAATAAGAGGTACTCTAAATAAAATCTCTTCACACATTCCTAGAGAGTTTAGGAGGAATGATGTTGAGGTTGAGGTAGTTAAAGGTTTGATTATACCATATGTCTAATGGAGATGCTTCCACACTACAAATGGTAGGAAGGTTAGAATAGATATAAAAGGGTGTGATAAGATGATGAATGATGACATAGAGTTTAGAATTGGTAGGTATAGATGAAATTTGGGAATCAAGGGAAGCCATTGTATCCATGAACTTATTTGTAGATCATGACATAAACTAGATAAGGTAATGGTCAAATGATGTTAAGAGTACATCTACTAGCTATTTTTACTTTTGTAAGACATCATTCTTACATTAGTAGGATCCATTAACCTATTTGAACACAAGCTATGAATTTATAAAGACACTAATCCTATTAACTCCTAAGGCTAAAGTGGTTTGGAGACCTATTACTAGGGCTTCATACTCAGCCACACTATTGGTGCACTTAACATCAAGTTTGAAGGAAAGGGGAAGAATTTCACCATTGAGGGGAATGATAATAACTTTGATACCCCCACTACACTAGAATTTTGATCCATCTAAGAACATGGTCATTTGATAGGCGGGGTCCTCTTGACAAAAATTTATGATGGACTCATCTATAAATGTAAGAGGAATTAGTTTATTGTCTGGTATAGGAGCTTTAGCCAATTGATCAGTAATGACTTTCCCTTTAATTGATTTATTATAGAATAACTCAAGGTCAAACTCAGCTAGGAGTATGAGCCACTAGCTATATACTAGTTTTGGTATGGTTTATAGTGCATGTACATGAGGGGGTCAGTGTTAGTGATGACAAAAGTTTTGTGATTGAGAAGGTAATGACAAATTTTGGAAGCCATAAACGCTAGGGAAAGGTAAATTTTATCAAAATGGGTGTACTGAGTCTCATACTCTATAAGTGTTCAACTTATGCAGTAGACAACTTGTTATTTATTTTATTCATCATGGTGAGCGAGCATTACCCCTAAAGAATGGATAGTGGTATAAATATAAAGGTAGAAGGGTTGGTCCTATTTAGGAGGGGTAAGAATTGTTAGAGAAATGAGCTACTCTTTGAGTGAATCAAATACTTGTTGGCCATCCTTAATCCACTTAAAATATGTATCTTTTTTGAGAAGGTGTTGAAAGGGTTGACATCTATTTGATAACTAAGAAATAAAGCAATGAATGGATTGGATATTCCCTTGTAGGATGTAGAGTTTCTTAAGGTAGGTTGGAGGTGGCATCTCAAAAATTTATTTTCCTTTGGTAGGGTCTACTTCTATTCTTTGAAGAGAGATGATAAATCCAAAAAGCTTTCTAGATAGGACCCCAAAAACACATTTATTGGGTTTATGTCTAACATGGAAATGGATTAGGAATTTGAAGATTATTGTAAGAACATCTAGATGATCTTTGAGATATTTATATTTCCCAAGGAGATCATCTACATAGTCCTCTATGATTTTATGGATGAGATCATGGACAATGTACATCATTGCATGTTGGTAAGTTACTCCAGTGTTATTCAAACCAAATGGCATGACCCTATATCAAAATGTTCCATATGGGGTGATGAATGAAGTATTATTTTGATCTTTAGGGGCATGAATATTTTGTTATATCCCAAGAAATTTTCCATGAGAGATAACATCTTGTAGCTAGCTATAAGATCAATAAGTTGGTCAATGCTAGGTGAAATGAAGTCATCCTTTGAATAAGCAAGGTTGAGGTCACAAAATTTAATATAGAGCCAAAGTCCCCCTATGGGATTGTTCATGGGAATGATTTTAGAAACTCATTAAGGATAATCAATGGGTTGGATGGAGTTGACAGATAAGAGATGTTAGATCTATTCTTTGACTAAAAAGGTAATATGACGGTGCATCCTAAAAAGATTTTTCCAAATAAGCTTAGCATCAAGACTAGTGAAAATGTTGTGGAGGGATATAGAATGGCTTATTACTATCATATCTTAATAATAACAAGAAAATTCTATGCTTTGGTCACAAAGGAAAGAAGGGTAATCTTGTTGTTCTACATAATCTAAAGATTGACCATCTTTACAATGTGAGGATTATCTTGAGTACCCAAGTTGACATCGATAGTGGATTCATTGAACATGGTTTGGTTCTCAAGAGGAATAGATCTGTGGATAGAATAATCCCCTACACCAAGTATGTGACAATAAAATAATCATCCCGATGTTAGATGGTGTTGATGGTAGGAGAATCATTTTCTACCATTTCAAGATGAATGAGAGGAAGGGTTTTAGTTTGGCCATCTTTTTATAGGTTAGTGGGCCTAAAATAATAGTATTGACTAAAAAAAGTTAGGAGGAATGATTTTGGTATAAATGGATCAAATTTTAATTGAACTGTGATGGTTTAGGAAGTGAAGTGTCAAAAGGTTTGATAGGTCGTAAATTTAAGGAAGAGGTTTGTAACAACCTTTATAGAATGTTTGAATAATATTAAAGAAAAGGTGTTATAGGTGATAGGTTTTTGGTTTTAAGAGTGGGAACCTTCTTATAATTAATCTTCACCATGTAAGTTGTAGGTGGTGGAATGGTTTTGGTAGGTAGTTTTGGTTGGGATTTCTTGGTTGTGGTCAGTTTTGAGGTGGAGGCTTTAGAGGTGGATGATGAAGGTTTGGAGATAAGTGGGAAAGTAGAGATAGATAGGTTAGTTAATAATGATGGGGATTTTGATGATTTGGTTGAGGTACATGTAGGTATAACAAAAGGATAAGGTTTACTAGATGAGGAATAGGTAGTTGTGGGAGGGTTCACCTTCTTGGTAGAAGATTGAGCTTATGGGATGATAGAAGGATGTGGTCCTAAGATAGATGGTAAGAGGTAAGGTGGTGGTACATCTCTAGTTTGAGTTGGGAGTTTGGGTGGCTCCACCTTCTTAATTGTTCTGGTTGGGGTTTTATTTGGTGGACTAGATGGGGTTAAGTCCAAATTCAAATATGGGTGAGCAAGGCTAGGTGTTGGAAGTATTCCTAGATTTTTGATGGGCTTGGTTAGAGAGGCATAAGATGGTTTGAAAATTTAATATGAAATTAGATTGGATAATTACCCTATGGTTTTAGAGGGAGAAGGATTTGATGACGGTATTTAGGTGATGATAATTTTGATGGTGGATGCATGTGAGGTTGAAGGTTTAGGTTTTTTTGATAGGGGATCTAGAGATGATGATAAAAGGTGGCTCTATCTAGATTGGTTTGAGAATTTAACTCTAAAATTTGGACCAATTTACATAAGGGTTTATAAATAGGTTTATTTCCTTGGTTATTGGTTTCAAATATTAAGCCCATGGGTTGAGGTGAGGGATGGTTTTTTCACCTTTGTTCTTGATGGAAGGTTCCAAGATTTGGGTAGATATTTTCTCCATGGAAGAAGTATAAAATTTAATATCTTCTTTTGGGATGGTTTCCAAAGAGAGAATGGGTAGTTATATGATTAGGGAGGAAGGTTTGATTGCCCCAAGTGAAGGAATATAGATGGTTATTTCCTTTATTTGGGTGTCTAAAGGAATGGAGGGTGATTCCACAACTTCAATGAGTAGAATAGAGGAAGAGATATTTGAGGTAATGGTTACCTCCTCTGGTATTTCTATTTGAAGGAGATGTTGATAGGTCCATGGTTTCATCAAGTAAAGAAAGAGGGGTGGTTGCTTCCTCTATTTAGGTGTCCCAAAGAATAAAGGGTGAGTCCACCACTTAAATGAGTGGAATGATGTAATAGGTAGTCAAGGTAATGGTCTCCTCAATGACAGGTTCACTGATAATGACATTAATTATATGGACTTCACGAGCATGAGATGATTCTAGTTTATTATCATCATATTCGGTGGAAGGGGCATGATTGGGGAAAGGTTTACAAAAGATGTCAAGGGATTAATTTGGGGGTATATTGGGATTATCAATTACAAATTCTCCCTTATCAATCACTTTTTAGACAATGGTTTTAAAGGTGTTACACCTACTAACATCATGTCTAATGACACGATGAAAATCACATACATCATTCTCATTATACCAACCAGGTGTAGGGGAAGAAACATCAAATTTCTAAGGAGGCTTTATGGGAAGAAGTTATATGATGTTTTCTATGCGAATTTTATTGAAAACTAAAGCATAAGACTCCTTTATCAAAGTGTATTATTTTGGGGCAGCTCAATTTTTATTTTGGTTTTCTTGGTTGGAAGAATTAAAGGAATTGGTTTGGTTGGGTTGGTTAACAATTGGGGGTGGAGAGATTTTAATGTCAACCAAGTTTATGGATGCCTTTGGTTTGGTATTGGGATGTTTAGATTGATTAGTGGTTTTGGATGAGGAGGGATCATTACATTTGAATCTAGAATTTTTGTTCCTCAGTTTCAATTTCCCCTCATCAATGGCTTTGATTTTTAATTTACGTTCCATGGTGAAATAGTCATAAAAGGTTTTGAAAGTTTGAAATTGAAGAGTATGGGAAATATGTTTGGCACAAACATGAGAGAAAAGTTCAATCAACTCAAGTTGGGGTAAAAAGGAAGAGATCTAGTTGATAAGACCTCTCCATCTATATATAAAATCAATAATTGATTCATCATCAAATTGCCTAATGGAGTAGAGGTTGGTAATATAGGCCTTTATATATATATATATTGATTGAGAAATTATCTAAAAAGATTTGGGGAAGTTGGGAAAACGAAAATATGGATGCTTGGTGAGAGCACTATACCAATCCAAGGTTGGTCTAGATAAAGACATAGGAAAAGTATGAAGGATAAGAGCATCATCATATGTAATCAAGTCACAACAATGAAAAAATGCTCTTAAGTGTTTTTGGGGGTCCTCCTTGCTTTAAAACTTGAAAAAATTGGGTAGTTACCATTGAGGATGATAATATCATATAGGGAAAGATGGATGGATAGGTTCATTAAAAATTTGATAATAAGATAAAAGGTTATGATCCCTAGAGATAGATGACTCTAGGTTGGTCATTTTGTCCATTAACATTTTAACCAAATCCATATGAGGTTGAGAGGATTCATAATTTTGTGGTAAGTTTTGTTGAGGTTAGGTGGAAAAAATATATGGATAATTGATAAAAGGTTGGAAAGCTACCACATATTGGTATGTGGTCATTGAATATTGGGATGGTTCCACATAAGGGTTAATGGGCACAAAAGGTTGGGTAAAAGTTGTTATGTATCCTTTTGGATTAGGAACATATTAGTAGGATGTCATGGCTATTTTTTAGGGATTTATATGGATTGATTTGGAGGTATGAATGGGTTGGTAGTTTGTTGGGGTTGAGTGGTAACTCTTGTGCTAATAGGTGGAAGGGTAGGAGGTATAGAAATCACCAAATTTTGAAGTGGGGTGGAATTTGAGGGTTGGTAGTGATAAGGGGAATGGTGTAAATAGGGTTAGAATATACCCCCATAGTGGATGAGGTATGGGTAACAAGAGGTGGGTTTTCCCCTATGTGGGAGGTGTTGGTTGGTGTAGGGGGTGTTTGGCTATTGGTTGGGATGTTGGATTGAGTTTGGGTGGTGTTATAATATTGGCTATGGGTGGAATAAGATGGTTGGGTTATCATAGGTTGGGTAGAGGTAGCACACACCATAATATGGGGAGGCATACCATAAGCTGGATCTATAAGAGGAACTAAAATAATAGGGGTACAATGAGATGAGGTGTTGAGGTAATGTTAGAGGGCCATAAGGTTGTTATTAAGGAATGTAGTGAAATACACATCACCCTTGATAACTATCGAAGGAATTGTAGGAGGGGGAGAAATATGAGTATAAATCTCAACATCAAAAGTATACTCCATGGAGGAAGATGAAGAGGAAGGTGGTTCTTGGTTAGTTTGGTTCCTCAATTGTTGTCTAGTAAAGACCATGTGAGGAATTTAAAAGAAATGATGAAAAGCTCAAAAATCAATCAAAAGGAAAAAGATTTCAAGTCAATCAAAAAATACACTAAAGTGTGTTAAAAACTTAGGATTATTTTTAGATCACTTTTGGTTTATGCCTTAAAAGTGTGAAGATGAAGTTTGGTTTGTAGATCATGTACTAAAGAGTAAGTCTAAGGTTGGTTTTAGGTGTTAAATGTTCTTAAAAATAATTTGTATTGGAAATCAATACATGGCTTGGTATTGGGGCCTACCTCCTCACTTCACACACTATAGAGATAAGGTTATCAGGTGCTTCGCTAGTATATACTAATTTATAGAGTTATAATCAACCAAAGATCTAAGCTGGTTCTCCCCTTGGTAATAACCTCCAACTGGGATTACCAAGAAAGGGTAGGGTTACCACTAGGTGATGAAATCCTATTCAAGCCTTGTTTCAATTTTATTTTGATGTATTGATTGATTATGTGGTTCGGTAAAGTGTATGATAACAAGAGTGAAACTATGATTAATTAATTTGATTTTAATCTAACTAGATGATCTAAAACAAGAAAATAATCAATGTATGTAAGGTTTATCTTAAGCCCAAAAGAAATTTTAGATTTCATTGTATGAGCATATAATAAAGGAAAAAAGGTAGACCTAGATGATTTTATGTTCCCACCAGCCGTGCAAAAATATTTCTCTTATTTTTTGCTTATTTACTGATTTAGGAACAAGATAAGAAACTAATAACAAGGGTGTGATAGAAGAACCTAATTGTTGATGTGTGCGTAATATAGATAAGTATGGATAGCTCCTTTTTGTCTTGGAAGGATGAATTATAGATAAGAAAACATTAATAAAATGGGTTATTAGCAAGATAATTAGGTGGACTACCTAGCATGAGCTAGATCTAAGAAGTGTGAGCTTGCTAGGAGGCTGTCAATCCAATCTTTGATAACAATTAATTTGAAAGATAAAAGTAAGATACTTACATCAAATAACAAAAGATACTAAAATGAAATATAAGAGACAGATGCTTGGGTAGGAAAATAAATTAAATATATCAAAAATGGATAAATATTAATGCTGAAATGGATCAGGTCAAGTTTAGAAAATTAGGTAGAGGTCTATGAACAAGTAGGGATATAGAAAATCAGATTTGGTTGGGGGAAAGGGGTTGGAAATAACTTGTTATTTCATAGCATAGTGACCATCATTGGTTGGGATAACTGTCAATAGTTAGGTTAACTGTCAATATTTGGGTAACCATCAATAGTTGTAGGTGACTGTCAGTGGTCTAGGTGACCATCGATGGTTCCTATGATTTCTAGAAATATTCAAAAAAGGAGTTGTAGATTCTATTAGTGATAAGGTAAGGATATATTAAGGGTCTAGGAGTTAAAAAGTAAGATACAAAAAGTGTCTAATGAGGGAGAGATGTTAGAAACTAGAATAACAAAATTTAAGTACAAATATACCTTTTGTTTGTTAAATGCATGATGGTTGATGGCTGCAGCAATTTTGATAGAGTAATGGTACTTTGAATTAAGAACAAATTTTGGTAGAGGTTCAAATCTCTATTACTATTGATAAATTATTGGAAGAATACTAGATGAATATCTTGAATACATATGAGCTAGAATTTTTATTTTGATAGATCCTTTTCACCTCCTACTCCACTCCTTTTATAAGCAAAGAGAGATGGAGGATAGAAGATTCGCTAGGAGGTAGGTTTGTTGATTTCAATGCTTGGGAGTTCATTAGCATTGGGAAAGGTAGATATATTAAATTGTGTCATGTTAGCTTGTACATAGTTGGTGTTTGTGTAAGAATGAGTAAGACCTAACTGTTGATGGTCAGCCTAATTGTCAATGATTAAGGTGACCATCGACGGCCAAGGGTTTAGAGGAAAATTGGTCAAGGTGAGTTAAAAGGTATTGGGTAATGGTTAAGTTAGTAATTTAGTGAGTTATTTAGCATATTATATAACTTTACTCAGGGTATAATGGGGTTTTTAGTGGGTTGATAAGGGTTAGGTGGTCCCTAAGGTATCCTGAGGCATTTTGACATCTAGAACCATCATGTGCAATTTTCTAGTGTTTACACCCATTTTTTAAAGATGACCACCAATAAATTAATGTCATGGTTTAATTTTAATATCCATTAAGTTATAAATTTTATTAATATTAAATTTAAAATCATTTTCAAATTTAGAAAATATAAATTTCCTTACTTGGCATGGATTTTATCTCAATAATCTATCAAATCATGAAAATATGCTAAATGCCACTCATCCTTATTAAGAATTTTAATAATAAAACCACCAAAAATATGTCAATAAATAAATGTTACTATAAATTCCTTTGAACCATCAAAACAAATCAACAAAAGAGATTAGGGGTGAACTAAATATATATTGATTTTGAATATGACCTTATCATAGTCATATCAAAATGAATTAAAATTTAGATTATCAAAAGGATTTTTTGATATTACTTACAACATTTAAAAAATTATGATTTGACACCTAATGATATTAAAAACTTTTTATATCCTTAATTTTAAAATTTAAACTCAAATCAATCCATTTTGAAGGTAGATAAAAATAACATTGAAATATCCAAATTTGTAAATCTACAAGAAGGGTAGTGTGGCCTTACAAACTATAATTATGTAATAATGTGAATATGGAACACTATAAAAAATGTATTAAAATGTGAAATTACTTAATTACTATATAATTTTCATCACTATCACTATTATTTTTAAAAATTGAGTTGGTAAAATCAGAATGATCAAAACTCGACACAAATTTCTATTTATGTATATTTCTAACTGAATGTTGAATAATACAAATGAATAGATACATAATAAATAATGATATATGGTATTTTTAAATAAAATTATAATTTAAGGTATTACATTTAACATAAATATATTTATCATGTGTCAATCTATAATAATTAAACACAAGATAACATGATAAGCACATCATATACCCTTGTATAAAGATCATTGAAACATTATTAGATGTAGTTGTAGAAATTTATTTATTTTTCAATTATAATATATATGAAAGGTTATTTGTTTTATTGATAAAGAGATGTAATTTTTTAATAGATAATGAAAATTTTGATCAAGAAAATAACTCATTTATCTGAATGTATTTTCTAGATGTGTCCCTAGTAGAAAGTTTTGATTATTTTTAAGTTTTACATGGTTAATCATAATTATTATTTTAAAATATATAAGGTCTCGAATTTTGAAACATTTATAAGTAGTATTATTTATCATATCATCTGATTGTGATTTAGGAATAATGGAATTATGAAATGTATTATACTCACCTCTCAATATCGTATCATGATCAGGAAAATCAAACCTTTCATATGTAATTTCCATCAGTCAATTATTCATCTTAGAATATAAAAAATAAAGTTATTCAAAATTATTATATGTTGTGAAAACACATAATCCAACCTTAGAAGGATTAAAATCTTTATCTTGAGTGTGGAATTTCAAATCAAGAATGATAGGATGATCATTAGAATAATTTAAATTAGAGTTGAAATTATTATAGATAATAACAAAGTCATAAGGATAAAAATTATGTTTGTTGATAAAGTTAATAGATTATAACTCCAAATAATTTTTCATGTCTAGATCTAGATATTCTAGTTCAGAACTTCTTAACATATCATCAACTTCTCCACTATCCATATTTAAAAGAAATGTAGGGGTATTTATGACTGATAAAATTATATTATCAAAAAAATGGATCAAATTCAAGAGTAAATATGTCATTAGATGAATAATTAGGTAGATCAATTGAATTAGATTGTTTAATACTAAAAATAATTAAAAATCAATATTTTTTTCTCAATCCAAATTTTTTGATAAATAATCTAAACTATAATACAAAATTTGAGAGACATTTTTAGAATCAGATATGATGATTTTATCTTAAACAATATATATATATATATATATATATATATATATATATATATATATAGAAAATTTGAGCTCAAAATCTAATATTAAAGTAGAGAATCTTTTGCGTTTAAACATATCATGGCAGAGTGATCAAAGTTTATAAAAATTCTAATTTTGTCTTTAAATACGATCAAATCTCATGTTAGACCTAAAGTTCATAATACCTATTTTATTAATAATTTTAATTAAATTAAATTCATATTATTCTTCCAATAGAGAAAGAAAATTTCAGCACTTGGTTTGAAATAAACACATACTTCATTTACTTTTCAAAAAAAGCGTAAAAAAATGCCCCTATGGACTATTTTTCATACCAATAAAGCATAAATCATGTTGTTATATTTTGTTCTAATTTATTTTCAATTAAGTTATATATATATATATATATATATATATATATATATATATATATATATATATATATATATATATATATATATATATATATATATATATATATATATATGAGTGAGCTCATCCATATTTAGAATAACCAAGAAATAAAAAATCACTGAACTAGAATCAAAATTCAGACAATTAGTTATAATAACTATGGATTGAAAAATGGAATATAATTATGGTAATGCGATAAGATATAAAATCATGAATAAAATAATTAATGATTTTTTAAATAAATAAACTTGATTAAAAAATCCCCAACAAAGTTACCAATTTTTTTGATTGTGAAAATTATAACATCAACGAATCAACCCATTCACCTATCATAAAGGCCAAGGTTAAATCATACCTATTTATTCATTAGGGACCTATGGCTAAAAATTAGTCATAAGGCATGAAAAGAGTATTTTAAATTATATGTATTCATATGTTTAATTATAAATCTAAATCAATTTTATAATTGATTCATAAAATTGATCAAATATAACACTATCATCAACCATGCCTATAAGAAAGATACTTATAAAGAATATTGTGATCAAATATGTCAATCACTAATTCAATGAACTATTTAATTAATATTCAAAACATGTTTTATAATTATTATCTAACATATTTGATAAAATAAATCCTATTGATTAGGCAATCTCTTGAAAAACATAATGCTTAGATTTGTCGAATAAGATGTATTCTATATGATGTTCACACTACAAGGATGAAAGAAATGAATGGAATATGAAGAAATAAAAATTAAACAAAGAAGGAAATCCAAAATTAAAATAGTTATATGGTACAAATTAGAGATTATAAAAGTTAGGCAATACATAAAAATGCATCTAAGCTAAGAGACAACAATAAAATCAAATACTAGACTAAGAAATATTAATAAATAAATAAAATCTATAGAAAGAAAATAACTAAAAAAAAAGACAACTAGAAATTACTTGATAAGAGATAGAAAAATATACTAAGTAATAACTAAAATGTGTAAGGCAACTTGAGATGCAATAAAAACAGAAATTTATTGAGAAACAAAGATTATTTCATAACTGATTACAAAATTTGAGAACAAAATATTGCATCTTTACAAAACTCAAAATATCATATTTTTATGAAGTGTTCATCATTATTAAATCAAAGTTGAATAAAATTCCATGCATATGCCTTAGTTATATAAAATCACCAAATGATTATAAGTCTTGAACAATTTAAAATAATCAATTTATAAATAATCAATAAACATAGATATACATGATGTATGAATCAAAATAACCTCACCATCAACAAATATGTTTTTTAGTATTCCTGTAATTCATACTTTATCTTGGAAATTTTTGATAGAATAAGAATATGCAATATGAAACTAAACTTTAGAATAATTTTTTAGGTATGTGTGTAAGAGTGCCTCCTTAATATATTCTCTTTAAAGTCTTTTATAATCTTGTTAAATGAATTGTTTATATTTTAAATAGTAACTACCCTTTAACAACTTGTTATAACTCAATTTCAATCATTGTGACTTATAAAATTAAAACATATTTAATGATCTATTTTTTATGTTTTAATAATAACTTACATTAAGTAAATTAAATATTCGAAGGATACTATTTAAATAAATGAACAACATTTCTAGTGGGTGGGGGGACGATTTTGAATTAAAAATAACATGAATAATAATTTGATACAAGTTAATATGCAATTAAATAAACATATATGGTTGTTTAATTTAATAGATCATTTAACATCAATTTGTCCAATGATTCTACCATAATAGTCAATTACTTAAAACTATTCAAAATTGACTATCAAATTGCTTTTAACATGGTCAATCAATTATAACAATATATTTTATCCACAAAATTGATCTAAACACATTCTGATCATGTTGTCAATCAAATATTCCAAACATAATAACTTACCTGAAAGTTAATCCCCAAATTTACCATTTTAAAGGTAAAATACATATATTTAAATCAACTCAAAATGAGTTAAAACTAAAATGGATAAAATATGGATAATAATTCTAATTAAACCATCCTGACTAATCTCAAAATATTATTATTTACACAATCTTTAAAAATTGGATTAAATTGAAAATTATATGCTTGAAAAAACTTGTCATTGATTCATAACTTGAAATAAAACCAAAATGTGTAGGAAATGAAAAATTTAACAAATAAATAACTATGTTTGATCAAACAACATATATGAATGTATATAATCTTCAAGTATTCTAATTTTTATCTTCTTGTGATAAGGATAAGAAAAAAATTAAAATAATACATTTCATGATTTCCCATAGTTTAAATTTTTTCTAGACTATTCTTCATCCCACTTTTCTTAGTTCCAAACATAAATACATAAAAAAACTACCTTTATTAAGTGATAATACCATGTTGAACATGAATTATGTAGTCTAAAAACTTCATCCAGAAAATAATTTGACTAAATAATATGAAATATGAAAGTGATATCAACACAAAACAACTTTTGCTTCTCTAAAAATGCCATTTTAGCATTTTTATGTCAAATTAAAATTTATATGCAAGTGGATATCATATTGTGTTATTTCTAGTCTACTATGAAAATAATTTGGTCATCAAATTTAACACAATAAAAAAATTTGTAGGTGGTTAAAATGAAATTTTTATAACAATGAGAGGAATTTCATAATGGAACTCAACTAGAATCTTGCTGCCTTTTTAAGACCAATATTAAAACAAAACCATGCTAAAACAAAACCCCGAAAATTTGTTATGAAACCATAAAAATATTTTTTCTAAAGTTTTCATTTTCTTTGTGAATAAAATAAAATGTGTGTAATGGAATAGTTGAGAACATTATTAAAAATATGAATTAGAGGACAAAATATCAAGATTTGTAGCTTCAAATCATATTTTTAGGTTAACCCATTAAAGATTACAAACTAAAAACTCATATGTGTAGTTATAACTTGAATACTTCAAGCACTATGTACAAGTAAATCATATAGTAAGTGTTTAACAATGTATTTTAGAATTACTTGACTATGCATTATTTCTCTTTTATTTTAAATTTAAATTGTTAGCAAACTAATGAAAGTCTTCTCACAAACTTTTGAGACTTATTATCATATCATCAATAATGACCTCCATTAAAATGATAAGGAGAGAGTAAGTGAAAGTCAATTGAAGAAATAATAGATGTGTTCCAAAATTATCTACACTAGCACAAGGAAATAGAAAAAAACTCAATAATGTGAATCTAAATAAGGTAGGTAAAAAAATGAATATTTAATGCTCTATGTATGGAATATTTAATAGAGATGCATTCCATATTGAATATTATGCAAATAACACACTTAGATAAGATAATTACTGCATAAATCATGACACATTCAGTGCAAACCATCCTATTTTATAAAAATGGATGCCAGAAAATTAATGTTATGGTTTATTTGTCTTATTTTCTAAGTTTTCAAGTTGATTAATATTAAATTTAAAACCATTATCAAATTTAACAAATATAAATTTCTTTACTTGTCAAAAATATCTTGTCACATATTTTATCTCAATGATTTATCAAATAATGAAAATATGCTAGCTTCCACTCATCCTTATTAAGATTTTGAATATTAAAAATATAAAAAATATATCAATACATAAATATGACTCACTTAAAATTCCTTTAAACCATCAAAATAAATCAAAAAAAGAGATTATGGTTAAAGTAAATATATATTAATTATGAATATGACCTTATCATAGTCATATTAAAATGAATTAATATTTGCATTATCAAAAGGATATTTTAATATTACTTAAAAATTTTATAACATTATGATTTTAAACATAATTATATATAAACCTTTTTAGTCCCTTAAAATTCAAATTTGATCTCAAACCAATGCATTTTAAAGGTAGATAAAACTAAAATTGAAATCTCCAACTTTTCAAAGCTATAGGAAGGGTATTCTAACCTCATAAGATAAAATTTTGGATTAATATGAATATGTAAATAATTGTGAAAATATTTTCAAATGTGACATTACTTAAACATTCCCCTAATTTGCATCATTTTCACTATTATTTTTCAAAACTCAATAGGCATAATTAGACTAATCAAAACTCAACATAGATTTCTATTTAATTAGATTTTCAATTAAATGATGAATAATACAAATAAATAATTACATAATAAATAATAAAAATATGATACTCAACATATGATATCAATGAAAGCAATAACAAATAAGTGATTCAATATAAATTATCCCCCACTACATGCATAATGAAATTAACACAGTACAACATATATTTTTGAAGGTTATTCATTTTTTTAATAGTGTGCAAATTTTTTTGATAACACTTGTGACCTTGTGAGCTAGTTTTAGACATGAGATTGGGATTTAATAAGAAATTTTAAAAATTAAAAACTTAGGATTGTAATATAGTTAAAATTTTTCCTAAGAAGCTAAGCATGAACCCATTAAATGTTTTTTCACAAATAAGTATGGATTATTTTCCTAGCATGGCACAAAGAATGAGAAATAATCAATGAGGGAGTTCATGATAGATAAGCATTATTGTAATAGTATATAACCCATACACTTAATTCTAGTGATTCTTTAAATAATAAAATCTCCAATATTATTGCACTATAAAATGATTAATTCAATGAACTAAAAATTTTAAGATTTTGTCAAAGAAAATAAATCACAACATACGTGAGATTATTGTACTTATCCTACATAACAAATAATTTATGTAGTATTTAAAATTATTGAGTCATGATATAAATCTTAAAAAACATATATATAAAATAAAACCAAAAATGTCAAAAAAATATACAAAGGAAAAAAATAAGTAAGACAACTAACCAACATCAAAAATATTCCACTATGTGACAAGATGAGGGATAAATCAATGTTAAAAAATGACAAAACGAAAATAATAAGTATTAATCCATGAGAGAGGCAAAAGAGTAAATGAAAAAGGGTAATTTTTAATATTGTTATAATGCAAGGTATTACTTGTGGAATAAATAAATTTATCATGCATTAAGCTATTACATTTAAAGGAAGCAATATAACATGATAAACACATCATATACCCTTGTATAAAAGTCGTTGAAACATTACTAGATGTAGTTTTATCCATTTATATATTTTTCAATTGTAATATATATGAAAGGTTATCTATTTAATTCATAATGAGATGGGGATTTATGAATTTAGAATAAATAAAAATTAGATCAAGAAAATAATATGTTTATTTTAAAATATTTTCCATATTTGTCCCTAATAAAAAGTTTTGATAATTTTTATGTTTTACATGGTCAATCAAACTTGTTGTTTCAAACTTTATAAGGTCTTAAAATTTTAAACATTCATAGTAAATATTATTTATCATATCATTTTCTTTTGATTAAGGAATAAAAAAATTATGAATTGTATTGTACTCACCTCTCAATATCACATCATTATCTATAAAATCAAAACATTCATACTCATTTTATGTTAATTGATTATTCATTTTATAATATACAAAATTGAGATCTTTAAAATTATTTTCTATTGTTAAAACACTTAATCAAACATTTTAAGGATAAAAATGTTCATCTTGGGTGTGATATTTTGAATCAAGAATGATAGGATGATCATTAGAACAATTTAAATTATATTTTAAATTATTACAAAAACCAATAAAGTTGTAAGGAGAAAATTATGTTTGTTGAGAAATCTAGTAGATTCTAACTCTAAAGAACTTTTCATTTCTAGATTTAGATCTTCTAGTTCAACACTTCTTAACATATCATCAACTTCTCTATTATCCATATTTAAAATAAAATCAAGATTATTTATGACTGATAAGAGTTTATTATCAATAAATGGATCAAATTCAAGATTAATAACATCATTAGATGAATGATTACATAGCTCAAAGGAATCAGATTTTTATAATTTTGAATCTGATGAAAATTCAAGATTTTGTTCTAAATTAAAACATTCTAATGAAGAATCTAAATTATAATCCAAATTTTGAGAGACATTTTCAGTATTATTTTTCATGATTTTATCATAGACAAAAAATATATAAAATTAATTAGGAAATTTGAGCTTAAAATATAACATTAAAGTAGAGAATATTTTGCATTTGAACATATCATGGTCAATTGATCAAATTTTACAAAAATTATAATTTTGTTTTTGAATATGAGTGAATATCAAGGTAAAATTAAATTTTATAATAGATATGTTCTAGATAATCTTATTATAATTATTAATAATATTATTCTTCCAATAGAGAAAGGAAATTTCACCACTTGGTCTGAAATAAATATGGATTTCATTTAATTTCCAAAGAAAGTGGATGAAATATTCCCCTATGGATTATTTTTCATGCTAAGAAAGCATAAACCATGTTGTTATATTTTGGTCTACTTGATTTACAATTAGGTTTTTAATATAAATCCATTCTTGAGTGAGCCCATCCATCTTTACCATAATTGAGAAAGAAATAATCATTAAAATAGATTTAAAAACTAGGTGACTAGTTATGATAACTATGGATTAAAAACTAGCAACCAATTATGGTAATAGGATAAGATATAAAATCATAAAGACAAGAATTAGTAATTATATAAATAAATAAACTTAATTACAAAAAAATTTAATAGAGTCACCAATTTTTTTAACAGTGAAAATTATTGTCAATGAATCAACACATTTGTCTATCATAAAGGTAAAGTTATAATCATACCAATTTAATCGTAAGTGACCTATGATTGAAAATTAATCTTACGGTGTTCAAAGGGTCTTTTATGTTTAGGGGGTTAATGCATTTAATTATTAATCTAAGTCAGTTTTTTAGTCATTTCATCAAATCAATCAAACATAACACTATTATCAACCATATCTAGAAGAAATATACTTATAAAAAATATTGCCATCAAATATGTCAATCACTACTTCAATGAATTATTTAATTAATATTGAAAATGGGTTTATAACTATTATCTAACCTATCCAATATAATGAAACCTAACAATTAGGAAATCCATTAAAGGAAAAAAACATATATTTTTTAAATATGATGCATTCCATATGATGTTCACACTACAAGGATGAAATAAATAAAAAAGAAATGAAGAATGAAAAAGAAAAAATAAAGAAAGAAAAACAACAAAAAAGAAAACCAAAATTATAAATAGTTATAGGGTATAGATCAAATATTAGAAAAGTTGGAGAATACATAAAAAAGGCATTAAGCTAAAAGAAAATAATAAAGAAAAAATATTAAACTAAGAATAAATTCAAATATTAGACTAAGAAATATTGGAGAAAAGAAACATATAGAAGTAAAATAACTAAAAAGAAAGGCAACTAAAAACTAAGCTAAGAGAGAAAAATAAACTAACCAATAACTTAATTTTACAAGGTGACTTGAGATGTAATGAAAACATAAATTTATTAAGAAAATAAATATTTTTTCATAACTAACTACAAAATTTGATAACATATTATTAATTATTTATAAGATTCAACAATCTATCATAATAGTATGAAGTGTTCACCATTATTCAAGTGAAGTCCAATAAAATTCCATGTATATGAATGATTTATTTGTAGTCACCAAATGATTACAAATCCTAACTATTTTCAAATAATCACTTTACAAATAAATGATAAACTTGGATATACCAAGCAAAATAACTTCACCATCAATAATTATGTTGTTTGGTCTTCCTACAAGTCATACTTTATCTTAGAGATTCTTATCATAGAAGAAGAAAACATAGTATGAAACTTAAATTTAGAAGAAAATTATAGGTACCTATGTAATATTTCCTCCTTGATATCTTATCCTTTGGTATTTTATAAGATTTTTAAAGGAATTGATTACATTTTAAATAGTAACTACTATTTAACAACATTTTATAATTGAATTTAAGTCATTGTGACTTATAAAATTAAAACATATTTAATAATCTATTTTTATGTTTTAATAATAAGTCATATTAAGTAAATTAAATATTCTGAGAATAATATTTAAATAAATCAATGACATTTGTAGTGGGTGGGGGGCCATTTGAGTTACAAACAACTTGAATAATCATTTGACATAAGTTAATAAGTAAATTAACACAAATGACTACTCAACATTAATTTTTACACTTATACCACCATGATGGTCAACTTCTTAAATATATTCAAAAATAATTATAAAATTACTTTTTATATAACTAATCAACTATAATAATTTATTTTATTCAAAAATTTGATCTAAACACATTTTGATCATGTTGTTAATCAAATATTCCAAAAACCATAATTTACGTGAATTTAATTACCAAATTTACCATTTGAAGGGTAAAATACAAAAATCAAACCTTGTTGATATATTTAAATCAACTCAGAATGAGTTGAAACTAAACAAGATAAAACATAGATAATACTTTTGGTTAAAACCTCCTAACAAATCTCAAAATATTATTGTTTACACAAGCTTTAACAAGAGAATCAAACTAAATTTTATATTCCTAAAAAAAATCATGACTGATTCATAACTTGAAATAGAACTAAACTACTTAAGAAATGAAACCTTTAAGCATTAAGCAATTTATTTTGATCAAACAATAGATACAAACATAGATAATCTTCATGTATGCTTATTATTATCATCTTGTGATAGGAATAATAAAAAAATTTAAATAATACGTCTCATGATTTCTCATAATATAATTTTTTTCTAAATGATTATTCATCCTACTTTTCTTTATTCTTAGCACAAACACACCTAAACAAATTGCATTTATTAGGTGAGCATACCATGTTGAAAATGAATTATCTAGTCTAATAACTTCCTCCAAAAAATAATTTGATAGAATAATATGAAAGATGAAACCAATATCAATAAAAAACAACTTTTGATTTTATGAAAAAGTTCATTTAGCAAATTTTTATGATAGGTAAAAATTGACGTCCAAATGGCCATCATATTATGTTCTTTCTGGTGTATTGTGATAGTCATTTACACATCAAATTTTTCTTAGGTGGTTAAAACAAAATTTGTAGCACAAAGAGAAGAATTTCATAATGGAACTTAACCAATATCTTACTATATTTTTAGTAACAATAATAAAATGAAAACCTACTAAAACAAAGCCCTAAAATTTGGTAATAAAACCATACAAGTATTTGTTCTAAACATTACCATTTAATTTATTATTAAAATAAAATATTTGCAATGGAATGACTTAGAACAGTATTAAAAATACAAAATTGGTGGAAAAAATCTCAATATTTATAGCTTTGAAACATATTTTTAGGATAACCCACTAAAATTTGCAAACTATAACTCATACCTATAGTAATAGATCAAATCCTTTCAGGACTGTGTGCAAGTAAAAAATATAATAAGTGTTGAACATTGAATTTTGGAATGATTTGATTTTGGAAGTATTTATCCCTTATTTAAGATTAAAATTAATATTAAATTTATGAAATTATTCTCACAAAATTTTGAAACTTTATCGTTAGTAATGATGTCCTTCATTAAAATGATAAGGAGAGAGAGTGAAAGGCAATGCAAGAAATAATAGTGGTGTTAAAAATGTATTTATGCCAGTACAAGGAAAGATTAAAAAAACTCAATAATTAAAATCTAACTAAGGTATGGTGAAAAAAATGCATATTTAATACTAAATGTATGGCATATATAAAATCATTCATCATTTAACATTCAATATCATGCAAATGTCACACTTAGATCAAACAAATATTGCACAAAGTATGGTGCATTTAGTGCAAAATGTCCCATTTTTTTAAGATGACTTATAAATAATTAATGTCATGGTTTATGTGTCTTTTTTGATAAGTTAGTGAGTTAAATAATTTTAAATTTTAAACCATTCTCAAATTTATAAAATATAAATTATTTTACTTGTCATAGATTTTATCTCAATGATTTATCAAATCATGAAAATATCCCAGATGCCACTAATCCTTATTAAGAGTTAAAATATTAGAAATGCCAAAAATATATGAATAAATAAATATGACTCAATTCAAAGTCCTTTGAACCATAAAAAAAATCAATAAAACAGATTAGGGGTTAGACAAATATATATTAATTCTGAATATTTCCTTATCCTAGTGATATTAAAATGAGTTAATATTTTCATTATCATAAGGATATTTTGATATTACTTAAAACATTTAGAACATTATTATTTGAAACCTAATGATAGTTAGACATTTTTAGACACATAAATTTCAAATTTGATCTAAAATCAATGCATTTTAAAGGTAGATAAAACTAACATTAAAATATCCAAATTTGTAAAGTTGTAAGAAGGGTAGTCTAACCTTGCAAACCAAAATTATACAATAATATGAATATGAAACACTTGAATTTTTTTTTCAAATTCTAAATTACTTAAATATTCCCAAAAGTTGCATCATCATTCCTACTATTTTTCAAAACTAAGTAAGGAAAACAAACTGATCAAAACTCAACATGGATTTCTAATTAAGTAGATTTTATACTGAATGATGAATAATACTAATGAATATTTACATAACAAATAATAAAAATGTGATAATTGACATACAATATCACTGAACAAAAAAATAAATAAGTGATGCAAGAAAAATTATCCCCCACCACATGCACAGTGAAACTGGCATGATACAACAAATATTTTTATAAGCTATCCAGTTTTTTAAATAGGGTTCAAAATTTTGTGGTAATAGACTCCAAATACATACAATTAATTAAATGGGTAGAATTTGGTTTAGTTTATGTATTTTACATGATATATATATATATATATATATATATATATATATATATATATATATATATTGGATATAATTTAATGCATTGGGCATAGATTTGGGACAAATATTTTTAGATTTATGATAAATATTGTATATGTGTTATAGATATAAGGTTAAAATTTTATAGATACTTCATATTGATCCATATTCAAGGTTTACATGCACACAATTACATATACACTTTTAAATTATACATATATTTATGCATTGACCTTACCTAGATTTAATGTTTCAATTTTAGTTGTTTCAACAATTAGTTCCTTTTTATTAGTGTGATCGAGATTATTCACCCTCTATGGAATTGTCACTATGATTATATTATTATGGCTTGATATGTTTACACCATTTAACTCTCAATGGACTTATCACAATTTGTCATTATACTGAATTGGGGGCATGATCATCCTCCAATTCTCCTCTTCACATCTCCAAGGTTTAGTTGTGAATTTATCTTCAAATATTCAGTTAGGAATCATCTTTATCAAGACAAACTACTAAGGGGAAACATGGTTGCATTAACACACATGTTTACTCATTTCTCTCTTTTTTTCAAATATTTTCAAATTATTCAATTTCAAATTATATGCACTCATTACACATGTAACATGATCTTGGTTGTAGTTCATTCACATACAAAAAATTCAAAGGGGCCCAAGTAAAGACAAGGTGTGTTTTACATACCATGGTATGCTTTCTTTAATTTAACCTAATAATTTCATCATTATGCATTACTAGATTAAATGGAGGAAATGTAGATTCTTAAATAAGGATATGATGTTAAATTATTTTCTTACACTTGAAATTTTTATTTCAGGGATCTACCCTTCAATTTGACCATCCATACACCTAAAAGGCTCACACTCATGACTTCACTAGGTCTAATAACTTATTTATTAATAAAAACGTAATTATTTTGATTATGTAGATCACCTGTAACCATAAAATGCCTAAAATCTAATACATATCATTCACTATCAGTTAAAACCTCAATAACTTTCCTCCATCCTATACATTTGCATCTAGGGTAGGACAATACAATTGAAGCCACTGTCTTGACTCCAAAACAAGTATCATTACCCTATAAACAATCAAACTTTAAAATATTTTGATGTATATGGGTCGGACTAATAATGTTATTAACCCTTACATGAGTAAAATTTAAAATTATCTAGTATAAATACAAATAAAAAGTAATTCATTTGGACATTTAGTAATTATTAATAAATCACATATTTAAGCTCAATCAATAAATCACACAACTAATCTATTATTCACTATTCATTCCTATTTCCATATCAATCATAGGTGAAGTCATAATATAGGTTTGAAACACTAAAATTATATACCATGAGTTATATTTTTCAAGTTACAAGCTAGATCACTACATGCATTATCATATAGTATATTGCATCCTTGTACATACACTATTCCACACATCAGGGAGAAGTACATAGTCATAAGGGCCTCTTTTTCATATTAGATATGTAGGAAATTCTTATTGATAAAGGGCTATTTGACATAAAATCAACACCATGAACCCAATAACCATTTTTTTGGAAAATTAACCTAACCTAAGGTGGAGAACTAGGGTCTGAGATATAAATAGTGATATATAGAATGTGCATGAAATCTAGATACATCAGATGAAAGGTGATAGAAAACCCAAAAATAACTAGGTAGTTGCATCTTTATGATTCAAACATTACATATAGGAGATTTATATTGGGATTTAGATGGTTGCATTAATTCAAATTTCCATAGGGTGACACAAGTGTCCATGCAACCAAGAAGAATATTTGTATAATTTGATGACTATTTATTGAACATTAGACAACCTATTTCCACACTTGTACATCTTAGATCTATTTATGGATCATTTAATAAGCTAAATATTATTTATTCTTCATGGTTTTGCATTCAAAATATTGTTTGGCACTATACTTTCTATATTTAGTATTTTTATAATTCAACATTGAAATTGAATATCATAAAATGAATTATTTAATTGGATTGTTTTAAAGAATAGGTTATATCACTCTTGAATAACATATTCTCCTTAACCCTTTATATAAAAAATTATCAAAAAATAATTAAACACATCAACATCCCCATTTAATAATACCCATATAAAAGAGTGCTTTACTTGATAACATCAACCTCAAATCCTAATTATTTCATTTTGTTCATAAACTCGTGTGCTCTTTTGAAGGTTCCATTTTTGTATAGAGCATGAATAAAAATAGAGAATGTAAATGCATTGGTAAGTTTTTTAATCTTACCATTTAATTATAGATATTATAATCACCTAAAAGTGGTATTTGAGTGTTAAGAGTGTTACTTGAGATAAACTATTCCTATCTTAGCCCTAAGCCTATCCTAGATCCTTTTATCATACTTGTATAGCCTTTGTGTGGACCAAAAGCATCATTAGCCAAATAAAACATATTCTCAAACTCTCATTTCCCAATCCTCGCCCTTCATTCCCAACATCCTACCATATGAACATTAATGCCACATTAAGGACACTAGAGCCACATAGTGCTAGTGTCCCCAAAAGGGAGATAATGTACTTTACCCTATATTTTTTTAATTGATATATTTTAAAAATTAAACCCCTCCTATTTCTAGCCTAAGCATATTTTATTGTCCACACAATTTACAAAACACTATAAATGCATTATTTTTATACTTCTATCTACTAGTTGGAAATTAGATGAAAAACAACTATGTAAACATGAAACAAGATGAGAAAGATTAAAGCTACTAATCCCTATTCTACCCTACTTATATATACTACCATCTAAAAATACCCTAAGCTCATATTTTCCATATTTATAATCTCAAGCATGCTCAAGGCATTAAATACAACTATCATTCTAGCATCACTTGCACTTTCACCAACACTTAGGTGGGGAGAACTACATTGGGCTTGATCCCTCCTTGGAGTATTGGTATATAGTCAAGTATCTTCATAGTAGGGTGTTGAGGATGTCCAACCTATCCCACTAATGAACAATATTTTTAGCTCATGCTTTACTTGTAAGGAATATTAGGGTTTGCATAATAAATCAACTATTACAAGCATAATAGAGAGTTTCAAACTTCATGTGTGTAGGAATATAACCTAAAAACATAGCATAGGTGCACCCATAATTTAGGAATAGTATTTCATAGATGACATTAGCATCATTTTGAGGACACTAGATCCACATGGCGATACTATCTAAGTGTGGTGCTACTATCCAAGAGGAATTATGATATATGGATATGGTTGATGACACTCAGACATGTGTGTATCTTAGTTTTCAACACTAGATCTTCCATATCATGTGTTTTTCATATAAGTCTTTATTTACACATTGTTGTCCCCAAAAAATATCACTCATTTTTGGGACAACATTTGAACTATTTTGGTCATACAGACCAAAATTATCTCTTCCCTTTTTGAAATTTGTCCTGGGCATTCAAATTCCTCATTTTTCAAGCTTCTCAGAAATCTACAGACTCTACAGGCTTGAATCTACAGACTCTATAGGAAGAGAAATCTATGAACTTTGTAGGAAAAGAAAATCTATAGACTCTGCATGCCAAGTTCAATGAGCTTCATGTGTTGAATTCTATGAACTCTGTGGGAAAGAATCAAGCTTTCAACACTTAGGTGATCTCAAAGTTGGTTCAATGACCAAGTTCAACCAAAAGAGTTCATTGCCAAGCATTAGTAGCAAGAGTTCAATCGCTTCTAGGTTTAAAGGATTCTACAAGTAGGTTCAATCAAAAGAACATGTTTTTGAGGCTTGAACCATTAAACTATTGAACCACTTTGGTTCAAAGGTTCAACGGGTTCAAGGTTCAATAGGTTTAACGAGGATCAAAAGGACTTAGCCAAATCAAAGAGAATGAACCGATTGAACTGATGAACCATTGAACCACTTTGGTTTAAAGGCTTAGTTAAATTCAGTTGGTTCAATGCTTTGGTTCACTCAGTTGGTTTATCAATCAGTTCAACAGCTTTTGGTTTAATCAAAGGGTTCATCGGCTTGGTTCAAAGCTTGGTTCAAAGCTTAGTTTAAAGGAGTAGTTCAATGCAAACATTCAAAAGAGCCTCTTGAAGGACAATTGCCCTTACAGAGGACACTTAGTCAACAAAAGCACCCTTCAAAAGGGTCATTTTCAAAGAAGCTAAAAAGGTAAGTTCTTTCAAAATTTTGTTTAAAACAGTTGAAAGACAAAGGGATTTCCTTCGGGAAAAAGACTAAGGCAAGAAACAATTCTTTCAGACTTTTTATGTGAAGGAATTCCTTCAGAAAAAAAGTCTGAAGGAATTTGGGAAATAATATATGGGAGGAAATCTTGAAGGAATTTACAAAGGCCAAAGACAAAGCAATCAGAACAATTCTTGTAGACTTTTTTTCCACGGGAAAATGTCTATGGACTTTTTGTCTGTGGGAAAATGTCTGCAAACTTTTTATCCATGAGAAAATGTCCATGAAAAAAGTCTACGGGAAAGCTCCAAAGGATTCCAAAGACAAAAGGCCACCGAAGGACCCTAAAGGATAGGTTCCCTTGTGGGGGACTCTCAACTAAAAAATTAAAGGACACTTCCCAAAGCTGAAGGGTTACCTTCCCTTTAGGAGGATGTAAAATAAGAAGAGCCAAAGAACTTAGTGACCCACCAGAAGAAAGAAGCCTGAAGGCCATCCGAAGATCACCCGAAGGGTAGATACCCTTATGGGGGGCTCTTCTTGACCCAAAGTGAACCATTTTTCAAAGCCCTAAAGGGTAGGTCACCTCTAGGAAAGATCAAATGATAAAGATGAAGGAATTGCCAAGGAAAGTGATGTGCCCACAGACATAAAAGTTATGACAATGAAATAGCTATTGATCCTTGTAGTTTTAAATCTATGGACCCAAATGCATTCAAAGGCTTTAAGGCCAAGATCAATAGGAAGTGACTAAGGAATAGAGCATCAAAATGAATCTAGGACCCAATTCAATTAACTAAATGACGAGGAAGGACCATAAACATTTGCACATCAGATATGTTTCTAGAAGTAGACCACCAGGTGGATATTGAAAGATGCAAACTTTCAATAGTGTGACTTGTTTCTCTGCATTGAGAAAAGAAAATGGGTAGATGCCCCTAAATTCTAGCCTATCTTCTTAATAAAATTCAATGCAATATGATGTGCTACTATTCCAAAGTCCATCTTGAAGAGGCTATATAAGGGACTCCCTTGTTAGTATAAAAGGATCTCTCTCTCTGACAATCAGAAGTAAAACTCTACCCGAATTGGAAGGCATTACAAGGACTTTGATCTTAGATTGTTCATCATATTTTGTTATTGGAATAAGAAAGCAAGTGACTTTTTAGACTTTGTGCTATGATATCTTTATTGTTGGGGAAACTATTCTTATGTCTTTTTCCTTAATATATTTTCTATTTCTTTAATTTAACAAGCAAAATTAGTGAAAGTAGTTAGGAAGGTGTCTTAAATTCAACTGTGGAGAGACTTTGTGCCCCCATAATTTCCTTTAGTGTGTTTTCTTTTTGTTTCTGTGTAAAGGACCTTGGGATGACTTTGTGTCCTCATTGTCCTTCGTATCTCACTCTTGGGAAATTTAGGTGGAGACTTTGTGTTACATCTCAATTTGTTGGTTACTACGTCTTTGGTTAAATTTTTCAATTCCTACCAGGAGTATTCTTGTGTTTTGTTGAATAGTACTTCTGAAAGAAGATGAGTGATTTCTATCATTTCCCTTGAGATTTTTCCTTTGATTTGCATTCATCATCTCTAAAGAAAGAGAGATGGATGGTTTATCCTACCCTTGAGTATTATTTTTTGTTTATATATATATATATATATATATATATAGGGAACCTCCCATTGATGAGAGGAGAGATTAGTCCCCTTTTGATGTTGTAAACCTACACATTTGGATGACCAATCTTCCTACTTTGGCTGATCAGACCTATTTTGTTTATCAGTATGTTGATTGCCAAAATATTCAACCAATAGTTTTTGGTGACTCTGATAGGGATATACATAATTTTGTGCAATTTGGAACCTCAAGTTTCAGATTGAAACATCACCTGTGTCTTACCCATTATCATTATAACCCTTATCCATTACAGACTGTGGTGACTCTATTTCATGTCTTACCCATTATCCATTTATAGCCTTAGCATCTTCCTTCCCCTCCATTATTTTATCTGGTCTACAAAACTAGATCTACTGGGAAAGAGTGCACAGTTTGAAGCCTCAAGCTAAAGCCGAGGAAGTCCTTTTCCATTTTTGTTCTATAATATGGCCACTTCACCCAGATTCATTATCTCTATTTTTCCTAATTAAATCATGGCAGTTCGAGGCCCTTCGGGTAACTCTTTTGGCCCACTTAATTTGACTCCACCTCTGCATGAACTCCCATGTAGTTCAAGAAAGAATTTCCATAAATTTTTTGGTGATGGAATAGTTCACCCTGATGAACACATTGCAGCCTTCAGCATAGCCTTTGGTGTTATAGGGGTGGAATTTGAAGACGTGATAGTCAAGCTTTTTGTGGAGACAATACAAGTTGTTGCTATAGACTAGTTATACCATCTACAAGCTAGATCAGTGACTAACTGTGATACACTCAAAGCCAAGTTTGAAGTAAGGTTCAAGCCTATAGAAGATGCACATGCCTTGTTGGCCCAGCTCACTCAGATGAAAAAAGAGCCTCATGAGCCTATTAGGGATTTTATTTCTAGGTTTGATAAGCTGAGGCATATGATTCCCATGGTCACCCAGCCAACACCTCAGAACCTCAAATGCTTCTTCATCAATTCATAATTGCTTAAAGTTAATTTTTTGCTGAGATGAGCTAGCCACATAAACCTTGCTACTACTTAAGACTTGGCTACTGAGGTAGAAGATGACCTTATCTTGATAGGAAAGATAAGGAGAGATCTAAATAGAGGCAAACCCTCTTCATCTTCTGAATACTCACCCACAGTCACCACTGACCTAATGGTACAAAAGCTAGTAAATGAATTTCTAGCCTTGAAAAGGCAAATGGCACAAGGTATGTCTTCTACTCCTATATATAAAGACATACCAAGGAGGACATTCCCTAATCAACCATATCAAGGAAATGCTATCAAAAGTCAAGGGCAACAAAATCGTCTTCCTCCCCCATAGAGGAACCTTGCCCTTGAAGCACCTCCAACCAACTCAGTAGTTGGATATCTAGAAATAAAACATGTTTCCTATTTCCAACTTGAGTTTGAGCAAGAAAATGGTGTTGATCTCTTCAGGGAGGATCTAGAAGAATCAACTGGTGACTCCCACATTGGTTTCCTAAATTTTCAGGATGAACCCAAAAGTGAAGATGAAGCAGTCAAAGGATCATATGCAATATTCACTAGGTCTAAGAATTAGTAAGCCTAATAGGCTGACAAAGAGAAGATAGAGGAGAGACCCTAATCAGTAATTTAAATTATTGAGTAAAGAACCCCTCTTCCTTTCTAGTCAAAGGACCCGGTGATTGCTAAAGAAGTAAGTACATCAAACATCTCTACAATTTATACTTCAAATTCACAAATCAATCCTCCCCCTCCCAAAAAACAAAATGATGAACTCCCATCCTCTCTTTGAAGTCCATCTCAATCATTTTCCATGATTGATCATGTTAAGAAATCCAAAATTTAGATGACTGAGTTTGAATCCCTGCAAGCTAATCCTGAGCAATTAAACATTGGTAGAGAACCAAGTATGGACTTGTCTAGGAAAAAAATTGTGGTTACCCAAATGTCAGTCCCTACAGCTTAAATTCTATTTGAGCCTTCAGGTAGGGGTAATTACTTTTTGACCATAAAGGATTCTCATGTCTTAGCTGATGAAAGTCCTATAGCTGGTAATCCAAGAAATCATTCAAATAAGGCATCATAAAAATTGGTAGGGTGCAGTATAAATAAGGAAGAATCTTCCATATCTAATGAAGATAAATCTGATAGATGATCAAATTTTGATGATGTTTGGATCCTGAAATCTGATGGCAGCAATTCTTCCACAACTGGATGCAGATCTCTATTGCTCAAATTGAAGATTGCTTAAGATGAAGAGATCAAACTCCTTCAAACCAAAGGAGGTGCTGAGCTGATGGTTTGTTAGGGTTCTGATGCTAACAATCAAAGCATGTGCTAGACTAGACTAGCAGAACAACAAGCTATGGTGGTTGACAATACTATTGTATTCCAAAGTTAGCAAAAGGAACTCTTCACAGGGAGAGTAAGGAGTTATGGTTTTCATTTTGAAGATGACATCCTACCATGGAGCAAGAAGAAGAAAAGGCCAAAAGGAAGACACAAAAAATTGGTTTCCTGGTGGAGAGCTCCATTTGCCCATCACCATTTCTAGGGGCAAAATAGTTTCCTACTAGTTTACCAAGATGACACACTATTTTCACTGCCTCTCAGGAAGAAACGTGTGAAACACTTCAACTCTTGAAGTATCAAATCATTGCATCTGTATATATGTATATTTGTATAGTTTTTAACTTTATTTTGTTTCCATTTTTGATGCCTTCCATTTTTGGGTAACATGACTCTGTAGCCCAATGGTACACATGAAGACATTGGAGATTCTAGATTCTACTCCCTTCAATTCTTTTTTACAATTGATAGAAGTTCTCCAACTGGAGCCAGCTATTGTCTACCAAAAATATCACTCATTTTTGAAACAACATTTGAACTATTTTGGTCTTACAGACCAAAATTGTCTCTTACCTTTTCAAAATTTGTCATAGGCATTCAAATTCCTCATTTTTCAAGCTTCTCAAAAATCTATGGACTCTAGAGGCTTGAATCTACAAACTCTACAGGCTTGAATCTATGGACTCTATAGGAAGAGAAATCTATGGAATCTGTAGGAAAAGAAAATCTACAGACTCTGTAGGCCAAGTTCAATGAGCTTCACGGGTTGATTTGTATGGAATCTATAGGAAAGAAGCAAGATTTCAACACTTAGGTGATCTCAAAGTTGGTTTAATGACTAGGTTCAACCAAAAGAGTTCATTGGAAAGAATTAGCAAAAAGAGTTCAACCACTTCTAGGTTCAAAGGATTTTACAAGTAGGTTCAATCAAAAGAACAAATTTCTGAGGCTTGATCCATTAAACCATTGAACTATTAAACCACTTTGGTTCAAAGGCTCAATGGATTCAAGGTTCAGTAGGTTCAACAGGTTTGGTTCAACGAGGATCAAAAGGACTTAGCCAAATCAAAGAGAATGAATCGATTGAACTGATGAACCATTAAGCCACTTTGGTTCAAAGGCTTGGTTCAATTCAGTTGTTTCAATGCTTTAGTTCACTCAGTCGGTTCATCAAATGGTTTAATGGATTTTGGTTCAATCAAAGGGTTTATTGGCTTGGTTCAAAGCTTGGTTCAATGGTTGGTTCAAAGGAGTGGTTCAATGCAAAAGTTTAAAAGAGCCTCCTGAAGGACAAGTGCCCTTGCAAAGGGTAGTTAATCAAAAAAATCACCCTTCAAAAGGTTCATTTTAAAGGAAGCTGCAAAGGTAAGTTCTTTTAGAATTTTGTTTAAGATAGTTGAAAGATAAAGGGATTTCCTGCGAGAAAAAGACTAAGGCAAGAAGCAATTCTTTTAGAATTTTTGTGTGAAGGAATTCCTTTAGACAAAAAGTCTGAAGGAATTTGGGAAAGAAGCTACCAAAGGAAAGCCCAAAGGAATTTCCAAAGGTTAAAGACAAAACAATTAGAATAATTATTGTAGACTTTTTGTCTGCAAGAAAATGTCTGCATGCATTTTGTCTGCATACTTTTTGTCCATGGGAAAATGTCTGTGGAAAAAGTCTGCAGGAAAGCTCTGAAGGATTACAAAGACAAAAGGCCATTGAAGGACCCTAAATGATAGGTTCCCTTAAAAATGACTCTCAGCTACCAAATTAAAGGACACTTCCCAAAGCCGAAGGGTCACCTTCCCTTCAGGAGGATGCAAAACAAGAAGAGCCAAAGAACTTAGTGACCCACTAGAAGAAATAAGCCTAAAGGCCATCTAAAGATCACCCAAAGGGTAGATAACCTTGTGGGGGGCTCTTCTTGACCCAAAGCGGACCATTTTTAAAGGCCCTAAAGGGTAGGTCACCTCCAGGAAAGATCAAACGATAAAGACGAAGGAATTGCCGAAGAAAGTGACATGTCTGTGGATGTCAAAGTTACGACAATGAAATAGCCATTGGTCCTTGTAGTTTTAAATATATGGACCCAAATGCATTCAAAGGCTTTAAGGCCAAGATCAGTAGGAAGTGACTAAGGAACAAAGCATCAAATTGAATCCAAGACCTGATTCAATTAACTAGAAAAGGAGGAATGATGAGGAAGGACCAAAACCATTTGCACCTCAGATATGTTTCAAGAAGTAGACTACCAAGTGGATATTGAAAGATGTAAAATTTCAATAGGATGACTTGTTTTTCTACATTGAGAAAATCAAATGGGTAGATGCCCCTAAATTCTAGCCTATCTTCTTAACAAGATTCAATGCAACATGATGTGTTACTATTCCCAAGTCCAACTTGAAGAGGCTATATAAGGGACTCTCTTATTAGTGTAAAAGGATCTCTCTCTTTGACAATCAGAAACAAAACTCTACCCAAATTGGAAGGCATTACTAAGACTTTGAGCTCAAATTGTTGATCATATTTGTTATTGGAATAAGAAAGCAAGTGACTCTTTAGACTTTGTGCTGTGATATCTTTGTTGTTGGGGAAACTATTCTTATGTCTTTTTCCTTAATATATTTTCTATTCCTTTAATTCAACAAGCAAAATGAGTGAAAGTAGTTAGGAAGGTGTCCTAAAGTCAACTGTGGAGAGACTTGTGCCCCCATAATTGCCTTTAGTGTGTTTTCTTTTTGTTTCTATGTAAAGGACCTTGGGACGACCTTGTGCCCTCATTGTCCTTAGTATCTCACTCTTGGGCAATTCAGGTGGAGACTTTGTGCTACATCTCAATTTGCTGGTTACTACGTCCTTGGTTACATTTTGTAATTACTACCAAGAGTATTCTTGTAGTTTGCTAAATAGTACTTCTGAAATAAGAGGAGTGCTTCTTGTCATTTCCCTAGAGATTTTTCCTTTGATTTATCCTACCACAAAGAGATATAAGAAAGAGATATGGATGATTTATCCTACCACAAAGAGATATAAGAAAGGGTAGGATAAATCATCCATACCTCTATTATTTTATCTAGTCTATAAAACTAGAGCTACTGTGAAAGAGTGTGCAATTTGAAGCCTCAAGCCTAAAGCTAAAGCTGAGCCAGTCCTTTTCCATTTTGGTTCTATAATCTAGCCACTTCACCAAAATTTGTTATCTCTATTTTTCTTAATTAAATCATGGCAGTTTGAGGCCCCTAGGGTAACTCTTTTGGCCCACTTAACTTGGATCCACCTCTACATGAAGTCACATGTAGTTCAAGAAAGAATTTCCCCAAATTTTTTGGTGATGGAATAGTTCACCCTGATGAACACATTGCAGCCTTTAGCATAACATGTGGTGTTATAGGGGTGGAATTTGAAGACATGGCAGTCAGGTTTTTTGTGGAGACACTACAAGGTGTTATTGCAAACTAGTTCTACCATCTACAAGCTAGATTAGTGACTGAATGGGATACACTCAAAGCCAAGTTTGAAGCAAGGTTTGAGCCTATAGAAGATGCACATGCCTTGCTGGCCTAGCTCACTCAGATGAAAAAAGAGCCTCATGAGCCTATGAGGGATTTTATTGCCAAGTTTGACAAGATGAGGCACAAGATTCCCATGGTCACCCAGCCAACACCTCAGAACCTCAAATGATTCTTCATCAATTCAAAATTTCCTAAAGTGAGTTTTCTACTAAGATGCGCTAGCCACGTAGACACTGATGCTACTCAAGACTTGGCTACTGAGGTAGAAGATGACCTTATCTTGGCAGGAAAGATAAGGAGAGATCCAAATAGAGGCAAACCCTCTTCATCTTCTGAATACTCACCCATATTCACCACTGACCCAATGGTACAAAAGTGAGCAAATGAATCGCTAGCCTTGAAAAGGCAAATGGCACAAGGTATGTCTTCTACTCCTCTATATAAAGACATACCAAGGAGAACATTCCCTACTCAGCCATATCAAGGCAACACTGCCAGAAGACAATGGAAAAAAAATCATCTTCCTCCCCCACAGAGGAACCTTGCCCTTGAAGCACCTCCAACCAACTCAGTAGTTGGATATCTAGAAATAGAACATGTTTCCTATTTCCAACCTGAGTTCAAGCAAGAAAATGGCATTGATCTCTTTAGGGAGGATCTAGAAGAATCAGCTGAAAACTCCCACATTGGTTTCCTAATTTTCCAAGATGAACCTAGAAGTGAAGGTGAAGTAGTCAAAGGATCATATGCAGTATTCACCAAGTCTAAGAATTAGTCAGCCTAGTAGGCCGAAAAAGAGAAGATAGAGGAGAGACCCCAATAAGCAATTTCAATTGCTAAGTAGAGAACCCATCTTCCTTTCTAGTCAAAGGACTCAGTGATTGCCAAAGAAGTAAGTACATCAAACATCTCTACACTTTCTAATTCAAATTCACAAATCAATCTTCCCCCTCCCAAAAACCAAAAGGATGAACTCCCATCCTCTCTTCCAAGTCCATCTCAATCATTTGCCATGATTGATCATGTCAAGAAATCCATAATTTAGATGATTGAGTTTGAATCACTACAAGCCAATCTTGAGCAGTTAAACATTAGTAGAGAACCAAGTATGGACCTATCTGAGGAAAAAGTTGTGGTTACCCAAATGTCAGCCCCTATAGCTCAAATTCTATTTGAGACTTCAGGTAGGGGTAATTACTTCTTGACCATAGAGGATGTTGATGTCTCGGCTGATGAAAGTCCCATAGCTGGCAATCTAGGATTTCATCCAAACAAGGCATCAAAAAAATTAGTAGGGTGTAGTATAAATAAAGAATGATCTTCCATCTCTAATGAAGATAAATCTAATAGAATATCAACTTCTAATGATGCTTGGATTCTGGAATCTAATGGCATCAATTCTTCCATAGCTAGATGCGGATCTTTATTGCTCAGATTAAAGACTGCTCAAGATGAAGAGATCAAACTCCTTCACACCAAAAGAGGTGCTGAGCTAATGGTTTGTTAGGGGTTTGATGCTGACAATTAAAGCATCTGCTAGATTGGACTAGTAAAATAGCAAGCTATGGTGGTTGACCATACTGTTATATTCCAAAGTCAGGAAAAGGAACTCTTCACATGGAGAGCAAGGAGTTATGGTTTTTAGTTTGAAGACCACGTCCTACCATGGAGCAAGAAGAAGAAAAGGCCAAAAGAAAGACACAAAAAATTGGTTTCCTGGTGGAGAGATTCATTCATCCGTCACCATTTATATGGGCAAAATGGTTTCCTGCTAGTTTACCAAGATGGCACACTATTTTCACTGCCTCTCAAGAAGCAACATCTTAAACACTTTAACTCTTGAAGTATCAGATCATTGCATTTGTATATATGTATATTTGTATAGTTTTTAATTCTATTTTGTTTCCATTTTTGATGCCTTCCATTTATGGGTAACCTAACTCCATAGCTCAATGGTACACATGAAGACACTGGAGATTCTAGATTCTACTCCCTTCAATTCTTTTTATAATTGATAAAAGTTCCCTAATTGGAGCTAGCTATTGTCCCCCAAAAATATCACTCATTTTTTGGACAACATTTGAACTATTTTGGTCCTACAAACCAAAATTGTCTCTTCCCTTTTCAAAATTTGTCCTGGGCATTCAAATTCCTCATTTTTCAAGATTCTCAAAAATATACAGACTCTACAGGCTTTAATCTATGGACTCTACAGGCTTGAATCTACAGACTCTATAGGAAGAGAAATCTACGGACTCTGTAGGAAAAGAAAATCTATGGACTTTACAGGCCAAGTTTGATGAGCTTTACAGGTTGATTTCTATGGACTCTTCAAGAAAGAAGAAAGCTTTCAACACTTAGGCGATCTCAAAGTTGGTTTAATGACTAGGTTCAACTAAAAGAGTTCATTGGCAAGCATCAACAACATGAGTTTAACTGCTTCTAGGTTCAAAGGCTTCTACAAGTAGGTTCAATCAAAAGAACAATTTTTTGAGGCTTAAACCATTGAACCGTTGAACCACTTTAGTTTAAAGGTTCAATGGGTTCAAGGTTCAACAAGTTCAATACATTTGGTTCAACGAGGATCAAAAGGACTTAGCCAAATCAAAGAGAATGAACCGATTAAACCGATGAACCATTGAACCACTTTGGTTTAAAGGCTTGGTTCAATTTAGTTGGTTCAATGCTTCATTTCACTTAGTTATTTCATCAAATGGTTCAATGGCTTTTGGTTAAATCAAAGGGTTCATCAGCTTGGTTCAAAGCTTGGTTCAACGGTTGGTTCAAAGGAGTGGTTTAATACAAAATTTCAAAAGAGCCTCCTAAAGGACAAGTGCCCTTGCGGAGGGCACTTGGTTGATAATAACACCCTTTAGAAGGGTCATTTTCAAGGAAGATATAAAGGTAAGTTCTTTCAAAATTTTGTTTAAGATAGTTGAAAGACAAAGGGATTTCCTTCAGGAAAAAGACTAAGGCAAGAAACAATTATTTCAAACTTTTTGTCTGAAGGAATTTCTTTAGACAAAGAGTCTGAAGGAATTTAGGAAATAAGCTATGAGAGGAAAGCCCAAAGGAATTTCTAAAGGCCAAAGACAAAGAAATCAGAGCAATTCTTCCAGACATTTTGTCCATGGGAAAATGTCTGTGGACTTTTTATTTGTGGGAAATGTCTACGGGAAAATGTCCATGGAAAAAGTCTGCGGGAAAGCTCCAAAGGATTCCAAAGAAAAAAGGCCACCAAAGGACCCCAAAGGATAGGTTCCCTTGTCAGGGACTCTTAGCTACCAAATTAAAGGACACTTCCCAAAGCTAAAGGGTTACCTTCCCTTTGAGAGGATGCAAAATAAGAAGAGCCAAAGAACTTAGTGACCCGCTGGAAGAAAGAATCCCAAAGGCCAACTGAAGATCACCCAAAGGGTAGATACCCTTGTGGGGGGCTCTTCCTGACCCAAAGTGGACCATTTTTCAAGGCCCCAAAGGGTAGGTCACCTCTAGGAAATATCAAATGATAAAGATGAAGGAATTGCCGAGGAAAGTGACGTGCCTGCAGATGTCAAAGTTATGCCAATGAAATAGCCATTGATCCTTGTAGTTTTAAATCTATGGACCTGAATGCATTTAAAGGATTTAAGGCCAAGATCAATAAGAAGCAACTAAGGAATAGAGCATCAAATTGAATCCAGGACCTAATTCAATTAACCAAAAAATGAGGAACGATGAGGAAGGATAAGAAACATTTACACATCAGATATGTTTCTAGAAGTAGACCACCAGGTGGATATTGAAAGATGCAAACTTTCAATAGCATGACTTGTTTCTCTGCATTGAGAAAATTAAATGGGTAGATGCCCCTAAATTCTAGCCTGTCTTCTTAACAAAATTTAATGCAACATGATGTGTTACTATTCCCAAGTCCATCTTGAAGAGGCTATATAAGGGACTCTCTTGTTAGTGTAAAAGGATCTCTCTCTCTGACAATTAGAAACAAAATACTACCCAAATTGGAAGGCATTACTAAGACTTTGAGCTCAGATTATTGATCATATTTTGTTATTGGAATAAGAAATCAAGTGAATTTTCAGACTTTGTGCTGTGATATCTTTGTTGTTGGGGAAACTATTCTTATGTCTTTTTCTTTAATATATTTTCTATTCCTTTAATTCAACAAGTAGAATTAGTGAAAGTAGTCAGGAAGGTGTCCTGAAGTCAATTATGGAGAGACTTTGTGCCCCCATTATTTCCTTTAGTGTGTTTTCTTTTTTTTCTGTGTAAAGGACCTTGGGATGACTTTGTGCCCTCATTGTCCTTCGTATCTCACTCTTGGGCAATTCAGGTGGAGACTTTGTGCTACATCTCAATTTTTTGGTTACTACATCCTTGGTTACATTTTGTAATTACTACCAGGAGTATTCTTGTGGTTTGTTGAATAGTACTTTTGAAAGAAGATGAGTGCTTTCTGTCATTTCCCTTGAGGTTTTTCCTTTGATTTGCATGCATCATCTCTGAAGCAAGAGAGATGGATGGTTTATCCTACCCTTGAGTATATATATATATATATATATGGAACCTCCCCTTGATGAGAGGAGAGATTAGTCCCGTTTTGATGTGGTAAACCTACACATTTTGATGACCAATCTTCCTACTTTGGCTGATCATACCTATTTTGTTTATCATTATGTTGATCAAAAATTTATTCAACCAACACATATATTTAATACTGTTTTTATAAATTCAAACCTAATAAAAATATGTAACAAATCAATGGTTATTTTATGCATATTATTTCACTAATTTATACTATTCATCCCTTTAATCAAACATAGGATTTAGATTAGAAAAACCATAAAAGGTTAAGAAATTTGATGAACATGACTTACTTCAAACATTGTACAAAAACATAACCCTAAATTACCCCAAGGTTCACATTTATAACATTTAATCAGTCATAATATATAGATTATTACCACGATTATCATGATGAAATCCATTTACTTCGTGATATAAATCCTTGTACTTTGATTAGCATGTTTATTACCAAATATCTATATAAAAGTACAAATGTATGTTACTCTAATCATGGATTTGGTTAGAGAATCTTATTTTACACATTGGTCATCCTTCATGTGAGTCTCACCTTCTTGTGGATCATTTCTATATGAATCACTTTGAGTAACCTCTAGTTAATACTAGACAAAGGGCTCAAATGACTCTTGTTATTCCACCTCCACCTAGACCACTTGATTATATATTCTCTCATCTTGACTTTACTACTCACCCATGGAAAATAGTAGATCATGTGGTCTAAGCTATTACTAGGTAGAATAAGGTGCCTCCTTAGCCTATACATGAGCAATGTAACCCTACCATCCCTCCTCATCCCCAACACACTAAAATGAGACCTAGAGATCAACAAAGATAATTTGATATAGTGGATCAGTTGATAAATACACTAGTCAAGATATCTATATTCGAATTCCTTCAAAAAGCAAGAATTTTCAAATATATTATTTTTTATACACTTAATCATACATCCATACCTTATGATACTAAGCCATCCTATTTTGCATCCATATTTAACACCATAAAGGATGTTAAATATGTGATATCTTTATCCAATGAGGACTTTACTTCATAATAAGTAATTGATTGGAATTTTCCACTTTTCATTCAAGCTCAAATAAACAAAACAACTATTAAACAAGTTCTCATCAATAGTAGCTCAGGCCTCAATATATGTAACATATGAAGCTCAGGCCATTTAGGTATTATAGACTCATTGAACCTCTTACCTCGAGTACATTCTCATATGAGGAACCTCATGTTCTCAATGAAACCCCACCTCAAAATATTCCCATAGATAAGATGCATACATATGATGTGGAAGAGTCTATAAATATTATTCATATACCTCCTCCAAAAAATTTTAAAACACAGTTACCCTCACCATTGTTAGAGTAATAGTCTCTCATATTACAAACATCCTCACCCATGATAGATGATGATATTATTATAACACATTTACCACTACTTGTTAATTCAAAAGTGGTTTACATTCATAATTCCAACACAAATTCACACACCACTACAGAAAAGGATCAACCACCTATAGATATTGATGATTATTTATGTGGATTAAGTTTTACACTAAGGGTCCAAGAGAGTATAGAGATGATTTATAGGCACCTATACCTCTCTCTACACTAGTAACACCACTTGTTTAAGATATTATAGCTATCAGTTATCATAATCATCTATAGTTAGTAATAAATCCCTTGATCCATTTATTACATATGGTTACAGCCATGCATATTGATTCAATCATACATATCTAGGCGGGGAGTTCAAACAAAAAATTACACCAGATATTATAGATATTACTCTATATAGTATTGATGATATTACCCATTGTTTGGCATAGATCAGTTAGAAATTTATCACCATAGGAAGGTCATCCCTTTTACCGCTTTCATAGACTCATAGGACATGATGCTAACACATGCTCAACATTTCAACATAACATAAATAAATTTAAGGCTAAGGGAGTTATCTAGATCATATAACCTATACATCCACATGAATGATCAACTTTATCAATACAATATCCTTCACATATCCAAGCACCATGATAAATTAATCTCCAAAGAACATTCATAAAATGATCCATTAACCATACAAATTTTTGCAGTAGATAAATGCATTTCCCATGTGGCCACGGATGAAGATTTTGTTCCTAACTCTTACACTTTGGCATTTTTACACTACATCAGTTAATAGTAGAGTGAGTTACAACATGTTATATACTATTAGGATTCTATTTGACATATTACACACCATTTACATGTGACCCTGAGGTGGCCAATACATTATTCTTAATTTTGAGTAAAAACACTCATCTATAGGTTACACTTGGAATTACATGGTTATAGGTAATGGATGACACAATTGCTCAATTAGATATATTATTGAAATTCAATCATGATGGATGCACTATTCACCTATTACATGATAATATATATGATAATCAAAAGTTTCATATAGACACTCTACGATCTAATATTGTTTACTGTGGGACCATAGGAAATTAATTTTACACAATTAAACAACACACCATTCAAATACATGGACTCTAGACTCATGCTAAGGATAAGGCTCCAATTATACATATAGATTAGTATGATGAACATAATGATGCCAACTTATTTGATTTTGGATAGATTCAATATCTAACACTGGATGATCTTCCACTAGATCTACCATTTGATTATCCACAATTTGATGGATGTTCTCTTGGGTCTATATATACATTACACATTGCTTGTATACTATTTCATTTACATTTCTAGTATTTACTTATACATAATTTCTTTTCTCTTGCTCATTATACATAGTTTATTTTCATTTTCCTGTATATAACTTATATCTAAAAAATACAAAGATAATGTAACATGCTAGAACATAAAAACATTCAAATATTACTCAATAAACAAAAAATTTATAGATTGTATGCATTATTATGTTTACTTTTATTATATTTTATATACATTAAATATGCTAGATATCTTAGTATAGTCAATTTAATCATACATATATGCTTCACTTGTTCTTATCAAGTGCTTACAGATTGATAAAGGGCTCAAGTCCACTATACTAATCTAGATTTACTCTCATCTACCCACTATGGGCATATAAACTTATTTAGGGTTAATCATTTGACACATTCACCCACTTGGGGGCATATTATACATATTTTTTATTACCAAGTTATATCCTTACATTCTTTACATTCTAGTTTTAAAATTTTTATATCTTAATATTGATCATTGATACTCATACTCAAATTTTTTATTGACTATCACTATTTTAGACTCAAAAGATATACATCCTATCTCTTACATATATTTCTACTATATTCGTGGATGCTTTCATTTTTATCTTTCCTATTTTATACTTGATTGTATTTTCTATGCTCCTTCTATTCAAGGGAATTTGAATAAGTTTTTGCTATTAATCTCTACACCACTTCTATTCATGCATACCTTATACATGTTCACATTTCCCTTGCATGTGATATATTTTTTGTGTATATAAACATTTGAACATGTCCTTATATATTTATCTAAGTCAATTTTCTTATTTCTTGTATATGTAGACATTTGAACATGTCCTTGTGTGTCTTATTTTCTCAAATTTAGTGACATGTTCCCATGTCCCTTGTATTATATCCCCTTGGCCTAATTTTCATGCTTCATGTATTTTGTATGTATGTTTTATTTTATGTTTCATGGCTATGACACTTTTATTTTCTTGTTACACACACCAATTTTGGATATAATGAGGGAACTCATGCATCTACCCTTCCTAATTGGGTACCATTGTGAACATCATGCCCCATCCCCCTAGGTATCTACTTAGATTTACTATTACATAAATTGATTACATATATCTTGACACCCTTGTAAAATGTTAGACATGACATAAATATTATATTACATAATTATTCTCATATTCTATTACATTTTGAGGTTATGTTTGTACATTATATTGGATTATCACATGGTTATCATATATGCTCTAGCTACCACACATTTTGTAGAGCTATTTAATTTGAGTATAGTTCTTACATAGGTTCAAAAAATAACCTGAAAAGAGGGGGCATTCATATGGGTTTGTCATATAGATCAAGATCCTACATTATATTCAAGAAACATTTACCGACACATAGGCTCAATTTCATAAAATCAGACATAGGTAAAACACATGAAAAAGTAAGGAATACAAAATTAGTATAGTGACTCAAATTTTAGATTAAATAGACATTAACACCCAAATACAGACATGAGAACCACATGGAACTACTATCCAAGATGTGGTGCTACTATCTAGTAACCCCAATTTTGGAAAAATTTAAATTAGCTAGAATAACACACTAAGTACAGTATAGTTTTTCATAGATTGAACTATAGGTTTGATAGTTACGTTCAGATTCACACTAGTTTAGTTTAGATTCATATCATTTTATTAGATTAGGGGCATATGCATGGGATGATCATTCCCATATTAGAATCAAATATTTAGATGCAATAATAACAACTTAGTCTAGAATCAGTATAAGCATATATTAGATAGGGGGAATGTGTGTGGCACATTATTTTCATGTACTCAGTTACACATAGGTTGATTAGATGGAATTGAAAACTCCATGTCATTCTCTACACTCTATACAATTTACATCATATTCAATATTGTCATTAGTTTCATGCCTTACTCCATCTATAGTGGTTGGCATTCTTGAGTGGCCTAGAGCCACCTAATGTACCCAAGTGGGCCATGAAGCTAACATACATAGATATATTGAGTTTGATATTTCCATCACTTTATGTATTTTAGTTTTAAATTCATATATTACACATGGGTGTGTAGTGATGGATTCAAACCTACTTGATTTATTGAGCCAACCACATGAGAGGGTTGGACACATTATTATTCTAATCCAAGTTATTCATAGGTCATGATCCACTAAGTAGGGGTGGGCAATGATGGATTCAAAACTAGGTTGAGTTATTAAACCAACCATACATGAGGATTAAGCAAGATATCATCTTAGTCTAATATATTAAATGATTTGATCATTATATACATGCACACATACAAGTTGTCACCAAGTTCATGGATTGATTTGCATACCCAATGAGGTGTATTCATTCCTTTCCTCTTTCCCTTCTCTTTACTTAGTTTTACTCAAATAATTATTTAATCAACATAGTATTTTGATTTCCATATCTCTTAAGGAATAATTTATCCATGTTTCATTTATAGCTCATTCTTTGGATCATGTTTCACATAAGCAGACCTAGCTTCACATACTTAAACTCAACTTCATGAGATTCACTTATTAGGTAAGTCTAGGTATGATTCTTTTTCCTTTATATTAATCATTTTGATTTGTTGCATTTATAGTATAAAGGGTAGGGGAAAATGTAATCACCTAAAAGTGGAATTTGAGTGCTAATAGTGATAATTGAGACAACCTATTCCGAGCTTAGCCCTAGACCTATCTTAAAGCCTTTTATCACACTTTTGTAGCCTTTCTGTGAACCACAAGTGTCCCTAGTTAGCTAAAACACAATCTCATCCCTTCATTTCTTGATCCAAGCCCTTCATGACTAGTAACTTGCCAGTTTGACATTAATGCAACATTAAGGACACTAGAGTCATGTGGCACTAGTGTCCACAAAAGGGTGCTAATGTATTTTACCCTATCTTTCCCTAATAGATATATTTTAAAAATTAAATCTCTCCTAAGGTTATCCTAAGCATATTTTATTGTTCAGAAAAGCTAAAAAACATTATGAATACATGAATTTTAGACCTCTATCTATTGGATGGAAATTAGATGTAAAACACCTATGTAAATATGAAATAAGTTAATTTAAATCAAGGTTATTATTCCATATTTTACCCTACTTCTGTATACTACCATATAAAGCTACCCTAAGCTCAGATTTTCTAGATTTCCAATCTCAAGCACACTCAAGGAATTCAAGACCACTATCATTCTAGCATCACTTGTACTTGCACCAAAAATTAGGTGGGGAGAACTACATTGGGCTTGATTCATCCTTAGACTATTGATATATGGGTAACTCTATTCATATTGGGGTGTTGAGGATGTCCAACCTATCCTAATAATGAACACACTTTTCATCTCATGCCTTAATTATAAGGAGGATTAGGGTTTATATCATAAATAAACTCTTATAGGCATAATATAGAGTTTTAGACTTTTTATGCGTAATAATAGAATCGAGAAGCATAGGTACAAGTGCACATAAAATTTAGGAATAGTCCAACATAGAGGACACTAGTACCATTTTTAGGACACTAGATCTATATGGTGCTACTATCCAAGTGTGACACTACTATCCAAGAGGGATTATGATATAGGGATCTATTTGATGACACTCAAACCTATTTTTATCTCAATTTTTAGCACCCAAATTTTTTGTATCATATGTTTTCTAGATAAGTCTTTATTTGCACATAATTATTACTATTTTTATAAAGTCAAAGCTAGTTAAAATTTGTAACAAATTAGAGGTTATTTTATGAATATTATTTCATTGATTTAGACTATTTATCCCTTTAATAAAACATAAGATTTATATTACTAAAACCCTAAAAGGTTAAAATATATATCATAACATAGATTGATCATGTTTGAGTTTAACAAATCATTTAAGAGGTAATTGCAAATAATGGTATGAGGCACCAATTTTGTTTCCTCCTTAAACATCAAAATGTTAAAAATCAAAACATTCTAATTACACCCATTTTAGGAACCATCAATAATACCATCAAAAAATTAATTCTATCTTTATAAGGTAGAAATAAGACAATGTCTCAATAGGACCATCATATCAAAAAACACTCTGGTCCAACCCATGATATATACCATTGTGCACCAAATTTGGTTCATAATTTATAAGCCTTATTGATATCAATTCACAAATAAATAGGGCATAAAAATCCCAAAAAACTATCCACATATCTCTCCATGGAGATAACCAAGATAAAATAGGTAGATGTCAAGAATAATCTAGTAGAAGGCAAGGTAAGAGTCATTCTTTTTAATCTACCATTCTTTGTGCTACACCTTCAAAATCCACCCAAGATACTTCTTAACCCCCATTGATGTATATTGACATTATTATCTTATAAATATTTGAATTTAATATTTTCAATATAATTTGGCATAGAAAATCCCATATTATCAAAATTTCATCCTTGGATCCTCAAATCTTTAGATTGAAAACCCCATATTGCATCACATTTGTTTGCATGTTTATTGGAAATGAGAGCCATAAAATTAAATTAGAATATTTATATAATTTTAAAAAATCATAGTATCATCCCCAAAATACAAATTGAAATCATCAATTCCTTCATCTTCTTATTTGCGATCCACATCCTCAAACACCTCACAAAAACCTCAACAAACCTAGGTTATTATATAAGGATAATGGCCTTATTGAAGGTATGGATAAAGGAAATTTTATGTTTGAATTCATCCTTCATGATCTCCTTATGTGGATATGTAAATGAATATCATATGCTCTTAGATTTGATCTCACTTTCTTAAATTTAATTCTCATACTCAGATTGAGGGTTAGGGGGAGATGTTTTTATCCACTCCTCCTTGCTTCCTTTCTTTATACTTCATTGTTTATCTAATGGATCTAATTCATTCAAAAATTTATTTATGTCATAAGATTACTCCAAATATTAATCACTCATATAATCCTCTCCTTTTAAAGAGGATATAATATTTTAATCCCTTTGTCTTAATGTTGTGACCTATGTGTTAACTCTCTGAAATGCACCCTAGGAGGAGATTGTTCAGGCCTACCTCCAATATTAGGGTAACATGGGATTAGCGTAAGGCTATGGGTGACTTATGGATGATAAAAACCTATAGTTTATGGGGATATATCCCCTAGTATATCCATTGAGATCAAATCACTAAGCCTACTAATTGGTTGGGGTGAAAATGGATAGAAAAATGCATGAAATAAACCTAACCTAATGAGGTGATGAACTAGTATTGACTTATCCACTCTAACTAATCTTTAATTAGTAATTTATAAATTAATTAAATACTAATGATTAAAAAAATATTTATAATGAGATCCTAATCACAATTATTTCATGTTAAATCTATGATGTATGTCTAAAAATCAAAAGTAATGGATGAGATCAAGGTTCAAGACACTCACTATCAACCACATAACTCTTCAAACACAACTACCAATATTTTTGCACATCACATGACTTGAATATGATAGAATTATAAAAACTAGGTGAGGTAAAAGACCTAAAAATGAGAATGAAACTTCAAACTTATGAAAATAAACAAATAATAACACACTAAGCTTAAATAAATTTTCAAATAGTCCTTTATTTATTCACAAGGCTTATAAGATACAATATGGGGAAAATTCCATCACACCCAATTAACGGATGAATACAATGGCCTTAGAGCCTAAATTTATAGAATAATGAAAATGTGAGAGAGGTAAATATAGAATGGAAGGGGAATTTATAGGTCACAAATTATCATCATTCATGCCATCATTATTTACAAGTCTTAACATCAGCTCAATGTTCCTTTCATTATTTGCCTTCATGGTTGGTGGTATTTAATGAGAATTTGATGTAGAGATGGAGTTTGGGTGGCTGATTCAAACTTTTTTCACACCATTAAATTTATGTCCATGCTATTTTGTCTAATAACTCTCTCCTAATGATATTTATAAAGGTTCATTATGCTCTAATTAGCCTTCATGGATCATTAAGTAGCCTCCTTTCTTTGACATGTTGAGTGGCTTGTAAAACTACCCTTCCCTCCATAATAATCATGAAAAGTGTGTTTTTTTGCCTTCATGAGGTAGTTAAATGGTGTTATGAATCTACAATGGCTCCCTCATTAGCCCGTCTATTCCATAAGTAGCTTCTCTTGTTGCCAAAAGAGGCCTATTATGCAACTAGGCCTAATTACTTGACTATAAGCTATTTGGATGGCAAAAATAAGTTAATAAGACATTAAAAATGAGTGAGTGATCATTTTTAAATTATAAATAAATATATTATACTCATAATTATGAATTTAAAGTAGTATAAAAATATAACCTTAGCTCATTTAGGTCACTAGGTCACCTCTCACTAGCATTTTTAGGCTTTCCCTTTGGTGTGGACATGTAGGATCATTTATAGGATTAAATAAGGGTGTTTTTTGGTTTTAAAAGGTGTAATATACCTCACACTATAATTTCCCATTATTTACAACTCTTCAAATTTCTTAGAACCCTATTTTCACTCTAAAACCCTCTAAAAGTATAGTTTATGATGAATCTATATAGGATTCCATGAAACCAATGGTATGGATGGGACTTAATAAGAGTTAAATATTATTTTAAGGTGTTTTTAGAACAATTTAAATTCATTATATTATCAATTTCCTAATATTTTATTCATTAGGTCCTTAAGACTGGTTTAGGTAGGTTTAGACATGTTTGACCTTTTAATGATTGTTCGTATCCATGGAGGCATAAAAATAAAATAAAATACCAATAAATTTTATTAAAAAAACACATTAAACCTTAAATATCTATTTAATACACCATTCATTTATTCCATATAGTTCCAATGTGGAGAAAGTGTCTCTTGGGTTTAAAAATGTGCATTCTGGGAGGTTGATAAAAAGAAATTGGGTATAGAAGAACAAAATATATTTTATTTGACTTATGAAACTTAATATGAATATATATTAAAACCTAATAAACATTTTACCATGGTTTATTTTATTTTCCCACTCTTCCAAGTGTTTACAAACCTCTGATTCCTCTATCCAGGGTTTGTAGGCTTCTAGGCCAGTTTGACCTTAGAGGGTTTCAAATTGGGGTTCTTCCTAATTTTATAAGTATATAACCTATTGAACCACATTATGACATTTATATATCCACCCTTATAAATTTTAAAACCTTAAAACCTCCCAAACATGTATCCATCTCAAATTTTTATTCACAGGCTTGTACATGCTAATTTTAGGCCTAATTAGACCATTGTGCTCTTTCTTGTATTCAAATGACTAGGGTACTAAATGAATGATAATATTTTTTTTTAAAAGTTCAAGAAAATATTTTTTACCCTTGTAATTAACCTTTATATAGGGTTAAAACTTTATTTAACTCTTTTTGGACACTTTGCCTCAAGGTGGTAACCAGGTCTATCTGAGTTATGAGGATGAACTCTATCCTTACTATAACTTTGATTTTTTATGAATATAATTATATATTAGTATGAACCCCATATATTTATATGTCCTCTAAAACCTTTGTAACTTCATACTATCTCCTAATCATGAAAACATCCTTAGATTATATGGCTAGGTATGCACATGTCAGTTTAGGCCTAATGGGCCTAATTAGGCCATTAGGCTCTTATCAACCACAAGGAATAAATAATTCAATGTAAAAACCTGAGACCATTTATATGACATGTTATTTACCATTATTTCAACCTTGTGCCTCATTACCATGTAGGTTTCAAAGCTTCTTCCTTACTTTTCCTATCTGTCTATTTAGGCCTAATAAGCCTAATTAGACCATTAGGCCCTATTCTTCCTCAAAGGAACAAAACGCTTCAAAGGAATGTATTTTTAAAATTTAGGTAAGAAGTGGGAGATCCTATTTTTAGTATTATACCTTACCTCTCTACATGGTACTCACACTTCCACTCTTCCACACATGACCTTGCCTACCAGTTTGAGTTCTTGTGTGTTTTGACTATGTGAAAGTTGCCTTTACATTTTGGGTGCCTCTAAACCATGAAACATGTGTCATTAACTTATTTATATACTTTAAAAATCTTAATTACCTTACTTTACTCCATTTAGTCTTTAGTTTCAATAATATAATAAATATTTTACTTGTATGTTTAGATATAGGGTTGAAGTCTCTTCATCAAACATATAGATCTTTATGATGCCTATGGATGTTTTTTGAGGTACCTTGAGTGGTGAAAAAATATTATTAGGGTTATTTTTCTTATTTTTTCCTCTTATTCCTTACCTAACATATGTTAAACTTAGTCAGCTTTTTTTTATCATGATTACCTGTAGGACTAAAACATTCTTATCTATGTATGAAATGTGAGAGATGAGGTTCTTCCTTCATGGAAAATATACCCACTTATCAACATTAATTATCTTTTCCATGGGATTTCTCCATATAAATTCACTCTTTTTGCCTTGAAGGCATCTTGAAATAGGCTCTTTTACCTAAATTACCCATTCTCCCACAATTAGGTCTATAGATGACAACCTTGAGTTATTTGATTGTGAGTGCATAAGGTTGAGTACCTTATTTTTTCACTTGAATATCTAAATACTTGGAATGTTATTTATTCACAATTTATTATGACTCCTAATTATCTCACCCATATCATAACTCATTTCTCTAATTTCTAATAGACCTCTATCTCCTTAGTGTGTAACTAAAAGCCTAAATGAGATCAAGGCTTCTTTTGGATGGGTGTTGTAAAAATGGATATATTTTATGCTAAATATCTAGATGAATAAAAAATAAAAAAAACATTCTGATCTTCATCCAACTATACTTTGGGGTCCCCTCACAACAAGGCAATTTTTTATCAAAACCTACATAGGTTTGCTCAGTCCACATAATCACTTAGAGTGCAAAGTAGACTTAGACAATACTTGAGCCCTAAAAGTGCTCATTATTATTTCTATATTTTGGATTCCAAATTACCATATTATTTTTTACCACCAAATTTTTTTCCCAAGATGATCTAGAGGTCTTGCAAGCCTATAGGGTAGGTTCACCAGTCTTCTTGATGACCTAGAGAAGAGATGTTAAGACTCCTTTGATTGTGCATTCATGTCAAATGGGATGATAATGATGTGTATGGGTGGAATATGCCTCTGAGGGTCTACCCATACTATATTTTGGCCATTTAACCCTCCCATGCATTTGGATAATGTAGAACCATTTGTACATTTATGACTACCACCTTCTCTCTCATGAACATGCCACACTGAGTTGATTTAAATTACCATCCTAATTATTAGATTCTATTTAGTAGGATATAAAGGATATTTGGATTTAAATTATTAAGAGGAACCATCAATAATCATGACATAAGAAATGAGAATGGTTTAGACCTTAAATTCATCAAAAACCTACTACCACCTTCTTATAGATTGGCCAAGCTAAATATTTTATATCTCCTAGGGTCACATGTGTGAATGGGGTCCTGATAATTATGTATAAATGTGGTTAATAACCCTAATAATTTACTGAAATTTCCATTCCTTTTTCATCATTCTTAGAGAAGGAGAAAACAAAGTAAACCAAAAGCTTGCTTAGATGGAGAAGACACTTTGAATCCTTGACCTTCTTAGTGATTGTTCATAAAGGAGGGGAAGGAAATCTGAGAACAAATTACATAATATTTAATCCATCTAGGTTCCTCTACTATACCAAAAATATTTGAACCACATCTTCTCTCTCATATCCATACCATTCACAATCTTGACTGGCTCTACAAGGCTAGCAAAGAGCTTGATGGGGGAAGCGGTTTGGTTTTTGACCTATTTTGACTTTAAAGTCCCTCCAAATAATGGATCTAGTCTCATAAGACATAAATTAAATTATACACATACCTAAATAGGATCTTTCTCTAACACACATATACAGACTAGCTAAAAAGCCTCTCTTTATACCATAAAAACTATTTAATCTACTTGAAGACTAATGGAGATGATATGTCAAGAGCATATAAGTCTTGGAAATGTTTATACATACCTATATTGATATATCCATCTCTATTTCCTATCATTAACTTGTCCTTTTATCATAAAATCCCCTTTAGACATTATAAAGTAGACAATAAAACATTGTAAAGAGGGGTGTAATGTTAGAAATGAATATTATCACCTATTTTAGCACTTGTAAAAACTAAGGATTAATATGACCTTGAAACCACTTGATATGTATTAACAAGGCCCCTTAAACCACTAAAACCCCTTCAACCAGCTTGACTATGCCATAAAGTGATTATACAACATAAGGTCAAGAATAAAATTTACCTTAATATCATCAAAACAACCTTAAATAATGTTAAATGAGGCTTGAAAAGACCATTTTGATGATTCTACAAATATTTTGATGACCATACACAATCTTAGATGACATGACAATCAAATTTTTAAATTTTAGGGGTTGATATTTGGCCTAAGAGGCAAAATTATCAATAATCTTGGTGACTCACAAGGGTTAACCAACCTATTATTCAAGATAACTAGATATCTCTCACATTTTGGTACTAGATTCACACTTGAAAACATGACTTGGATAACCACTCTACTTAGATTGATAATCACACCAATACCTTGCAATATTTTAAGGACTATAACAACCACCACACATAAGGACACTAAAATAAATCAACACCTATACACTTAAGAAATCAACAAGATAAGACACTTGTGTTAACAACACTTATTGGAAACCAAGAAGGCAACTATATATGTAAAACTGACCTGAACAAGCCTTCCTCCTCCTAGATCAAAGGGTAAACTTATTGGATCATCATGTTCCCATGAAGTTGGATTTCCATATACTAATTGGAGTGTAATCATGTACTATTTATAAAGTGAGAAACTCCACTCATGTGCTAATATGTTGATGTACTATTAGACTTCTTGGGTAGTAGCCATATCTTCTTGCTTTATTTCCTTATGCATGGGTTGGCTATGTGATCCAAGGATAAAGTCATACTCATCCCAAATATGGTTTTTTAGTGTAAACAACACCATTTTTTCCCCATCAGTAGACTCCTCTTGGTTATGCATGTCCACTTGAAGTAAACCATTATGTCTTAAAAATCCATCATGTTGACCAATTATTATCTCAAATGAATCAGGCAAAATCAAGCCTTCCTTTTGAATCATATGATCAAGTTCATCTTTAAATATTCCATATTTCATGGTAACCTAAATCTCAAATTACCTTATAGGCTTAAGGATTCCATCTTTAAGATTTAAACTAACCATTTTGATCACTTGAGCACCCTAAATCAAATGACTGCCTATTGCAAGCTGATTAAGTACCTCTCCTTCGTGATCCTTTATGATACCTAAGTAGGAATATCTAATGTTATTATGACCTTGGATCAGATCTTGAGGCTCAATAGGACTAGTTGATATAATATTCTCCTTAGGACCCTTTTTGAGCTCCTAACCATGCTCATTGGTCAAGTTGACAATTTTAGCATTCTCTTATAGAGGTGGATATGTGTCATCTGGACTTAAGAAAAAGGTCTCTAGGTCTTCCTAATAGTTTATTTCTTCATGGAAAATAAAAAATACATGGACCCCACTATCAATCTTACTATCTCTTTATGGGAAAACATGCTAACCAAGTGCCTCTAATTCTCCAACAAGATCATGATAGGGTTGAACTTGATCATATAAATCACTTGAATTACTCTTAAATTTAATGAGGGGTTCATGAGGGATAATTTCATGACTATCTCCTAGAGGAGAGGCTTCTTGTGTTTCTTCCACTTCAAATTCATGCTTAGGTGACTATTCCACATCATCAAACTTCTCTTTATGCTCAAACTCTAATATACTAGGGTAGATAGGAGTGCCAATAGTGATATCTTCATCATAGGTGGTTAAAATATCATTTTCATGGTTTCCATAAAATCCACTTATATCTAAAAAATGTCAATTTATCGAAAGACTATCACCTTACCCATATTCTTTGTCAAGTTCCTTTCCATTTCTAGATGCTCCAATTCTACATTCAATGCAACTAGTTTCTCTTCAAAATTAGATGTATATTGGTTTTTATGGATGAATACACTATGAATGATAGATGGATAACTTTATAAACTTGAGAGATATATTTAACTAATCTCCATATACTCCTTTTTATCTAGGTACTCCACATCTTCTCTCCAAACCATAGGTCCTCCATCAAATAGGGAGATGATGGGAGGGTAGGAATGCCTAGCTAGTGGATTAGGAACATAAGGTTATATAGGTTGTATTTGAGTGATTTTAGGGTATGAGGAGGTATTATAAATTATTTGGAATTTTTATCCTTGGCAACCACAACTTCCTTCTCTCCTTGTATTTATAGACATTCATGGACAACTTGAGATTGAGGAAGGGGTGAAGTGTTTTTAAAGCTTGGGAACCTCCTTGTCATTAAATTTGAAACCTTCCTCTCTTCATGTTTTAAATATAATATGGAATTAGTATCCCAATGATATTGTCATGGGGTAGTAGGATAATGAAGCTCATAGGGTTGATTGCAATGAGATTGCTCCTCCTTTAAGGCTAATAACTCATTCTCAATTATTTGATTCATGCTCTTCAACTCCTCCAAATCATCAAAGAAAATATGTGTAGTTTGAAAGGGTGGTTAGGGAGGGAAGGTGAATAGTACTCTTAGTATGAAGGCTACCAAAGGGACTGATAATAAATCTAATCATGAAATCTATATGTTTCACAAGGAGGGTAACAAGGTCATGGGTTTGGATTACAATGGGGGATGGTAAGGAGTACCATAGGGATGGTATAAGCCATCATACTATTGATAAGGAAATGTAGGGTTCAAATTCACTCCATATCTAGCCATTGAATGTCATGAGTTAAACAAAGAACAAGAGGACCAAGAACATATCCAGCTTATGCTTACCCTTAGATGAAGATATTTTGATGACCCTTGGAATGAGATCTTGATTATAATTATGATTATTTAGTGCTTAAAAATTCTTGATGAAGGGATGTGATCCATTATTCTTTAATATAGTCCCGCCAAGCATGTTAGAAATTTTAACTCTCCAAACTACACCCTAGGATGATATTATTCAGACCTACCTCCAACCTTGGGGTAACATAGGATTAGCCTAAGGATATAGGTGACTTATGTATGAGATAAACATATAGCTTATGGAGATAACTCCTCTTGTGTATCCATTGATCTTAAATAATTAATCATAATATCTAGTTTGGTTAAAAACAAATAGAGAAATTCATGAAAGAAACCTAACCTAATGAGGTGATGCACCAATACTAACTTATCCACTCTAACTGATATTTAATCAATGATTTATGAATCAAGAAAATATAAATGATTGAAACAATATTTATAATTAGATCCTAACCATAATTATTTCATGGTAAGGCTATGATAGATGTCTGTAACTTAAAGGTAATGGATGAGAGGCCTATTTAAGGCACTATCATCCATATTGCTCTTCAAACTCAACTACCAACACTTTAACACATCACATGACCTACATAGGATATCATTATAGATTCTAGGTGAGGGAAAGGACATATAAAGGAGAATGAAACTCCAAAATTCTGTAAATAAACAAACCATAACACACTAAGGTAGTAAATAAATCTATAAACAAACCTTTATTAACTCACAAGGATTATAAGATATAATTTGACTAGAGTTTCATCATACCCAATTGAGGGATGAATATAATGGCCTTAGAGCCTAAATTTATAGAGTAATGATAAGGTGAGAGAGGGAAATATGGCATGAAAGTGGCATGTGGATTTCATGAATGTCCATCATTCACTCCATCATCAGTTACATGTCTTAACAACATCTCCATACTCCTTTCATGTATTACGTTCATGGTTGTTGCTCTTTAATGAAAATTTGATGTAGAGATGGAGTGGTAGAGGATGATTCAAATTTTGTTTTACCATAATCAAGGTATGGCCACTCCAATTTTTTTAATCACTCTCTCCTCATGATATTTACAAAGGTGTATTATTCTCCAATTAGCCTTCATGGATCATTAAGTAGCCTCCTCTCCTTTGTATGTTGATTAGGCTTGGAAAACTACTCTTCCCTACATAATAGCCATAAAAAGTGTTATTATTTTACTCAATAAGGTATTTCATGGAATTATGACTCTACATTGACTCCATTATCATCCCATCTACAATATAATTATCTTTTCTTATTGCCAAAATAGGCCTATTAGGCAACTAGGCCTAATTACTTGACTAAAAGCTAATTGGATGGCCATAAGAATTTAATAAGACCTTAAAAATGTGTGATTGAGATTATTTCAAGTCTTGAAAAACATACTATACTTATAATTATTCCTTCCAAGTAGTATACATCTATAACCCTAGCTCATTTAGGTGACTAGTTCATCTCTCACTAGAATTTTCAAACTATCCCTTTGGTATAGACATATTGGATCATTTATAGAATTAAATTATGGTTTTTGGTGGCTTTAAAATGTGGAATATGCCTCAAAATACCATTTATCATGATCTTCAACTTTCCTAGAACCCTATTTACACCTTAAAAACCTATAAAAGTATAGTTTATGATGAATACATATAGTATTACATACAACCAATGGTATGTATGGGACTTAATAAAATTTCAATATGAGTTTCACATTTTTATGTGACCAATTAAATTATTTTGAGTATAAATTTCACATTATTCGTAGCCCTGAGGGCCTAAACTATAAAAAAATTCCAATAAATTTTATTAAATATACCCATTAAACCTTCCATAGCTTTTGAGGACACCATTAATCTGATCCATATAGTTTCAACATGGAGAAAGTGTCTCTTAGGTTGAAAACTTGCATTCTAAGAGGTCAATGAAGAGAAAAGGGGTGCTTAGGAAAAACATGAACTTTGATTGAATTATGACACTTAATATGGGTCTATAAAAACCAAATAAACATGTTACCATGATTTATTTTCCTTTCCCACTCCTCTAAGTGTTTATAAACCTCCCATTCCTCTATCTAGGGTTTGTATGCTTCTAGGCTAGTTTGACCTTATAGGCCTGCAACTTGGGTTTCCTCTTAATTTTCTAAGTTAAAACCATATTTAACCACATTATTACATTTATGTCTCCCCACTTATGATTTTTACAGCCTTAACCCACCCCCCCCAAACATGCATCTATCTCAAATTTTTATTCATAGGCTTGTACATGCCAGTTTTAGGCCAAATAAAACTAATTAGGTCATTAGGATATTTATTGTATTTAAAATATTAGGGTGCTCAATTAATGATGAGAAATATTAGGAAATAATTAAATAGACTTGTTTTCACCTTTTTACTTCACCTTTATGCAAGGTTCAAACTTGCTTTAACTATTTTTTGGCACTCTACTTGGAGGTGGCAACTAGGTCTATTTGAGTTATAAGCATAAAATTTGCCCTTACTATCAATTTGATATTTTTATTAATATAATCATAGAGTTATATGACCCCCATAAATGTATAGGTCCTCTGAAACCTTTCTAACTTCATATTATCCCCTAATCATGCAAATATCCTCAAATTTTATGTTTAGGTCTCCACATGTCAGTTTAGGCCTAATAGGCCTAATTAGGCCATTAGGATCTTATCAATCCCAAGGAATAAATAATTTAATGAAAAACCCCAAGATAATTTATATGATAATTCAAGTACCTTACTTTCAACCTTGTGCCTCATTTCCATATAGGGTTCAATGCTTCTTCCTTATTCTACCTGTCTATATGTTTAGGCCTAATTAGGCTATTAGGGTCTATTCTACCTCAAAATACTAAGAAAATTCAAAGGAATATATTAATAAATTTAGGAAACAAGTGGGATATCCTATTTTTATTCTTTCACCTTACTTATTTGCATGGTACTCAAACTTCCACTCATGATCATGCCTACCTATTTGAGTTCGTGTGTGTTCTAAATATGTGAAAATTGAATTTACATTTTGGGTGCCTTTGAACCATAACACCTATATAATTACATTTTTAGGATACTTTTAGGATATTCATGACCTTACTTGACTCCCTATAGGCTTTAGTTTTTATAATATAGTACATATTATACTTTCATTTGTGTAGATAGGGCTAAAGGCTCTTCATTAGACATATAGATCTTTACCATGCATGTGGCTATTTTTTGAGGTAAATTGACTGGTGGAAACATATGATTATGGTTTTTTTCTTAGTTTGGCATCTTAATCCTTATCTATCCTACCTTACACTTAGTCACCTTTGTTTTCTCATGATTGCCTATAAGAATAAAACACTCTTAACTATGTATGAAAGGTGAGAGAAGATGTTATTAGTTCATGAAAAATATACCCACCTATCAAAATTGATCACATTTTCCATGGGTTTTATCCATATAAATTCACTCTTTTCACCTTGAAGGCGCCCTAAAACAAACTCTTTTACCCAAACTACCCATTCTCCCATAGTTAAATCTATAGACAACCTTGATTTCTTTGATTGTGAGTGCCTAAGGATGAGTAAATTATTTTTAACTTTACTATATACATACCTATAATGTTCTTTCTTCAAAATTTCTACTAAATCCTAGCATCTCACCCATATCAAAACTTATTTCTCCAATTTCCAAGCAACCTCTATCTCCTTAGTGTGTAGGTAGAGGCCTGTATGAGCTCAAGGCTTCCTTTAGTTAGGTGTTGTTAAAATGGATATATTTTATGATTATTTTATTGATAAATACAAAATAAAAAATTCATTCTGATCTTTATCCAACTGTCCTTTTGGGTCCCCTCACAACAAGGCAATTTTCTATCGTAACCTACGTAGTTTGATTAATTCCACACAATCACTTAGAGTGAAAATTTAAATTATACTACACTTTAGATTCAAAAGTGCTCATTTTTATTTATGTATTTTGGATTTAAAAAGACCATATTATTTTATACCACCATATTTTGGTTCCCAAGATGCTCTAGAGGCCCTACAGGCCTATAGGGTAGGTTCACCAATCTTCTTGATGATGTAGAGAAGAGATGTTAAGACTCATTTTAGTGCTTATTCATGTCAATTAGGATGTTAATTATTTTTATAAGTGTCATAATCCACTAAGGGTCTACCCATATTTTATTTTGGACCTTTGAACCCTCCCATGTATCTAGATAATGTAAAACCATTTGTATATTTATGACTACCACCTTCTCACTCAGGAACATGCTATCATGAGTTGATTTAAAATACCATACTAACTATTGGATTTAAGTTAATAAGATGTAAATTTTATTTGTATTTACATTATGAATATTATCCATCAATAATCATGATACAATAAAATATTGTAATGGTCTCGACCTCAAATTCATCAAAAACCTACTGCCACCATCTTACAAATTGACCAAAATAAAGATTTTATGTATTATAATGGATCACACATGTGAATCAGGTGTTGATAATTATTTATAATTTTTTTTAAACCCTTTATAAGTAACCCAAACTTCCATTCCTCTTTCATCATGCTTAGAGAAGGAGAAATAAAAGTAAATTGGAACCCTGGCTGGATGGAGAAGACACTGTGAATTCTTCACCTTCTTAGTGATTGTTTATAAAATAGGGGAAGGAAATCTAATAAAAAATCCCCTAAGATTGAAGCTAGATAAGGTACCCTCCTCTACCAAAAATATTATACCCTTATCTTCTCTCTCCTTTCTATATTGTTCATAAGCTTGACTAGCTCTACAAGGTTTCCAAAGAGATCAATGGGGGAAGGGGGTTAGGTTTTGACTTAAAACTCCCTCCAAAGCATGTATATAATCCTAAGAGACATAAATTAAGTTATAAACATCCATAAATAGTATACTTATCTAACACACCTATATAGACTAACTGAAAACACTCTCTTTTCTATTATACAAACTATCTAATCTACTTGAAGACTTATGGAGATGATATGTTAGGTACCTCTAAAGGTTGGAAATGTTTATATGGAATTATAATGATATTTTCATATCTTTTTCCTACTATACACTTGTATTTTTCTCATAAAATCTCATATTAACACTCCAAACTACACCCTAAGGAAGAGGTTATTTAGGCCTATCTCCAAGGTTGGGGCAACATCAGATTAGCCCAATGTTGTGGGTGACCTATGTCTAGGCTAAACCTATAGTTTATGGGGATATATCCCGTATTAAATCAATTTATTTAAAATCACTAAAACCTATTGATTTCTAAGGTGAAAAGGGATAGAGAAATGCATAAAAGGAAATACAATCTAAAGATGGTGATGCATCAATATGACTTATCCACTCCATTTGACCTCTTAACAACACTAATAAACCAAGAATCAATTGAAACACTCTCTCCAAGGCTTATATGAATCATTAATTCAAAAAAACATTATTCTAAATGTATATAACCTATAGGTGACAGATGAGAGATCTATTTTGAGACACTTCCAACCAGGTTACACTTCAAGTATAGTCACTGACCTTAAACAACTCATATAACCTACATAAAATAACCTAATATCATTTAGGTGAGGCAAGGACCTTCAAAGGGAAAAAACCTACCATTTATGAATATAAAAACAATCATTTACACACTAGACATTAACATGAAGAAGCTGAAATATTCCATTTATTATTGTAAAAGGTTTACAAGATACAAATCTAGGTAGAATTTCCTCATACCTAGGTGAGTTATAGTTATAATAGCCTAAAGGAATTAATTTAGATGATATGAGGAAGAGAGAGAAGAAGGATATTGGCATATAAGTGGCATGAAAATTTCATAAATGATCCTCATTTACTCTATCATCTATTATAGGAAGCTATAATAGTCCCCACTCTCCCTCTATTCTTTCTCCATATATTACCTAGGTTGATTGGTGTCTTTAATGAGTTGTTTTAGAATTGGATGGATTAATAGAGGTTGATTCATTCTTATTTAACCTCATCTAAGGTATGGACATGCCAAAATATAGTCAATCATATCTTACTTGGTATTTATAAAGTAAAAATGAGGTGTAAATAAGCCTCCATGAAGCATTTATCAGCCCACCATCCATTGTGCATGTTTACTACACTTTAAAACTACTTATGATGTCTTTAAAACTACCTTATCTAAAGGTTTCAACCCTCCAAGAGTGTCTAAATCTGCATATGCCTTCAAAATTTATGCATAGTCCTATATATTTTAGTTTAGGCATAATAAGACTAACAGCCTATCAAGGCTTTTTACTTCAGATAATTAGTTCATCACAAGTAAATTGAAGTCCTAGAAACAAATGAGGAGACTCTCCTAACTTTATTTCACCTCATCATTATGCAATGTTATATACTTTAACTCTTCTTCTTTTAACCTTGATTGAATTATTTGTTTATGCCTAAATAGGCTTAATTAGGCCATCTAGGTATTATCCTATCTCACATTATTAAACTACCAGATAATCATTGAGAAACTTTATGAAACTTTGTTATCACTCTTTCACCTTAAATCTTTGTATGGTTTCTCATGTCTTCTTTATTCTACCCGAAGACCCTACTTGTAGGTTGACTGTGTGTAAAAAGTGGACTTCCCTCTTCATAACAAACTTATATCCATTTATCAAAATTCACATCATTATTATGAATTATTTCATCATTTTTCCCTTAAAATACTTCAAAACACCATATCATGGATCATTTTCTCAAATTTCCCTATTCCTACAGTTAGTCATGTAGGTTATGGTTCTAGGCCTGATAAATGCAAGAGTGTTTCATTGGAGAGATGGGTTGGTGTTTCCTTAAATACATGGGTACCACTAACATTTTTATAGCCATATATTTATCCTTAAAACCTTATAAACCTCCTCATTATCATCACACTTTCAAAGTTCCTTCAGTCTGTAATAACAATCCTGAGTGTGCTCAAAGGGAGTCCTAACTAAGTTGGTCATATTAGTTGGGTTAATGGTGTCAGTACATGTTTGAAACATATTCCATTCATATTAATACTTATTCTTATTTAATTATATATCCTCAATTATTCTTAGTTTATTCAAGACCTTGTCCCAATAGTCCTTTATTTGCTTGCTCTACCTAATAGGCAACTAAGTTCCTATGTAAGGGCTTATCTCTCAAAGGATTTAGGGATAGGAATGGGTTCTAAGTGTAGGTAAGTGAGGATTAAGAGGGTGAAATCATAGAGAGTGACCATAATATTAAGTAGAATATGTGTATCTTTAAAATAACTTAAAGACTTTTTGTAGCTACGCTACCCTCACTTTTCAAAGGAGATTACCTTATATACAATGCACATGGTAGTCATATTAGAATAGAATTTGAGATTTGTTTAGTTTTATGAGTTATTTGATTATTTTAGGATAGATAAAACTTTAAATAATAATTTATTATCCACTTAAACATTACTCACTTCCAAATATTAATCATTGAGGACTCTACAATAAGGACATTATTTGTAGCCTACACATGTAATAACATGAATAATTCCTTTATCATTAGGGATCACACATGTGAAATAGGGGTGGAGAGATATGGATAGGGTTTTAAGGACATATATAAGACATATAAAAACATTTATTACATTAAAAAACCAAAATTACACAAACTATTGCATGTTTGACCCTTACATAGATGGAGAAAGCAACTTTGACTGCTTAACTTCTTAATGTTTGTTCATAAAGCATAGTGGATAAATATTGAAAACAATTAAAAGGATTTGAATGTAATTATACCCAATTCATATAGCCATTATATTTTACCCTCACATTCTCTCTCCTATATGAACTAAGAAAAAACTTGAGAGCTTGTCTAAGGTTACCAAAGAGCTCAATGGAAGAAGTGAACCAGTTTTTGGATTGTCTTGCATCTTTTGGATACAAAAATTATTTGAGACACATAACATAAACCCTTATGAAATTTATAACTTCCCTCTATATATACCTGACCGTATAGACTTGTATAAGCCTAAAAAACACCTATAAACACCTTATTTTATACATTTCCTCAAGTTTCAGACCTTATAATGCCATTGGTGAGTAGGAAGAGGGAAAATGGAAGTCAAATAACATTTTAAAGTAGATGGTACAGTTTGGTAAGTTAAAATGATGAATTTTCCCATGTGTGGGGCCCATTTGGTGAGTGAAGGATGGGTTTGACCTCTATAGTGGAACACTTTACGCATGAAACACCTTGTTATGATTTTATGATGATAATCAGACTCTTTGGAAGCCATACCTAATATAAAAAATTATCCTTTTAAAAATTTTACAATGCAAGTAGACTCACATATCATGTTTAAAGGGTCATTGATGACTTAGGGGCTAAACAAGGTGTGAAACAGGGTTGAGTAAGTGAACCATGAAATATGACCTTGAATACAACTTAGACCTCATGTTATGACTTAGAAAAGGTTTAGACACCCTTTCCATCTTGATAACAAGGTCTCCATTTAATAAAATGGTTAAAATAAGCCTAAATACAATGAGAATTAAAAACATTAAACTTTCCAAATTACCTTAAATCCTACTAAGAATCCTTAATATTGTCAAACTATGAGAAGACCATTTAAAATGCTTCAAAATAACATGATAACTCTTCCACTCATTCAAGGACCATTGTGAGGACTTGGCACATCATCCAAAGGTCCAAATTAGTTATGACATGAGGACTCTTCAAGCAAGTTTTAGCACATATATTGACACCATAAATAAGGATAAAGAGGCTTAAAATGAATATTTATAAGGCGGTGACAAGTTTTAGACCACAATGTACATGTTTGGAGGGGATTCATGATTTTTTGTTGATTTTAGGGGTTTACATTTGGCTTGGGAGGCCAAATTGTCAACATCTTCTTTAGACATTATAAAGTGGACAATGAAACATTGTAAAATAGGGGTGTAATGTAATAAATGAGTATTACCACCTCTTTTGACACTTATATATACTAAGCAAGGAGTAATATGAAATTGACACCACTTGACCTATTTTAACAAGACCCCTTAGACCACATAAACCAATTTGACCAACTTTTCTATGTTATAAAGTGATTATACAACATGGTCAAAAATAAAATTTACCTTAATATCATTAAAAAAAACCTAAAAAATGTTAAAAGAGGCTTGAAAAGACCATTTTGATGATTCTATAAGGCATTTGATGACCATACACAAGCTTAAAGGACATGACAACTAAAGTTTTGAATTGTAGGATTTAAAACTTGGCTTGGGAGGCCAAATTGTCAACACTATGCTAAGAGTAAACATAGGGCATATTTTACATCACCTAGTGCACATCACACTCCAATGCTTACAATGATCAAAATATTTCCAACTAAAAAATATTTCAACATAAAAAAATTAGTACCAAAAAATTCCTTTTTATGCTAGGATTATAACAATTATTTCAGTACATCAAAAGGACAAACAAAAATAAAGATGTGGTCAAAATAAAAAATAAAAGTAAAAATTTGGGAAACATTCTATTTTTTAATATATATATATATATATATATATATATATATATATATATATATATATATGTATGTATGTATGTATGTATATATATGTATGTATATGTATATATATATATATATGTATGTATGTATGTATATATATATATATATATATATATATATATATACATACATACACACACACACACATACACACACACACACACACACACACACACACACACACACACACACACACACACACACACATATATACATACATACATACATACATACATACATACATACATATATATATATATATATATATATATATATATATATATATATATATATATATATATATATATATATATATATGTATATATATATATATATATACATACATATATATATATATATATGTATGTATATATATATATATATATATATATGTATACATATATATATGCATATATATATATATATATATATATATATATATATACATATATACATATATATATATATATATGTATATGTATTTATATATATATATATATATATATATATATATATATATGTATATGTGTGTGTGTGTGTGTGTGTGTGTGTGTGTGTGTGTGTGTGTGTGTGTGTGTGTGTGTCTATATATATATATATATATATATATATATATATATATATATATATATATATATATATGTATGTATGTATGTATGTATGTATACACACACACACATATATATAGAATGAAAATATAGTCATTTTATCATTTAATATTTTAATGTTTAGATATTTCCATAGCTATAGTTGACATATATCTCACATGAAAATAGATGATGGCTAGAGCATGTAGAGAAGGGTTCACTAGCCTAGTTGCAAAAAGTGTTATGTTGTGAAATTTATGTTGGGAAGGGTATAAAATATATATCATGATAATTAATCACTGATGCAAGTCCATGTGGCCAGAATTTCCCTAACAGGCATTAAATTAGAGAGAAAAATTGAATGGATAATGGGTAGGCATAATATTTTTTCTTGTCATTGAAATGGAAAAAATAGGATGCAAAGAATAATCATCATAGTAGGATAATTGCATCGACTTGGTTTATATAATTATACTAGTGAAAATTTTCAAATTGACTAGTATAGTTAAGCAAATGGCCGATATAGTACAAAATATATTACTTGGCTAATACAGTTAAAGGAAGCATAAAAATGATTGATCTAGTTAAGTATATGGTTGATGTAGTTAATGAAAAAACATATGGCTGATTAGATGGAAAATATATTATATTAAAAAACCTCATGGTTGATACACTGGATATAAATGGTTGGCATAGTAGGAAAACACACCACATAGATGATACAACTTTGTTATATGGCCAGCTTATTAGAATATAGAAAACATTATTGATATAATCAATGTATATGGATGATGTATGTATTCTTAGTGTAATTTTTTTAGCTTTAGTTGTATTTAATTAATTATTTTATAATGGGAGACTGATTGAAATTTATTGTTTTTCATTTTATATTAGAAGAGGGCATTTTAGATGTGGTTGATAGTCAATGCATCTTAGCTACCTAATCTAATAGTGAGACTATTATATTATGACAGGTCTTGGTTGATCAATATTGTATTTAGACACATCAAAGAGATGTGTAGAGGAATTATGGATCTTTATCTACTAGTAATGTTCATGGAATACTAACAAACATGCACCAACACCTTCATATGGGTGGTGGATGGGGACTCAATATGGCATTCCCATTTTTTCCTCTATAAAAAATAGGCATGACATAATATACTATAAAAAACACTCAAAAACATAATAACACACACCAAAAATCATTCTAATTGAACATAATAATCAATCCCTACAATCAACACCACTTAATGATTGAGAACAAGCTATTGGATGAGCTCTAAGTTATCTCAATCAAGCATCTAATAATTTTAATGAAAATTTATATCCAAAGCTGATGTGTAGTGACATTGAGATGGCCATCAAATGTGGCATTAGCCACTACAAATGTAGTTAGGTTCCACATGGTCACTTTGGTAGGCTATATGGCCATGATAGATTTTCTCTAGGTTCTCAGGGACACTCTTATCACCTTTTACTTCATAGAAAACCTTGTAAAAAATCCAAATGTAAACAATTCTATAATTATCTACATTTTCACTCTATTAGATGGGCATAGCTTCTCCAAAACTATGGAGTAATGAGATTTTTCCATGTGGCAACACTAAATTAACTTACTTAAAGGCTTCACAATTAATATGGATTCCTCTATAATAGAGGATCAATGGGATTTTCACATGTAACAACATCCCATTCACCCACATATCCATAGGCTTCATACCTAGTATAGACATCTCTAAAATAGTATGTTGCCATGATGATTCCATGTGGTAGCATATTACAATCCTACTTGCTTAAACAATTTACAAGCTATACAAACATATCCAGGATAGTGGGTTACCAAGATGATACCATTTGGTATAATTTCATGATCTCACATGCCTAGAGGATTTCCAAGTTGTATGAATATCTCTAGGATAATGGGTCATTCAAATAATTTCATGTGGAAAAATCCCATGATCCCACTTGCTTAGAGGCTTTGTAAGATATATGCATATCTTCAAGGTAACATGTCATCAAGATGATTCCATGTGGAAACATCTTATGATCTTACTTTCTTAGAGTTTGTGCACTTAATATACTTAATTTTGGGATTGTAGAGTTATAGTATTTTGATGCATGGTAACAACCTACTATCCCGCTAGCCTAACTTTAATCATATAAATGACTATGCTAGCATCATTTCCTAGTTTGATGGATAGTGACATGTTTCTTCCTCTGAACTACTCACCAAAAATATACATAATTTACTAAGTAAAAGTCAAAAACAAAAGTTCGAGGAGATAAATTGGATAAGGTAAAAACCATGAAAAGACTTATCTATGAGGCATCTAAGGAAAATACAAATGGATGAATTTATCCAATGAGGACAACCTAAACAAGGAAAATGCCTAAATTTGACTAAGTAAAATCTTATAAAAAAATCAAAAGGTGACTAAGGAAATTAAATATTGATTATTCTAGTCCTCTAAGAAGAATAGTTTGGCCAAGCTAGAATCCAATGTTGAAAGTGAAACACAAAATAAGAAATCATCAAGGCTTGAGCCAACCTTTGACACCTAATCAATATTCTTATTGGTTTAGTCAATCATATAAGTAACACAAGGCATGCTTGATTCTAAAAGATAAATGTTTTGTTCAACATAAGATAAAACTTTGAGATTGAATACAAAGACCCAATCTATTAAACCAAGATAAGAGAGAAATCAAAAGATTAAATCAATAGTATAATCAAATAGTTAAGGAAAGTTCTTAAAATCCTCCTCTAACATTGGTTAAATTCATATAAGGGTTTCTATAACTAACACACCTTGTTACCTTGCATTATTAATATCTTAGCCCAAGATCTATGGTCAATTAAAATTCTCCTTTTTATACAAGAGTGTTTTAAGACATTAAAAGTCTAAGGCATAAAGATTACTTAATTATTTAATTTAAAAGGTCACGTCATGGGATCAATATAGTACCTAGTAAAATCATAATCTTGATTACAATAAAAGGTAATAATTTAAGTATTCATTAGTCAACTCTTACCATTTACATGATCCACTCACCCTATAATTAGTTTCACCAAGGGAGTATTACCATCAACCTAGCATAGTCACCCTGTCTATACCCAAATCATGTCTCAATAATTCACAAATAACATTATTATCTAGAGTTAATAAGAGTATCAATGGCCCCATATTCATTATGTATCAAAATGTGAGTTCTTTGTGGTCCCCATGGTATGGATCTTAGTCTTTATTAGGAAATATTATGTCAATAAGAAATTAAATCCACCTATTGTTCATGATGTGAATTACATTATCCCCATTTTAAAGAGGCATAATCCTTGATGTAGGACTACTTTTCTCATACAAAAAGGTTTTTAGATCCACCTAACTACTAAAGCATCATTCTGAATTATCTATGTTCCGTCCTAGGTATGTAAATAATATGAGATGTTTGTTGCATCCCTTAAGAACATCCTCAGATGTGGAGATAAATTTATACATGGATCTAAATTTACTATTATTCTTTTATTTTTGACAACCCTTTGAGTTTATTTATTTATCATTTGTAAGACTCTTTAAGCACATATGAGGGTCTGACCCTCATAAATATAATATTTTGAGACATATTTTGATTCTTCAAATTGTAGACATCACTCAATTATCAATATTTTTTATACCAATTATCTTACTACCTTTATAATGGTTTGACATAATCATTTTTGACTTACAACACAAGTCATGAATTCCATTTTCAGGATGCAAGCATTTGTCACACTTTTTCAAGGTTCATTCTTCACATTATTTTCCTGGAAATGGTCATATGGGAGTCGAATAACCTACCATCATGTCCAACATAAGATGGATTCAATTTCTTCCATCATGAAATATAGGTACATTTCAAACAACCTTTCACCATATCCAACATAGAAGGACTCTTCCATGTTACTATCAAGACATTCATGGGAAGATCATTTAACCTTCTACCATGTTAAAAACGTGAGGAATTTGATACACTACCAACATGAATATGCTTCTCACAGACCACCATCACTTAGTGTCATAACAACATATAACAATATATACAAAAGAACATAAGCACTTCATGCAAATAAGTGGGAACAACTTCTCCATTTACCATAATTTTCCTATAAGAAATTATTGGCGTTTTAGCATAATGAGAATTTTTTATGACTAACTTATAAGGATGTTTCAATCCGTGATCATAATAATTTGATCTTCCTCTCAACAAAATATTCCTAATTTAGAGATAAAAGTGGGAAAATTTTAGACCCAAGCCTTTCTCTACTCAAGGCTTTTCTACCACATGATATTTCACTAATTGCCTTATATTTTAGCTAAATTATAATTTACTCTTAAAATAATTGATTCATTCTAATGTAAATCATAATACAAAACTCCTTTGTCTCAATCCACTAAAACTTATAATTTATCTACTATAATCATGCAATTTTAAGTGCTCCTTAAATATATAACATCTTGTTAGAGAAGGATGATTGTTGTTAATCACAAAAAAACCATCCTAGTAAAATATACATCAATCTTTGTTCATACTATTATAAGCTCATATAGAATTATTAGAAACATATAGGGTACTATTGAGTTAACATAACTAGTGCCATCTGAAACACAAAAGATATTATAAATAAGGCATGTGGAAATACCACACATCACACCTATTATACTGTAGAAAAATAAAATTGTGAGATTTTCTCCCTTTTCCATATACCATTCCATTCATGAAATATTTTAAGCAACCCACTACCATGCCATTTATATAAATGTGGGCTCTTAGGATCTCATTATACCATCTAGGATATCATTTTCAAGTCATTATGTGGGAGGCTCTTAGGACATCAATACATTATCCAATAGAATTATGTGTAGATCAGTATATATGTGGTCCTTAGGACACCAGTCCAAATACTACTAAATAGGCTCAAAGTGAAGAGATGAAAATAATTAATATGTCAGAGGCCCTCTAAGGGCATCAATCTACCTACCATTCTAATGCATAGAGTGAAAACAATAGTCAATATGTTAATGGCCTTAAGAATGTCAAGGTATAAAGTGTAAGATATTTTTGATGCATTGACAGTTCTAGGCATATCAAGGTGTATAGTTTAAGAGATAGTGATTATGCAAATGACCCCTAGGCGTGTGAAGATAGAGTGTAAGAGATAGTCATTTTGCAGGTGGCCTCTAGGTATGTCAAGATGTGGAGTTAATAGATAGTCATTAAATATATGTCACTTAGGTACGTCAAAACATTGACTGTAAGAGATAGTCATTATGAAAATGACCCATAAGACTGTCAAGACATAGAGTGAAGAGACACTTTGGTGTCTAATACCACCATGTATTGTGGCTAAGGAAGGATGGGATCTTAGACCTGCATGGTAGGGTTTCCACCATGACCCACTTATGTATCATTTTAGAGCTACTTATTCTCCCCTAAAATATCCCTATGTGACATATATGTACATACTAATATATGAACCAACATGAAAATTTATCATAATAACTTGAAGAAACATTAGTTGATCATATAAGTGCAAAATCAATAAAATGAGACCAAGTAGTCTCAATAATGAAATCAAATTAAAATTAAAATTCATCAATGAGTTCAATGATTAACCTTTAGCTCTGAACATTTGAAGTCAAGAAGAAAACAATGTTGGTTTCCAAGCAACTTAAATAAGATTTAAAATATCTTAAAATAAGTTAGACAAGCACATTTATCAAAAATCATATCATAATATGATCACTATGTGTCTCTATGAACCATTTAGGGGCAAAAGGAATAAAGTAAAATGGAATTGGTGATCCACTAGTTGACTGGAGAATAAACTTACGTCATGGCTTAGGGGATATGTTTTACCAACCATTAGTATTAAATTTTTGTATGGATCTATTTACCACTTTATCATGACAAATTCATTATTGTTTGATTATGATTAATAACATGTAGGAGAGTGCTACACCACTATAACTACACAAAATGATATTGTTGATTTTAAGAATAACATGTAGTAGGGTGCTACACCACTACCACTACATAAAATGATACTATCAAATAGCCAGTACCATGTGCCCTTTTAAAGGACATACTTACATATAGTATGTATTCACCACCTACCAAGGTATGATTTGGGATTAAAATCAAGCCTTACTTACTTTAAAATTAGTATTTAGATATAATTCCACCTGTAATTATTTCCCACATGTATGTGTATACATAATATTAATGGCAATATATATGCATGACTATCATTTCAAGATAAGGGTACCTCTATGTTTACCACTTCTAATTCTTATTAACACATAATGTTATAAAAGTTCTTAGGGTAGTTAGTATTTATAACTATCAAAATTGACAAGTTATCATTATGAGAAAATTTAATAATACCATATGTATTCATTCCATTTTACTACCACAAAAATTCATAATAATTAAACATGATTATCATCTCTTCCAGGCTCTCAATCATTATTATAATTAAAAATTTAACTATCAATTAATTTATCATCATGATATCAAGAATGTGTGAGGTTACCTTAATCCGTTCCATATGCTTCATATCCAAGAATATATCTTTGTAAAAATTTGACATGTACAAATAAACATACTCATAATTCAAGCTATGCTCATATATGCACAATGAGGAAATTAACAGCCTCAAGCTATTCAAATATAACATACTCTTTTCATGAAAGAATAATTATGTAGAGACATACCTACTATGATTAGTTTCCAACAGATTCATCTTATTTCACTAATAATAAGTAATATTACCACTCAATTGGTTAGCATGAGGTGATTTTAGATTAATCCATCACCTCAATACTATATTTTTACCATATCCTGGCTCATTGAATGGTCCTAATGCTCTAAAAAATAAGACACTTTCTTTAAAATTCCTATAATTTAAAAATATGTAATCAATGTATCCTATAAATTTTTAATTTCAAAAGAGATTTCATTACCAATTTTTCATAGCTATTAGTTCAATTAATAGCATCTGAGCATTAGTTTAAGCATTACAATCCAACTTCCTTCACATTTATAGTCCATAAATAACATGGTCAAACCATAATATAATTTCATCTATCAAGTTAAGAATTATAATAGGCAAACATCATGCACATCCACATATGTAAGTATAGCTATAAATATCAAATATATCTAGCACTAGGTGCTCCTTAATAATAAGGCCCACTATCCTTTCAAAGAAAATAGTTTATCATAGGCATTTTGTGCTTTTTCAGAATAGAATAATCAAAATGAGTGTTTTTATGGGTTATAAAAAAATTTGTTATTCATAACTAGTTTATATTAGGACTAGATTATCCCTTGATCAAGTGTTTATAGGATAATTATATACATAATGATCCATAGTTCCATAATTAAAGCAACCACCCTGAATAGTGTCTCTTCTAGACTTTATTTTTAGGGCCTTACTTGGTCTTGAGTTCATGTTTTTCATAGGTGGAACTTATGTTTAAGTGCATTAGCTATTATGGTACTATTAAAGGTGGATCTTACTCCTCTCTTGATGATTAAAAACTTACTCCTCTCTTGATGATTATAAACTTACTCCTCTCTTGATGATACACATTCCCTTGATGGGGTGAATAGGCTTAGTTTTTAGCATATAAACTTGGTGAAACATTTCCTCTAGCAAAACCATCACTCAATATAGGGTGTAAAGAATAAGAAAATGGATTTCAAATGGATGCATACTTTGAGGATCATGGTGACACCTTCTTGTATTATTTTCCATTCCTTTCTTTTTTGACATCTTGTCTACATAATTCATGTTTAACAAGGTCAGTAAGTAGTATGCACCACATTCAATTTACACAAATCATAAATCAACTAGAGTTATAAAGCTGATGAAATCATGAAAATCATCCTCAGATCTCCTAGAGTTTAACTCAAGATTAGATACTAAAATGCCATGCCCATTTTTTATTCTAAAAGATAGACACAACACAATCTACTAAAAATAAACACCCAAAAACATAATAACATACACCAAAAATCATTTTGATCAAATGAAATAAGAAATACCTATAATAATTATCACTTAATGATAGGTCAAAGGCTACTCATTGGGCTCTAGGTTCACTCAATCAAACATCCACAAACATGAATGAAATATTCTTCCTAAGGTTGTTGCATAGTGACATTGAGATGGCTATCAAAATTTGCCTCAGCCACTACTGATGTAGTCAAGATCCAAAAGGTCACTTTGATAGGATATAAGGCCATTCCAAGTTTTATTAAGGTTATTGGGACAACTCCCTCCACCTATAATTTCATAAGAAACATTATAAAAATTTGATGTGGTGAAAATTCACTAATCACTACCCTACCACTATAGAGGACTGAGATTGTACCACATGGTAGCTATTGATAATTTTGACCTCAAAGGTCAATTTATCACCCTTATAGCTAGAAAATTTTATTTTCATGTTGTTTACCCTATTGGTTATTATTTTTTTCTTGTAATGTCTTTGAAATAGTAATATAAAACCTTGATTAGAAAATTTTAAAGTAAATTTGATGAATTTAAGGTTTTGATCATCATGGCCATGTGCTTATCTAGCCACCTCTTAACTTGTTACAGGTTGTGTCAAGTGATGACATGAGTATAGATAATCTTTATATTCTGTATGGTTTGTTTCAATGTCATTACATGCTTTAAAATTAATCAAATTGGTTGGTGATATGCTTGACTAACTTCATAACCTAGTTGATTGAATTTTGGATCACTTTATGGATTCTAGAGTAGGTTTTTCATGATAATGGTAGTCTAATATTATAATAAGTTCATTATGTACCTTTTAAGGCATGAAAATTTATAATGAATACATTTTCAGTAGTTTCATTAGGTTTCTCAAGTGGTTATGGAAGTTTTAGTGCCAAAAAGGCCTATTTTGAGGTTATTTGTATAGTTCTTCAAGGTAAAAATAACCTATAGACATATTTAGTACCTTATTTGTTCATTTCAACTCCTATAAACTTCTTTGTCAACTCTAGGAAGGTCATTAGTTTTTTTTTAGTATGATCAAGAGAGAGAAAGAGCCATGTCCAAATACATTGGGAAATGAAAGGGACCTTAATGACCTCAAATTTACTGGTATTGGTTTCAATATTCATCCCCCATATTTATGAACAATTACTAAGTGTAAGGGGGTCATTATGTCCTAGTCATATACATAGGGTCTAGGTTTGCCTTAGTTTATTCACTTCATAACTTGATGGAGAAAAATGGTTATAATGGGATGATTTCAATTTCAAATAGGAATTTTTTCATGGTGGAATCATTAGTTACTTTGTATTGATCAAGAGTCTTTTGATAGAAAACTAATTGTCTCTCTTGATTGTTAAAGTCAGTAGTTTTCAACCATGTTTGATATATCAATAGAGTGTATTCATCTTCAAGTGTTCTTAGGTTTATATTTATGTTATAATACAACTATTTCATTAAAAAAAGGTTCATGTACCTTCATATTAAATAGGGTATTCTTTGAGGTAGTTTTTGTCACCAAATCTTACACCCTAGAAGAGGGTGTTCAAATCTCCTCCAAATTTGGGCAACATGGGAATACTTCTATGTATGTGGGTTTCCTATAGTATAAGTAGACCTCTAGGTTTGAGGGATAGATCCTTGAATATGCCTTCAAGTGATTATCACCTACTTAACTAATTGTTTATGGAAAAAGAGGTATAAGTTTGCATGAAAATAAACTACTCTAAGGGGGATACACTAAGATTATTTCCACATGACCAACCTAATTATTTCACTAAGAAAGAAGACCTAAAAACTAGCTTTAAAGTCTTCAATGGTTCTAACATAAGTGTTTCAACATAGAGGTGATATGAGTGAGAAAACACAAGGTAAGTGAACTAGAGGGTAGATTCCACACTCTAAGAATAATTATACACTTGAAAGGAGCCTAAAACATTATCTACACTATATATGACTTTTTAAAATAGGAACTCTTATATAAACATGAGAGGATAAGAAGAAGCAAAGATAGAATATTATCACTTAACATTACCACACATCACTTTGCACACTTATAAAAATGTTCATGAACTCAAAATTAGACTTGAATTTATTGTTTAAATGAAAAATATAATGTCTTTGCCATACATGATGTGGTATTAGTCTATAAGATCCAAAATGGCTACTAATAAAATTGGAGAGAGAGGGGAAGAGAATGAAGTCCAAGAATCACTAGGACATGTGTTATGATAATAAAAGGAGTTACACATGTATAAGAAAGGAGCATGTAATTTACCATGTAAGGTCTACTTGGCTAAATGTCCCTCAAAACATGAAACTCCTAAAATGTGGTGTAGGATTCTTCTTTTGTTTGCCAAGAAACTATCTTCATCATTTATCCTCTCTTTAACGTCCCATAATAGACTAGGGATATATTACATGATTTCAATAAGAGGGAAGGGTTGTAAACAATCCCCAATGTGCATTTGTTTCATCCTTAATCACTATTATTTTTCTACACATGAGTTATCACTACTTATAATCAAAATAACTCCTATTTCACTCACCTTTCACACTTGACACCAAATTTTCCTTAAATTTTCAAATATAATATATATAAAGGATTGAATGAAACCTATTAAAACCCTTCATGGACTTATATTCCTTCGAAAAGCCTTAAAAGGCCTCCCAGTTGGAGTTTTAACCTTCTCACTTGCTTGTTCACTATGCTAGTTTGGATTGGCTAAGATTAAGGCACTTTTGTGTTTTCCTAGAGTAATAAATGTATATTATGGGCTATATTAGGTCTAAATATACCTCCCCAAGTTATTTTCATCTATTAAAAACCTTCCATAACTGTACAACACACAAAACTATCAAAGAAACCAATAATCTGCCATGTATGTACAAGTAGGGTGAAAGTCAAATTGATGGGAAGGAACTCTTGGGATTATTATAAAATATAAATGTCATTTTATATCCAAAATTTCCATTTTATGTCATGTTACCCTTTCCTACATCATCTTACCCATCAAGTCAAGAACTAGGGTTTTGGAGGGTTTGGAGATGTTTTACCCCTTAACGATTATTCATGAAGGTTTGACATCCAATTCTCTAAAAAAAATTACTAATACATTATTTAATACCATATATAACATATATCAACTCCTCAAACTCCCATTCTAAGCCTCCATACACACATTAGTTTCCAAAGTTGTCTACTCGAGTTCTTTCCTCCATTCTATGTAGGCATGGGTTAGTTTGAGTCAAAATTAACTATTTTATGAGGTCTATATACAAATTAAAAGTTGTTTCTCACTTAATATTTTCCATAAATGTGTCTCAATGACCTACAATGTTCATATGATGTTATAAGTGATGCCCACACCTATTTAGGGTCTTAGGCCTAATCAAGGCTTAAAGACCTGACTGTGTCCTTGATGCCTAGATCTCACTTGTGCATTATTTAATGATTAAAAGGCTTTATATATACTTATCCATGCTTGTATCAATCTTCCACACCTTTATCCCAAATTTTTGTCACTTTTGATTCATCCTTCACACCTATCTACCTCTACCTGTAGACTTCTTGTTATCTTAGAGTACCTTCTATCTAAGGTATAACAAAGGGTATATCCCCTATCTATCTAGGAAAACAATGGTATGGGGACCTCAGTTACATCTTGGAGGCCCTCTTTGATTGATTTAAATTTTTTTTCATGCCCTTATCATCTCCAAGTATCATAACTCAAGGTAGACTCATTAAGCATCACTTAATGTGCAGGATTTTAAATATGACTTTAGCTAAGTATACCTATAAGTGGCCATTAACCTATTTAATTTGTGATGATCATGGAATAAAATATATATTTATACCTTTAAGATCCTCTATAAGATATATAATACTCTTAACCTTTTCTAAACATCTCAATAAACACCTTTTATTTAACAGACTTGGTTGACAAGTATAGTATGCATTGTATTCTCCCTTAGGAGAGAGGTGCATGTAGGTGTTTTATACATGGTCATAACTTGTATCATGTGAAAATATCATCCTTTAAGTTTTATTTACCATCTCATAGTTTCATTTTTTTAGATCATGTAAGTGATACACATACATTTACTGTCTAGTCCAACTTGCATGATTATTCTAAAGCCAACCTATAGGTGTCCATTATTGTGATTAAAAGGGAACCTATAGGCTATGATATGGGTGGAGACTTCACTCTTTAAGTCCTATTAAGTTTATTCAAACTATTGGTGCCATTTTAAATTCAAAGTAGTAACTATATGCAAAGTTTTGCCTTCATTAGGTTTCCTAGCATTGAAAAGCTACTTGGGTTTAGCCACTACAGAGAATAATGACATTCTTTAGTGAAATAACCCCCAAAATGAAGATCTAATAACACCTTCCCATATGATAAAATAAACAAACTTATCATCTCAAGCATTTAACATAGGCCAAGGCTCCATCATAGAAACATTTGGACTAGTTTTTACTCTAAGATAGTCTTATCATGAAAAGATCAAAATAATGCGATGTCTTTATTCGGATGGATTAAGGTAACTTACCCCTAAACTCTCCTTCATGTGGAAAAATGAATATCCAAGTATATATACAACTCAAAATATTCCATGGAATGCTAAGACATTTTTCATTGCTTATAGACCTTGAGGAGGGTTCAAGAAAACTCCAAAATGATATTCTAATCTTGCTCAGTATCTCTGGAAACATGTAGGTGACACTTGTAGGTGTGACATAGGAAGTGAAGTTATATCTCAGATAATTCATAGTGAATGGGATTATAACCCATTTTATACCTTTTTAAAGTCCCTAAATGGATTTTTTTCAACTTAAGTGAATTCAAACAAATCAAGTACTAAATTTCAACATGATTATTCTCTTATGGGACACCTATAGATGCACTTGCGGTAGAAGACAAGGGTAATGGAAGTATGATGTATTATTATGTACCTTATGAACTAATTTCATGATCAATATTAGGGATTCCATCAATATAGTTTGAACTTATCCACATATTGAAACCTCAAACCAATCCTATACCTTCTATTACAACATGCTCAATTCTTTATGAGGCACTTTAAGGTGAATGCATAATACGCAGGGTAGTGAAAAGGGAATATAGACCTATGCATAGTTAATGGTATTATGGTTCAATTATACCTTTTAAAATTATCTAAATGGATACTCTCCACTTTGATTTACTTTAAACAATATCAAATTCCCTCACTTCATATGGTTATTCTGCTATAAGCACTTATATGTGTTAATTAATGGTAGAGGATTGTGTGTAGAAAAAAACAAGTTGTACCATGATAATCACACATTATTTGGTGAAATAAAATTTATTAATCATTGTATAATAATTTTTTCATCACCCTAGGACTCTTTTTTACTCTTCCATGAAAGTGTTTAAGATCTTACACGACTCACTCAATTGATTTTGTACGACAATCGTTGAACAAGTTGACTATATTGTATATTTCTTGATTGTAACTCCATGTGAGGACCTTTGGATCTGATTTTGGAATATAGGAGGTAAAAAAAGACATGGGAAAAATTAATTAAAGCATATAACCTTCACATAAAACCATTGAAAGGAGATAAATCCTATGTATATGGTGAAAACCTGTGTGTCACTCCATATGAGACCAACCTACAACTTATGATGTTTTTCCCATAAAAACACTTTAAAACATGAAGCCAAAGGTGGGAATCATGAGATAAGGATGTCTATTCCCTGTAGAATCAATTTCAACCATTGGATTATATGGACTTACTCATATAAGAGGGAAACATGTAGGGTGTGGGAAATAACATGTAGAAAAGACCAATCCACTTTTAAAGGATGGTTCATAAAGTACAGTGTTGAGGTCAACATACCCCCATTTATAAAAAATGGGGACCCTTGTGATAAATTTTGACTATTTATACCTTAAAATTGAAAATTCATTTAATCAAAGTGTTATTAACATGTTTGTATATTATTTGTATTTAAATATCATCCACACCTTGACTTGGTTGGATTATTTGTTCATGGATCTAGTTTGACCTTATCTAAGTTGGCTAACATTTGTTCTTCACATTTCAAGTTACAAGTTTAATGGAACCCTCCTTGAATGAAATATGCCTAGATTTTAAAGTTTAAATCCCAATTTGGGCTTTTACTATCCTTTATTTTGAAGAAAATCAATTTAAATCTTCTTAAAACCCTCGTTCAAGAAATCCTAGCATAGGTTCTTTTAGACCAAATTCAAAATTGGTGGGAACAATTCATGTGGAAATACTTTAAAATTCCATAGATTTAGTTCAATTTTTATACTAAGACTTAGTCATGTTTTTCAACACGACCAAACCTTAGTCTAACATTATATCTCTGGTCCCCTTTATGTCCCAAGTCCTTTGTTTCCTTTTACCTTAACATGGTCTAACTTTATCATTGTAGGGTCCTTTTATTATGTTCCTAAGCTTGGTCTAAATAATTCATAGTCCTTTTGTTATAACTTATAATAAAATCTTAGTCCTAAAGTCTCATTCATATTTATTAACATAAAAAAGACCTTAGTCTTAATATTTTATACTAAGTTCCATATACCTCTAAGTCATAACTTAAACATTATGATTTCTTACAAGATCAATGACCCACATTTAGTCAGGTGAACATAATTAGAGGGTGTGAGATGGGATTGATAAGGATAAGATTTTGATCCATGGGAGCAATCTTTCTCGACCCCATGGATTGAGATTGATGATATGCATTCGCTCAGATGGCCAAGATAAAATGATATGAGATCGATATTAAGACTAAAAGGGTCCCTTTTTAGTATATAGACCTAGCCTAAAAATTTACCCTAAGTTTTCAATTATATTTATTAATAAAATAAAACCTTCAGATAAAACCTTATGCCATGACTTTTATTCCAATGGTCATTTTTGTTATGTAATAATCTTAGACTAAGATCTTAGTCCTAAAGTCTTATTCATGTATATTAACACAAATAAGACCTTAGTCTTAAGGATTTATCCTAAGTTCCATCTAATTCATAGTCCTAACTTAAATAATTTACATCTTCATAAGATAAATGACCCATATCTAATCAGACAAAGTTAACTAGATGGTGAGAGATAAATTTGAAGAGTCAAGAGCCTTGATCGATGGAACCAATACCATTCGACTACCTAGGTCATGATCGATGAACAATGTTTAATCACATTAATGAGATCCAATAGTGTAATATTAATATCATCCACACCATATACTTATCCTTATTTTTATCCTACGGTTTAGTCATGTTTTTGAACATGACCAAACCTTAGCATAAAAATCCTAGGCTTGGTCCCTTTATCTCTCATGACCCCACTCTTTTTACCTATTTCATTATTATCATGATCTAACTAATGTAGGATCCTATTATTAAAAAAATTATCTTAGAACTTCTACCGTAATTTTTTGGTGGATTTATTAATATGATAAAACCTTAGGTTAAAAATCTTATGTTAAGTCCTTTTATTATTAGTCATGGGGTCACCCTTTTATTATGTTCTAAGCTTAGCTTAAACATTTTATCCTAAAGTTTAATATGTGTTTATTAACACAAAATAAAACCATAGTTTAAAGTCTTTAACGTAGTTTATTTATGTGTCTTGACCCTTACTTAAACATTGAGCATCTTTATAGGATCAATAATTGATGTTTTCTTGGATAAATATGATCAAATGAAGCATATCTAGTCAAAGTTTCAATGATGCCTCCAAGATGGCAAGGAAGTGATAAGTGTCATAGTTGTGGACCAAAAATAACAAATAGCTAATGGTAGTCCATCCCATGGATCATAATAGAATATCCCACATTCATTCAAATGATGATTAGATGGTGTAGGATGAGGGTAGACTTTTCAATGAAGCTCCCAGTTAATGTGAAACTACCATATGGTGAGAATGCATTAACTGGCAAGACTGATAGAGTATAGATCTATGAAAGTTATAGGAGTTCTAAGTGGCACAACCTTAGTGCATAGTATAGATTAAAGTTTGTTCATCTTATAAGTATCTACGGTCTGCATTGATTCATACCCATCAAACCCAAGGGTGCATAATAAATGTTGAAAAGTCAAAAATGTTGTAATCAAACTAGAGATGGCCATATGGTGAAATCATGTGAGCTTACAAATATAACAAGGTGAAAAACTTAAAAGGAATGTAGGACTACCAAGTGGCACAACCTCAAAGTAAAATACATATGATGACCAATGACATTCAACTTGAGGGATCAAGATTAACAAATATCATTGATCTGTGCAAGGAGATCTAATGATGCAAAATAAAAGAAAAATTTTCAAAAGGAAATGGCAGTTTTCAAATAATAATGAGAAATTTTTCTAAAAAAAGGCCATATAGGTTCCACGGTCATGCCACATAAACATAAAAATGACAAATTTAAAGATCTTGTGGGCTCATAAAAATCAAAGGTATAAATGCATGATTTGGATGGAAATCTAAGGATGAAGCTCACTTAAGTACAAATAGATGATGCCATTAAAGTTGTAAAAAAAACCTACAATCTATAAAAGCCCTAATTTGATCTAGAATTAATCATAATTAAGTCTAGGAGATTGAATAATCATCTGAGCAAAGGTCCAAAATCAAATTATAGACCACTAGGGAGTAATTTATCAAACTCAGTCATGGTAGCCCAAAGACACAAAGAACATGTGGAACTCTATCTAACTTTAGACATAGAGGGGAGGATCTTCTAGGACACACAATTTGATGAAATCACTCTGAACACAGGGGTTAACAACTAGTCCCAACTATTATGAATAATCCAAGAGCAACCAGTCATTTCCAGAGAGGAGGAGAAGAACTTGTCCATAAAAAGGAGATATTAGGACATTGTGGCCATCTAGATGATCAATATTCATTTTGTTGTATCCAAACTAGAGGTATTTCATTGCATTGTTGTTATCTCTCCCATATTTAAAGATTTCAAAATTGATAAAGGTATGATAGTTCAAGAACATAGCTTTAGTAAGGTTGCATATATTTATCCTTTAGCCTTTGTGAATTATTATAAGCTACCTAAGTCCCAAATAAACATGACCACCATAAATAATTTGGCTAAGAAAATTGACCCAAAGACCATCCTTACTTTGTGGTTGTATTCTAGGAATCAAATATTCTTGGACTTCAATGACAACATCCCAATTAGCCAATTCAGACTTAGGATTAGGATGATTATGACCTTGATGAATAAACTATGTGGAAACCCCTCCACCACATATGTGGAAAAACTATGGGTCTCCCTAGTCTATTTTATGGTCAATAAAGAACTCTCCTCCTCTTGGGGAGGTTATTAACACCTATCTAAGTAGACAATTTCTAGAATAAAAAAAAGACTAAGAGTTAGTTTTTAACGATCTCATACTTGCTAGATGTCTTACTTACCACCACCAAGACTCTTAGCATCAAAGAATGGTCAAATGAGGGAACCCCGATAGTCACCCAATATTATTCCAAATTACACATTTTCAAGTACAAAGATGACATAAAATTTATATGTGATTATGTCTATCCAGATTTAGTAGAGGTCATTATAGGAATTCTCATAATGAGAGTTAAATATATGATCAAAAAATATTTTGAATCCATAGGAGATATATGGCTATATCCTAACTACACCATAATCATAATTAAAAGAACACAATGTACCCCCCTTAGATTCCCAGTTCATGTGCCTAATAAACTAGATAAATAAGAGGTAGCATACAAAATATGTAATGGTATAGATGGTATTTACAAGACCAAGAGGAATGGAATGCTCCACACCTTCCCCTTAACCATTGGTAGGACTATGTTTCAATAATGGGACAATATAGAGGTAGCCTCCAGGCATAACACCTCTTTCAATTTACAACATGATGAGTTGAGGCAGTGGGATCTCTTTGAAAGGGTTTTGAACCAATTAAAGTAAAAAGGGATCAATATGATGTATGAGAATCATTTTGGCCCTTATGACCCAATGTATACTAGGGCTTCTTCATTTACCAAAGTCTTGACAAGGTTGAAGAAACACAAAATCAAACTAGAGGCTAAATTACTAAGGGAATAGAAGGGAAATGGTGATATATGGAAGATGGGACTTGGGTAGTACCATTTATTAGGTGGTCTATATTACAAACTTCCTCTAGCTTAGCCAAAAATAGAGGTACAAAGGACTGAAATATAAATTAAGTAGAGGCCAAACAAAATAAGACCCAATGATATGGCATCATCTTTAGCCCAAACTAAATAATCAAGATCACCAATTGAATAAATTGACATAATAGCATTTGACCTTGAAGAAATAATAGAAGATACCTTGAAGTCACTAGCTAGTGCCTATCAATATGACGAGGAAGAAGTATAGGTGGAGGAATCTCAATCTCAATTTGGGGAAGTAGAGGAAAAGAATGGGAAGGAGGTTACATTGGATTTAGTCCTTATTACCATGCCTACCCCAAAGAGAAGAATTGAGTTAGCATTGGTTCCAACAAGAAAGAAGAGGCCCAATTTGACATTCATTCATCCTTTGAGTGAGTTCAATCATTTTAGTGAAGACAACCCAATCTAGGGTCCAACCATTCTTGAATGGTTTCTATATGGAAAATTGCATAAAGTTCTTACTCTACACCATTCTTGGGCAATAATAAACTCTATCAATATAATTGTGCATGATGAGCTTAAGCTATGGATTGTGGATTTACAAGAGGAATAAAAATAAAGGATGATGGCTCTAAGAGAGATAAGTGGAACAAAAATTGAAACCCTTTCTCTTCAAGTGACACAATCATTAGTTGACATTAGGTTTGACCCAATAATAGCTAGATTGTAAAGAGTCACTGAGAAGAAAACCATGGTTGGGGGAGAAGAATTCACTATTTATAAAGTGGAACCATTTGTTGGCTTAGATCTTAGTGAAGGTCAGAGACTAGGTGAAAACCCCATATTTGAGGAAATTGTTCTTCAAATTGCTCAAGCACAATCATCTTAGTTGTAGGCTACTATGAAAGGCTTGCAGCAATAAAGAGAGAGTCTACAATAGTAGAATAAAAATTTAGAGAAGCAATATATATATATATATATTCAGTTACTAATACCATGATTAAAATATTTGAATCATATTTCTATGATATATTTGACTCCTTAAATTCAATAATGTCTAGAAAAAATGCATTGAGCCAACATGATATAAAAATAAAAGTCTTAGTCATTGAATGGAAGAATTCAAAGGATAAAATAAAGGAATTGGTCATTATATTGGTATAAGATCAAATCCTTGGTTTAAAGGCCATAGACTTAACTCACTTGAACATCAAATTTTGCTCAAATTTTCACCTTCTTTGCTTCCACACTCCAAGATTTTGCATGACAATGGTTATTGGTTTGTTTGTAGGTTTTATTTGACTAATTTTGTGATGTTAGGTCCCACCAAGCATGCCATTTGTGAACATAATATTATAATAAGGGGAGATTAGTATAGTTTTAGAGAATGAAATAAAAATTCCAAACAAATACACACTAATGATAACACCTTAAGCCTATCTTAGTGGGGGAGAATGGTGAAGAATAAAAATGAACAAAACATTACTAAAATATAAGAATCTTACTTTTCTTTCCTTCCTTGATGCTCCAAGAGTCTTATTTGATTAGATTGCTTGGATTGTGCATAAGAGGTCTTCATCAATGGAGTGTGAATACCTTCATCTCCTATTGGAACCATTGTTTGGATTGGTTATGGCTTGGTGTGGCTTAATTTGTCTTATTTTTACCATTCTAACATTATTCATATGCTTCATGAATAAAATCATGCATTATAACATTACTTTGATTGAGCTCCCAATTCAATAGGCAAGTCCTCCTACTTATATATTTTTCATAATGATCAAAATAAACCTAAACCATCCATCTTAAGATGAAGATGTGTGGCTAAGGATCTATTGAATTTTTGAGGCCATGTTCATTAAAAGACTTCATAAATATTTGGGATAGAGAGGGATTAATGAGCATGGGAGGGCATTGATGAGGCATGGGAGGGCTCAATCTTGATATTTTTATGAATTTATGGCTTAGGGATGTCTTTTTGAGAAATGATCTCATTTGATGATGTATTTATTCAATATCAATTTATAAAAATAGATATTCAATAAGTTCTATGGAATTATTAATTACGCTCTTGATTCAAATTACCTATCCTCAAACATGATTTATCAATTTTGGTACAAATATTGGTCATTAGTGCACAAATTAATCAAAAAGGTTAGAATGTCATATTATTGGCTTAAAATTTGATTGGATTAAAATTTTTATGTGATGTTAGATGTGTTGGATCTATTATCCCATTTAGGACGTTGTCAACACAAAATAACAAAGTCACTTGTTTCATGTAATAAATTTGATAGAAAAGAGTAAATAAGAGCACTTAAGTGCAAAAATGTCATTTTGACTTGAAATGATCTAAACAAAGTTAGTTATATCATAGATTGCATTTCCCCATTTAAGAATACTCTAGCCAAAATTGGCACTTGTCTATAATAAGTTTAAATATTTTAGTGTTTTAGGCCAAATTGTGTATATTTGATAAAAATTGATCAAAACCTTGGTTTGAGGTCATTGGTGGCAAGTTTTAGGTGTCTATACTTATAGGGGTAGATCTTTGAAGTAAACTACATTCTTATTTGCATTAATTTTCATCTCTTACATGTTTGCCTAAGGTGTAGTAAGATTTGATCCCATGTTATTTTGTATTATACATTGGTTAAGTACATTTTTGAAGGAAATTTGAGTTTGGTCATGATGTTTAGGATGAAGATCAACATCTCTTTTTTTCCTTACCCTTCCTTTTGCTTATTTTTAACCAAATCACTCTAGCTTAATTTCCATTATAAACATCCACATTAGATTAATCCTTAGATTGTCTTTGATCACAATTCACTAATAGTAGCTAATATTACTTCGTTCTTTGAAAATTTGAGTTTATTTGAATTTAAATGTGTAAATATTAGTCATACTTATGAACTAGGACACATATTTGATCTAACATATTTAAATATTATTATCCTTTATATGAATCTTTACAAAATTTGTTTAATTTTGGAGGCCATGCTCAGTAAATGCCTTCATAAATATTTGGGATAGAGGGGAATTAATGAAGCATGGGAGGGAATTGATGAGGCATGAGAGGACTTAATCCTGATATTTTATGTATTTATGGCTTAGGGATGTCTTCCTAAGAAATGATGTCATTTGATGATGTAATTATTTAATATCAATTTCAAAAAATAAATATTCAACAAGTTTCATATAATTATTAATTAGGCTCTTGATTCAAATTAATTAGCATTAAATATTATTTATCAATTTTGGTGCAAATCTTGGTCATTGGCGCACAAATTAACCAAATTAGTCAGAATGCCATATTATTGGCTTAAAATTTGACTAGATTAAAATTAGGATGTGATATTAGATGTGTTGGATCCATTATCTCATTTATGATTTTGTCAACACAGAATAACAAAAGCACATGTCTCATGTAAGAAATTTGGTAGAAAAAAGTAATCCAAAGCACCCAAGTGCAAAAATGTCATTTTGACTCAAAATGATATGATCAAATTTAGTTGTCTCATAAATTTCATTACCCCTTTTAATGATACTCTAGCCAAAATTGTCACTTGTATATGATTATTTCAAATATTTTAATGTGTTTTAGAGTTTTAGGCCAAATTATACACATTTGATATAAATTGGTCAAAATATTAGTTGGAGGTCATTGGTGGCCAATTTTAGGTGTCTATAAATTTTCCCTATTTGGGAGGCATTATAAATAGTAAGCACAATAATGTCTTTCAAATAATGAGAAATGACATGTATGCCAAAAAGAAGATGATGAATGAAAAAAAAATCTAAATGGTGTTTGTGAAGCACAGGATGATGCCCCCTTGAGGGAGTGACTATCACATATGTGGATGGATTATCCCTAAAAAAGAAGAAAGAAGAAAGGTGGGATTAACCAATGGTTGAGATTAATCTAAATGAGAAAATGTTTTCATGCATTGATTTTAAAATTACTAATTTATCCAAAGGTGGTTATAATTAGGAATAAAAGTTAAAAATAATGATTTTCACATAGGTAGTTATCATCATTAGGATGCCCTAGATTGTTTGATAAAGGTGATTGTGCCCTAGTTAGGGCTAATTATCAATCATAACTCAATGATATAACTTAGAATCTAGATTAAATATGACTGGTTGAAAACATAGATAAAATTGTCTAATGACTAAAGAAGCCACAAATAACTAGTCATACAAGGATGCACAAAATGATGAAAGGGATAGATAGAAGAATAATATTGATAAATATAAATTATTTGGTTATAGATACCAATGAGGAGATACTCATCCTTATTAGCAATGATACAACTATAATGTTCAATGGGTTGATTTGATAAAGGGTGGGATGGAAGGATTTGCTAAGGTGCCAAGGAGAAACTTTTGTGGCTCTATTGATTGTAGACCCTCTTGAAGCTGATTTTTGTTGTTGCATGTGATGGTATACATCATGATAGAACCCCATGAAGACTATCCTAAAATACCTATAAGGACTAACTCCTGATAAAATAAACACTCAAAAATAATACATCAATGATAAAAACCATGATGATAATGTTGATGTATGAATATGGATGGACTTAAGAATAATGTGCTTAAGAAATCACCTAATGAACACATATATACTGAGCTAAGAAAACAATACTAAAATTTAAAAAACAAGCAAGTAGATAAAAAAACACACATAAATTACACAAACAAATAAATGGAAATCCTAAAAATAAAAGCAAAAGAAAGCATCCTAACAATGACCATGCCCCAATAGGAAAAATCAAGGATAATTGACTAGGCTTAGATAAGATAAATGTTTTTATATTTTTGAAATATTTAATTTTTTTTTGGCAATTTGAGGCATCTTAACTCATTATATAATGATAAGATACATACTTGCAAAATGATGAAAGTATTGGCTTAGGTTGCTCATAAAATGATGAGAGTACATGGAAATGGGGATTGTGATGAACTCAACATGAATTGAGCATGTCATACATAGTCTTGAGATGACCTCAATTCATAGTAATTCCATCCACACAAAAGGTAGGGAGAAAATGACTAGGTCACAATAAGTTCTTAGATTTGGCAAATGACTAGTCAAATGAAAACAACAATGGCAAGGTGATGCATAAATGCATGATAAACAAATGTTTCCCCTAGTTTACCCATAGGTATTTATAATTAGGATATAATGGTTTAGATCAATTATACTAATTTTCCCATAGGTAGTTATAATTAATAGCAAGACCGGTGAAACACTAATTTCCCCATAGGTAGTTATAATCAATCTCACATAAACAAAATTGATATAAGATAGAAGATGAAAGATGTCTTACTAGATCAACTATCACACTAATTTCATAGACTATTATTTAAAAATATAATTTGATTTTTTATTGAAATTTGATTGAAATCCCCTCACAAAAAGTGTTGGAAGAACCAAAGGAACCAAGATCAAAATAAGATTGGGTAGGATGACTAAAAATATGCTTTAGTCTAGATATGAATGAAATTATAGGATGGCATGATATTTTTATAGTATAATGATGGGTTTTGATAGATTGGATAAAATGATAAGAGGTCTTCCCCCAAGTTATAAGGTGAATGGTAGGATATGCAACAATGGCAAAATGACAGAAAATAACAACATAGTTTTTGGTTGATGATGATGGTATGGTACATGTTTTTAGCCTAGGTGTAGTTTTTTGTTCTACTGTTCCTATTGATGTGGAGATGCACATCCTAATCATTAATTAATATAAATATAATACTCAATCATGTCAATTTATAGCCCACACCTTGTCTAAATAGCTATTCTATCAAGAACTAGCTATAAATTTAGATACAAATAATGTTGTTGTGATCTTCATTAGTTTTTGATTCAATTCCCGTCAAATGTTGAGACAAGATATCCTTATAGCCTCTATAATTGAAATCACTATTAGTGATGGTAAATAATGTTAGGATAAATGATATAAGTGGGTAATGAATAGGTGGATGATAATGGAGTGTACAATGAATGGAAAAAAAATGAATATCAAGACTTTCAGTCAAATGTAATGTTGTTGATACTAGATTTGACATAATTTTGGTTTTGGTGGGGCTAAGGACCTCTGAAGATGTTCTTGATAAGACCACCATATTTTTTTATTGTTTGATCTTGAGAGTATCTACTATCTGATTAAGTTGTAGATTGGAAGTTATTTTGATTTGATGTTGAATAATGTCTTCATTAAGTAGTGAAGAAATTTTGTGCTCAGCTATGAGTGCCTTGATGAGGTTTTTATTGGAACACAATTAGATACTAAAAGTTTGGGTGAATAAATATATGATTTAAAACTAGTCCTTTAATATCTTTTATAAAATATTAACATATATATGCAGATCAAATCAAATATGTAGAGATCATATAAACACAAATACACATGACACAAGATTTAAACATGGAAAACCCAAAGGGAAAAATCATGGTGAGAATAATTGCTATAATATAATATTATAATCCATCCTCAAAGTTCAAAATCTCACTGCTAAACCTCATTGGTTACAATGTTTAAGGACACTAATCCTAAGGAGACAACAATCCCCTAATTTGAGAGCACCAACTCTAAAGAACTACCCACTCCCTAATTTGATCTCCTAATCAACTTATCTAATGGAACCAACTTATCATACTATTATATGGAGATAAAACTCCAATTTACAAATCAAATTCATACATGAATAAAAATCTTTATTCTTTGTTACAGGTCTAATCTACAACTGATCATACTTGACACATTCTCTTTATGCCTTTCTTCCTCTATATTCCTTTTTATTCCTCTGGTCTTGTATTTGGATATATTTCTCTTTGAAACACTTCATTATCTTCACCAACCACTCTAATATTCCCTACCCCCTCTGGTTTTATGTCTTTTTTATTTTCTATTTGATACACTTCATTGGATTTTACTTTCTACCTCTATCTATATTTAAATTAGATCAATATCAAATGAAATTATTCTAGATACATTTTGCTTTGTCCTAGATATAATATTTATAAATAAATGATCTATGTTTCCATATCTTCCATGTGTTCACACATGGACTACAACACATCATACCAATTCTAGACTCTAGTTCTTTATGACTTAGATTGTAAGTTTCCTATGTCTTGATTCCATGCATCACATCATAATTTTAGGTTTTTTTACTTCTATATCATCGATTAGACACAATTTTTAATACATAGGATCTTTAATTTACTTTTAACGGATTGGATCGATCAATCTTGTTGTTGTGTCGAGATATAGAGATTATATCCAAGTTCCTATAACTAACTATTTGTCTAGACACGACTTTAAATGTCAGTCAATGATATTTCTTTTGGTGCCATGATTTTATGGTCTCTATTAAATTAGCTTATATTTAAAATATATCCATTTAATCACCTTATGATAGTCTTACCCTATCCATTATATCTTTATATGCTTTCAAACATTAGCTTTGTCATATTTAAAATGTGTTCATTGATCTCCCTAATTTAAGCTTCTACATGTCATTAGATATCCAAATATGCACATTATTTATCTCTATCAAGACATTAAATTTCAACCTATTTATCCCATCTCTCTTCTTTCTATATATTTGGATCACTTTTACTTTTTTCATCTTTTCAAATGTGCTCAATATTTAACTTGCCATTTGTTGACAAACTTTGATCAATTTATAGCATTTGAGTCCATTTGATCCATTGGATCCCCTTTACATGATCACCTATACACTATCAAATATTCTAAAAAGTTTTATATTTATCTTTCATAGGCTCACTCTCATTTGTCCTCTATCAGATAGACTCATGTACATGTGACACTTGGTATTAGTTTGTTCACTAAGAGGGACCTTTAATAATTTGAATTCATCACACTCTATTAGATCTCCAATGTCTAATTAAGTGTGAACCATTGATATTTCAACTAATTCGATCATTAACTCTAACAAGCTTATGCTCAATGGGTCTCTATATGATAAGCTCTATGAATGTGACACTTGTCACTAATGTATTTACTTTCATGAGCCTTTAATAAATTGACATTTTTCACTTCATTGGATCATCTATGTACAATGAATCATGGGTTGTTGGTCAAGTTATGATATAATATAAAGTCTAAGACTTAATAAATATTAAGTCTTTGATTACTACTTGAGATGGTAATAACTAGGTTGAGGGGTCAGCTTCATAATGCTGACAAAGGATTAAGTTATAACTTAAGCTACCAGGTCTAGGCTATAGCTAGTCACCATTAAAATAGAACTTTGTTTGTTGATGCCATGGCTAAACCCTTAAGATTTTACTATGAAACCTTATAATGGATGGGAGCTAAATAAATCAATTATGAGCACATTCATTCTCCTCTAAACCTATAGACCATATTTATACAATGTACATAAAAAGATCTATAACAGATCTTGTATCTATTTGACTTTAAACATCCATAAATAGTCCCTATAAAAGCATGACAACTTTGCATAGTGAAACTATGAAATGTGATCTAGGATTTTAACTCAAAGGAGGAGGTTAGTATAGAGTTAGTCTCAAAAACAATGAAAAATTAACTTACTACCAATCTAACATCCTTTAGGACTGATCATGGGGGGATGATAATGAATAAACCAAATAAGAACTCAAAAAAACATGGAAGGAAATGAGAAATATAAACATAAAAACACAAATTCCTTACCAAATCCTTGATAGATCCAAATGGTAATTAGGTTGGCTTACTAATTTTATGTATAATAAGTCTTCATTAATGACATATGACTAACATCATCTCCTCTATGCACCATTTTTGAATGTTTGGCTTGATTTATGGCTTGATGGCTTGATTGGCTCAATGGATTGATGGCTTTGGCTCAATTTTGGCATTATAACACAAGGATGTTAGCTTCATGAATCTATTCCTACATTATAACTCTACTTTGATTGAGATCTATAAATGAAGATGTCTAGGATTGCTTTTATAGGCTTTTAAATCCCTTTGAATAGGTTAAATTTGACCATACTTGAGTTTATTAAGCTTGTTTGAGTTTGACATATTCCTAAGATATTATTTTAGATATTTTACAAAAGTGACAACTCATAAAGGTAATGAGTGTATTCTAGGATGTTCTAGGATGTTCTTGAATTTCCTTTGTATTAATTGATTTAATTGATTTAGTAGCTCATGGGTGAACTCAATTATGATTTGAAATTGATTTAACTTTCTAAATTATTTTGATGAGGGTGTACAAGTTAATTAATTATTTTTATTCATTTGATCATTTATTTGATTCTGATTAATTCAATGTATGTATTTACCTTATTTAATTGATTTATTAGGCTAAATTGATTTAAGCTAAGGTTTTAAATCCAAATTTGATACTAATATAAATTCTTAGGTTAAATGTTTGATGATTGGTAAAAATTGGACTAATAGTCTGATACAAAACCATTGGTAGCCAAGTTTACATGTCTATTATTTGCCTCTATTTGGGAAGATGTTTCAAGCTATAAGCATATTAATGTATTTTGAAAGAATAAAATGGTTATTTATGCTTACGAATGCAACGGTAATGATTAAACTATAGATATCCCTTAAGGGAGCAGTTGGCAAGTGGGTTGGAAAACAATCCATCAAAAGAAATAAGTGAAATGAGGGGGCCAAAAAAATGAATATTATGGGGTGAAAACACAATTATTTTCCCAATGATAAGAAAAATCATTGATAAATGCAAGTGGGATGTTGTAATATGGTTTTCCCAAAGGCATTTATAAGTATTATACCCTGATAGTGATAATGTGGTATGATAACACAATGATTTGCTCCAATAGGCAATATAATCATTGAGAAGATGGATTTGCCCTAGTTATGATAGAAAAACAAGAAAGGAAAATTGGTGATAACATAATGATTTTCCCCACTAGGTGATATAATCATTGAGAACACATGTGGGATAGTATTTAGTGTTGATGATGTATACCTTGATTATGAAAAACATGATTGATGGATGATGATTGATAACTTAATACAGACGATAAAGATGAATTAGGACAACTTTCTAGTAGGGAGATGCTCATCTAAACTAACAAAGGTTGAAATTATTTCATTACTTAATTACTCTATTTAGGATATGATTGGGATTGTTGATGATGTTCGTACCAAGGAGATGGTGATGCTACATTGATGTTTTGGACCTCTAAAAGATGATTTTTGTTGTAGCATTTTATGGTAGGCCTCATGATAGAACACTATGGGGGCTTGGCCAAAATATGCATAAGGACTAACACTTGATATTTTATACTCAATGGAAAATAATTACGTTGATGATAAAAACTATGATGATAATGTAGATGTTTGAATATGTATATATTCAAGAATAATGTGCAAAAAATCACCCAATGAACACACATAGTCTAAATTAATGCCACCTTGTTGAAATCAAAAAAACTGTTAAGCATGGGATATACTAATAGGGGGTGAATCAATATATCATATATCTTATAAAACATTCCCTTAACCAAATTCCACTTAATCAAACATTCAAGATATGAAATAAAACTCAAGTAATAAACACCACACAAGATAGAGAGAGACACCAGATATAACATGGAAACCCAATGTGGGAAAAACCATGAAGAACAATCTCAAGTATATGAATGAGCACCAACCCAAACAATATTCGTAAGCACCAACTTGTAGGAGCACCAACCCATTTATTTAGCACCAACCCATAGGAGCACCAACCCCTTTACCGAGCACCAACCCCTTTGCTGAACACCAACCCAGAAACATTTAATGAGCACCAACCCACAAGAGCACCAACCCCTTTTTTGAGCACCAACCCAGCAAAAATTCATGAGCACTAACCCACAGGAGCACCAACCCCTTTATGTATACCACACACCTATCTCTTAATGTTGTTATCTCAATAAATGATAGTTCATTACAACATCTCTTTCCTCTCTCTCACCTTTGCTCTTCTAAGCTAGATATAACAAATACAAATCATATTAATCTCTCACAATTTCTCTTCTAATCTAGATATTACAATATCAAATCAACCTCTATCTCACATATTACAAATGGCTTCTCAATCCTTTATTTATAGCTTTACAAATGACCTTTGGCCTTCCCCCTTTGTGACCCTTCAATCCTCATGGAAAATGGTGCCAAACTTGTATGATCCTTCATATCCTTGCCTTTGAAAAGTCATGTGGTGAACCTTCATGAGCAAAAACATCCTTCCCTCTTTTGTCTTTACTTTGGTGACTTTTCATATTCCTCAAAGTGTCCCTTCATGAGAAACTATGCCCTTCCTCTTTTATCTTCACTTGGTGACTCTTGGAAATCCCCAAGATGACTCTTCATGGGAAAATGCGTCCCATCCTTCTTTTGTGTTTGCCTCATGGCTCTTTGAGTTCTCCATGGTTCCTTCTTTTGTCTCATATGCAACCGAAAATATATTCATTAATATCAAATAAATATTAACTCACATTAGCCAATATATATCTACTATAAATAAAATTAAATGTAATGGGGCCTTTATCACCAATAAAGCTAGACCTTTGACATCAATGAAAATATTTAAAATAATCTCCCCCTTTGTCATTGATGTTAAATTCTATCCTAAAACTACCACATCCTATCACCTACACATACTGTCATCTAGAAACATACAGTAACTCCCCCTTACTGTAGTAACCTGTACCTGTTCCTTGTACCTATTTTTGCACCTGTACCTATACTTGTTATTCTCCCCATTTGACATCAATGGCAAAGGGCCTACCTAGAGCTAACACTTAGCTCCCCCTTAATTAATGCTGAACATTAATGGTAGGAAGTAATAGAAACTACTCCCAACTCCTCTTGCAGATCTTTGAATGTGTCCTTTGATCGTGCCTTTGAGAAGATATCTAACAATACATATACATTGTTCCCTATCCTTTGAGCATCTATAGTCAACTCATTTGAATCTTTTCTTCTAATATCAAAACCTTCAGAATGAAATCTTAATATGTATCCTTGATCACATATTTGACTAACACTCAACAAATTATGCTTAAGACCTTTTACATATAAAAAATTCTTAGTCTTAGTTCTACCATAATCCAAACTCAAAGTACCTTTTTTGGCTATCTTGGTAGTGGTTTTATCTCTAAATCTCATAGTTCCACCATTGATCTTCTTTAGAGTTATGAACTTTCTTTTATCTCCTGTCATATGCCTCAAACATCTACTATCAATTAACCATGGCTGATATTTACCTCTAACATGCAGAGCTGTCTGAACCATCATATAATCGTTAGGTTGTTTCTTCTACCATGAACATGTATAAACCTTCTTCTTGATGAATGGAGATTTGAAACTCTAATCCTTCTTTATTAACTCGAACACGATTCTAAAATACCAAGCTATGTGTTTTAAGTTGTTGTACTTGTAGCATACTATGGTCTCTTCATCAAAGCTTGATAGAGGAGAAAAAGAGTTGTGGCTTCTGCTTGACTCTACTTGACTTTCCTTTTCCTTATTTCTAAAATTGTTAGATCTTTTTCTACATTCTAATTTCTTATGACCATATCCATTACAATAAAAATAAGACATGTCTGTATATCTCTGACCTGATTGTCTTTGGTAGCTTTGTTCTCTCCAGCCTTCTCTATTTGAAATGTCCTCTATATTTTTCACTTCTCCCCTTTTGGTTTCCTCTTTTGTAAGAGCTTTAGCATAGCTTTTTTTATTTTCAAAACTGATCCTTGTCTTCTCTAAATTTTCTTTTTGACTTTCCAATATCTTATTCGGCATGTTAGTGCTATCCTCAAATTTTGAATCACTAACTACTTTATCATTGACTGCTTTCTCAATATCTTCTTCTAAAGAGGAAATTTTAATAACATACCTTTGACATTATTTTATTTCTAATTCCAACTGTGCTATGAGATCTTCTTCATTCTTCTTGGCTTCTTCAAAGTTTTCTTGTAGATCTTCAATCATTTCCTTTGACTCTTATTCATTTTTCTCGATCTGGCGCTTTAATCTTGGATTTTTATTCTCAACAACTTTTAGCTCTTCTAGGGAACAAATGAGTTATCCTTCCATATTCACTTCAGCTTCCTCCTCCTCTTCTTCTTGATCATCTTCATGTATGGCCATGAATAGAATCCCTTCTTCTAAATCACTGACTCCACTATCTTTGAATGAGCTAGGATCCTTAGAATATAGGCTTTTCTTCTTGAATCCCTTCTTAGATTTTCCTTTAAAATTATTCTTGTATGTAGGATTTTCTTCTTCATCATCATTACCCTTATTTGGGCATCTAACTAAAAAATGTCCAATCTTTCCACAATTAAAACATTTAAAAGGTAATTTTCCTTGATATTTACTTATTCTTCTTTTTAGCATGCAAATGAAAAGTGTTCCATTATCATCTTCATCATCACTAGAACTATCACTTGATTCTTGAATCTTAGCTTTCTCTTTCTTTGATGTCTTGAAAGTTGATTCTCTCTTTGAGGGTTTATCTTGTTCTATCTACGTCTCATATGCTGTGAGAATACCATGAAGCTCATCAATCTTTAGCTTGGCTAAATTCTTCATCTCCTCAATTGCTAAAACCTTTGCATCATATCTCATTGGTAGAGATCTCAAAAACTTTTACACCACCATTGACTCATCCAACATTTCTCCAAGACCTTGAATCTGATTTATGATTTGATCAATTTGCAAAAGATAACTTTCTATATCTTCTTCTTCTTCCATCTTCAAACTTTCAAACTACCTTCTAAAAGTCTGAAGCTTAGTTTACTAAAACTTTCCATCACCTTTGCAAATATTCTCAAGTTTTACCCAAGTTTCATGAGTATATTTACATTGCATAACTTTAACAAATTCAAATTCACATAAACCACATAAAATAGAATTTAAAGATTTAGCATTACATTCACTTACCTTCTTTTCTATTGGAGTAATTGCAGATGTCTGTGGCTCTTCATATTCCTCCACCACTACTTTCCATATGTCAAATCTAAGGGCCATCAAATAAACCTTCATTCTCATGCTCCAAAAAGCATAATTCATCCCATCAAACAAAGGTTCCTTATTTGTGGAAAATCCTTCCTATGACCTAGCCATTGTACTTTCCTGATCTACCTTCAAGTTGTAAAACTTTTCTAAAGAAACTTGCTTTGATACCAATTGTTTAGCATAGGATATAATGAGAGGAGGGTGAATCATTATATCATATATCTTATAAAAATTTCCCTTAACCAAACTCCACTTAATCAAACATTCAAGATATGTAATAAAACTCAAGCAATAAACACCACACAAGATAGAGAGAGACATCAGATGTAACGTGGAAACCCAATGTGGGAAAAACCGTAGAGAACAATCTCAAGTATATCAACGAGCACCAACCCAAACAATATTCACAAGCACCAACTTGCAGGAGCACTAACCCCTTTGCTGAGCACCAACCCAGCAACTATTCATGAGCACCAACCCATAGGAGCACCAACCCCTTTATCGAGCACTAACCTAGCAACAATTTGTGAGAACCAACCCACAAGAGCACCATCCCCTTCTCTGATCACCAACCCAACAACAATTCATGAGTACCAACCCACAGGAGCACCAACCCCTTTGCCGAGCACCAACCCAACAATAATTCGTGAGCACTAACCCACAGGAGCACCAACCCCTTTGTGTATACCACACACTTATCTCTCAATGTTGCTATCTCAACAAATGATAGTTCATTATAACATCTCTTTCCTCTCTCTCATCTTTACTCTTCTAAGCTAGATATAACAAATACAAATCATATTTATCTCTCACAATTACTCTTCTAAGCTAGATATTATAATATCAAATCAACCTCTATCTCACATATTACAAATGGCTTCTCAAGCCTTTATTTATAGCTTTCCAAATGACCTTTGGACTTCCCCCTTTGTGACCCTTCAATCCTCATGGAAAATGGCACCAAACTTGTATGACCCTTCATATCCTTGCCTTTGAAAAGTCATGTGGTGACCTGTCATGAGCAAATACGTCCTTCCCTCTTTTGTCTTTACTTTGGTGACTTTTCATATTCCTCAAAGTGTCCCTTCATGAGAAATTGTGCCCTTCCTCTTTTGTCTTCACTTGGTGACTCTTGGAATTCCCCAAGATGACTCTTCATGGTAAAATGCATCCCATCCTTCTTTTGTCTTTACCCCATGGCTCTTTGACTTCTCCATGGGCCCTTATTTTGTCTCATATGCAACCAAAAATATATTAGTTAATATTAAATAGATATTAAATCACATTACCCGAGATATATCTATTATAAATAACATTAAATGAAATGGGGCCTTTATCACCAATAAAGCTAGACCTTTGACATCAATGACAATATTTCCAACAAAAATTTAAAAAAAAAAAAAAAAAAACAAATAAAGAAACAAGAAAAATAAAGAAAGAAACAAATAAGGAAAATAAATTAAAAAACAAGACAAACAAAGAAAACAAGAAAAATAAAGAAACAAATAAGTGAATGCTAAGCAAGTGGACACTACCTACATAGTTCCATGGATATGATGATCCAACAAAGCTTCAAGCTGAATGTAGTTCTCCTAGGAAATAGGAAGAAAATGATAACTAGTAGAAAACATGATGGATGTGTTAGAAGAATAGGGATGAATCCAAAAAATACTGATAGTGTAGGATAAAAGGCTAAAAAGGATGGGGAAACTAGGGAACAAGTGATTTATTTATGACTTAGTGAGGGTTCCCACAATCCTTAAGTCAAAGAAGAAGTCAATGTTTTTGTTTTTTCTAAATGATTTTCAAATGTTTTTTAAACTTTTAAAGCATCTTAACTCAATATAGAATGATGTGACACTAAAATGGTCCAATATCATAAAATGGTGAGTGTTATAACTTAAAATGATGATCGTAAAATGGTGAGATAGTAGATGAAGTTGCTCACAAAATGGTGAGAGAATTATAAATTGAAATGATGTTCCTAGAATAATGAGAGCATTGGTGAAGTTACTCATAAAATGGTGAGATTGTGGCTAAAATGGGATTGATATGACCTCAACATGAATCAAATATGACCCACATAGTCCTAAAATGTTTTTAGTTGACATTAGTTCACCTCACAGTAGAGGAATATGACTAGTGTAACAGTCAATTCAAATAAAATAGGCACATATGGTATGATGGCATAATATGAAATATCAATGGCTAGGTTATATGTCAAAGTACAATAAATAAATATTGCCCCTAGCTTGCCATAGGTGGTTATAACTAGGATACAATTGATAGATCAATGATACCAATTTTCCCTATTAAGTGATATAATTAATATCACGACTAATGAATATGGATTTGCCCCATTAGGTGATATAATCAGTCTAACATAAATATACTTGATAAGAAGGAAATAAGAAATGAAGGATGCAACTACCAAAACTTCTATCATACTACTCCAAACTACTACCTCTATGTTTCTATGCTAGATTCCGCTTTCTACATTCAAAGAGAGAATTAAGAAACTAAGAGAAAAGGTCTAAGGCTTTTATGTACCTAGATATAGTTTTGCGCACCAGAATTCAAACAATCGTGAGAACTCTTTGGTTGTGGAGGATGACACCTGCAAAGGAAAGAGACTAAAACATGAAAAGGCATTAGATGAGGAGATGGTGGGCTACCAAGCGAAAGCTTGATCCCAAAAGCAAAAGCTTGAGGGATGTCAACCCACTGATTAATAAAAATATGTCTGATAAAGGATAGAATGATAAAAGACTAAAAATGATAAAGACAAAATGAAAAATGGAAGCAAATGCTTACTTGAATGTTGTTGTCAGCCTAGTCACAGTCATCGGCGTCGGTGGTCATACTAGCGTCAGTTGTCAAGGTCTATCGACGTCGGTTAGGATGCCGACGTCGGTGGGGGAAGTGGTCTTTGCGGTTGACATCGGTTGGGGTAGTAGTCTGTGGTTGGGTCTGTGGTCTATGGATATGGTCTATGGACGTGCAGAATGGTCTGGAAAATAGTCTGAGGTAGTCTAAGGGTTTGGTCTGAGGTAGTCTGAGGGTCTGGGTCTGAGGTAGTCTGAAGGTCTGGGTCTGAGGTAGTCTGAAGGTCTGGGTCTGAGGTAGTCTGAGGGAGTCAAATGGATAGAATGTCAAATGGATAGAAGGGTAGAGGAGGCCAATAGGGAGATAGGGAGATAAGGATTCAAGTCTAGCTTGGTTGACACTCTGATCTGCAAGGGTGATATTACTTAAAAGCAATAACTGAGAACATGATAAAAATACAGACAAGATACTTACCTATGGCTTGCAGAAGAAGTGCTAATGGCGCTATTGCTTATGCTGTTAACGAAGGTAGAGTCCCTGTTGTTGATGTAGAAAACTGATGCAAAGTCCCTAAGAGTGTTGCTTGATGTGTACCTATAGCCAAAGAGTTAGCAGTGGAAGAGAGAGGAGCGAAAGATTGACAGATTGAAGGATTCAAGAGTCAGATGCGAGAGAGAGGCCAAGGGGAGATAACAGATGTAGAAAACCATTATGAAGGCTGCCAATGCTGGTAATATCACTGATGTCAGTCGATAGTTGACCGACGTCGATGGCTGGAAGATAGGAAAAAGGCTAAAAATAGCCTTTCATCCATTTTCCCAACTGTCGGGTTAGCGAGTCTGAAGAAGAAATGGTCGAAGGTGATTAAAATGGATGAGAGGTTAAAGAGGAGAAGTTGGAATGGGGGTCTAGGTATTAATATTTGCCATGTGGGGAATGAAGGGAATCTAAAGAAGGGTATCCAAGGGTGGTGAGGTGGCAAGGGAGAGAGAAAAGGAGTTTTGTTAATTTAAAATAGCTAATTATTTTAAATTAACAAGACATGGGTTAGGAGTGGTTAAGTGGACTAAAGGGGACTAAGAGGGAGAGAAAGGACCAAGGGGTAGACACGATTTCGGTGTCTACATTTTCCCCTTTTTGTCTTGTTGGTTGTTTTGGATGAACTGCAAGACAAAAATAGGAGTTGGTTGCCCCAAGTGTGGGATAAGGTCGATTTCATCTTGTTGGTTGTTCAAGTAAACTGCAAGACAAAAACAGGACGGTTGGTTGCCCCAATTATGGATGAGGTATTCCCCCTCAAAGCAGGAGTCGAGGGAAGGGAACCTAGAATCAAGTGCTGATTTGACAAAGAGTGAATGAAAAAGATGAAGGTGTGAGTGAATGCTGCAAAAGTCGTGATTGCATGTATACCACTTCACGAGATGGTTGGGTCAAATTGTCACAGGTTGAAGGTTGAGGAGTGCCAAAATTGAAATAATCAGGCCCCAGCATTTGGTCATCTACTAATTGGGTTATTCAATCTAAGCTGAAGCTCCAATGGTCATCATGTTCCAGGTATCCCAGGCTCAGGAAGTGCTCCTAGAAACACAAAAATGTCACAAGTAGTGGGGATCAACCGGCTTGCGATCCTATACTTGTGAGGGTCAAAAATAGTCTACAGACAATTGTGCTAACTAGTCATGAGGTAACATACATGCAAAAACAACTAAGGCAACGTCGCTTTGGAAGTGGTCAGGGTCGCAGGAGATAGGCATGATCTCCATGGTCATTGGTCAAGGTGGATGAATGGACAAAAGAAAGTGGCTGAGCTAACCTCAGAACACTGAGTGTTGCCTACATAGCCCCTATGGTTAGGGCCTCAGGCTAATGTAGTTCTCTCCAAAGGGGAGGAAGAGGGTCGAAGGTATGGATTGGTCTTGGTCGAGGTCAAGGTCATGGTCAAAGGTCAAGAGATTGGTCAAAGAGATGGAATTGGTCTTGGTCTTGGTCAAGGTCATGGTCAAAAGATTGGGCAAAGGAAAGAATGGTTTGTCCATCAAGGAGATGAACAAATGAGGGTGGTTGAGCTAACCCCAGAAGACAGTCGTGTCATCTGAGTGCTGCCTACATAGCCCCGGTCTTAGGGCCTTAGACCAATGTAGTTCAGACTAGTTGAGAAGATTGGTCAATGATTGGTTTGGTCATGATGAATGATGAGGGTAAAAAGATGATGTTGCAGCCTTTTCCATATTGTGTAATGGTGTATTCTGCAACATTGGTCGCAAGGTTTTTCATCCCTAGCAATTTTCCATAGTTGTGATGGATGTATGCTAAAAATGAATTGAGGTCTATTTATGCTTTAGCAAGTATTGGTTTATGCTTAACATAAATTGTGTGGTCGATAGTTTCCATGTGTATTGTTGTCCACACAAACTATGTGAAATGGACTAGGTCATGTCATTGGTCTGAAAATGTTTGATTGGTTTGGTTTGGGTTTGGGTTTGGTTGGATAGATAATGATTGGGTTGAATGTGTGACCAAAGTGTGTCAAAAGTGAAAGGTGAATTGCTCTTTCATTGACAAGGACTAGAATGATGGCATAGGTAAGGGGTTGTTTAGAAACAAAAGACCTGTTCATGCATTGCGTCATTGACCAGTGGTTGTGTTAGAGAAGCAATTGAATCACTTTACGTTAAGTGAGCTCGAAATCCCTTGAGTATGCAGGGGTGATAGGTTTGATATGAGATGGAAGGGGGAACCCTTTTTGGCAAGAATAACTTTGCCCATTTTATAGGTGACCCCGAGAATGACTATAGACAAGTCCATGACTCTAAATTTTGTCAGTCAGTTTTTTTTTTTTGGTGCAGACTGATTGATGTGAGAAGCCTGTGAGGGGATGTTGTCTTGCTTTGTGGTCATGTCGTGAAGCTGATCAATGTGGGAAGCTTCAGAGATAGTGTTGTTTATGTAGCAAAATTTATGCATAGCCATCCTTCGAGGGAGTGGTCTATATTCTGCTTGTATGTTTTTGATATGACTTTAGCCTAGCTATCCTTCAAGGGAGTAGTCTAGTAAATACAACAATGATGATGCAGCTATCCTTTGAGGGAACAGTCTACATTTATAGTTTTATGACCTTAGAATATGCATCCCATTTTGATTTACATTTGATTGATATGCTGACTGGACTTTTGGTCATGGACTTGACTATAGAGGTTTAGAGGGTTTCCCTTTTATTAGGACAAAGCATTCATGCTTGACAAAAGGGTTAGGATTGAGGGTTGTTGGAGATAGGAATGACAATGACAGGGAGTGCTCAAGGGATCGAGCTCAAGTTAAACATCAAGTGAATAATTACTTGACTAACAGTGGACTAATTGAAGATGCAAGACATAAAGGGGCTCAGGTTATGACAAAATCCTGACCCATGATTGTGTTATGATGCAAGGTCCGAGTCAATTGGGAGCAAACTTTCCCCATTTGCTTTGTTTTAAATTAGTCACATGTTGATTGATGTTGAAGGAGTTGGTCAATGTTTGGAAGAGGGAAGTTTATGCTGAAGAAGTTAGTTGATATTTGATCAAGGTTTGATTGAGGTCAGTTTGAACGTTTGGTCAAAGATAGACTGAATGTTTGGTCGAGGTCGGGTTGACGGTCTGGTTGAGGTCAGGTTGAATGTTTGGTTGAGGTCTAGTCGAGGTTTAGGATTAAAAGAGTGATTGATATTTGGTCGAAACAGGGTTGAAAGGTTGGTCAAGGCTTGGATGAAAGTAGAATTCCCCTAGCAGCTAGGGGGAATGTTTGATAGATTGGTCAAGGTCGGTTGAGGCTTGGTGGCCAGATTGACTGTGTTGATGTCAAATAAGGGGGTTAAAGGAGGTGAAGGGACCATAGTCTGGCGTGGAGATCCCATTTTAAGTGACGAGGTTTGAGAAGCATGGGTTGGTGTTGCTGATTTGTCAAAGGGGTGGTCAAGAGGATCCTTGATGAGAAGGGAATCCTTTCTCTATTGTTGACAAATGATAGCTTTAAGAGTGCAACAATGCTCAGTGTCATGTCCTAGAGTGTGGTGATAATGATAGAATTTAGAGTTGTCAAACCAAGATGGTCTTGATCCAAGAGTTGATGAGTGGGGCGGTGAGGAGGTTAAAGGTTTGTTGATGATGCGGTCGAGAAGAAAGGTGTCTTTCTCCAAGCATTGGAAAATGACAACCTTGAGGGCACAATAATGCTCAGTGTCGTGCCCAAGCGTGTGATGATATGCACAAATCTGAGTGTCGTCGAACCAGGGTGGTTTTGGTCTGAGGGATTGATATAGCTTAAGAGGAGGGAGATTGATGCGAGAAGACTACAACAAGTGCCATAACAGTAGGGCATAAGAACTTGCTAATGGGTCTGTGTGTCTTATTGTAGTGGGGGTTGATGACTTTGGTTTGAGAGGCATAAGAGGTGTTGTTCGTACCATCATTTTCATGGGTAGTGTAACCACACGTGGAGATGTCACTTTGGTGGTGATAGGTGTTGGATGTTTTGGAGGAAATATATGTCTGATGGGTTGAGGGGACAATGGAGGAAACTTGCCCCTGTGAGGTATGGGAGTAGGAAGCACCTCTGTTAAAGTGGACAAATGTGGGCCCAAAATTGAAGGTAATGATGAAGGTGGGGGAGGAGTCCTCCAGTGTGGTTGAATGGCCTTCGTTGGTTTGGGGCGAGGGACACTATTGTATGAGGTGAGGTTAGATATGGATTTGGGTTTAAATGTGGATGGAGGTGAGTGAGATGTAGCAATCTTAGGCAAAGGGCAAAAATAAACCGTGACTGGGTCTTCCTCGATCAGAATGGATGAAGAGACTGGTTCTTCTCTTGGTGGAGAAGAAATAGGAGAGTGTGGCTCTATAGTCGGATAGAGTGTAGGAATGGTCATGGTCTCGATGTGTGGTCTAGGTGTGGGGAATGTATGATCCCCCATTGATGACAAAAAGGATGAGGGTGAGGCAGCCGGTGTGGGTGCCATCAAAGCATCTTCCAATATGAGAGAGGCTGATGGAGGACTAATAGGAGAAGAAATTTCTTCACCCTGTGGAGGAGGAATAGGGGAAGAAGGGTCTTCCACCTGTGAAGGAGGTTGGTCAGGGACAAGAGAAAAGACAGTGTCAACCATGTGTATATCATGGTCTTGAGGGTCATTGGTCATGGTCTGGACATTGTTTTGAGTAGGCGGGTGATTAGGAAAGGGTTGTTTGAAGATGTCAAGGTTTTGGTTGGCCAGAGAGTTTGGGTTATCCAAGATGAGATCCCCCTTGTCTTGCATGTCTTGGACGATGTTTTTGAAGGTTTGATAGTTTTTCGTGTCCTGGCCTTTGACACGGTGATAGTTGCAAAAGTCATTCTCCCTGTACCATGCAGGGATAGGTGTTGAGGGGTCGAATTAAAGTGGTCAGATTGAAGGGAGATTGAGGACCCCCTGCTTGATGAGTTTATCCAAGACAGAGGCATATGACCCTCCAATTGGAGTGTATTGACATTGTATGGATCGATGTTGAAAGTGTTTATTGATGTAGTCTGATGTTAAAAATTGAGGTAAGTTGGTTGAAGATGATGGTCTAAAGATGACAGTGTTTTCTGATCCCTTGGACTGAGAGTGGGTAGAAGAAGGTTTAGACGAAGAAGGGTCATTAGATTTTGCATTGTTATTATGCAATTTGACCTTATTTTCATCGATGGCACAGAGTTCAAGCTTTCTTGCCATGGTGAAAGCTTTGTCAAAAGTGTGGAATGTCTGAATCCGCAAGGTAGAAGAGATGTGGCTAGCACATGCTTGAGAAAAGAGCTTAATGAGCTTAGGTTGAGGCAAGGAGAAGGAGAGCTGGTTAATCAAGCCTCTCCAACAGGCGACAAAACCGACTATTGATTCATCATCAAATTTCCTGATGGAGTAAAGGTCTATGATTGAAACTTGCTTGGTGATGTTGATAGATAAATGGTTGAGAAATAATTGGGCGAGTTGGGTGAATGAAAAGATAGAATGTCTAGCAAGAGAGCTATACCAGTCAAGGGCGGGGCCAAAAAGTGACATGGGAAACATGCGTAGAAGTAACGCATCGTCATGGGCTATGAGATAGTAGGCATGTCTGAATACCTGAAGATGTTGTTGTGGGTCCTCCTTACTTTGAAAGCGAGTAAATTTGGGAAGCTCCCACTGGTTGGGGTATGGTTGGATAGGGATGGAAGGATGGATGGGTTCATTGCAAATTTGGTCATATGAGAGGGCATTGCTTGAACCAGAGATAGAGGTCTCAAGACTAGACATTTTGTCCATCAGCATTTTGATGACGTCTGCTGATTGGATTGGTAGGTGGGGCACCCCCTAGGTTGTAGGGTAGTTGGAAGGTGGTCGAAGAGGCGTATGACGTACTTGGTTGTGCTTGTGTAGGCACAACCTATGGGTAGTGCATCATAAGGGTAGATGTCATGATCAAAGGAGCTCGTGCCATGAAGTGGGAGGACACAAGTTGATTAGATACTGCCAGAGGTGGTTGAGTGGTGGCACTAGTAAAAGGATAGGTTGTCACTCCCACGTGTATAGGTGCAAGAGTGGGTGAGGTCGAGACAACCAAGTTTTGGTATGGTGTAGAACTTGAATAAATTGTGTGAGGTTGAGGGGGTAATGATACCCCGATGGAAGTAGGTTTGAAAATAGATGAGGAGGCCAAACTTTGCATATTGGCCATGGTCGAGTGACTAGTCGAGATAATAGGCTGAGTCATGATGGGTTGAGTAGCGGGTGATGTCGATGTCATTACCACTGCACCTGAAAGGTCCCGCATTTGGTTTCTTGTGAGATAGTTTTGGAGGCTTTGACATTGAGGTCCAAGAATCTTTTGAAATCTTGGTCCCCTTCAAGGATAATGGGGGTCTGAGTTGGGGTCGGTCGAGTAAGAGTTCTTTCGGTCTCCAAGTGGAACTCCATTATAAGACTGGTTATGGATGGGGAAGACGGAAGTGGTTGATGTCTCACTTGGTCAAGAAGAGCCTTGGTTTGACTGCATGTCAAAACCATCCAAGGCAAGAGGGGTCAAGTTTTAGAAACTGTGTTTTTTCAGTTTTAGAAACTCAGAATGTGGTTTTGGCAGCACAAGGGTCAAGTTGTAGGCTGCTATTTTAAAAAAAGGGACTGTGACAGTGACTGACATCGATTGAAAAACTGATGTCGGTGAGAACAGATGGCTGACATCGATCAGATAATCGATGCTGGTGAGGAAAGTTGGCTGACATCGGTGGTAAAACTGATGCTGATCATTGTGATTTCTAGAAACCCAAAAGATTTGAGATTTTTTGGAAAGAAGGAAGAATAATGTCCTCACTAGCTCAAACAAGCAGATAAGAATAGAAAAATAGAGATGGAGACATGCAGACCCTAAGCGTTAAATCCTAAGAATCAACTTTTAGAATCTTGTGGCTTATGCCTTAAAGCGATGTTTGGGAGGTTGGCTATCAGAATGGGTCCTAAAAGAGGTAGCCTATGGATGGTTTTAGGTTTGTTTAGGCACTCAAGAGTCTAGGTTAGGTTCGGTATGTGGCCTGGTGCTAAGGAGCAAGCTCCCCTCACTTCACAAGCCCAGTGATAAGCTGGTCTCGCTTAGCCAAAATATACCTTGCCTAGAGATTATCCTCTGCCAGAGAATGGAGTGGGATTTCCCCTTGGTGATGAAATCCAGGTGAGATTGCCAGGGAAGGGTAAGGTATCTGTTGGGTGATGAAATCCCAGTTGAGCCTTGTCTCAAGTATTGTTTGATGTTTGATTTGTGTAGGTGGTTCGGTTGTGTAACATTAAGTGGACTACGATTAATTCAATATGCAGTTATTAATTACTAGGTGTGGACTAAGAAATGCAAGCAAGCAGAAATGAAATGCAGTGTGTTTTAAGCCCCAAGTCAAAATGTTAAGTTCAAATGAAAACAAGTTGAGAAAGGGTAGAAGAATATGATTTTTGACTAGTCTAGGATGCAAGAAAAGAAAGAAGAATATGATGTCTTTTAGAAGAGAAGAAAGAGGTGAAGAGGGAGAAACCTAATGCACCTAAATGAAAAAAGAAGGAAAGGAACCCAAGGAAGGCCCTAAGGGTCCCACTGGGCGTGTCATAATGTTTCTATGCTAGATTTCACTTTCTACATTCAAAGAGAGAATTAAGAAACTAAGAGAAAAGGTCTAAGGCTTGTATGTACCTAGATATAGTTTTGCACACCAAAATTCAAATGATCATGAGAACTCCTCTTTGGTTGGGGAGGATGACACCTGCAAAGGAAAGAGACTAAAACATGAAAAGGCGTTAGATGAGGAGATGGTGGGCTGCCAAGTGAAAGCTTGATCCCAAAAGCAAAAGCTTGAGGGATGTCAACCCACTGATTAATAAAAAGATGTCTGATAAAGGATAGAATGATAAAAGACTGAAAATGATAAAAACAAAATGAAAAATGGAAGCAAATGCTTACCTAAATGTTACTGTCAGCCTAGTCACAGTCACCAGTGTCAGTGGTCATACCGGCATCGGTTTTCAAGGTCTACCGACATCGGTTAGGATGCCGACATCGGTGGGGGAAGTGGTCTCTGCGGTCGGCGTCAATTGGGGTAGTAGTCTATGGTCAGGTCTGTGGTCTGTGGACAAGGTCTATGGATATGTAGAATGGTCTGGAGAATAGTCTGAGGTAGTTTGAGGGTCTGGTCTAAGGTAGTCTGAGGGCATGGATCTAAGGTAGTCTGAAGGTCTGGGTCTGAGGTAGTCTGAAGGTCTAGGTCTGAGGTAGTTTGAAGGTCTGGGTCTGAGGTAAGCTGAGGGAGTCAAATGGATAGAATGTAAAATGGATAGAAGGGTAGAGGAGGCCAATAGGGAGACAGGGAGATAAGGATTCAGGTCTAGCTTGGTTGACACTCTGATCTGCGGGGGTGATATTACTTAAAATAAATAACTGAGAACATGATAAAAACACAGACAAGATACTTACCTGTGGCTTGCAGAAGGAGTGCTGATGGTGCTGTTGCTTATGCTGTTGATGAAGGCAGAGTCCCTATTGTTGATGTAGAAAACTGATGTAGAGTCCCTGAGAGTGTTGCTTGATGTGTACTTGCAGCCAAAGAGTTAGTAGTGGAAGAGAGAGGAGCGAAAGATTGATGGATTGAAGGATTCAAGAGTCGGATGTGAGAGAGAGGCCAAGGGGAGATAATGGATGCAAAAAACCATTATGAAGGCTGCCGATGCTGGCAATATCACCGATGTCAGTCGATAGTTGACTGACATCGGTGGCTAGAAGGTAGGAAAAAGGCTAAAAATAGCCTTTCGTTCATTTTCCCAACTGTCGGGTCAGCGAGTCCGAAGAAGAAATGATCGAAGGTGATTAAAATGGACGAGAGGTTAAAGGGGAGAAGTTGGAATGGGGGTCTAGGTATTAATATTTGCCATGTGGGGAATGAAGGGAATCCAAAGAAAGGTATCCAAGGGTGGTGAGGTGGCAAGGGAGAGAGAAAAGGAGTTTTGTTAATTTGAAATAGCTAATTATTTTAAATTAACAAGACATGGGTTAGGAGTGGTTAAGTGGACCAAAGGGGACTAAGAGGGGGAGAAATGACCAAGGGGTAGACACGATTTCGGTGTCTACACTCTATCTAAAATGCTTGAAATAACTACTAAAATTGATATGATTTTGTATGCTAAAAATGTGAAACCTATGGATGAACGAAGGTCAAATGGGATAGGTTGATAGGATTCAAAACATGTTTGGTTAAGTAGTAATGGAATGATTGGACGATCTGGTTGGAATGTCAAAATGAGAAGATGGTAGAATAAATAGTTTGATAATAGTATAAAAAGAATATTGATAATATGGTACAAATCAAAATGGTCCTTATAGACAATACATCAAGTTACTCAAGCATAGTACCACTTGAGGTGAATAATGTTCATTCGGTCATCAATTTCATTGGCATCTAGTGTGGCAATCTTGTATGCTCTAGCACCTTAGTCTACAGTGATGATGAAATGACCCATTGAGTTAGGTTTAAACTTTCCTTTATGCTTATTTTTGGTTGTGGTATTATTTTGGTTCTCTTTTAGGATAAGATCACCAAGTTCAAATGTTTTATGTTTTACATGCCAATTATATTAACCCTAAAGTTAGTTCTGATAGGCCTGTAGATTATTCATGTCATCCATGCACTTATCATCAAGTAAATTTATCTCTCACAAGTGAGTTACTTTATAGTCATTATCATCAAGAAAATGCTTGAAAGATATGCATAATGAAGGAAACTCGACCTCAATGGGAAGTATGGATTTAGTGCCGTAAACAAATGAGTATAAAGTGGCTCCTATGGGTGTCTAATGATTAGTATGGTATGCCCAAAAGGCATGGAATATCTTAAGGTTCCAATCATGATCATCATCATTGATAATATTTTTAAGAATGTTGAAAATGGTTTTATTTTATGCTTCAACCTGGCCATTACCTTGAGGATAATATGTCATTGAAAAGTGTTGTGTGATCTTGTAATCAGTACTAACTATTTGACATCCTTATTCTTAAATGATCCTCCATTATTATATATAATGTCAAAAGGGAAACCATAGTGGTAGATAAGATGGTTAAATATGAATTTATAAATTTTCTTTCTAATCACATAAATGATGGGTATATCTTTAACCCACTTAGTGAAATATTTGGTGGCAGTGAGAATGCATTTATGGTCATATGATGAGGTGGGGTTTATCTTCCCAATGAGGTCAAGACCCCATTTAGAAAATGTCCATGGTATTAGCATTGGTTGTAAGGTCTTGTAAGGCACATGAATCAAATTATTATGTCATTGACACTTGTCACATTTATTTACATATGTAGCTACATCTACATCCATTATCAACCAATAATAACTAATATGCAAGATATTTTTGGATAGGACTGCCCCACTAGTGTGGGATACACATAATCCTTTGTGAAATTACTATAATTCTAGTATATATTATCCTAAAGGTAAATAATGAAGCAGAGTTTCATCAAAACTATGGTGGTATAAGGTTGGTCCAAGTAGGGTATAACATTGGGCATTTTGGATGAAAGATTTGGTTTGTTTCTAGGATAATTCTAGTGGGAGGATTCACTCATGTAAATAGGCATCTAGGTTTGAGTACCAATTAGAGATAGGACCAACAATATCACATATTATTATAATATTTAAAGGTTTATGAGCTAGTGATATTAGATTTTATATAAGAAATTGATACTCGTTAGATGTGTCTACATGATGAATCAATGATCCAATGGTAGCCATGGCATCTATTTTTCTATTTATAACTCTTGGTATATGCTCAAATTGAATTTTGGTAATATATTGTATGAGAGTGTCAACCATTGACTTGTATAGAACTAGCTTGTCATATTTGGTTTAGAAGTGGTATGTAACCTGATTGATGATTAACTAAGAATGACCATAAATTATTAGATGCCACATTTTCCATTGTACCACCTATCAAATCCCTAAAATAAGTGCTTTGTATTTGGCCATGTTATTGGTACAAGGAAATATAATTTTGAATGACTTGGGGATTAGATCCCCCTGAGGTGTTATGAATAAAAGGCCTACCCCTGATCTATGTGCAATGAATGATACATCAAAATATAGCTTCTATGGATAGTCATTAATAGGTGTTTAAATTATGGTCATGATGGATTCATTATGAGATTGAAATTTTAATGGCTTTATGTCTTTAAGATGAGCTTCAACAAGCTAATATGTGAGAACTTACCCCTTGATTTCTTTCTAGTTTACATACTCTATCTCAAAATCATTGAGTAGCATGATCCATTTGGCCATGTGACATTAAAAAGATATTTTTGATAATAGATACTTAAGTGGATCTACTTTGGAAATAACCATGGTCTAATTTTTCAACATGTACGGGTGTAGTTTTGGAGTTGTGAAGACCATAGCGAGATAAGCTTTTTTGATAGGTGTATAGTTGTGCTCATACACAACTAATGTACAACTTAGATATTACATTGCATGTTATTTTACCTTGTCATCATGGTGAGATATAAGTTCCCTTAGAGCATTATTAGTAGTAAAAATATATAACAAGAATGGTTTCCCTGGAATCAAAGGTAATAGAACTAAGGGATTCATGAGATAATCCTTCAGTTGCTAAAAAGCATTTTGATAATTGTTATCCTAATGAAATGTGATACCTTTATTTAGTGTGTGTGTAAATGTATGGCACTTCTATAATAATTGATATATGAAGCATCTAATGGACTATATCTTACTTTAGATAGATCAAATTGACTATCAAGTTACTTAAGATTGGTCAATGGAAGCATCTCTATTATGGCTCTTACTTTAGATAGATCAAATTTAAAGCCCCTATGAGACATGAAGAAGACCAATAATTTACCTGATGTAACTCCAAACACACACTTCTTAGGGTTGATCATGAATTTGTATTCTTGCAGTCACTCAAATATCCACCTTAATGTTGTCAGATGGTCAACCATAGTTTTGGATTTGCCTAGTAAGTTGTCAACATAGTATTTGACAATGTCATTATCATATTGTGAAATATGATTGTCATAGCTCTTTTATAAGTGGCCCCTACATTATTAAGGTAAAATGACATGACATAATAACAATATTTTCCCCATAGAGTGGTGAATACTATTTTATGCTAGTCTTCTGGTGATATTTTGATTTGATTATAACCTAAGAAGTTATCCATTAGTGAAAGTATCTCATAACCCACTATGGGGTCGACTATCATGTCAATGTTAGGTAGTGGAAAGTCATCCTTAGGGAATGATTTATTAATGTCATGAAAATTAGTATACATTATAATTCCCTTTGGTTTCTTACTAGTAGGTACTGCAATTAAATCCATTCACAATAGTCAATTGGTCTAATACATCTTGATTCTAAAAGTTTTTACAACTCTTTATTCAATAATACAACAATTCAAGGATGCATCTTGCACAAATTTTGTTTTAATGGTTTGGCATCAGGATTAAACACAAGGTGTTACATAACCAAGGTGGGGTCCAAACCTGGCATGTCAAAATATGCCCATGCAAATTTTTCCACAAATCCCCTCAAAATGGTTGTAAGGACTTCACACTCCTTTTCAGTAAGGATGCACCTAGCTTGATTCAATTTGGTTCATCTAAGGAACTAATGTTAACCTCTATTGTATCTTTGACTAGAAGAGTTGATCCATCATCAAAGATAGTTGATATTTATTTGAATTGATTAGAAACATTAGAGTCCTTTGTTAAAATTGGTTCTTCGATAAGCTCTCCAAGACTTGATGAATTAGAATATCCTAATGGGAGAGCAGGCTATATAAAAAAGATAGCCAAAAATTCTTGTATGAATTGATCAAAGGCTTCTTGTCTTTCAATATTTAATTTGGATCCATTATCATGTTCATTATTAGTATCCTTTTGAATGATTTGATTAAAATCCTATTGCTCTTAAGGGTTGAACTCAGATCCATAGTGAACATCATTGTTATTTTCTTACATGATTTTCTCAAAATCTTGATGCTCTTCAATACTAAATTTGGACCCGTAGACAAGTTTTTCATTGGTGGTATCTTGGTCTATACATCAAGAAGGTTGAACACTCACATATAGTGGTGCTTGAAATAAGTTTTCACCACTAGACTAGCCTTTATCTTTACTATTTCCCTAGTCAAAAAGTGCCTCAAAGAGGTTTTCACTTTGAAACCTCAATGTTTTATTTATTTGATTTTGGATAAGGGTGTTAAACCATTCTCCAAAATAGGCTTTAGGATCCAATTTGATTGAGACTATTGATTTATGATCTCCCAACATAACATTATCCCTAAGGCCTAGAAAATCATAGAATGCTTCATCATTTTAAAACTCATCAATTGGTATGTATGCCTCTTGTTGGTCCTAGTATATTAGTTGGGGATAATATAATGGTAGGGGATTGTTATGAATTATTGGATGAAGGGTGAAAATGGTGTGATTATCAAATAGTTTGGTCTAGGATAAGTCATCGAATAAGCTATGATCAGACTCTGTTTAGCTATTGGCATCCCCATCACTAGTCGAAGGGAATGAAACACGAGTAAGGTATATGGGGTAAAACATAGGTATTTTAAATCCAAGTCCATAGGGTCCTTCATAATTTGTCATATAAATAGGTTCGAATGTTCCTTGTAGATTTGGCTTAAGGCCCCTTCATAATATTGATTTTCCATGATGTGATTAGGAATGGGATACTTGGAGTTATTGTAACGGTTGGCCAAATTATAATTATACAACCATGACTCATATATTTTGAGAGGGTCTTATTCTAGGCTAGAAGATGGTATGGAAATTATTGGTCTTGGATTATGAATGTATTCTTTGGCCTTTTTTTTCTAGTGCATGCATGATATAGTTTTATGTCTTCTAAGGGATTTTGGAATCTAAAGAAGCTCTATGATATGAAAGGTATCATGAGTCAAGTACTCTCTTGGGACATTATATGAGATGGTTAAATGATTGGATACTTTAGGAGGTGGCATGTGACTGATAGAATCAAGGGTATTATGATAAATGCAGTTGTCCTTTGGCAATTCAATGAGTATTGCCTTCCCATTAACCTACTTATTAGATGGATTCATACCAAAATGGTAGTTTTAACTTTGGAACTTATCCTCTAGATGTTTATAATGCTCATACAGATGCAAATATCCTAAAATTTTAACCTCCATCCCTAAATGGAAGAACTTGATACATTGGTGAAATATCGATGGGATTACATGAATCTCATGTAACCAAGGTCTACCTAGAAGCATATTGTATGAAAAATCAAGATCAAACACATGGAAAATGGTATCATGAGTCAAGGTCCCAATGATAACCATAAAACTAATGGTGCCCTATGATTCATGCTCTTGATTGTCATATGCTTTTATGTTAATCATTTCTACTTAGAGATCTACCATTGAGTACCCAAGAATCTTGATGATCTTAAGAGACACTATGTTTAGACTTGATCTATTATATATAAGGACACATTTCACTTTATGTTATATTATATATACTTTAATGTATAATGGATTTTTATACAATGGCCCAAGAGGTGACATATCACTTTGGCTGAATGTGACTTGTTGGGTTGGAGTTAGGTGTCCAACCAAAGCTTGAAATTGGTCAGGGGATATGTCCTTCAAAATAGTGGATTGGCTAAGGTATTCATTCACTATTTTATTATGGATTGTTGATGTGTAAAAAAAATCTAAAATAGAGATTTATGATGGTGTTTTTTGCAATTATTACACTATATCAAATGTCTTTTCTTGAACAATGTTAAATGGTTTATTCTGAGGCCGAATAGTGGGTTGGATGATGGGTGAAGTGTCAAGTCATTGTGGGCCTAGTATGGTAATTTTATACCATCAATTTATGATTAAATAATTGGGATTAGATATAGGAATATTGTTGTTAATTGATGATGGAGGAGGGGTGCAAAATAAGATAAGTCTTGATCACCAATGCACTTGAGTGTGGTCATAAGAGAATGATGAGTTATCATTATAACATCCTAATGTGGGAATCCCTACTTTCTGGTTCACTTGTCTATAATCCCAAGTCAAATAATGGCTACCAAAATTATTACCTGGTTTGGTATGACTAGTAATGGTCTTATCTAGTTGAAATTTGGTCTAGGATTGAAGGAAATGGTGTTAATGCTACCTCTTGAGATATGACCTACAATTGAGTTATAGTCATGTGCAATGGCATGGTAGGTTTGTTAGTTATGGCCATTATTTTGGCGTTGGTTATATCCATTATTTTGGATTTGTTGGTTTTACTATTGATTCTATTGATTCAACCTTTGTTGTTGATGTTTTTGTTGTTGTTACACTAGCTGATTGTTATTTTAAGGAAATGGGTTCTAATAGATGCCAAGGTTTTGATTGGATGTGGAAGCTTCATTATCTAATGTGATCTCACCATTATCCAACATATTTTGAATTATATGTTTGATTTTCACACAATATTGAAAATTATGGCCTTTAACCATATGAAACTCACAAAATTGTTTTGACTTGTACCAGTCTAGCATGATTATACCCTCATGATATTGATATTTTAAAATAGGGTATCTAATTAGGTTAGTTGCTACGAGCTTTTGAAATACTAATTTGATGGGTTCTCTAAGTTTTGTAAAAGGATAATTATTAGGTGGGTTTCTCCTTGGAAGAGGTGGGTTTTGCAAAGTTAAAGGCTATTGTGGTTGTTACATTTATTGCACTAACCTAGGTTGTGCTTGTTATGCATGATATGGTTATTGAAGAGGTTATTGTGTAGGATTAAGATGGAAAGGTGGTGTTGGCTGATTAGATGATGTTTTCACCATGTTTATATGGTGTGACTCTATTACTCCATTATTGACAACATTCTTGTTATGGTTTAATTATTTTGGCCTATCATTATTATTGACCTGTGTCAGTTATAATGCATGGATTTGGTTTGGATTTTGGTTATAATTATTGGTCTAATTTTGGTTTTGACCATTGTTTTGATTGGTTTAGTTTAGTTTTATTATCCCTTTATTTATAAGGGCTCCTTTGATCACTAAACCTTTATTGATGATCTCTTTAAATGTATGCACACACTACAAATTTACATAGTATGATATTTCACTATGTAGATTTTTTGTAAACATAGATACTAATTACTTGTCTAGGAGACTATGGGTAAAGTGGCTTGTAATGGATCTCCATATTTATAGATAACTTGTGAAACTTTCACCTAATTTTTGCTTTTATTGTGTTAAGTTGACTAGTGAAATCTCATGCTTGAGATTGTATGAGAAGTGTTTCACAAAATTGCTTGATATATCGTTGAGGTTAGAAATTGAGTTATTTGGTAGTTTTAGAAACCATTACAATGCTTTTAAAAATAAAATCTATGGAAATAAAAACTATATAAATGTCACTATATGCCAATGGGTGACATACAACAAAGAAATCTATCAGATGTGCTTTGAGGTCACCTTTACCCTTATATTTGTAAAACTTGGGTGGCTCATATCCTAAAGGAAATGGAATCTATAAGTAGTATATGTTAAAAGGATATGAAAAAACATCATCCAATTTGAACTTTTTAACTTACTTCCTAGCTTAGATGGCAACGATTGCATCCTTCATTTGAAATAATTATTGCTTAAGGAAACTTGTTAGAATATTGGCTTGGGTTGATGGATGGGCATTCACAAGTGGATGACTTAGACTGGGATATGATGGAGGGATTAATTAGGGTAGGTTAGATTGGTTGGGGAATAGTTTAATAATGTGCATGCATAGATTAGGGTGTAGTTGAAATTGTACCTATGGTAGTGTGACATTCTAGTTACGATTGGATATGTAAGATTGATTTTGTGGATATTAAGGCTGGGATGGAGGGATATAACCATTCCATTACTATTGTGTTTAAATAAGAATTTTTTGTTGACTATTAAAAACTTGATATTGAGTGAGAACTTGTGATCCAAGACACTATCTCTGAACCTATGGTATGTTCTATATAAAAGGCAATTATTGCCTAAAAGGTACTTGAGGAACATTGTAACCTATTTATTGCACAAATACATATTAATAAGTGGATGCATGTTGGAGATTTAGTACTTGTCACTAACCATTATTAATGTATTTTTAATTATAAATAATTTGATTTTGGATTGGTATATTGGCCTATAAGGGAAGAGGTATGTTCACTGTTACCTAGCAAGGTATAACATTGATTACCCCCTATAGAGGTGGTAATGTGTTCATACTCTATTATGTTGGGATACTTGATTGTACCTATTATTATATAATATTACTCATCACATTCAAGGTAGGAGTTAGATTCAACATGTTTTGTTGCAATGCAACACTACTTATTGGTTGGCTACTTAATCCTATTGGTTGTGTGCTTGAAGAAGCAACTAGTTGAGGATTAGAAGTAGTTGGTTGAGGTTGGCATGTATAATATCCTACTCCTTGATTTTTAAAACCACTAACAATACTAGATAATGACACATTTATTTTATTGATTGATTTTTTTATGCCAACACCACTTTGGTTTAAATTAGATGTTGCTTTTTCATTATCCCCTATGTTTTGCTCAGTATCTTGTATAGAAGCCTAAGATATTTCAACTATAATCAGTGTATTGAATATGGTTTCTACTAAAGTTTTTTAAAAAAATAGGTATAGACCCTAATTTTATTGACCTATAAACTCCATTAAAACTTCTATTCAAGGAGCTAGATTAATAAGAGGTGCATTTGACAAGGCCAAATTAGTGAAGTTATGTGCGCTAAATTGAGATATGTCTGGTATACTTGAAAATTTTAAATGAAGTTGTCATCTATGGGACCTCTTTGTGAGATAATCACATGATGTTTTTGATAAGGTATTTTTATAATGACATTAGGATTGCTTGAAGAGAACTATTCATGAGTTTGATTGTAAAACATGTTAGAAGGCCCTCTTTCTAGATTTTATAAGTTTTCATACCTTACCTCTATGGTTCTATTAGGATCATAAGTTGATGAAGTTATGATGTGATAAGGTTGTTTTTGAGTAATTTATAAAATTTGTGGAATGTTAGATCAGTATTGGGCCATTATCTCTTGATCTTGCTCAATAAATGGAGGTGTACTAACCAAATGGTAGGATAAAAGATCTTGACTTTGTCTCCATGGTTGAATGTTGTGGGGTGGATAAGAATCTATTTCCCAAATGCCATTATCTTTAGTAGGGTTTTCCACAAAGTCCCCTTATGTGAAAGTATTTCCACATCTTGAATTATACATAGTTCCACTACTTGTATAGTGAGCCATGTTCAATGTAAGTGACAAATATTTCATAACAAGAGAAGGGATTAGGGTTCTATAACTTCTAGAAATAGCTATGCCTTTTATAAAGATAAATGGTTCAAACGTGATTTAGCTTGTTCAAAGGTGGAGTTGAATCTCCAAAAACTCTATGCAAAGACTTCATAAAAATAGTGTAGCATCAAATGACAAATGTTAAGTGTCTAATACATGTAAACGTTATACAAAATGACCTAAGAACCAAATTACCAAATTCTAATATCAAAACATGTTCCAAGTAGGTCTAAGATACTAAAGGGAAAAGCTTTGAGGTCTTTTGTCTAAAAGCAAAGTCAAAATCTAGTCTCAAATAGGATATGTGAGGACTAATGGCCAAATGGTGACAAAAGCTTGACTTAAAAAATATGATTGATTAATCTAAGAAACTTGGAATAGTTTAACATAAACAAGGTACATGACTATAGGTACAAAATGTGATTTGATTGGTATAAGATGCTAAACAAGAGGTATTTGAAGATAAATTGATTTGACCAAAATAAAATCATAAAAAAATATAATTTTACAAATTTGAGTGATGAATTAACCCAAGTTACATAATCCAAAAGAGGAATATCTAGGTATCAACCCCACAAATTAAGGTCTAAACCAAAATCAACCAATATTTAAATTTGAACTTGAAATAGTTAATCAAGGACTCAACTAAGGATATACTATGAATTTGATGACAAAGAACTAGAAATATTTGAACATTGTGACCATGCTAATCCAAGATTAAACAATGCTTAAGTGATTAGTTGCAGACAAATGATAATGGAGATGCAAGATGAAACAAGACAAGTCTTTTAAAATAAAATAGGCAACCTAACAATGTTATCACTCCTGAAAGATGATGTAACAAATGGTTTATGTTTCAAGACTTCAAAGGAACAATATTTTGAAATTATTTGGGTAATGTAATGATTCCCTCCTCAAGAAAGTGCTACTCCCAATTTTTTGACACAAAAATTTAATGTTTGCTAAGTTAAATCAAAGTTTCATATAAATGGTGTAATGCCTCATCAAAAATTTGAGTGGTGTGGAATCATGACTCATAAAATGACTTGGTTTGAATAATAAATTTTTTAATCTAAAACACAAAAAAAATGACCAAAATAAACTAAGTATAATCATCTAAATCTTAACAAGGGTATGGCAATGTGGGGTTGACTAAAAAGGTTTGGTTTTCAATCATTCTAGATGGATCCCTTGTCTACCAACTTTCACATAAAAATTAAGATAATAATCATGTCATTTAGGTCTATTTAATATGACTTATTATAAAAATGTCTTACCATTTTTAAAATTACTACATTCATCTCTCACTCAATGTAATGCAGTGTCCAACATGCTCAAATGTCTTGAGCTTATCCTCTACTAATCGAGATGGTTTAACCACTCAAACCATCATAAAAATGAGGGGATCCCAATTTATATACCACCTCATGGATATGGATTGAAGAAAATGTTGGGAGATGAAGCCTTGAGTCAAAGCTTCCCTAAAGAACTCATGGGAGGTAATGAATTCCCCTTCACAAGCCAAGATGTATGAAATAAATGACATAATAGAAAGACTTTATGGTCACTTCAAGATCACCCAATATTATTGTGATTTTTTAGGGATGGATTTAAATGAAATTATTTATATGTTTTGGACTAGGCTCAAAGTGTGATGAGATGGTGCTTTTGATCCCAAAATTTTCCTAGAAGGGATGGATTAGAGAGCATACATGCATGTCTCTTTTCACTAAAACACACAATCAACAAGCAAGTTTGCAAATAATTGAAGTGAGGTTAATTTAATTGCACTAAATTGAAAGTTTTTTTTTATATTCATTATTATCCCCTTGGATTTAAGATGTGCAAATGGAAATAATTTTAAACCACCCAAAAATAAGTTGGCATTTTTTATCCGTTCCCTAAAGAGGATGGATGGAAGAGCATGCATGCACAATTTCTTATCTACTAAAACAAGTTTAGACTAAAAAAATAAGAAAAAACTTTGAAGTGTATTCCATTTTATATAACTAAATGAAATGTGTGGTGGTGTTATTTTATCCCCTTGGCTTTAAGTTGTGAACTTTGAAATAATAATCAAAACATTTAACATAAACATGCAAAACTTTATTTTTAAACCCAAAGTGAAAAGCCTAATTCATTTTAAAACATCCCAAAAAAAGTTTGAAAGAATTAATTAATATTTTTTAGTGAATTTTTTAAATGGGCCTTACAAGAAAAAGGTCAATACTTTGTTTAGCCTTGAAGCTTATTTATCAAATGAGACAAGAAACTTTTAAGGGTAAAATCTATTGACCCAAAGGCAAAACCTCAAGAAATCAAAATTCATAGGTTAGAAAAAGATTAGGAAAAATCTCAATAAAAATTCAAAAAATATCAAAAAATAAAACAAAATTATGAAACATGCAAACAACAACTTAAAAGTTAAAAACAAATAAAAATGAACACAAATCATAAAAACTTACAGTTAATATTTTAACCATAAATTTTAAAATATAGATCCATTTGTCACAAATTTTTTTTAGGTTGTTTATAGGTATAGTATGTAACTTTATGAAAAAATTTATGTTAAAATAGTGAATATAAAAATTATTAGCTCTATACTAGCCATTTTTACCAAAAAATTAGAAAATAAAAGTGAGTCACTAAAAGAGTCATAACTTCTAAACTGAAAATCAGATTTTAATGAAATTTTAAGAGAATTAAGATGACACCAATAAGAAAATCCTATCTATTTTTTTTTTTAAGTAGTTAAATTATAAAAAATAAGAGCTATTTTAATAGACATTTTTGTTCAAATATGTGGGGTGTGCAATTCATGTCCCACTAGGCATGTCATTTGTGATCTAGGATTTTAAATCAAAGGAGGAGGTTAGTATAGAGTTAGTCTCAAGAAAAATAAAAAATGAACTCACTAAAAATATAACATACTTTATACTTAAAAATGGGGGAAGCGTAATAAATAAAACAAATTAGAACTCAACAAAACATGGAAGGAAATGAGAAATATAAACATAAAATCACAAATTCCTTACCAAATCCTTGATAGCTCCAAATGGTAATTTGGTTGGCTTGATTGATTTATGAATAAGAAGTATTCATTAATTACATATGGCTAACATCATATCCTCTATTCTCCATTGTTAAATTATTGTCCTGATTGATGTCTTGATGACTTGGTTTATTCAATGGCTTGATGGCTTTGCCTCAATTTTGGCATTTTAACACTAGGATTTTAGCTTAATGAATCTATTCCTAGATTATAACTCTACTTTGATTGAGATTCCTAAATTAAGATCTCTAGGCTTGCTTTTATAGGATTTAAAATCCCTTGGAATGGGTTAAATCTTAATCATGATTGAGTTTATTAAGCTTCGTTGAGTTTGGCATATTCCTAGGATATTCTTTTAGATATTTTCTAAAAGTGATAACTCACAAAGTTAATAAGTGTATTCTATGATGTTATAAGATGCTCTTGAATTTATTTTTTAGTAATTGATTTTTTATATCATGGATGAATTCAATTAGGATTTAAAATTGATTTAACTTGCTAATTGATTTTTATTAGGGTGTGCAAGTTAAATAATTATTTATGGGCATTTGGTCATTTTTTTGATTTTGATTAATTCAATGTGTGTATTTACCTTGTTTAATTTACTTATTAGGCCAAATTTATTTAATTTAATGATATAAAGCCAAATTTGAGACTAATAAAAATTATTAGATTAAATTTTTTATGATTGGTAAGAATTGGTGTAATAGTTTGATACAAAGCCATTGGTGGCCAAATTTACATGTCTACATGAAATGTGATCTTCTCCTATGTGATAATTTTGACATAAATGATAATAATATTTCCAAAAATATACCCCTTTAACATTGATGGCAAACTAAATGCTCTAATGCAAATTTAATTTTTTTATCTTCTAATAATTTGATCCTTCTCTGGCATTGCTTGTATTAGATTTTGATGAGTATGAACTAAAGTTTTTCATACAAAACTCATTCCACATCAGGAAATGACATATTTTCTTGAACTCATCTTGGACACTTTATTTTCTCTTCCAAACTTTTATAGAGAGCATTTGCACTTTTTCTCTAAATTTTTATAAAGAACATTTTCCCTTTTTCTCCACCTTTGACATCAATGGAAAAGGGGCTCCTCACTATTTGTCCAAAGTGTTCTCCCCCTTTATCAAATAAATGAGTTTGTCCAAGAACCTAAAACCATAAACTCATTATAAATTTTCAAAATATAAATACCTAAGTTGACTTTATCTCTTCTTATAGGGATTAATAAATCCTCTATGAGACTCCGTATAGACTCATGCCCTATCACCAGTGATTTAATGATGTGGTGTAGGAGCCACTACTCCCAAATTTTTTCTAAAATATTCAAATTTTTCCTTGTGAAGAGGTTTGGTGAATATGTCTACAATTTGTTCATTGGTTGGCACATATTCCATTGTGACCTCTTTTAGATGCAACCCTTTCTCTTAAAAAGTGATACTTGATTGATATGTGTTTGGTTCTTGAATACATCACTAGATTATTTGATATATTTATATCACTTAAATTATCACAAAGAATATAAATAGGTGAATTTTACTCAAAATTTATGTCCTTGAGTGTTTTATTCATCTGTAAGACTTGAGTACAACATACTACTAATTTTAAATACTCTGCTTCTACTATAGAAAAAGTACCCGACTCTTGATTTTTGGTCAATGATGAAATAAGTCTATTTCTAAGGAAAAATTCACCACCAATAGTACTTTTTATATCATCCACACTTCCTACCCAATCAACATCTATATATATTGTCAAATTGAAATCTTCACTTGTAGGGTACCATAGGTCATAGTCAATTGTACTTTTGATTTATCTAAAGATTATTTTTATTGCATTGACATGTGACTCTTTTAGAGTAGCCTAAAATATATAAACTATACACATAAATTGCATGATATCTAATTTTGATGTAGATAGGTATATCAGGCTACCTATCATTGATTTATACATAGTCTGATTTGCATCAAGGGACTCATCCTCTTTGCTCAACTTGCATCTAGTTATCATGGGAGTACTAACTAGTTTTCTATCTTCCATTTCAAATTTATTGAGCATCTAATTTTCATATTTGATTTGGGATATGAATATCCCTTCATCATATTGTAATATTTTTAGACTAAGGAAGAAGGAAATTTCTACTAGCCTAAACATCTCAAATTCACTTTAAATTTGTGTAGTAAATTATTTGCACATTTTTTTATTTCTACCAAATATGATGTCATCTACATAAAAAACCATAATCAACATATTCTCACCTTCTTATTTGAAGTACATATTACTATCTACACATCCTTTGTTGAAACCTTGATGCTATAGGTATTGGTCCAATCTTGAATACCATTCTCTAGAAGCATGTTTTAGGCCATATATTACTTTATTTAGTCTTCACACATAATACTCTTCATCTGACAATTGAAAACCTTTTAGTTATTCAATATAGACTTCCTCTCATAGGTTCATGTTCAAGAAAGTAGACTTTACATCCATTTGATAGAATTTGAACTTCTTGTAAATAGAGATTGATAGAAACATTCGTATAGATTACAATATAGCATCTAGATAAAATGTTACCTCAAAGTCTATGCCTTCTAATTTTTCATATCCCTTGCACACCAATCTTGCTTTATTTATTATAACATCTCCATCCTCACTGAGCTTGTTTCTATAGACCCATTTTTTTCTTATCACATTTTTGTTTGAGGGTCTTGAAACTAATTACCAAGTTTTGTTATTTTTAATATGGCTTGTTATTATTATATGTATTTTATCCAATTCTCATCCTTTTTGGCTTCATCATAGCTCTTAGACTCAATTTTAGACATTAGAGAAAAACTTACTTGCTCTTTATTCATTACGGCTCTTCTCCTTGTTTGAAATCCTTCATTATTATTGCTAATTATCTACTCTTTAGGATGATCCTTTTATTAAATAATTAGAGGTGATTTTTCATTCTTTTCCTTAACATCTTCACTATCTGCTTCTTCTTCAAGAACTACCTCTTCATTACCATTTTCCATGTCAGGTTCAACATGTTTTATGCCTTCTTTAACCTTGACATTTATGCTCTCCACCATATTGTGTATCCTATTATTTTAACATACATAGGCTTTGCTTTGAGTGGAATAACCAAGAGATATTCATTCATCACATCTTTATTCAAAGCTTCCCAGTTTGTCCTCCTTTCTTCTAATGTAGCATTTACTTCCAAACACTTTGAAGCACTTAACAAAGGTAGGCTTTTTGTACCATATCTCATAGGGAGTTTTGTCACTGTTTACCCTCAGTTGAAATATATCCAAGATGTATACTATTGTTTGGACTACTTCTCTCCAATATCCATTAGTTAACTTGGCCTCTTTTAGCATTATTTTGGCCATTTCCTTTATTGTTCTATTCTTTCTCTCAACAACTCAATTTTAATATGGAGACCTTGTTGCAGAGTAGTGCCTTTTGATCCCATGCTTCTCATAATACTCTATAAATTCATTTGAGGTGAATTCTCTACCTTTATTAGATCTTAAGCATTTGATTCTTCTTCCAATTTCATTTTCAACCATGGATCTAAATATACTAAATCTCTCAAATGCTTGATATTTGTCCTTAAAAAAGGTTACCCATCTCATTCTTGAGTAGTTATCTACAAATAAAATGAAGTACCATTATCCTTTAGATCATCTTATCTTGGTATAACCACAAATATTAATATGAACTAATTGTAGAGGCTTTATAGTTTCATACTCCCTTGTTTGAAATTTGACCTTTGTTTGCTTGCCTAGTTTACACTCCTTGCAAGTAGTATTTACACTTTTGGCTATCTTGGGCATGTGTCTTACACACTTATTTGAGCTCACTTTGACTAGATTATCAAATTTGGCATGACCCATTCTCCGATTACAAAACCAACTCTGATTAATCTTTCCCATCAAGCAACTATTACCATTCACTTCGACAAGATTGTAGATATTATTCTTAGTCCTTTTCCCTTCTACAACTATTTTGATAGATATATTTATCTTGTATACTTCTACATCAAATATGACCTTATATCCATTGTTACACATTTAGTTGAAACTTATAAAATTATGCTTCAACATAAATGACATCATGTGTAAGAAGTTTACCATATATGTTAAAAGTTCCCTTACCTTTGATCTTTACTGTTATGTTGTCTCCCAAGCTGACAGATCCTTCTATATATTTACTGAATTTGGTGAACTTGATCTTGTCACTAGTCATATTCTTTGAGTAGACACTATCTATAACCCAAAAAATTTTCTCCTTAGCATGGAGTATAGTTTGAGCAATCATGTATTGATTTTTCACTCTTGACACATCCTTGGGTTTCTTATCTAGCTCTTTTTTAGAAACTTGTGAACCTTTGTTCACATTGGGAGGCATGTATTTATTTACATTATGTAATTTTGATCTTACAAATATAGTTCTACAATATTTAGCTATGTTATCAAAGTTATTATAATTATAGCACATTACATTTGTATCTACTAAGGGTTCAAATGAATTTTTGCTCACAAAATTGATTCTCCTTATAGCTACAACTCTACAATTACTAGACTTGTGACAAAAATGATTACAAATATAATAATAAACATAAAAATATGAGGAATACTTGGTCATAGATTTTAATAGTGCAACATAAGGAATTCTTCTAAGTTTTGGCTTCTTCAAGTTTCTCACCTTGGTCTATCCATCAACATCAACTACCTTTGTCTTCTTTTTCTCTTCAAGCTTCTTTTTCAGTTTAGCTTTCTTCACATTAGTTGTGTTTGAGTTTATCTTTGTATCCTTGCAAGATTTCTCTTTATTTTCTCCTGATTCTCCTTCTACTTTGAATTTTTGATATAGGTTACTAGATGTACTAGTTAAAGAAATTTTTCCCTTCTCATAACCAACACCTGATCTCTCTTTTGAGGGATTTTGAGAGTTGATCAGTTCATCAAGAATGTTTGATCATCCCATCAACTTTAGAATTTTATTGAGTTGACCTTTGGATTTTTCATGTTTTTTCTCAAAGCCACTATTTCTACCTCAAGCTTCACACATTCATCAAATTTAGATTATAGTTCTATTTTGACTATATCTTCTATTCTTTTAGCCTTTTCAACTTGTGTCTTTAATCTAATTACCATATGATCAGATTTCTCAAGACTTTTAGACATTTTATCAATTTCCTTTTATCTAATCTTCTTCTTTTTGGAATTCTCTTTTCTCAACTTGTCAATCTCATCTAGAGCACATATAATCAGACATTTTAGATCCACTTCTTCTTTTTCATCTAAGTCTTCAACTTCATCCTGATCTAGATTTATAGAAGTTGATCCTACTATCATGAATATGAATTCATTTCCCTTAGCCATAAAATGATAATCATGATCATCATTTGAACTATCATTATCTTCCATTGAGTCATTGTCTTGTTTTGTGTATAGACATTTCTTGTTTTTAAAGAAGTTCTTCTTGAGATAGTAGGGTTTTACCTTTTTGTTATTCTCTACTTGCTTAAAGTTATCCTTTCTATCATGAGGGAATTTAGCATCAAAATGTCTTAATTTACCATAGTTAAATCATTTAAAGGGTAACTTATCTGTGTACTTTCCAGATCCTCTCTTTAGTCTTCTGAGAAAGTTAGCTTCTTCTTCATCAATCTCTTTAGATTCACATGTTAATGTTTCTTCCTTTACTTTCTTGACTATTTTGAATGCAAATTCTCTATTAAATGTGTTTATCTCTATCATTCTCATCTCATAAGTTGTGAAGGTCCCACATAACTCATCAACAATGAGTTTATCTAGATGTATTGCTTCTTTTATTGCAAAGATTTTAGAATTGTATCTTGATGGTAAAGATCTTAAAACCTTTTTAACAATGATTGAATCTTTCATTTCTTCTCCAAGGCCTTTGATTACATTGACTATTCATCTACCATAAAGATGTAGTCTACAATATTTTCCTCTTCATTCATCTTAAGACTCTAAAACTTGCATTTGTAAGTTTGTAGCTTGCCCTGATTTACCTTCTCATCTCCTTCATAGATGTTCTTTAGTTTTTTTTAGATATCTTAAGAATTTTGACACTGTATCACTTTGAAAAACTCTGAGTTTGACAGTAAATAAAGAATAACATTATTTCCTTTAGCATTTTTCTCATATTCCTTAACATTTTTCTCATATGCCTTCTTGGCAACATGATCAGTAGGATTTGTAGCAAGGGTTGTATTTCTATTTACTACAGACATCCATACATCAAAACCTAATGAAGATAAATAATATTCCATTCTTATGCTCTAGAATGCATAGTTAGATCCATAAAAGAGAGGTGATTTATTTGATGAAGATCCTTTTTGACTAGGAATTTTGTTCACTATTCCAAGATCTACTTGAACTGATTAAGCTTCTTTTAAGAAACCCTAGGATCTAATACCAATTGTTATAATATAACTAGATAATGAGAGGGGGTGAATTAATATTTGAATTGAAACTAGTCCTTTCATAATTTTTAGAATAGATTAAAAGATATATGTAGATCAAATAAAATATGTAGAGATCATACAAATACAAATACAAATACACATGACACAAGATTTATATGTGGAAAACCTAAAAGGAAAAACCATAATGAGAATATTTGGTAGAAGCTATTATTCTAATTTAGCCTCATAGTTCAAAGCCTCACTAGAAAACCTCATTGGTTACAATGTTTAAGGACACCAATCTTAAGTAGACACCAATCCCTTGATTTAAGAGCACCAACTCTAAGAAAGCACCCACTCCCTAATCCAAGCACCCACTCATCTTATTTGATGGCACCAACTATCAGACTCTTCTATGGACCTACAAATCTAATTCACAAATTGCATTAATACATGAATCCAAATTTGTGTTCTTTTTTATATGTCTAATATATAACTGATCATACTCTTCACATTCTCTTTATACCTTTCTTCCTCTATGCTCATCTTTATTCCTCTATTCTTATGTCTGGATATATCTCTATTTGACACACTTCATTGGCTTCACCAACCACTCTGATATTTTATGCCCCTCTAGTTCTATGTCCTTTGATTTTATATTCGACAAACTTCATTGGATTTTGATTTTTGCCTCTATCTATATTTGAATTAGCTTAATATAGAATGAAATTATTTTAGCTACATTTTCCTTTGTCCTAGATATCATATTTATAAACAAATGATCTAGGGTTTCATATCTTTTATGTGTTCACACTCAGACTACAATACATCATGCTAATTTTGGACTTTAGTTCATTATGACTTAGACTTTAAGTTTATCACATATAAATTCCATGCATCACACTATAATTATAGGTCTCTTTACTATCTATAACATCTATTAGACACAATTTTTGATGCATAGCCTTTTTAATGTAGATTTAATTGGTTTGATCAATCGGTCTTATCATTTGTGTCAAGATATAGAGCTTATACACAACTTGTTGAAACTAAACTTTTATTTGGACATGAATTTAAATGTTAGTCATTGATCTTGCCTTTGGCACCATGATCTGATGGTCTCTATTAAATTAGCTTAGCTTTAAAATGCATCCATTCGATCACTTTCTAATAGGCTCATGATATCCGTTAGATCTTTGTATGCTTGTGAACTTTAAATTTTTAATCTTTAAAAAATGCATGACGATCTTATTAATGGTAAAAAATTATTGTGTCATTATATCTCCAAAGATGCATAATTTTTATCTCTAACAAGATGTTAATCATCAATCTCTTTATCATATTTTATTGATTCTTATATATTTCAATCATTTTTGCTCTATTGATCATCTTAAAACTAATCGGTCTTTAACTTGCCATGATATCAATAAGCATCAATCACTTTGTAGCATTTGAGTTTATTCACTTTGTTAGATTTCCTTTTCATGATCACCCATGCACTATCAAATATTTTGATAAGCTTGATATTTATCTTTGATAGGCTCACTCTCACTGGTCCTCTATCTGATAAACACATGTGTATGTGACACTTGGAATTAGTGCATTCACTTAGAGGTAACTTTGATAATTTTACTTCATCATGCTCTGTTAGATCTCTAATGTCTGATTAAGCACAAACTATTTATCTTCAAACTATCTCAATCATTAACTCTAATAAGCTTATGCTCATTGGGTCTCTATCTAATAAGTTTCATGAATGTGACACTTGTCACTAGCACATTTACTTAGGAGCCTTTGATAGTTTTACTTTGCTTCACTTTGTTGGATCATTTACATATGATGAAGCATGGGTTATTGATCAAGTTGGGACATAATATAAAGTCTAAGACTTAGAAAATATTTCGTCCTTTGATTACTACTTGAGCTGGTAATAGATAATTCAAGGGGTTGGTTTCATAAAAATGATAAATGATTAAGTTATAACTTAAACTATTGGGTCTAGTCTATATCCATTCACCATTAAAATACAAATTTTCTTATTGATGCCATGGCTAAACCCTTAGGATTTTACTATGAAAGATTACAATGTTTGAGAGTTAAATAAATCAATTATGAGCTCATTCTTTCTCCTCTAAACCTATGGACCATATTTATAGAATGTAAATAAAAAACCCATAATATATCTTATATATATGTGACTTTAAACATCCATAAATGGTGTTTATAAAAGCATGACAACTTTGCATAGTGCAACTATGAAACATGCTCTCATCTCCATCAATCCTACCTAATCCTTCTAACATTAATGGCATCCATACTGTCCCTTTTAACATCAATGACAATCATATTTCCAATATTTTTCACCAATGAAGTTGTATTTATTTACTCGTAACACCTCCAAGAAGTTTTCACTAATGAACATTGGCTTTCGACTTTGATTTTTTTCTAGCACTTCCAAAAACATTTCACTAGAAAATGTTGAGTTTGAACTTTGACTATTCCCTAGTTCCTCTAAGAAGGTTTCACTAGGAGAGTGTTCTTATACTACATGAATGTGATCTTGGCCTCCTTGATCTTATTCAAATGCTACGTTTCCATGGATGTAGTTCAATAAAGTGTGATTCTATCAATCCTAATCAACACTTATGGCCAATAGAATGTAAATGAAATGGCTATGTTAGTTGGTGGTAATGGAATTTGGAATGGGAATGTAATGGGGAGAGGCTACACAATCCTTTTAGAAGATACTAGGAGAACCTATGTCAATGCTAAAGTATTCATCCTCATAAACCATAAAAGGATCACAACGTATTCAAACCAATCTATGAGGCATGCATACCAATTATTTTAATAACCATGAATGTATTATGATTTTGAATATGATCCTAACTCAATGTACTTTGAATCCAATGTCAAGATTGATGTTGATTTTGATTCTAATGCTAAATCTAATGTTAGTTCAAAAATTAAACCAAAGTCTAACACAAATTCTTCATCTAACGGGTACTCTATTACAATGATGTCTTGTTGAATGTTTGGTATTGGAAAAGTAACAACCTATGATGGCATGGTGGGTTCCATAGATACTGGCTTGTCAAAGTGAGACTCCTTAATGATAGGAAAAAGGTTAAGAGATAATTCCTCAAAGACTTGGTTGTCAAATGGAGGCTCTTGAAAAATAAGCATATGGTTAAGGTATTGATTTGACCAAAGGTGATTATAATCATTAAGAAGTGACTCAACAAAGACTGGCTTGTCAGAGTGAGACTCCTTGATAATTGGTATAAGATCAATAGGTGATTCATCATAGGTTGACTTATCACAAGTGGTTGGTTTAATAAAAACATCTTGGATTGGTTGGTTTTCTTTGCCTTGGTTTCCAATGAGTTAGAAAATACTATTTTTAAACACATCTTGATCTTAAAATGATTGGCTTGGTTAGATAGGCACTTATAGGTTTGGTACTAGATGAGTAATGACCTATGGTTGGATGATGGGTGGGTATTATGGATCTTGATTTATCATATAAGCCAAAGGATGAGGTCCTAGAACAAAAATGGTAGGGCATATTAGTGCTTGATTACTTGTATAAGCCAAAGGATGAGGTCTTGATATGATAAGATTTGGGCATTATGTAGTTTTATTTCTCACATAAGCCAAAGGATGAGGTCATCGTATGATATACTTGGGGCACTATTGAGCTTGATTTCTCACACAAGCCAAAAGACTAAGTCTTAGTATGGAAATGGTATGACATTAGGGTCATGGAATATAAATGGTATGATGTGGTGGAGCTTGATTATTCACATAAGAAAAATTATCCAAGTCCTCATCATAAAACATCTCATCCCAATTAGTAACTTGATTTGTATTTTTTGGATTTTGACTATGTTCCCCATATGGAGTATTATAGGGAGAATAATAAAACTCCTTATAAAATCTCTCTATAGGAGTTTCTAGTCAGATTTTTTGCAACTATTATATCATAATATGGATTGTATGTGAATCCACCATAAGTGTATCTAGAACATATCCACATAAATGATGAAAGTTTTGAAAACAAAATGGCTTAGAGTTTTACAAACATCTGAAAAACTATGTCAAATGGACAAATGGTTTAAACTTGGTCTAACTTGGTCGAAAGGGTGGAGCTATATCTCCAAACAATGATTTGGTCATGGAACTATATCTCCAAAATGGTTTGTGTTATAACTTGGCATAAAATAGTCCAACATTAAATGTCTAATGTCAAATGTCATACACACAAAAGGTGAAATGTATGAATAAAAATTGGCATGTCAAAGCTCTAGGTCAAAGTGTTCTAAAAAATGTCTAGACTAGGAAAGGGAAAAGAGTTGATAGGTAGTTTATCCAAATGTGGAGTTAAAAGCTAGGCTCAAATAGGTTGTGCTAGGAATTTTAGCCAAATGACATCAAAATCTAGGCTTGAAACAAAGGATTGATGTGGATTGGATTTAATCTATCGAGTTTGAAAATAACTTTGGCATAGACCCAACATATGGAATTAAACATAAACATGATCAATTGGCATTAGTCATTAATAAAAAGGCTACGTTATCCTAAATAAAGGTATAAACAATGATGAGGATAGGCTTTGTGAATAAACAAACAATCAATAGTCTTCAAATTTGGGTAATTTATTAATTGAAGTTATGCAACTCAAAAGAGAAATATCTATGTATCAACCACATGAATTGAGTCCTAAATAAAAATAAATCAATATTTGAATCCAAACTTGACAAGGTTAATTGAAAACTCAACATTGAAGACTAGATTTTGACCAAATAAGCTAGACAAAACTGGATAGTATGACGATGCATAAACAAGGTCCAAATGGCATATGTGATATGGTTTTAAACAATGGTTTTTGATACAAGGTAAATAAGTTTTGAAAAAAATAAAGTAACGTAATGGTGTAAGCATGCTCTAATGATGTAATAAATGTTACGTTTCAAAGACTCAAAGGCACAAACTCAATATCTTATTTGGACAACATGATAGTACATGTATCAGTTAATTGACACACACTTAAATGAGTTTATTAAAAATTACAAGGCACAAGTGTGGTGTAAAATGCCCATCATAATGCCTCTTTAAAAAGCACATTGGAATATAAACATATTAGTTTGGACATGGTTAAAAACAAACATATAATTTTTAGTCTTAAAATACTAATCAAAAAAGATAAATGACCAAATGCAATTAAGAAAATCTCCCAATATTATATCAATGGTGCGGAAATGTGGGGATGACTAAAAATAATTAGTTTTCAATCATTCTAGATGGATCAGATGCATAAGACTTTCACATCAAAATTCAAGAGAAGCAACATGTTAATTGGGTCCATGGCACTCGTCTTTTCATAAAATTTTCTTACCCTTTTTATAACCATTACATCCATCACTCACTCAGTGTAGTGTGATTTCCAATGTGCTCAAAATTACCAGGTTTAATCCTAGTGATGGGAGATGGTTTAACTGATCAAACCATCATCATAGTTGGGTGATCCCAATTTATATACCCCCAATGGAGAGGGGTTTAAGATGATGTTTTGAGTTGAAACCCCAAGTAAATGCTTCCCTAAATAACTAATGAGAGGTGATGAAATCCATATCACAAGCCAAGATGCATAAAATAAAGACTAAGTAAAATATTTTTAATGGGTCTTAGAGAGATCCTTCAAAACTTCTCTTTTACGCTTTCAGACTAAGGTAATTTAAAATGAAGATGGTGCTTTTAATCCCACAAGTTACCTATAGGGGATGGAAGGAGAGCACACATACAAAACTCCCTATTTACTCAATCAAAACTAACTAAATAAATAAAGATAAACAAATTGTAAAAAAAAATTGAAGTGTGTTCAATTTTAAAACACAAAATGAAATGTGTGGTGGTGTTCTTTAGCCTCTTGGCTTTAAGTTCCTATTAGAAACATTGAAAATGTTCAAGCACATATTTCAATATTTTTTGAAACATATATGAAAACTGAAGCTAAATTGATATCATATTCTAAAAATTTAGGTGAAAACATGTTGTTTTAAAAAGAATCATCAAAAATAGAGTCTGGATGACCTCAAATGAAGCTCTAAAAGATGGATTATTATGCATACTATAATATCATGACTCCTCAGTGAAAAACCATGACTTATATTGAAAAAATGTGACTAATTTAGTCATGAGATTATAATACCATGATTTAGAGTCATTAGATTGTAATACCATGACTGCAGAGTTATAAGATTTCAATACCATGTTTGGGTCAGTTTTAGGGTTGCAATATCATGACTGTAGTGTCATGGGATTGCAATATCATAACTAGGTCAGCTATAGGATTGAAATACTATGACTATAGAGTCATGAGATTATAATATCATGATTAGGTCAGTTATGAGATTGAAATATTGTGACTATAAATTCATAGGATTACAATATCATGACTAAAAACAATGATATCATAACATGTAAAATCATGGTATTGTAATATCGCTACTAGCGAATAGTGGTATTAGAATATCACTACTAGATATGTAGATAGAGACAAAGTTATGCTAAAAAACATAGTTAAACATGATATCATGAATTGAAATGATAAACTTGTGAATATATCAGTGGTAGGATTGTGGTCTAGAGGATAAAACATGACTCCTTAGTGACAAAACTATGACTTCTAAAAAAATGGACTTTTACTCAAATTTTCAACTTCTTTGCTTTCACACTCCAAGATCCTACATGAAAATGGTTATTAGTTTGATTTTAGGTGTTATTTGATCAAATTTTTGATGTTAGGTCCCACCAAGCATGCCATTTTTGAAATTATGATTACAGTAAGGGGAGACTATTATAGTGTCAGTGAATGAAAGCAAAATTCCAAAAAAATACACACTAATGCTAACACCTTAAGCCTATCTAAAGGGGGGATCATGATGAAGAATAAAAATGAACAAAGAACAACTAAAGTTCATGAATCTTACTTTTCTTACCTTCTTTGATGCTCCAAGAGTCTTCTTCAATTGGTTTTCTTGGATTGTGCCTAAGAGGTCTTCATCAATAGAGTGTGGCTACATTAATCTCCTCTTGGTACCATTGTTTGGATTGGTTATGGCCTGATGTGGTTTGATTTAGCTCAATTTTGGCATTCTAACATTATGTATATGCTTCATTAATGAAATATTTCATTATAACATTACTTTGATTGAGCTTCTAATTCAAGAGACAAGGCCTCCTACTTATAGATTTTGTAAAAATGATTAGAATGAATCTGAACCATCCATCTCAAGATGAAAATGTGTGGAAAAGGATATATTTAATTTTTGAGGCCATGATAAATAAATGCCTTCATGAATATTTGGTATAGAGAGGCACTAATGAGGTATGGGAAGGCATTGATGAGGCATGGGAGGGCTTAATATTGATATTTTATGCATTTATGATCTAGGGATGTCTTCCCAAGAAATGATGCTATTTGATGATGCAATTATTAAATATCAATTTCTAAAAATAAATATTTAACAATTTCCATAGAATTATTAATTAGGATCTTGATTTAAACTAACTAGCCTTTAACATGATTTATCAATTTTGGTGCAAATCTTAGTCATTGGTGCATAAAATTAATAAAATTGGTTAGAATGTCATATTATTGGCTAAAAAATTGATTGGATTATAACTAGTATGTGATGTAAAATGTGTTGGATCCATCATCCCATTTAGGATATTCTCAACACAAAATAACAAAGGCACATGTCTCATGCAATAAATTTAGTATAAAAAAGCAATCTAGAGCACACAGGTGGAAAAATGTCATTTTGACTAATTGTGAATATATGATTTCAATAAAGGGAGATTAGTATAGTTCGAGTGAATGAAATAAAAATTCCAAACAAATACACACTAATTCTAACACCTTAATCCTATCTCAAGGTGGGAGCATGGTGAAGAATACAAATGAACAAAGCATAACTAAAATTTAAGAATCTTACTTTTCTTACCTTCCTTGATGCTCCAAGAGTCTTTTTCGATTGGATTTCTCAAAATATGCCTAAGAGATCTTCATCAATAGAGTACATCTACCTTCATATCCTTGTGGCACCATTGTTTGGCTTGGCTATAGATTGATGTGGATTTATTTGTCTCAACTTTGGAATTCTAACATTATGCATACTCTTCATTAATGATATCCTTCATTATAATATTACTTTGATTGAGCTCCAAATTCAATAGGCAAGGCCTCCTACTTATATATTTTTCAAAATAATCAAAATAAACCTAAACCCTATATCTCAAGATGAATATGTGTGTCTAAGGATTCATTCAATTTTGGAGACCATGCTCAATAAATTCCTTCAAAAATATTTAGGATAGAAAGGCATTAATGAGGCATGTTGGGGTATTGATGAGGCATATAAGGGCTTAATCTTGATATTTTATGCATTTATGGCTTAGGGATGTCTTCTCAAGAAATGATGTCATTTGATGATTCAGTTATTCAATATTAATTTCCAAAAAGAAATATTCAAGAAGTTCCATGGAATTATTAATTAGGATTTTGATTTAGATTAACTAACCTCAAACATTGTTTATCAATTTTGGTGAAAATCTTAGTCATTGGTGCACAAATTAATCAAATTGGTTAAAATTTCATATTATTAGCTTAAAATATGACTAGATTAGAATTAAGATACAATGTTAGATGTGTTGGATCCATTATCCCATTTAGGATGTTTTCAACACAAAATAACAAAGGCACATGTCTCATGCAATAAATTTGGTAGAAAAGAGCATTTCAGAGCACTTAGGTGTAAAAATGTCATTTTGACTCCAAAATGATCTGATCAAAGTTAGTTATCTCTAAAATTTCATTGCCTCATTTAATGATACTGTAGCCAAAATTGGCACTTGTATATGAAAAGTTCAAATATTTTAATGTATTTTAGTTTTTTAGGCCAAATTGTGCACATTTGATAGAAATTGGTCAAAATCTTGGTTAGAAGTCATTGGTGGCTAGTTTTAGGTGACTAGACTTGTAGGGGTAGATCTTTAAAGTGAACTATGTTATTACTTACATTAATTTTATTCCCTTACATGTTTGACTGATGTGTAGTAAGATTTGATCCCTTGTTATTTCATATTATATATTGGTTAAGTGCATGCTTAAAGGACATTTGAGATCTATCATGATGTCTAGGATGAATATCAATAACATCTCTTTTCTACCTTACCCTTCCTTTTGATTCTTTTTAATCATATCACTCTAGCTTAATCTCTATTGGAAATATCCACATTAGATTAGTCTTTAGATGATCTTTGATCATAATTTAGTAATATTATCTAAGATTTCTTCATTTTTTACAAATTTGAGTTTGTTTGAATTCAAATGTGTAAATATTAGTCATACTTATGAATTGGGACACATCTTTGATATAACCTATTTAAATATTACTATCATTTATATTAATCTTTTAAAAAAAATCTTAATGTGCATTTTTAATCATTATTCTATAAAAAGATAGGATTGAGGCATCATATTTAAAAATTTTCAAGCTAGAATTACCAAGAATTGTAAAAAGGTCATGTTCAAATACTAGGGAACCTATGCTTGAATTAGAAGTCCATAGGAAAGCTAGGTGACACAAAGGTAAGCACATGATTTCAAAATCTTTGCCAACTTCACTAGTTTAATATGATCCTATATTTTATCCTTATCAAGGTATGGCTTGGATATGTGTCTCTTCAATCAATGTGCCAAGTGTGGTACATGATCTTCCTCATAATCCTAGAAAATATTTGCCAGCATTTAGTATTAGTGGCATTATAACAACTGAGGAACATATTAAATCATTCAAAACTACTTTGAGATTGTTAAATGTCACTCATGAAGATGTTGCATGTGGACTATTTCCTTTTAATTTTAAATATGTTGCATATGAATGGTTTAAAAATCTTCTTAATAATTACATTAGTAGTTGGGTTGATTTTAACAATGTCTTCATTGACCAGTTTGGTAAAGTCATTAGTCCTTGTGTCTTGTACCAATAATTCATCATAGTAAAAATGGATGCAAATGAACCCATAAGATATTTTAATGCTAGGTTTAAAAAAAATTTCACCAAGACTATAGTTCCTTATAGACCAAATGAGTCTTTAGTATTTAAAATCTATAAGGATACCTTAGATCCTATGACTTTTATATTTATAAAGAGAGTTGTTGGGCCCATGAACACATTGGTTTTAATCTATGCCAATGCTATGATTATTAATGGCAAGATGTAACCCTAAGGACAATTCATATATTTCATTCCTAATTCCAATCCACATTTTACCATTACAAATGTTATTCCCAATGCTAAACAAAATGTGCCTACCCTAAACCAACTACCAGTCATTAACCAAATACCTTTGAGACATGTTCATCCTAATCAAAACCTGGGATTCCTAAATAATGCTACCCATGGATCTCATCCATAGGATCATAAATATTTAATGCATACAACTAATTTTAACACCCAAGTTCATAATTTTGAATCCTCAAAGAATGAGAGTGACTCTATCCTCAAGATGGCTTACAATCTTAGAACTAACTTCCTTTAGTTGCAAAAGCAAGTAAGCAATACTAAAAAAAGATTTGGTAGGAATTAATCTTTTCAAATTTTCAATAGGCCCACTAAATTTTTTAATAATGATAGATATAATAACAAAAAGAATAATGACCCATCTACTAGCAAAATTGTGCCTAATATAAATCTTACTGACATTACTTTACCTGACTAATGTAGAGTTCATTGTACTTCTAAACATGGGGAAATAGATTGTGTTGAATTTTGTAATGCATTTGAAGCCTTATAAAAAGAATTAGATAGTTTTTAATTTGTCCCTAATAAGGATTGTGATGTAGGTACATCTGGTTCCTCGAGGTCATCTAGGTCTATTTATTCAACTCTAATGGTGGAGACATTTGAGTTCCCTTTTCAAGAGGATAATGTTGGAACACAAATATCTACTAAAAGAGGGGTGAATTAGTAGATTTACTAAATTATTCCTTTTTAAATACTTTAAAAAAAATTATATAAATGATATGAAAATTAAAACATATATACAGATATCATACACACAAAAACACATAACACAATATCTATACGTGGAAAATTCAATATGGGAAAAAGCATAATGAGAATAACTATTAGAATATACTATTATAATATAGCATCATAGTCAAAACCTAACTAGTTACAATGTTTATACAGTGATCAAACACACAAAAACACATAACACCATATGTATATATGGAAAATCTAATATGGGAAAGACCACAATGAGAATAGTTTTTAGAATCTACTGTTTTAATCTAGCATTCAATCAAAAACCAATTGGTTACAATGTTTAAGGTTACCAAACCTAAGGAAACACCAATTCATTAGTTTAAGAGAATCAACTCTAAGGAAGTACTAACTCCCTAATTTAAGAGCACCAACTCTAAATAATCAACAACTCCCTGATTTAAGAGAACCAACTCTAAGGAAGCACCTACTCCCTAATTGATCACCAACTCAACTTATCTGATAGCACCCACCAATAAAATCTATATGGATATACAACTCAAACTTATAATATATATTCATAAAATAATCAAATCTCAATTCTCTATTATAGGTCTAATCTATAATTACTCATACTTTGTACATTATCTTTCTCTACTCTTTCACTTTACCCCTATATCTTTGTGTCTAGATATATCTCTTATTCAATACATGTCATCTCTCTCTATCATCTCTTCTCTCTCTTCTAGTTCTATGTCTCTTATATTTTTTGTTTGACACAATTCAACTACACTAGTAACATATGTTCATATATGTGCATTTGGTCTAGGGTTCATACATTTTCTATGTTCACACTAGTTTGCTAACACATGACTCTCAATTCGATTGGAATTTAGTTCATATCTTTAACATCAAGTTTCTCACGTTTTGAAATCATGCTCCACCACTGTGATTCTTGGTCTCATTACTATTTTTAGTATGTATTGGGCTTTGGTTTTGATGTGCATGCCATATTACACAAATTTAATTGATTACAATAATTAAATTTATTTTCTATGTCATAATTTATGGCTTAACTACAATTTCCTTTTATTGACTATTGTAATGAACATATATTTAAATATTGGCCTTTGATCTTAAGTTGTGCACCATGATTTGATGATCCACATTAAATTTACTCAAATTTAAAATGCTTTCATTAGTTCAAGTTCTGATAGGCTCACGTGATCCATTGGATCTTTGTATGCTTTTGAGATTTAATGTTAAATTAGATCTTTAAAGTTGCATCAACTTTACCATTACTAGTCATTAAACATCTAGCTCTAATCTCATCTTATTACTTCTTGAATATTTATAATGAATGCACTACATCAATATTATCAAATTAGCTTAGTCTTTAACTCACCCTAGTCTCATTTAATATTGAGAACTTGATCCCATTGAGTCCCTCACTTTGTTAGATCTTCATTACATGATCATCCACTCATCATTCGATCTTCTAACAAGCTTGAACTTTATCTTAGCTTAACATTAAAATTTGACTGCTTTTCCTCATCTTACTTCATCCTAACATCCTGGAGAAAATTTTCTCTATTTATTTCTTTGAGATTTTCTCAAACTTTACCTTGTGTAACTTTAACTATGGGAACCATTTAAATCTATTTGTAATGTCAACTTTTCACCTTCATATATTTTGCTTCACTCAACCACCTGTTCAAAAATTTGGACCATATAAACTAGGCATAATCTTAAACAAGTCCATATAATCATTTATTCCTTAATCATTTCCATGTGTGAGATATAACACCATTAATTTTTTGAATCAAAGTATTCTACCATAGAGCCAACTATGCATAGAAATACGTGGAAGGCCAATTTTTTTCAAGCATAACTTTTGTTGTGCTTAGTTGCATGACTTAAAATTTAGCTCATAAGATCCTATCACATAGGGAATTCTATCCATATATCAATATTCTCTTGAAACCTTCATATGTGTAATATATGACATCATAAAAATTCCTTCTCACCTTTTCTTCACATGTAAATTTGAATGTATGGGAAAACATTTTTAAAATACCTTGGAGCCCAACTTTTCACATGTATATCTTTTGTCGCACTATATCATGTGACTTGAGATTTTGTTCATATTAAATAGGCACATAAATGAAAAAACCCATGTGATCATTTTTTTCTTGACACCTCCATGTGTGAAAATTATGGCCTCATCAACATGCTTACTTGGTTTTACTTGAACCCTTCTACAAATTTGGATAGGTATGGAAACTTAGTGAATTCTATCTGAGTAGCCAACATTGCATCCGCGTATCTTCAACTACACTTCATCACATGAATTTAAATATGTTACATAATAATTAGGGATTAATGTGATCATAACCATATGAAAAACTCCCCCAGACTCATCCATAGATGGCAATGGTGGTGTCAACAAACTACCTATTCATATTTTCTACCACTAGACCCAAAATGTCTAGATGAATAAAATGAAAAACTAGATGAATTCCACTCATGCACAAAATCACTCCATTCATCCTTGACCTATGATAGGATAAATTTAACATCCTCAAATCACCATACTCAGCTCTAAACATCAATGACATCCATAATGCCAATAATCTCCCTTTTGACATCAATGACAATGATATTGCCAATAAATAATGAGGTCAAGGATATTCTTGAAGAGATTCATGTTTTTTATTAGTTCGTGAGGAAGACTTATCCTCTAAGAAATAGGGATAAAAAATAAACATTGACCAATTCAACTCATCCAAACAACTTTGAGACTATTGATACTACCTCTCACAACAATCCAGAGCCTCCTAAGGGAAGTAATTCTAAACCTAGTGATGATGCATCTTTTTCTACCAATAGGACTAGGTTTAACATAGTAAAGGACATGAATAAAATCAATGTTAACATTACCTTACATTAATTGACATAGATTACTGAATAAAGAGATCTAATGTTGGAATTTTTGTCTAAAAAGCCTAGTAAGTCTCAAAAATTTGCACATACTAATGTTACAATACACATAAGTAAAATATATGTTCCCCCTTTCTTACTTACAATCAAGATCTTTGGTAAAACTATTCATAATTATTTATTATATTATGGTGCATCTACAAATATAATGCCTAAGGGTAATTTTAAATATTTAGGTTTGATTCTTATTAAATCGTACAAAGTTATGAGTCAATTAGATAAGTCAAGAGTCAAAGTGATTGGTGATTTATTGAATGTTCACATGTAGATCACCTTAGAGCCAAGGATATAATATTTCATAAATATCCAAGTGGTGAACATTTCTAATGCTTATGGGATATTATTGAGTAGAGACTAGACTGGAAGCTTGAATGATTATATGTCAATAAATTATTCACATATGTGGTTGTCATGGAAGGGAGTCCTCAACCAAATCAGGATAGAAAGGAAGCCTAAAATTAAACATATAATTAGTGAATACAATAAAATTAATTAGAAGGTCAATATGGTTAATTCAAATCATGGTATTTACACTCTTAACACCACAAATTTATGCATCTCTAGTACTTCTCATACTTTGTCTGGATTATGGAAACTTTAATTTGATGGTGCTAGATGTAAATAATGTTTTATATTAGGAGTAGTTTTAATAAATCCCATTGGAAAAGAATATAATGCCTCTTACAAACTTTAGTTCCCATGCATCAATAATTTAGATAAGTATGAAGCACTAATTATTGGATTACAATTTATAATCAAGCATGAGGCAAAGGAACTATTAGTGTTTGGTGACTCTAAACTAGTGGCCAATCAAGTCAAGAGTAAATATCAATAAAAATTATAATATCTCAAGAAATATAATTTTAGAGTATGGGACTTGATAAATTTTTTTGATTATTTTAACATTGTGTTAATCCATATGGAAGAAAACTAGGTTGTTGATGAACTTGCTTCCATTGTAGCTAACCTTATGGCCAACCATAGTTACAAGTTTCAAAACCTTATAGTTGAGTTAATGCCATGTCCCTTAGTGCCTATTAATGTCAACTACTTGCAAGTATTTAATGATGATCAATAGATCATATACTTCATGACTAGTTCATGAGTATTTGAGGGTCACATTATTGATGAAGCCAGTCTCCTTGATGATAACATCATTGAAAGAAAACTTGAAGACAAAGACATTCAATTAAATGACAATAAGATCCCTAAAGGCATGATAGAATTGGAGAGACTCTTTGATTTTGATAAACTAGCGAAGGTTACCAAGACTCCCAAAGTAAGTGGGAATGATTATAATGCAATTGATCTTAGATTTCAAGGTTAACCTTAGTTGGTTAATATTGGTATAACTTGTATAAGTCTATAAAATAAAAGAGCCAAATAAATGATGACCGAATATAAATATATCATATCATGGTCCTATGATGACCTAAATATATTTGATCCAAAGGTCATAACTCACACCATACCTTTAAAAAGGAAATTGCAAACCTTTTAGACAAAAGCAGAGGCCTAAAAACCTGGTCTTATAACTACTAATATATAAAGAGGTTAAGAAGCTCTTAGATTCCAAGATTGTATTTCCCATTAGGCATTCTACTTGGGTTTCTAATTTAGTCCCAATCAAGAATAAGAATGGTGAAATCAAACTATGCATTGATTTTATAAATCTAAATACAACATCTAAGAAAGGCAATTACCCCCTACCTTCTCTTGACCACACAATACAATGCATTTCTATTTCTACCATGATGTCCTTTCTTGATGGTTTTTAGGGTATAACCAGGTGTTGGTGAATCAAGAATATAAGATGAAAAATACTTTTACTACCAAGTGGGGCATGTTTGCCTACAAAAGAATGCCATTTAGGATGATCAGTGTAGGGGCAACATTCTAAATGGCCATGGATCATGATTTTCAAGGTTTGGTAGGTAAATTCATTATTATATACATGGATGATCTGACTATTTTTTCTAAGAATAGGGAGGACCACATTATGCATTTACATAAAGTATTTGAAATGTACAGAAGGTAAAAATTTTCTCTTAACCCAAAGAAAAGTATTTTCTTTGTTACTGAGGGGAAACTATTAGTATATGTTATCACTAAGGAGGGAATATATATATACCTAGATATATTATATGTTATATGAAAAATAAATCCTCTTAATAGTAGTAAATAATAAAAGTCATTCTTTGGAAAAATTAATTTTGTAAGAAAGTTTATTTTTGGCTTTATAGAAATTGTCAAGCCATTGAATGATATGCTAAAGAAAAATGTCAAAATCACTTGGAACAAAGAAACCAAGAAGTATTTTAAGGAAATAAAGATGTAAATTATACAATCTCTAATCTTAATAAGTCCAGACCTCTCCAAAAAAATTTACCTTAATTCCTTTGCTTTTGATCATACTATTACTACATTTTTAACTTAGAAAACTGATGGTTGTGATAATCTAATTAATTTCATGAGCATGAAATTTAAAATTTTTGAGTTAAATTATTATTTAATTGATAATAAATCATGTTAATTAGTTAATATGCTAAAAATATTTAGGTACTATATTCTTAGGAATAAGGTGCATGCAATCTTACCAAAACCTGTCACCAAGTTCATGCTAAGTCATAATGAGCTAGGAGAAAGGAGAGGTAAGTGGATGTATGTACTTAAATAATATAAAATTGAAATGAAGACTAAAAATTTGGTAAATTCCCAAGGTTTAATTAAATATTTTTTCCAATACTAACCCCAAACTATGTGTCATGCAGGTTGAATAGAAAAATTTTCAATCTAATGATTAGTATGATCCTATTATCCATCTACTAATAATTATACTTGTACTTTAGGTTTGACTTGGGATAAAAGAATATCACTAATAATTAATTCATCCCATTACCTAATTAAAGATGGAGTGATGTATATGAAAAACTTCAAAGGCATTTACTTGAGGTGTGTATCTAAAGAAGTAACTAAAATCTTGAGCACTTTTCATGAGAAGCTGAGAAGTGGACATATTTTTGGAAGGATAAAAAATCATAAAATACTTATATATGTTTAATATTGGCCCAAAATCTTTAGGGATTCCCATAATCATGTAAGATAGTGTTATTCATGTCAAGTCTTCAACATAAAAGAGCCTAAGGCAACCATACCACTATAGCCAGTTATGGTAGATAGACCTTTTTCTCAGTGGGGACTAGATTTCATGGGGGTAATAAACCCTAATTCATCATAGGGTGACAAATATGTTCTAATTGAGGCTAAATAATGCACTAAATGGATTTAGGTAGTGGAAACTAAACAATGCAGGACTGAATAAGTGATCAAATTTTTAGAAGAAAACATATGCACTAGGTTTGGGGCACCTGTATCTCTAGTCTGTGACAATGGATCTATTTTTATTACATAGAGATGATTTAATGGGCATATAATAAAAGAATCATTCTAAATTTCTCATCTAAACATTATCATCAAGGTAATGGAGTATTTGAATCAACTAATAAGAATTTGATGAAAGTAATAAAGAAGTCTACAATAGACAAGCCTAGGAGATGTCTTGAGAGACTACTTGATTTTAATTATATCTACCCAAAGTGCATACTTAAGTAGATTATGCCATTATCATCAAGGTAATGTATTATTTGAATTAGCTAAAAATAACTTGATGAAAGAAATAAATAAGTCTAAAATAGACAAGCCTAGGACATGGCATAAGCTACTTAAGTATGCACTTTGAGCAAATAGAAATAAAATCAATTAGTCTCTCAAGACATCTCTATTATTGTTGGTGTATGCCAAATAGACCATATTTACCATCACCATAAATTTGCCAACATCTATGTTTATTAAAGAATACATAGAGGAGGATTAGGAATATAGCAAGCCCAAGGTTGTTTGACATTATTTAGATAGAAGATGCAAGAGAAGAGGATTTTACCAGTTTTAGTAGACACCACACCATAATCAAGAGGTGGTTTGATGAATGATCAAAAATAAATGTGTTTGAGCAAGGAGACTTATTTCCTCTTTGGGATAATGCATTTAATCCTAAAGGAAAACATGGAAAATTCACACCTTTGTGGATAAGTCCCTACCAGATTGTTGAGATACTTGGAGACAACACCTTCAAGTTGAAAGACCTACAAACAATAGAGTTCACACTAACCACCAATGATAAATACCTCAAGCACTAGTTCTCTATGATCCCACTTTGGGTTTTCATGGAATGACTGTAAGAATAGTTAGAGTTAGTGTAGGCAGCCTAGATTAGTTTCTTTCTATTTTTTCCTTCATGTTCCTTGTTTGTACATAAGTTTGTATATATATATATATATATATTTTTTTTCATTTGCTTACTATTTTTTTTAATTTTCATTTGCGTGTTTTATTTCTATACCTTTTTCCTTGCTTATAATAAGTTATTTTTGATAGCCTTCATCTTAAATTTCACTTAAATAATTAATAACTCCATAGTTTATAAATATAAGTATTAATCTTAAGCATATGTTGACCATGGGTTTGAAATATGAGATTAATTTTATAGTTTAGAGAAAATTGTAAGGACGAATGGATAGGTTGGTTGTTTCATAAGGTTTTAAACCTTATTTTTATCTAATCTTGGTTTTAAGAAGGATTACACATATGGGATGAAATATTGAATTATTAAGACATAGTCATGCTTGAACTTAATAAACATCCTTACCTGGGACAAAGGTTACAACCAGAGGTGATTGTCTGAGGATCAAATATTTGACCAAATCCCTAAACTTAGCTAGCATGGTTCCCAATTTTTTCTAGAAAGAAAAATGATCTAAAAAATACAAAAATAAGATTTTATTAAAAAATCAAAAGTTTTTCAATCAAAGGTGATTCTGATAAAATCCACTGAGGTTATAGATGACTGGCTGGTAGTGGAACAAGACCTTGAGTGGACCAAAGGCATCTCTGTCAAGGGTATGGATGTCTGGCTAGAATTAGATGAATGCCCAAACCTTCCTTAAGCTAAATCATGGTTCTTAATGGATATCCAAACATGTTATAAGTCAATGTTAATGGTTAAAGTTATCAAATCTAGAAGTTGTTCCCTAAACCTAATGGAAAATAGTAAATGGAATTAAAGCACACACAAAACATGGTTAGGTGTTGATGTTTGATCCTAATTTTGTAGGTACAAGACTTCTTTTAACCATAAATTGATATTGATAATGGTAATGATCAAGTAGAATAAGTAATATAGTTATTTGTTTGAACTAGATTCTTTGAATTCTAACATATTTCTATGTTTCCACTATAAGTCACCATTTGCTGAGGTCAACATACACCCATTTCTAAAAAAATGGAACCCTTGTGATAAATTGTGTAGATTTGTACCTTAAAATTGAAAATTCACTTGATCAAAGTGTCATTAACATGTTTTCACATTATTTGTATTTGAAGATCATCCACACCTTGAATTGGTTTGGATTATTTATTCATGGTTCTAGTTTGACCTTGTCTTAGTATGCTAACATTTGCTCTTCATGTTTTCGGTTATAGGTTTAATGGAACCCTCCTTGAATTAGCCATTTAAATCCCAACTTGGGATTTTACTAGCCTTTGGTCTGTAGAAAGTCAAATTAAATCCATGTTTAAATCTTCTTGAAACCCTCATTTAAGAAACCCTATAACATGTTCTTTTGGACCAAATTCAAAATTAGTGGGAAAAATTCATGTAGGAATACTTTTAAAATGACATAGACTTAGTTTAACTTTTATAATAAGGCTTGGTCATGTTTTTCAACATGACCAAACCTTAGTATAAAATTATATGCTTGGTTCCATTTATGTCCCATGCTCCTTATTCCCTTTTACCTTAGCATGGTCTAACTTTATCATTTTAGGGTCCTTCTATTATGTTCCTAAGATTGGTCTAAATAATGCATGGTATTTTTGTTATAACTAGGACTAAAATCTTAGTCGTAAAGTCTCATTCATGTTTATTAACATAAACAAGACCTTAGTCTTAAAATTACATCCTAAGTCCATATACCTTTGAGTCCTGACTTAAATATTTTGATCCACAAGACCAATCTCACTCTACCCCATAGATCGAGATTGATCATCCATGTTCACTTGGATGGCCAAGATCTAATAATGTGAGATCAATATTAAGACTAAAAAGGTCCCTTTTTATTATATATAACTATCCTGAGACTTTTCCCTAAGGTTTTGATTGTATTTATTAATACAATAAAACCTTAGGATAAAACCTTATGCCATTAATTTTATTCAAAGGGTCCTTTTTTATGTTATAATATTATACTAAGTTCTTAGTCCTAAAGTCTTATTCATGTTTATTAAAATAAATAAAACATTAGTCCTAAGGATTTATCCTAAGTTCTATCTAATTCATAGTCCTAACTTAAACAATTTGCATCTTCATATGATCAATAACCCACATCTAATCTAACCATGTTAAACATATGGTGTGAGATAAAGTTGAAAATTTAAGAGCCTTGATCGACAAAACCAATCACATTTGAATACCCAAATCATGATTGATGAACTACTTTTAATCACATGAAGGGGATCCAACGGTGTGAGATTAATATCATCCACACCATAAACCTATCCTTATTTTTATCATAAGGTTTAGTCATGTTTTTCAACATGACCAAACCTTATCATAAAAATCCTAGGCTTGGTCCCTTTATGTCTTGTAACCCTCCCTTTTGACCTATTTCATTATTGGCATGATTTAACTAATGTAGGATCCTATTATTAGAAAAATTAGCTTAGAGATTTTACTCTAAAGTTTTGTCATATTTATTAATACAATAAAACCTTATGTTAAGTCATTTTATTATTAGTCACGGGGTCCCTTTTTTATTATGTTTTAAGCTTAGCTTATCATCTTATCCTAAGGTTTAATCCATGTTTATTAACATGAAATAAAACCATATCCTAAATTATTTAACCTAAGTTATGTGTCTTGACCCTTACATAAACATTGTGAATATTTTTAAGATCAATGATCTATGTTTACTTAGACATATATGATTAAATGGAGCATAGCCACTAAAATTTTCAATGATGCCTTTAAGATGGAGATGAAGTGACAAGTGTCAAGGTCACAACTAAAGGAAAATTAATATCCAATGGATTGTAATTGAATGGATCACATTCATTTAGATGATAATGATCAGATGGTATGGAACAAGGGTAGACTTTTCAATGAAGATCCCAGTTAACATAAATCTACCATATGGTGAGACCATGTTAACTAGAAATACTAACAAAGTACATATATTAGAGGGCCTAAAAGAAGGCCAAGTGGCACAATCTTGATACATAATATAGATTAAAGTGGATACATATTCCAAATATTTATGGTCTATATTTATTTGTACCCATAAAATCTAATAGTGCGTAATCACCATTGAAAAGTCAAAGACCATGTAAGCAAACTAGGGATGGAGACATTGTGAAATCACATGAGATTAAAGAACTGACAAGGTGTAGAGCTTAGGAGGCCTAGAAGACTATCAAGTGGCACAATCTCATATCCAAATATATATAGTGACCAATGGCGTTCAACTTGAGGGATCAAGATTAATGGCCAATGTTGATCTTTGCAAAGAGATTTGACTAAGTGGAATAAAAGTATGTTTTTCAAAAGGCAAAAATTAGTTTGTAAACATTAATGAGTAAATTTTCCATGAAAAGGCCACATAGATTCTAGGGTCATGCCACATAGACATAAAATGGTAAACTCAAACATATTGTGGGCTTAAAAAAATCAAAGGTATAAATGCATGATCCAAATGTAAATCTAAGGCATGAAGCTCACTTAAGTACAAATATCCACTACCATTAAAGTTATATAAAATACCTAAAATCTATAAAATCCCTAATTTGATATAGAATTAATCACAATTGAGTCTAGGAGATTGAATAATCATTTGAGCAAAGGCAATTAAATCTAGCATCAAACTATAGACCACTAGGGAGAAATTTATCAAACTCATATTCATGGTGGACTGAAGGCATATAGGATATGTGGAACTTTGTCTAAATTTATACATAAAATGGAGGATCTTCAAGAACACAAATTTTTGCACTAGCTTTGAACACTTGGGACAATAACACATCTTAGCTATTCTAGACAATCCAATAGCAACCAGTCATTTACAAAGAGGAGGATAATAAATTGATCATGAAAATGAGATATTATCACATTGTGGTCATCCATATGAATGGTATTTATTTTTATATAGCCAAACCAGAGGTACTACATTGTATATATGTTACCTCTCCCATATTTAAAAACTACAAAATTGATGAAGGCATGATAGTTCATAAACGTAGCTTTAGGAAGGTTGAATATATTTCTCCTTTGGCCTTTGAAAATTATTATAAGATACCTAATCCAAAAAGAAACATGACCACCATAAATAATTAGGCTAATGAAAATGACCTAAATACCATCCTTACCCCATGTCTATATTTTGAGAATCAAGTATTCTTAGATTTCAATGACAACATCCTAGTTATCCAATTCAGACTTGGGATCAAGATGATTATGACCTTGATCAATATATTGTGTGGAAACCCCTCAACCACATATGTGGACAAAGTATGGGTCCCCTTATTATATTTTATGGTTGAGAGAGAACTCACTCCTCCTCTTCAGGAGGTTATTAACACCTGTCTCAATAGACAATTCTCTAGAATAAAGAAGAAGACAAAGAGTCAATTTTATATGATGTCATAATTGATATATGCCATACTTTCCACCACCAAGATTCCCATCATCAAATAATGGTCACCTAAGGGAACCTAAATAATCACCCAATATTATTCCAAATTGCACATTCTTAAGTATAGAGATCACATGTAATTCATATGTGATTATGTCTATCTATCTTTAGTATAGGCCATTATAGGAATTCCCATGATGAGAGTTAACCCTTTAATAAATAAATATGTTGAATCCATAGGAGATATGTGTCTATATCCAAATTTCACCATAATCAAGATTGAAAGAATATAATGCACCCCACTTAGACTACTAGTTCATGTGACCAATAAACTAGCTCAGCAAGAGGTAAAATACTAAATATAAAATGGTATAGATAGTATTTATAAGACCAAGAGGAAGGAATTACTCCACACCTTCCCATTAACCATTGGTAGGACTATGTTTCAACAATGGGACAATAAAGAGGTAGCTTTCAGGCATAGAATCTCTTTTAGTTTACAAAATGATGCGCTGAGGTAGTGGGATCCCTTTGAAAGGGTTATGAAATATTTAAAGTCAAAAGGGATAAATATGATGGATGAACATTAGCCTGGCCCTTATGACCCAATGTATATAAGGGATTCTTCATTCATTGAAGTCTTGACATGGTTAAAGAAACATAACCTTAAACCAAAGGCCAAATTACTAAGGGAACAAAAGGGTAATGATGATATATGGTATATGGGACATAAGTAGTACCATTTACTAGGGGATCCATCTTCCAGACCTCCTCTAGCTTAGCCAAAAATAGAGGTACAAAGGACAAAATCATAGATTGGGTAGAGGCCAAAGGGAAGAATACCTAGTGAGATGGAATCATCATTAGCCCAACCTAAAGAATCAAGATCACCAATTGAAGAAATTGATATAATAACACTAGATCCTAAATAAATAGTGGAAGATGCACCTAAGTCACTAGCTAGTGCCTATCAATATGATGAGGAAGAAGTAAATATGAAGAAAACTTAGTCTCAAGACAATGAAGCAAAAGAAAATAAGGGGAAGGTAGTTGCATTGGATTTAGTCCCTATTACCATGCATACCCCAAAGACAAAATATTATCTAGTATTAGTTATAGTAGGAAAGAAGAGACCCAAGTTGACCTTCACTCATCTTATGAATGAGTTCAACCTTTTTAGTAAAGACAACCCAATCTACGGTCCAACCATTCTTGAATGGTTATGGAAAATTGCAAAAAGTTCATACGCTACACCATCCTTGGGAAATAACAAAGTCTATCAATATAACTATGTGTGATGATCTTAGGCCATGGATTGTGGCTTTGAGAAAGGATGATGGATCTAGGAGAGCCAAATGGAACATAAATTGAAACCCCTACTCTTCAAGTGACACAATCATCATTTGGCATTAGGTTTGACCACAATAGCTAGATTGCAAAGAGTCACTAAGAAGAAATTCATGGTTGGGGGAGAAGAATTCACTTTTCATAAAGTGGAACCATTTTTTGGCTTAACTCCTATTGAAGGGTAGAGACTAGGTGAAAACCCCATATTTAAGGAAAATGTGTTTGAATTAGCTCAAGCACAATCATCTCAGTTACAAGTTACCATCAAAGGCTTACAATAGAAAAGGGGAAATCTATAAAAATAGAAGGAAAATTTAGAGAAGCAAGATATATTATCAGTTCTTGATGGCATGATTAATATGTTTGAATCATACTTCTATGATAATTTTGACTCCTTAAAGTCAATAAGGTCTAGACAAAATGTATTAATAAAATAGGATACAATATTAAAATTCTTAGTCACCAAATAGTAGAATTTAAAGGACAAAATAAAGGAATTGGTCAACATCTTAGTATAGGATCAAATCCCTAGTTTCAAGGTTATCAGCATATCTCACTTGATCACATCCATGGGATTGATTATAGACAATATCAAGGGTTTGATTACATGGTCTAAGAGATTTTAAAGACTCCTCAGAGATGACAAAGAGATACTATATATTATTTAATAATTCCTTGGGAGCATGATTTATAAACGAATAACACTCAATTGCATAGGCCTCATAATAGATAATGAATTCAAGCACAAGACCACCTTGGTCATGCAAGAGTTAAGGAGAAAAAGATAAGGTAAATCTAGGATAAATAATAGTAGGGTCATGGATATGATCCTAACAACATAATAAAATATTACTAAGGCAAGGAACATTAAGGAGGCCTTAGGAAGAAATGATAGGGTCGTTGGAGACCTAGTTGATCAAAAACATGAGATTTTCCTAGAATCGGTGGTTAATTTAAAGATTATTGATGAGAAACATTAGAAGGAAATAAAAATATGACAACAACAATGAACTTCATCATAAAAATGATCCCAAGGCAAATTTAGTTAAGGATATTCTTTTTGTATAAGATTTGTAATATTTTGAAAAATAGAATATTCGTTTTATAAAGGCATGTACAACTTGTAAGCACATTACCTAATAGGTCAGTCCACTTGGGAAGGTTTAATGTATTCTATAAATTTTTAAAAAAGGATAGATATCCTTACACTTATACTTTTCTAATTGGATATGATTGACTAACATATTACCTTGCATTCTATAAAAGGAGTATTGTCATTTGTAAAAAGGAGAGAGTTTTTAGCCAAAAAACTTATGTAAACTTTTGAGAAATTAATGAAAGTGAGGAATTATTTAATGATTATCCATATTCATTTGTGTCATTTATTATTATGGTTTCTCTCTCAATTAATTTTTCTCATTTCTAGATTTAAATGGTTCTTGTGAAATCTTGGTGTGCATCTTTTAATTACAGAGTTGTTAACTCGTGCCAATGCTAGGTTGAATGAATTTTTTCCATTTCATTTCATTTCCTTTAATATTATTACATTTGGGCTAAAGTTTTTTACTTATATGGTTAGATATTTAAAGTGAACTAGGTTCTTATTTTCATTACTTTTCATCCCTTAGATGTTTCCCTGATGTGTAGTAAGATTCAAACTCGTGTTATCTAAATATTCAAGGTGATATAATCCTATTTAATAGATTATAATGATCTAGAGTCCACAAAGGTATAGGTTAGAATCCCACAAGAAGACCTAAAAACCCTATTTAACATAGATTAAAGTTTCTTAGTACTTTTTAAGGTAAAGATCATGTTTTGGTTTCCTTATTAGTAAATCTCTTTGAATGCTCCCCCAAGTTGGTAAGGTCAGTTAGAATTAGTAAGTGATTTTTACATCATGTTTGTCATGTTACCAACCATGTCAAAAATCTTTCCTTTGTCTGTATAGAGGCCAAATAGTGCAAAATGTGTACCTACAAGAGTAATTCAATAGGGCTATTTCAAGCAAACATCATGATAGAATCATGGAGGTAGATGGTTTTCATTAAGAGTTATAAATGATATAAATGTTAATAATTTGATTTAGTAGGAGAATAAGGTACATTGAGTAGCATTTTACATCTATAGAGGCCAAAACCACCAAAATGTGTACGTACAACCATGATATTTTGGATAAGTTAGTCAAGCTTGTTATACAACATGAATTTATGGTGATAGAAAAGGAATATGGATGATATGGATATGATGGATGAGTATGGTATGATAATTATTATAATATTTTCCATTGAATACCAAAAATAGGTTCGCTCCAAGAGAAATCAAAGTGATTTTTGAGTCTACAATCACATTCAATTAAGGTGGCCTATATGTGATTGCATGAGGACATGAGTAGGTAAGAAGAAGTATAAGTAAAATATTTTCATAAGGTAAAATGAGGTGAATTTGGTATGTGAATAATTCATCATGGTATTAATGATATTAATATTATCCATTCAAGGAAATGAACTCTTAACTTAACCCTACAACCTTGTCATAGATAAAGCAAGAGAAAGAAGGTTAGGATTGTGTATGGGAGGAGTCTTGAAAGGTGGTAAGGCCTAAATAGAAGATAAAAGTATATCAATACTATGATTAAGTATTTTTAAATATTCAAATGGTTTAAATTATATCTCAATATCCAATTCACCTTTTAAATCTATAATCAAGAACTCAAAATCACCACTTACAAGTCAACGTAATTGAGCCTAAATGAGCTCCAAGGACAATAAGATGAAAGAGTAAAACAATGAACAATAATTTCTTGGAGTGTGAAGTTGTATATAAGGTCATAAATAATACTTAAAATAAAATATTTTAATTAAAATGTTAATCAAAAGACTACTAAAGTTATAGTCAAGTAAGGTAAAGTTACAGTCAAGGCTTATACTATAGTGTATGAGAAAGCTTGTGTGAGAGAAGTGATGGGTTTAGAGATTTTCACATGGTGATATGGAGTTTTGGATAGTTTAATAGAACTATTAAAGGTATTATTTCATTTACTTTCTCCAAATAAGCCAATAAAATAGCAACATCACCTATAGCCAGTCCATTGAAGACCTACAAGTAGTCTTTTATTGGAGTGAGAATGATGGATAAAGGTCACACTTGTGACATCATAATTAGTGTTATAATGAAGTTGTATGATCTCTAAGAGAATATCAAGTAATGTAATCCATTTATATTATATTTTTTTAATATCATATTCATTAAGGATAGGGCTTAATCCAAACTAACATAGTCTATTAGAGGCTTACAAGCATACTCTATAACAAAGTGAGGAGAGAATATTTATCACTATAAGTTGGATGCCTAATAATAAGAAAGGGATGTATATAACCTTAAAAAATACTTAAATCAGGTTTGGATCTAGTTAATGAGGAGAGAAACTCAAGGAATAGATGTCTAGGGTCAATACACTCAATTTGCTTACAAACCCTTGGGTAGAGAAGAACAAGGCTTTAGACCTTTTAGAATATTAGTGTTGTGAGGATCATATTAAGTCATTTCATGGATCATTGAAAGACTAATTAGAGTTTTATTTAGTATTAAAGTGTGATTTGAGGTATTGATATCCAAAAATACTTTTTTTGGCCTTCATACATAGTCATCTTATCCTAAGAGGCAAGTTTATAGAGTTGAGAACTCCACAAAGTATATGCATGGTAGCTTGAGGTTGTTTGAGGTGTTGGAGGGAGTCCAAGACTTCAAAAATATGACATTGGTTCAGTCCTTGGGTCTTGAAATTGTATGAACAATCAATAAGAATATTGAAAACCCTATTCTATAGAATAAAGAGATCGAGTGGGTCAGATTTTTGCTAAAAAAAATCATGAGTTTTTACATGCCAATAAAATTATTAGATTTGGTTTTTGGGATGGACTCCTAACCTTTATGAATCATTGATAAGAACATAAACATATTCAAACCCTTCTTAAACCCTACAACTGAACCGATGAGGAAATCCAACTCTTTATTCCTTAAAATTCAATAATATGACCTCTAAATGATCCTAATGTCATTAAAAAATATTTTGAGCTCCACTTCAAAGTGTTTGTTCACATGTGTAGGTATAATACCATATAGTATAGGTGAAAATATGTAGTTTAAGGCTTGTTTATGAGTGTATAAGTTATGGAGTGACATATAAATAATTTAATGAGGCTAATAGGGGCTTGACATATGTTTCAAAATCACCAAAACTATTATATAGGTCTCTCAAGGTGATATGACATCCCTCTAAGGTGGCCACTTGGTCAAAAGGTAAGAAAACTTAATTTTTCTAGCCAAGAATCAATGATGAAGGCATATGAGTGAAATAAGAGAATTAAATCTCAGTGAAATAGTTTTATGAAGGTGTTACATGTCCCATCAAGTAATGTTCAAGCACCAAAACCTACAAGTTTTATAAAAAGCATCCCAAACCACACCTCAAGCTTACACAAGCATTTAGGCTTACCAATGGCCATTTCATGGTTTGCCAATCTACAAAAGGACCTAAATATTAAAATTTGACATAGAGCATGTTATTAGTCCATGTAAAGGAAATCAAACACTTTTGGTAGGTTTCACACATGTGGGTGGCCACTTGGGCTAGATCTCTATTTCTAGGCCTTGGAGGCCTAATTAGGCATAATTAGAGAGAGAAATGGTAGAAAAGAGACACCTCCACTCAGATTTTTATCATAAAACTTGTCATGGATATGTAAGCAGATATAGGGTCCTAAAAATGTGTTTATTTTTCTAGTACATTCTATACACTCCTCTGCACAAGGAGCTTTACTAGTTTTTAGGGTTATAGGGAATAAGTAAAAAAACAAGTAAATGGAGCAAAATTACATATTTTGGAGGGTTTAGTGGATAAAAGTGCCTTGTTTTAGGTCTAAAATTATTTTTATAAGCCATCCATGGAGGAAATTTCCATAATCTATAACAAATCCATGTTTTCTCTTTCCTACGCCACATTACTTAAGGAGTACAAGAGAATAATCAACTAAATCAAGGCATATAAGTTATTAAGGAGATTAAAAACGATTTTTTATCTCTTAAATGAAACTTCAAGGTTATTTTTAAGTCATTTTAAGTTATAAATGAAATTCAATGGGTTGAAAGAGTCTCTAACACTCCTAACAAGACATTATTTCTATCATATTCCTAGTAAGCTAAAAGGGTCAAAGATGCATCAAGGAGCCTTATAATGACCCACTTAAAGTGGAGATACATCATAAATGGATTATTATAAGATTAAAATGGACCTATTATTCAAAAATGAGGTGACCTATTATTCAAAAATGACATGTGAGCTAGTATATAAGGTGTGTAAGCAAAGATTTAGGCATCTTCAAAGTGGTCAATCTTGACCAATAAATGATGAGGACATTTTATGGTTTACCTAAAAAAATATAGTCTAACTCTATTCTACTCTTGGTATAAATTAAAAAGAGAGATTGTAGGAAATTCTACATATCAACTTGAGGGGTTTGAAAACAAAATTAGTTATCCCTATTTTGGGGCTACTTTGTCTCCACTATTACATTATTTTTTATTTTTACTTTTTTTTTCAACATTGTCTTATCACTCTTTTTATTTGTCTATGATGAAAGACTACACAAATTTTATACTCACCAATTGAAGAAATAATAATCTATTTCCCTCCATTTTTAGGTTTTGTGTGAAGTGTATGGTGATTGCCATTAATATAACAATGTGAATCAGTAGTTTTTATATGTTATTATATAATTTTTATATCTTCATATAATATATTTGATTTTTTAAATTTAATAATAAGTGTGTAGAATAATCTTAGTCTAAGTTTGGATGAGAATTCAATAACCTTTCATTCCTTCCATGCAAAGAGTAAGTTTTCCAAGTCCTTTGTATGAAACACTATTTTATAAGTCATATACCTAAAGTGAAGAGAATGTGTGTAAGATTATTCCCTTCCTAAGAGTGTCAATTTAAAGTAAAATTGGTCATATACATTAGTGCATCATCTTTAGTCAAAGTTTTCATTTCAATTCCAATGCAAGTAGTATCCTTTCACCCTTGTCATAGTAAAAAATTAGTAGTTAGTATGTTTAGGATAAAATTTAGTGATTGCATCAAGGGAACCAAACCTCTATCTATATATTTTATACCTTTAAAATTCACACACACTTAAGAGATATTCCACTCTTTCAGTAGGAGTGGGAAGTCTCACACATTCTCACAAGGGTAACACTCATGATTGAAAATAATTTTTGTCATGCTTGGTGGGACACATACTCCTTAACATAGCTAAATTTTGGAGCTACATAAAATCATTTACAACATTATATGACACTAATCATCATTTAAAATAGAGGATTCCTTGAAGTTGTAGGATTCTTAGTAGTAGGATAGGACAAGTTTCATGCCAAAAGTTACCACAAGATCATTAAGCAAAGGTATTCCTTTTGAAATCATTGAGTTTCCTTCTCATTCATAAAAAATTAAAATATTTAGAAATTCAAACCCATATCCTATAAATTTTTTCCAATATCTTAATCAACACATTATAATATATATTTCAATTCCCAATATATAAGTGGCTGTGTCTAAGAACTAGGTGTTTATCTCATTCAACAAAGGAAGTCAACTAAATCTTGACCAGTATGATGATATACCATCTTTAGCTCTTAAAATAATTAATTTCTTCTCATGGAGGAAAAAATATGCCTATTTAACACATAAAACATGTATCCAACCATTTTTCTATCCATAATGTTGTTTACGAGAATGTAGCTACTAGACTATTGATTGTATCCTTCAAAGGAAAATCACTACAGTGGTATAGGAACCTTCCACTAAATTATATTGCTTCCTAGGATAACTTAGTTATAACATTTTATATGTAGTTTGAAGAAAAATTTGACCACATATCCTTGGTTTCACAACTCACCACCATTAAGAGGGCCCCCCATGAGTTCATGATAATCTTTAATGTTAGGTTCCAAAAGACATGGACTAAGATACCTCTTATCATTAAGCCATATCCAGATTATGCCTTTTTATATTATTTAAGATCTCTCAGTTAAGACATTAGTGTAATGATTTAGTCTATGAGTGAAACTACACTTATAGATTCATATTAAGTGGCTATTAGAGTAGATAATAGTTTCATTCAGGATGGAAAGTTGTTAGCTAGACCTCCTATGCCTTTTCCCATATAAACACAACTAATTCCAACTCCCAATCTCTTCCTATGTCTCCCATTCTAGCCCAACAAGCACCATTTTAATCCCTTTCCAATTAGTCAACTAAGATTAGAGAACTCAAAGGAATTTTGAAATTATTTGGGAATGAAATTATTCAACTTAAAAAACAATAGTACCAAGATAGTAGGCCTTAAAAAACTACTAATCAGCTTACCTATAAGCCTTTTAGAGGCAATAGACCTCCCTATCAAGGATTCAAAGAATAAAGGCCTTCATAACAAGCTCAAAAAGATATCATATAGGCCAAACCTTATGCATCAATTTATCCTAATGATCCTTCATATAAAGCTATTGTTCCTATGCCAACTCAAAACAATATGATTCCAGATTCAGGCTAGAAACTATCTAATCTGAATGATATGCAAAATAAATAATTAGTGAATCAATTTATGGTAATGCCTCAGATGACCTAGGAAGATGGTTATATTCAATAAGGTCATCATAGTGATGGTATGACATAAAAAGATAAGGTGCTTCATGGGTATGGGTAAATATATTCAACCTTTATGAATTGGAAACTTTATGACCATGTAGCTTTAAATTAGGTTGGTGACTCTGGTATTTCAAATGACATAGTTGTGTTTATAACGAGAGAAAAAAAGAGTAATTGAAGAGAATAAAGAGGTGGGTCATGTTACAAACATATCTAATATTTTTTCTAAAGGTTTCAATAATTATATTTTTGTCCCAATATCATATAAAAAATAGAACATAGAGGTTGGTAAATCTCATCAATTACCACAAGTACAAGATCAACCAGTTATACCAAGAGTATAGCCAAAGGTGAGTGGAAATCCTTTTATTATTATTGATCACATGAATAGGTATAATATTAACATGATCATGTGGGATTCCTTAAAAATCATATGAAAAAATTACATCCTAATTTAGGATCTTTTAGCCCTCAAATTGTCACCAAAACCAATCATATGAAAAAATTACATCCTAATTTAAGATCTTTTAGCCCTCAAATTGTCACCAAAACCAACTAACAAAGAGATCACAGTTTTGGCAAATTCAGATCATCTAATGAGACAACAAGTGTATCAAGTACATAAGGAGGTAAAATTATGTATAATTTAATTAAAATATAATAAAAATCATCCATTTATCTCTATTTTTCTATTATCAATACCTCAGTCCATAATTGTATGGTAGATGGTGGAGCTAGTAGTATTTTTATGCCTAAGCAAATTGTAGACATGCCTTGTTTGATGCATGAACCAAACACCAAAGGTGTATTTTAGATATATGTATCACTGAAAAATAATATTTGCATGATCAAGGACCCAAATTTAACATTTAATTCTATCTAAAATATGACCATTTAATAGGATGTCGTGGTGGTGGGTTTGCCTCCATATGTTACCATGTGCTTGTCTAAAGATTTTACATCAAAGATTGGTAGTTACTTATCAACTCATTGGAATTATTTTATGTTTAAAATAAGGTATGAAATTAATTTAAATATTCACTTTTATCCTATTTCACACTTTAATTTGGATCCTTACATGCCGAGTGTTGTGAACATAAACTGTGTCATTTTGTATGAGGTAGAACAAGCTAGTGAAGTAAAAGCCAAATCACCTCTTGAAGGAGATCATAATATTTTTTTTATGAATGGGATTCAAAATTTCATGAACATGATCACTATAAAATTATTGAATGTGAGTGAATTGGTTTCTATTGTCTTCATGAAAATGATGCACACATTCCAACCATAGTGAAATAAGATGAGTCAAAAGATGGTCTTTGGAAGCTCTACTTTGATGGGTAAGGGAACAATCATAGTACTCAGGATGAAATGATGCTTATATCACCTACCCAAAAAAAGTATTTTTTTGCTATTAAATTTTAGTTTGGATGTGCCAATAATGTTGTAAAAAATGAGGCTCTAGTCCATCATTTGTAATGGGATAGGAAGATGAAAATAAATGTTTTAAAATATTTTGGTGGTGGTGAACTTGTAGTTCACCAAGTAAGAGGGTTAAATGTATGAAACAATGCTTCATTAAGATCTTAAAACCATAGATTTTGGGACCTCCTTAAATATTTAGAAACTTTTAATATTCAAGTAGTGTCAATAGAAAGTAACAAACATGTAGATCAATTGGCTTACATAAGAGCTTAGATCAGTATTCCATCTAATGTGGGAAATGAGAAAAATTAGTCACATATCTAGATTATGGTGAGGCCTTCTATTCCTAAAAATCATGAGAATTGACAAGTTTTTAAAGATGAAAATTAGATTGTTCACTTCTTATAAGAGGAGTCTGGATTCTCTTATAGGAATCAATCAAAGCTCTTGAAATAGTATGGGGATTAGATTATTCAACCTAAGTCCAATAATCTTCCCAAATGATCAATCACTCTTGAAAACATCTTCAGTAGAGATGATGAAGTGAGGAGAGATAAGTCTTCATTGTCAACCAAGTAGGATAACTATGTTAACATCGAGATATAATTAAAAAAGTGTCTCAAACTAGGTAAAATATGTACTCCATCTCAAAATGAATAATTTATTAATTTATGTATGGATGTTGTTAATGTTTGTGCATGGTAGTATATTGACTTGAACAGATTTGATCCAAGTTTAGTTCAACACACCATCAAGATAGAGGCTAAAAAAAAAATAGTTAGATAAAGGAAAAGACTAATCAGTCTAAAAATTGAGCTTTTGATGATAATTAAACTTTATAAGCTCATTAAATTAGGCATCATTTTCCCAATCAAGCATTCTAGTTAGGTGGAAAACCATGTTCTAGTAAGGAAGAAAAATGGTGAAATAAGATTTTGTTTATATTTTAGTGATTTAAACAAGGTTCATCTCAAAAATCATTACCCATTTCCATCCATGTAGTAAATATTACATATGGTAGTTGGTTTAAAGAGGTTATCATTGTTGGATGGTTATAGTGGATATAAATAGATTCTTGTTGAGGAAGATTAGTTTAAGATAACCTTCACTATCAAGTGAGGGAGTTTTGCCTACAATAAAAAGTCATTCTATTTGTATAATTCTAAAACAACCTTTCAAATATCCATGGTTATGGTATTCAAATGTCTAACCAATAGGTTTGTTCTTGTATACTTTGATAATATTACTATATTTTCAAAGAGTACAAGAGAACACATGGTTCATCTCAAGGAAGTGTTTCAGAGATGTAGATAATTTGGGGTGTCTTTTAACCCAAAGAAATGTGTCTTTTGGGTACATGAAGGTAAGCTCCTTGTATATGTGGTTTTTAAGCACAATTTATGCATTGATCCTAAGAGGACAAATTGCATGCTTGCTTTATCTTTGTCTAAACATAGTTAGTCATTACAAAGTTTTCTACGCAAGATAAATTTTATAAGGAGATATATTTATGATTTTTCAACTTTGGAAAATCCAATTATATCCATGCTTAAGAAGAATCAAAGCTTTAGTTGGACTAATGAGGTCATGAAGATTTTTGAAGAGATAAAACAAGTAATAGATAGTGTTCTTACCCTTAATAATCATGATTTTTAAACAGATTTCATCTTGTATATATACGATAATGTCTAAATAATTTAAATTATACTCATGAAACATAATCAAAAGGCTTTGGAGTAGCTAATATATTTATTTATTCAATGATTCGATGAATATGAGACAAGGTAGATCTATGTATAGAAGCATGTCATTTCAATAATCAATGTCTTAATAAGTTTAGACACTAGTTATTTAATAATAGGATATATCTAATGGTTTCTCATCCAAGTATCAAGGAATTCTTATTGAACAAGGAAATAAATGAGAAGAGATTAAGTTAGATAACAAGAGTGATGGATTATGACATTGAAATAAATGTTAGTAAACTAATTAAAGGCAAAGGATTATGTGAACACCTAGCCCATGACTTGAAATAAACTAAGGAGGTAGTTTTAGTTGATCATATATCATATTAAATATAGTTATAAGACTTGATAAGGTACCTATAATATGGTTTTTGTCCTCCTAACTTATGTGCATCAAGGAAAAGGTATTTTAGATTATAGTCTGCTCCTTTTCTCCTTTTTTATGGTTTGATTTTCAATAAAGACATCAATGGTATGTTGTTAGGGTTCATAGAGTTAAGAAAAATATACAGGTTAATTAAGGAATTCCATGATGGACATGATGGAGGTAATTTATTATCAATAAGTACAAACCTTAAGATCATGAGAGGTGGTACTATTGGCCAAGCATATTCAAATATTTCCAAGCTTGGGTGAGGAAAATAAAAAGGTGTGTCATGTTTATAGGAAAAATAATTCTTGTTTCCTTACCTTTCCAACTAATTCTAGTTGATCAACCTTTTGTAATATGGGGTTTGGGCTTCATTGGCCTCATTAATCCACCCTAAATATTGGGTCATAAGTGGATACTTATTACCACTTATTACTTCACTAGATGGACAAAGGTAGTATATTTGAAGGAAGCAAATGAATCCAGTGTGTTAGATTTTTATGAATATTTTCTTATAATATTTGTCATTCCTTCCACTATAATTTTAGAAAATGTCATGGATTTTATGAGATTTAATATCAGTAAATGGTCTATTAAACATGGTGTATACCTCAACACTTCATAAAAATACCACCCATAAGTTAATGGCCTTGTTAAGTCCATCAATAAGAACCTACTAAATATCATAAGAAGAATTATTGAAGATAATTAGATAACATGGAATTTGAATCTTAAGTAATCTCCATGGGTTGATAAGACCACCTAAAAAAGGTCTATATCCAATTCACCATACAAGTTGGTTTATGGAAAGGAAGCAAGGTTGGCTATTTCACTTGACTTTCAGGCTTTAGAACTAATGCATCAACTAGAGTTTTTGGAGAATGAGTCAATGGAGGTATGGTATGTTGAGATTATGAAGCTATAAGAATTTATATATTAGTCCATGTTGGCCATAGAAATTAAAGAATCACAAGTTAAGAAAACCTTTTACAAAGGAACATCTTCAAGGATTTTCAAACAAGAAGAATTTGTTCTCAAGTGGGATGAGGATAGAGTTAAACCAAGAAGGCACACAAATTTTGAATCCCTTTGAAATGGCCCATACACAATATATATCTATAAATCCTACAATGATTTTTAACTTTATAATATGGATGGTGAGGAGCTTCTAATCACACCCAATGGAATACATCTGAAACATTTCTACTAAGAGATAAGTTATTTTATACATTGTTAGTTTGTTTTTTTCCCTCAATGTGATGTCCTATAACATTAGTTTTCTTATGTTTTGTTTCAAATAAGTGCTTATATTTCACATGTGTCTTTTTATTTGGTTTCCCTTATTTTGTGTGTTTTCTTTAGTTATTTTGGGAGGAGAAATAGTTGTCTTGTTTAAATTCAAGAGTCTTTTAGTCATTGGTTAGATATATTAGTGTTAATTTAATAATTTAAGAGATATCTCATGAGTCCAAAATATATGTCAATTGTTTGGTTCATAAGCATAGAAGGTATGCTTCCTAGCTAAGTCACCAAAATGTTGACAATTTTGACCTCAAAGGTCAAATTATCACCCTTATAGCTTGACAATTTTCTTTTCATGTTGTTTTCCATATTTATTATTATGTTTTTCTTTTAATTTATTTTAAATAGTCATATAAAACCTTAATTATCAGAGATTAAGGTAAATTTGATGAATTTAAGGTTTTGATCATCATGGTCATGTGCTTGTCACCTCTTGACATATTTCAAGTTGTTTCAAGTCATGAAATGAGTCAAGAGAATCTTGATAGGACTTATGGTTTGTTTCAATATTATGTAATGCTTTAAAATTTATCAAACTAGTTGGTGATATGCTTGACTAACTTTAGAACTAAGTTAATTGCATTTTGGATAATTTTTTGGCTTATGGAGTAGGTTTTTCATTATAATGGTAGTTTAATATTATAATAAAGTCATGATATACCTGTTCAAGCATGAAATTTTCTAATAAATAATTTTATAGTAATTTCATTAGGTTTCTCAAGTGGTTATGGCAATTTTAGTGATAAAACAGGCATATTTTGAGGTTGTTCATATAGTTATTTAAGGTATAATTGACCTATAGGCATCTTCATGACACCATTTTTTCATTTCAAAGGTCAAATCAATAGTTTGGAAGGATTCTTAGATGTAAAAATTCATAAAATCAATTTATCTCTCTTATCAACTTCCTTAGTAGCTCTAGGAAGGCCATCAATTTTTTATTAGTATGGTTTAGAGAGAAAGATTAAGATCCAAATATATTTTAAAATTATAGGGAACCTAATGAAATTAAATTTAGTGTAATTTTTTTTAATATTCATCCTCCCATATTTATTAATAATCACTAAGAGTGTTAGGGGGTCATCATGTCATAGTTATCCTGACATGGCCCAGGTTTGCCTTTGTTTCTTCACTTTATAAAAATATGGATAAAATTGGTTATAATGGGATGATTTAAATGTAAAATAGGAAATTTTTAATTATGTATACATCAAATAATTTTTATTGATCAAGAGTCTTTTTATAGGAAACTGGTTGTCTACCTTGATTGTTAAAATTAACAATTTTCAAGCATGTTTGGTATATCAACTGAGTGTATTCATATTTATGGATTCTCAAGTTTATGTTTAAGTTATAATACAAGTATTTTATGTAAAAAAAAGGTTAGTGTACCTTAATATTTAATATGGTATTATTTGATGTAGCTTGAGTGAGATGGGCCCTTTCATAATATATAGTTGCAGGTTTAATGAGTTTCTACTGTGTGACAGTATCTTAGTGAGGTCAGAAAGACATTGGAGGATTTAAAAAAGGTGAGAAAGTATTAATTTACCTTATTAAGATAATAAATATAACATCCTAAGATGAATTTATAAGATCATGCTCTCTTAAATCCCAAAAGAACACTTGTAGGTCTAATGAACAGGCTAAAAAACATCATGGAAGGTGATAAGAACTAAGAGGAGTCATGAAGATAAATAAATTTGTTTTGAGGGCATAGTGTTTTTTATCAATGACCAATGGGTATCAAATATGAATATTACCATTCAAAAATGTAATATATCCATTTGCAGACTTATGTATGCCTGAATTACATAGCCAAGTCTATGTATTATTGTATTACCAATTGAAAAAGACTTTTAAAGGACCATGTGATATTATAAATATGTTATGAAGGTGTTAGTTGAATATTTAGGGTGATATAAGCCCCTTGAAGGGATAATAATGATCTAGAGGATACAAAGTTACAATCTATAAGCCTAGAAGAAGACCAAGAAACCCTATTTATTAGAGATTAAGGTTTCTTAGCAATTTTTAAGGTAAAGATCATGTTTGGTTTCCTTATTAGTTAAACTCTTTGAATGCTTCCCCAAGTTGTTAAGGTGAGTTAAAATCAAAATTGATTTTTTCATAATTTTTTTCATGTTACCAACCATGTCAAAAGTCTTTCCTCTATCCATACAGAAGCCAAAAAGGGAAAAATGTGTACCTATAATAGTCACTTAATATGGCAATTTCAAGAAAGAATCATTATAGAATCATGGAGGTAGATGTTTTTAATTAAGAGTTATAAATTATATAAATTTTAAAAATTTGATATCTTGGGAGCATAAGGTATGTAAATTAGAATTTTTCATCTAAAGCGGCCAGAAATACCAAAATGTGTACCAACAGCCATGAAATTTGTTGGCTCAATCAGTCAAACTTGTTATGTAACATGAACTTTTTGTGAAAGAAAAGGTAGATGGATGAGATGGATATGATAGATGGGCAGGGTATTAGAATGATTAGAATATTATCCATTAAATATTAGAAATAGGTTATTTCCAAGAGAAATAAAAGTTACTTTTAAAGTCTATAGTCACATTCAATTAAGGTGGCATGTATGTGATCATGTGAGGAAATGAGTATGTAAGAGGAAGAAATATATTTATAACATTTTCATAAAGTGTCATAAGGTGAAGTAGGTATATGTAGAATTTATCATGGTATTAATTATATTCAAATTCTCCATTTAAGGAAATGAGCTCTTAGCTTAACCCTACAATTGTGTCATAGGCAAAGCAAGAGAAATAAGGTTAGGCTTGTGTATGAGAAGAGTATTGAAAGATGGAAAGGGTTAAAAATAAGATAAAAATTTATGAATATTATGATGAAGGATTTTTAAATATTCAAATGGTTTAAAAGACATATCATACTTAAATTCAAATTTTACATATACAGTAAATAACTATTACATATACAGTAAATAACTAAAAACTGCCGCTTACAGGTCAGCCTAATTGAGCCTAATTGAGGTCTATAGATAATAAGATGAAAGAGTAAATTAATGAATAGTAATTAATTAGAGTGTGAATTTTGATATAAGGTCATAAATAATATTTCAAATAAATTATTTTTCTCAAAAGCTTACTCACATGACTAGTAAAGGTACAATCAAGCAAGGTAAAGTTACAGTCAAGGCCTATACTACAGTGCTTGAAAAAACTTGTGTGAGAGAAGTGAGGGATTTAGATCCTTTAACAAGGTGATATGGAGTTTTGGATAGTATCATAGACATATTAAATTTATTATTTCATTAAATTTATCCAAATATGCCAAGGAAATAATCACATCACCTACAACTATTCCATTGAAGACCTACATGTAGTCTTTTCTTGGAGTGATAATGATGGGCAAAGGTCACACTTGTGATATTATAATTAGTGATATAATTAATTTGGATGAGGTCTGAGAGAATATAAAGTAATGGAATCCATTTTCCATTATATGTTTTTAAAATGATCATATTTATAAAGGACAAGGCCTAGCATAAACTAACAAAGTCTATTAGAGACTTATGGGATTAATCTATAACAAAGTGAGGAGATCATATTTCTCACTAGAATTTGGTTGTGAAAGAGTAATAAATGGATGTATATGACCTTGAAAAATACTTTCATAAATTTTTAATCTAGTGAATGAAGAAATAAACTCAAGGAATAGACCTTTAGGGTCAATAAGCTCAATTTGCATACAAACCCTTGGGTAGAGAAGAAAAAGACTTCAAAATTTATAGAAGGTTAGTGTTGTGGAGGATCATGTTGAGTCATTTCATGGATAATTTAAATCCTAATTATATTTTTATTTACTATTAAAGTGTGATTTGAGGTCTTAAGACCTAAAAAGGCTTTTCTCAGCCTTCACACATAGTCATCTTAGTCTAAGAAGCAAGTTTGTAGAACTTATAACTCCATCAAGGAGATGCATGGTAGATTTAAATTTCTTGATTTGTTTTAGGGGGTCTCATAATTTAAACATATGATATTTTTTTGGTCCTTGGGTCCTTTAACTATATGAACAATCAACAAGAAGACTGAAAACCCTATTTGGCATGACAAAGAGCTTGAGTGGGTTAAATTTTTGCTTAGGAATTTCATGAGGTTTTTAATGGGAAATAAAGTCCATATATAATGTTATATGGGTCCCCCTAATAAAAATTCTTGGTATTGGTTTTTGGGATTGAACCTTATCCTTTATTAATCAATGTTAAGACTAAACCTTTCTAAAATATTTTAAAACCCTACAACTAACCTGATGGAGGAAGTAAAACTATTGATACCTTAAAATGAAATAATATGACCTAAAAATGATCCTAATGTCATTAAAAAACTCTCTTTATCTCCCTTTCAAGTTATTTTTTCACATGTGGAGGTACAATACCATATAATATAGGGCAAAATATGCATTTTAAGGCTTGTTTGTGAGGGTATAAACTATGAAGTGATATATAAAACATTTTAAAAGGTTTATATGTACTTAAAAAAAGTTCCATAATCAACCAAATTATTCTAAATGTATCTCAAAGTATCATACCATCCTTATATGTTGGCCACTTGGCAAAAAGGTGAGAAAATTCAATTTTACTAGCCAAGAATCAATGATGAAGGCATATGAGTGAAATAAGAGACTTTAGTCTCAAGAAGTGAGTTATATGAATGTGTTTAAATTACCATAAATTCATTTTCAAGCACTAAAATCTGATTTTTTTATTAAAAAATCCCAAACTACCCCTCAAGCATACTTAAGCATCTAGGCTTGCAAATGGCCATTTCATGGTTTGCCCATCTACATTAGGCCTAAAACATGAAATTTGACATGGATAATTTTCTTATTATAATTAAAGTGAATCAAAAAATTTTGGTAGGTTTCACATGTGTGGGTGGTCACTTGGGATAAATCTCTATTTTTAGGCCTAGGAGGCCTAATTAGGCCTAATTGAAGAGATAAATAGTAGAAAAGAGACAATTACACTCAGATTTGCATCCTAAAACTTTTTATGTATATATAATGGGATAAAGTGTCCTCAAAAATATGTTTTTTTCCACTAAATTCTATATACTCCTCTGTACGAGGAGATTTACTAGTTTTTAGGGCTACAAGGAATAGGTAGAAAAGCAAGAAAATAGAACAAAATTACATATTTTGGAATGTTTAATGGTTCAAAGTTCCTTTTTTAAGAGATTAAATTATGTTTATAATCCATACATGGAGTAAATTTTCCTTATCCAAATCAAATCCAAGTTTTCTCTTTCCTACACCACATTACTTAAGAAGGAATTTAAGTGAATAATCAACTAAGTCAAGGCATACAAGTTATTAAGTAGGTTTCAAAAGGTTTGTTCTATTTTATACACCACTTGGAGGTTATGAATAAGGTTTTTTAAATTTAAAATGACATTCAAGGGGTTTAATGAGTCTCCAACACTCCTAACAAGACCTTCTTTCCCTCCTATGCCTAGTGAGTTTAAAGTATCAAAGATGCATCAAAGAGCCTTCTAAAAGCTAAATTAAGGTGTAAATACCTCATAAATGGCTTATTATAATATTTATATGGAGGTAGTAATGAAGACATAAATACCTATTTTTAAGGAGGTGGCCTATTCTTTAAAAAGGACATGTGATCTAGTATATAGGGTGTACAAGCAAAGATTTAGGCATATTCAAAGTGGTTAAGCTTAAAAAATCAATGATAAAGACATTTTAAAGTTCACCTAAAAAATTATACTCTAAATATATGCTACTCTTGGGATAAATTAAATAGAGATATTGTAATAAACACTCCATAACAACCTTAGGGGTTTGAAGATAAATCTAGTCATCCCTATTTTGGGGATGCTTTGTCTTCCCTATTCCATTTTTTATATTTGTACTCTATTTTCTAGAATTGTCTTATTAGTATTTTTATTTTTCTATGATAAAACGACACCTAATTTTTTTACTGACCTCTTGAATAAATAAGATATTTTCCTCCATTTTTAGGTTTTGTCTGAAGTGAATGGTGATTACCATTGATATATCATTGTGAATTAGTAGTTCTCCTATGTTATTATCTATTTTTTGTACCTTCATATAGTATATTTTAGTTTATGAAAGTCATAATAAGTGTCTATATCAATATTACTCTAAGTTTGGATAACAATTCAATAACATTTCATCCCTTCCATACAAAGAGTGAGTTTTCCAAGTCTTTTATATGAAACACTATTGTAGAAGTCATATACCTAGAGTGAATAAAATGTGTGAAAGAGTATTACCTTCATAAGAGTGTTAATTATAAGAAAAATTGGTCATATACATTGGTGCATCACCTTTAGTCCAAGTTTTTATTTCAATTACAATGCAAGAAGTATCCTTTAACCCTTTTCATAGTCATAAATTAGTAGTTCACAAGTTTTGGATTAGATTTAGTGAGTGCATCAAGGGAACCAACCCTATATCTAGAGATTATTTCCCTTTAAAATCAACCCACACTTAAGAGAGATTATATTTTTACAATAGGAGTGGGAAGTAGTACACATTATCACGAGGGTAGCACTCTTGATTAATAACATTAGTATCCTACTAACTCATTCTCTTCAAGGCTTCACACTTGATAGACATACATATGGAATAGTGGAGTAGTAGGATTTTACCATGTGGAAGAATTGTAATCACCTATTATCCACATGTTTCATACCTATTACAAACATCTATATGATAAAAGGTCACTAATGATGCCACATGGTAGCATCCCATGAGCCTATTTTCCTAGAGGCTTTGTAAGCTACAAAAACATCTCTGGGATAGTGGGTCACCAAGAATATTCCACATGGTAGTATCCAATGAGATTTATTTCCTATAGGATTTGTAAACTACATGGACATCTCTAAGATAGTGGGTCATTGGGATGATGCCACATGGTAGCATCTTGTGAGCCTAATTGCCCAAAGGATTTATAAGTTGCATAGACATCTCTAGGGTAGAGGGATGAGAAGATTATGCCACATGGAAAAATCCCATGATCCTAATTTCCTAGATTATATGCACTCAAAATGGTCATTTCTAAGACTATAAAGTTACATGATTGTGCCATGTGAAAACATCCCACTAGCCTACCAGCTTGGTGTTGACCGTACATCCAACTATGTTGATGTCACTCCTATGTTTTTAGGATAGTGACACATGTATTCCTATGAACCACTCAACAAAATGTCACAAAATTTACTAAGTTAAAATAAAAACAAAATACCAAGGAAATAAATTATCCAAGGCAAAAATTACAAAAATCCCTATCTACGAGGTGTCTAAAGAAAGTTTAGGCAAATGAATCTAGCCAATAAGAACAACATAGCCAATGAAAATCCCTTTATTTGACTAATTAAAATATTGAAAATAAATAAAAATTTTATTAATTCAATAAAATTCCAATTATGCCATTCCTTTATGCATAATAATTTGGCCAAGCTAGAATTTGATGTTAAAAGTGAAGTGTAGAACATTAAGGCTAAAATATGAAGCCAATCAAATTGGAAAGAAACAAATCAATAAATCTTTGAGACTAGAACCATAATACAACACATAACCAATATTCCTATTGGTTTAGTCAATCATTTGAAAAACATAATGTAGGATCAATTATAAAATATGACTGGTTTATTCAACAAAAGATAAAACTATGAGAATGAATACAGAGACCCAATTTGTTAAACCAAGCTATAAAAATTATTGAAAGTTTAAAGAAAGAGTATAATCACAAAGTTAAGAAAAGGTACTTAAATCCTCCTCTAACATTTTTTAAATTATTAAAAGTATTTATATAATTAACCCACATGATCACCTTACATTATTGATATCTTAGCTCAAGAGCCATGCTCTGTTAAAATTATATATTTTATATAAGAGGGTCTTGATATAAGGAAAGTATAAAGTAAAAATATTACTCAATTATTTAAATCATAAGGTCATGAATTTAGATCAATATAACACTTAGTAAAATCATAATATTAGTTGTGACATAAGGCAATAATTCAAGTATTTCTTAGCCAACTCTTACCATTTGCATGATTCACTCACCTTGCAATCAAAACCACCAAGGGAGTATTACCATTAGCCTAGAATGATCACCTTATCCATATCGAAATCCCATCTCAAAGGGTCATAAATGAAATTATTTTATAAATTCAAATAAGAGTATAAAAGGTCTCATATTCATTATGTATCCAAATGTGAGCTCCTTGCAGTCCCCCTAGTAGGGATCTTAGTCTTTATCAGGAAATCTTGTTAGGATATTAACAAGAACAATTGATTATTGTTGTGTAAGCAATTAAACATGGAATTAATCAGAAGTAATAAGTAACTAGAAACTAGAATCAGCAAAGAACAAGAGATACAAGAAATAAGGAAAACTTGTATTAAACTCTTCCAAAAGGAAATAAAATTGAAGAAATCTCTCTTTCTTCCACACCTCTCAGATATACATATCTCTTTCCCTCAATATTTCTCTCTCACAATTACAAACACAATTCAGCTACTTGAATTGATTTCTACATCATACAAGCTATGAAGATCTATCCCTATTATAAAGAATTAGGGATCATGAGCTATGCATTATACACCATTAGATATACCTCCTAATCAAAGGTCCAAAATAGTCCTACCAAAAATAGAAACGTATACTTACAACTAATAGTTCAACTTATCATGAAAACAATTCGTTTGTCCCACCAAAATAGAATTATGGAACACACAGGTGACCGACGTCGGTCCCTATTTACTTGCACATGATCGACGTCAGCCAATTCATAATCAACATCAGCAGCCTCCAGTTGATCCCTGACCGATGTCGGTGACTGTGTAATATAGCAACCTTTGCATTCACTCATTGGTGAAGCTTTTAGCTCCACACCTTAACAATCTCCCACTTGGAGATAAACAACTGCACATGTGCCTATACAACAACATCTTCTAGCTTCTCCTCCATCTTCAAGCTCAATCTTGAAGACCAAAAAAATTTGAATGAAGATTCAAATTCTCCTTTGTTACTGGCTTTGTTAACATATCAATAGGGTTCTTATTTGTATGGATCTTTTCTAGCTTCAACTCACCATCCTCCAATACTTGTCTAATGAAGTGGTACCTAAGCTGTATATGTTTGGTTCTTGAATGAAAGGCTGAATTTTTTGCAAAATGAATTGCACTTTGACTATCACTGTACAATCTACAACTCTCTTGCTCCTTTCCCAACTCTTCCATGAACTGTGTCATCCATATCATCTCTTTGCTAGCCTCTGTGATTGTAATGTATTTAGCCTCTGTAGTAGACAAGGCAACAACCTTCTCCAACTTTGAAATCCAACTAACTGCCATTCCACCAACAGTGAAAACATATCCTGTGGTGTTCTTTCTTCCATCCAAGTCACCTGCCATATCCGCATCTACATATCCATGTAGAGAAGTATTTGACCCTCCATAGCACAAATGTCTACTACTGGTCCCTCTCAGATATCTGAGAATCCACTGAACTGCTTTTCAGTGTTCCTTTCCTAGATTGGCCATAAACTTACTGACAACTCCCACTGCTTGGGCAATATTCAGTCTAGTACATACCATTGCATACATTAAGCTCCCAACTACAGAAGCATATGGAACTCTACTCATGTACTCTACCTCATCATGTGAATTAGGACATTGTTCTTTGCTCAACTTGAAGTTTCCAACCATAGGTGTACTCATTGGTTTTGCATCCTGCATATTGAACCTCTCCAACACCTTGTTCACATAATCCTCTTGAGACAAAATCAACCTGTGATTTTTCCTCTCTCTTAATACTCATTCCAAGGATTTTCTTTGCTGCTCCCAAATCCTTCATGGTAAATGTGTGAGCTAATTTTACCTTAAGCTCAAAAATATCCTGCATGTGTGAACCTACAACCAGCATATCATCTACATACATCAATAAGATAATATATCTACCATTATCCAGTCTCTTAAAATAAACACAATGATCAGATTGACATCTATTAAAGCCATGCTCAATCATAAACCTATCAAATCTCAAATACCATTGTCTAGGAGCTTGCTTAAGACCATATAATCTTTTCTTCAACTTGCACACAAGCTTCTCCTTACCCTTGACCTCAAAACCCTTCGACTGCTCCATATATATTTCTTCATCCAAATCTCCATAAAGAAACATTGTCTTAACATCAAGCTACTCAAGATGCAAATCCTCAATAACAACTAAAGATAATGCAGTCTGAATAGAAGTCATTTTTACTACAAGAGAAAAAATTTCACCAAAATCAATACCTGGTTTCTGTGTAAATCCCTTTACTACCAACCTGGCCTTATGTCTCATCTGTCCATTCTCACCTTCCTTTAACCTATAAACCCATTTATTTTTTAGTGTTCTCGTACCCATTGGTAACTCAACCAAATCCCACATTTTGTTCTCTTTCAAGGAATCAATTTCCTCTTTCATGCCAAGTTCCCACTGTTTCTGAGTTTCTGCCTGCATTACTTCATCAAAACTCTATGGTTCTCCACTATCAATGACCAATAAGTAGAATAATGAAGGGGAATAATGAATTGGAGGTTTACTTACCCTTTCTGACCTCCTTATGGGAATTTGAGACTCATCCACTACTTGTTGTCCACCAAAATTCTCTGTCAGTGACCGATCTCAGTCATCTCCAAGCCTGTACCTGACTGACGTTGGTTCCACCAGACCGACATCAGTTCCTGTCTAACCAATGTCGATCACTGTCTGACCGACATCAGTTCCTGTTTGACCTATTTGACTGACGTCGATTCCTTTTTGACTAACGTTAGTGTCTATGTTTTTCTGGAAGTGATTTCTCATGAGCTCATTTTGGATCACAATCTCATCCAAATATCCATTACCCTGCTCAGAATCCTTTAGCTTCTTGAGCTGATCACTATACATCACCTTCTCATTGAAAATAACATCATGGCTTCTAATTATTTTGTTAGTTCTTAGATTCCACAATCGGAATCCAAAATCTTCAGAGCCATAACCAATAAAAGTGCACCTCATAGACTTAGCATCCAACTTCTTTCTATTTTCTTTATCAACATGCAAAGAAGATTTAGAACCAAAAAATTTGAGAAATGAAAGATCTACCTTTTTACCTATCTAAGCCTCTTCTGAAAATTCCACCATCTAGAGCAGTAGAGGGTCCTCTATTAATCAGGTAAACTACAGTGTCTATAGCTTCTGCCCAAAATTGTAAGGGCAAAATAACATGCAACCTCATACTCCGTGCATGCTCCAATATTGTTCTATTCATCCTTTTAGCAACTCCATTTTTCTGAGGTGTCCTTAGAACCATCCTTTCCCTTCATATTCCATACATAGAACAGTAACTTTTGAACTTATTGTTGCAGTACTCACCACCATTGTCAGATCTAAGGCACTTCAATCTCAAACCTGTTTCATTCTCAACCAAAGCTTTCCAATTCCTAAATGAGTCAAAAAAATCAAATTTATTCTTTATGCAATAGACCCATACCTTTCTTGTAGCATCATCAATGAAAGTAACATAATACTTTTATCCTCCAATAGAAGCTACCTGAGTTGGTCCCCACACGTCTATGTGAACAAGCTCCAACTTGTGCTTCCTCTTTGTTGATCCAGTTTTGATAAATCTTACTCTCTTCTATTTTCCAAAAACACAATGCTCACATAAATCTAGATCTATGCTTTTCAAATCTGAAAGCTTACCTTTTGACTTAAGAATTTTCATTCCCTTCTCACTCATGTGGCCAAGCCTATAGTGCCACAACTTTACATCCACATCTAAAGTAGATAATATAGAAGGAGAATAATCAGTAATACAATTACATAAATAGAGAGTACCTACTCTCTTACCTCTGACTAATACACGTGCTCCCTTGGTAACCTTCCAAGATTTAGCTGTGAGAGTTACTGTGCAACCCTCATCACCCAACTTTCCTACAAAAATTAGATTCTGCTTTAGGGCTGGGACATGCATGACATCCTTCAACACCCATGTGTTTCTATTCTACAATTTCAGCTACACTTTTCCTTTGCCAACAATTTTACAAGGCTCGTCATCCCCTAAATAAACTTTTCCAAAACCTCCCTGGACATAATCATTGAAAAATTCTCTTTTTGGGGTAGCATGGAAAGAGGCCCTAGAATCTAAAACCCAAGATTCTATTTTATTATGCAAAGAAAGTGAAAGAGCATCTTGTGTAACAATACCTGCAACTTTTTCTTCTTCATTACCTTCATGTTGATTCTCTTCATTAACCTTCAACCAACAATCTTTCTTTGCATGTCCTCTCTTTCCACAATTCCAACAAGTTATCTTTCTTTTTCCATTTCTGGATTTGGATCTATTGCTCATCTTTGAATTAGACCTTGATCTCCCTTGCTTGCTTTTCTCTCTTTGCCTTCCCCTAATTTCAATACTTAAAGCATTACCTGATGTTTCCCCTGTGCTTTTCTTGCAAGTTTCTTCATTCAAGATTACACTAACAACATCATCTACTTTCAAGATATTTGTAGCAGATACAGTATTACTAACTGCCATTACCAAACTATGCCAACTTTCTTGTAAAGAGCATAAGATTAAAAGATCCTTAATTTCATCATCAAAAACTATTTTGACTAAATTTAATTGATTTACAATTCCATGGAAATCATTAAGATGATTAGATATAGATCCACCTTCATAATTCTAGACATATTAAATGTGATACTAGGGATGATGCCTAGATGATTCCTATGTCATAAATTTTATGAAGGTTTTATTATACTTGTGATATTTATGAGTTAGGTCACATTGAAATATGGGAAATTATATAGCATGGGAGTGAGCATCTATGTGTAGATAGTTTGTGATTTTATAGACACCTAAATTTGGTAGTAGACACTTAAGGAACATTAAGTTTGGCACACTTTGACAAAATTTAAATTTACATATATGTTTTAATATTGTGTACACTTTATCCTATTCATCTACAACTTATTTTCTTGGCCTACCCAATTTAACAAATACACATATTTAGGATGATCCTAGTATGTGTAAGAATCTTCTAGAATACTAAATATGTTGTCTCCAAATTATGTATCTCTTAGCTCTACCAATAGTCTCTAGGGACACTAAAAAACCATATTTCAAAATGATAAGTCTCCATTAGGTTGACCTAGATATTTTTTAATGTGTCAGTCATAATAGTAAAATAAAAATCAAAGAGTTAACTAAAAATACAAATCAATCCTAAGATAATACTCATTTGGGGACTACCTAGATATTACATTGAAAATCACTTTAAATATTAAGAAATAAATTATCACTCTCTTAATAAATTATCACATAGGTATTCATAATTTAATATCCCTTAAAAGGGTAGTCCTAGAGCCAAGTTTGAATAAAAATACATGACAAATTTCCATCATGTGATGTTTTGAAAGAAAAACATTGTAGTGCATTATATATTGATCATAATGGTGATGAACACACACCTAAGTGGGGTAACTACTTGTGTTTTGAGCCCTATTTAGAGTATTATATCATAGGAAATTCTTAGTCACCTAGTAAAGAGAGGTTGGTGTTATCTAGCCTAAGTTTCTAACCCATTTTTCAAGGGTCATCTTGTGTCAAAAGTACAACTAGGGTTTCAAAGCAAAGACAAGGAAAAAATGGACCAATGTATAAGACTAAATTAAAACACACATATATGATACACATATAATTATAGGTGTAGAATTTTGAGATGTCACAAACCTACACAATAAATAGGTAAACTATTGGTAAAACCTAGACAACAATAATTGTTTTAAGGGTTTAAGTTTCATATGTAGTTCTACCATAATGTTTGAACTCATGTTTCTTGATTCGTATAATTTTACAACATATACATATCCATTTTAGGGACAATAGTGAGTATGATGAGTTACATAATTTATAAATAAGATAATTCCATCTCTCTTTGGTATATTTTTTAATTTAATTATAGTAAATTTAATATCATTTGACCTTTTATATTTAAATTTTATGATTATTTCCCTATTTGAAATATTCATATTTTTATTTTATCTAGATCACATTATTCACAAAATAAGTAAATTTTTTTTGTGAACCTAATTATTCACTTGAGCATGAAAACCCCAAGGCCTATTATACCTTAATGTTTCACAATTTCTTAGGTTTTTATATTTATCTAACATTAAGGTATGAATTTCATACTTTGATTCTTATTTATACTTATTAATATAAGTAAAACCTTGGCATATATATAACATATGCTATTTTTTCATATTCATTTTTCAAGATATAGTTGTCATAATTACATTTTTATTTAATGATTTATGTGAGGTATTTTTATATCATGTAATTAAATGGGTTAATTTATCTATAATAAAACTAAATATGATATTAATAATGATAAATTCTTAGTTCTATTTAGTAACACATATTTCATGAATGCCAAATATGATATGCTTTTAGATATTACTTAGATGGAAAGAGCATGCATTATTCACTTCATTCCTATTCCCCATAGATATCAATGAAGTGATATCCACCACCCATCCCATATTATTTACCGTAGGGTTATTTTAGATATGAATCTACATGCCATCACAAAATAAATAGGTAAGGTGCATCAACCTACAAGAAAAATCACATGTTGTTAAAATGTCCCTCCTAATCCTCCATCTTATAGGGAACCAAATAATGAAATTAGAGATTATGATGTAATTGATAAACTTAAGAATACTCTAGATAAAATCTATTTATTATAATTTCTCAAAATAACCACTATTTATAATGACTTTCATTATGCAATACTATGTGATGCAACTTTATGAATAATAAATAACCATATTGTTTTTTAGATATTATTAACATACTTAAGGATGATGAAGAGGTAGATTATTTAAAAAATGATATTTATTATTAAATATACTATAGATAAAAATCTTCCACTTTTCATTCATGTAGGAATATTAAATAAGGTGGTTAAAAATATGATTATAGATAATGGATCAAGATTGAATATATATAATAAATGTTTCTTTAAATATTTGGTGTCAATATAGACTTTATTCATAATTTTATGAATATATATATATATATATATATATATATATATATATATGAGGTTTTAGTAGAGTACCTCACAAGTTCTAATAACATTTACTTTTTATGTGATGGTGGGGTCTAAAACATTAAATACTATATTTCAGGTAATGCTAAATCATTTGCATTTTAACATACCCTTCGGTAGACATTGGATTCATGCTATGGAAGTAGTACCATCTAACCTACATCAATTTTAAAAAATTATACATGAAGTATTTTTCCATACATGTCCATATGGATAATAAACCTTTCAAGTATTATAAATATTTTGAACCTAAGGACAAAAATATACCACAATCTAATGATCTTGAATCTTCCATAATACCTATTTTACATGTCATACTATAGAAATGAATACATATAGTTGGAGAGTTAAGAAGATATAATAATAATTATTCTATTAGAGATATATCACTTGATAAAAATATGGTAACATGATCATTACATATGGCAAATGTGAAAAAGGAGAATATACTAGATATTCATTTATTGGTTAAAACAAATTATCTCAATTGAATATTTATGGAGGATGATAGTGATGATGATGAAAATGGAATTCCTATAAAAAATAGATCATTATTTATATCATATTAAATTTACACCTATAAGTCCTAGAGAGTATCAATATGATCCAAACATGGTGACTACTAATAAATTATGAGGTATCCTTCATATGCAACTAAAGTTATATACATGGAATTTTCTCCTTTCAATAAATAATGAGGACATAAATGTAAATGCTTGTTATAACATCAATTTATGATAATAACATCTCACCATTAGTTATCCACTAACACATAATTTTGTGAAATATAGTATGAATCAATAAAAGAGGCATCCAATATGACACAATGTATCAATAATGAATAACCAATATCCATGCAAATTCCAGGTAACAAAATAGATTTCATGGAAACAAGATCTTCTACATATCAAGACACAACATTAGGAGTAACCAATATCAAATAAAAACCAATTACTATAATATATATTCTACTTCAAAAACATATGATCATTATATCTTCCATTATATATTGATTTATAGTTAAATTATCACATTAGGAAGGGAATTTATATTTTAGTTATCATATAATAACTAAACATGGAAAAAATTAAAACAAAAGATTCATGAGTTTAAAGATGAAGCTGTCATTATAATAATACAAGTATATGAAAATCCACCTAACATGGAAGCACTAGAGTCATTTTACAATAAAAATGAACAAAGGAATATATCACATAAAGTATACAAACATCCATGAATTGACCTATTGATTATTTAAGTATTCATCAAGGATGAATATCAGTAAGAAGTATATGTTGATAAAAGATAAGGGGCTAGTGCATATAGAATTAAATTTATACAATAACTTAGTGACACAATATATAAATTAAAAAAAAATTATACATTATGATAGATAATTAATCCATATTACATTACCAATTACTTGTGGGCCAAAGGTTGTGGACACATTGACATTTGTGATGCATACCATGGAATAAATACATGTTATGCTTGTATAATAGTGGTTATAACAAATGCAAGATACCATCGATGTTTCAAATAAGTGTATTAAATTCATGTTTGAAAATAATATGAACAAAATTCATCTTGATGGAAAGATTGAGCACCAAAATATAAAATATTCAATAAAAATAGAGTGGAATCACTTAATAAATTGACACTTAATATCTTAAAATGTTGAGATAAATATAATGATTATGCCTTGATAAGGAAAAAAGAAAGATGCTAGACATATCTAGGTATGAAAACTATAATTATGATGACTTGGGATCATTTCATATAATTATAAATATAAATATAGAGAAAAACATTATATCACCATATCATAGGTATACATTAGTCATTCCTTAGATGTGAACTTGGAATTGTAAAAATTTAAAAAATTAAAAAATAAAAACTTCAAAAATACAAGAAAATTAAAATATTCAAAAAATACCAAAATATGACCTATGTATGCCATTTTTTCTATTGTATATGATTGATTCATTTTATTCATCACATATGTGGTGAATTACATATGTGGTTTCTATGCATGTGGTTTTTATGGTATACATGAGAGGGATTAAGGACATACATGTTACATATGGTACATGTAAATACAAATGTGTGACATTACTTACACCCTGAAGATACTTTTTGACATTGGGGAATATGTGAACACTTATTAGGTTATATCTTTATATACTCATCCATTGATCATAATATAATTTTACATATTATTTTATCTTACTTATACTATATAGAGTGTTATTTCCTATGGATATGGTTTTTTTAATACTAAATGATGACATTGATTGATTATGCAAACTAGCATTACTTACTTTGTGAATTCTTTCTATTGATGATTATTAAATTGTATGATCATTTATGTGTGATATATTTCATGTTATATGAGTGAATTTATTTTTTATTGTCACATAATTTATTGATTGTGTCAAAGGATCCTCTAGTCCATGCCATGGGCATGTTGTGTTCTTGTCAAGTCAAATTTGAGTCCTGTCTGGAGTGATTGTGTGGTTCATGATAATGATATTATGTGCATGGATAATATGAAAAAAAATTGATCTTGGTTCCATGGTTGATATCATCCATACTCATATTGTGTGTAATTACATGATTTATATCATGAATTTATTGTAATGTTTATTACTATATGCTTAATTGATATATCTACTTTATAAGAATTTTTTTATACCCATTTCCTTATACTACATGTTCATACATTATTAAATGATAAATATTTATATGGTGACATATCATACATTTTTATATATATAAAATATTGTGTTCTTAATTATTTCTTTTTAGATGAGTGATTTGTAGGCTTCATCCCTCATGTAAAAGGGGGGCATATAGTGGGATTGTATTAAATATTCAATACATGAAATATAGATAGTTAATAATTTGGGTTGGATTATGTGATTTATGTGGGAAAATTTTAACAAATTGAGACATATTTGGGGAATTATACATAATTATGAGGAACAATTGGGATATTTTATGGCATTCTCATGATAGATTATATAGGTTATATTGAATTGATTTATCACATTAATAATTTGAGATACATTCTATGCCATTATAATAGATACATGATGATATTATATATTACTTTGAAGAATATATGGATCATATTTTATGCATGTAGTTTATTCATACAAACACTTTATCTATTTTATATACCGAGGATCAATGGTACTACATAAGCACTTTGGATCTAAGATCCATTTTAAATAATTAATATGGAGTTTAAATTTACATAATATCATATTTTGAACTTATTTTAGGGTTATGAATTTTCATATGAACCTAATTATTTGGTTCCACAAAATAATTAAGATGATATTAAGAGAAGTGCAATTGAGGTTTTCTCAATGCTCAAAGATTAGCACTTATCCTTCTCCACTGATGTATAAAGCATAAAAAAATTTAACATATTATTTCATAGGTTTCATATCCTTGGATAATAATCACCCCATGGAATTATCTAAATAATTTCAAAAAGTGTCAACTTGGTTTGCACACCCTTGGGTGTATTCATTCCTTGAGTTTCTAATTTAAAATAATTAAATGATGTAGATTATTTCATATTAAATATCATAAGTAGGAATTAATATATAAATGTTTCATAATAGGTTATGCATGGAGATAATGGGATATTTAAGTCATACCTACCAATTCTAAGTGTAGTTAAACATATGTACCAAACTTCTTCCTTTATCCTTTTCATCTATAATTTTTAATATTATAATAAAATGAGGGAATTTTTACACACATAAATTTGGTATTATACACTTTATAAACATAAAATTTATAACCATTTAACATGTGTGGACTTTATGTATATATTTTACTCTCATGGACACTTTCCAATATTCATCTATCCACCTATTATATTGTAAACCCCAATTTACTAGATAAACATATTCAAGATCATGCTATGATGTGCAAGAATATTCTAGAATCATAAATTGGTGATCTAGTATATATATTCTAGATCACTAATTTTCACTTACAATATACTAACAACAAAAGTTAGATAGTTTTATTTTTACTTTAGGTGTCTTCCTTTTCTACCAAAGTCCAAGAACACTGAATGACTAATTTTTAAATTAGAAAAATTCCATTAGGTCAGCCTAGACACATTTCATGGGTTAGTCAAAGTGGAAAATATCAAAGGGTCATCTAAAAATACAAATAAATATTAAAGTCATACTCACTTAGGAATTTCTTGGATATTACATTTAGAATCACTTAAAATCTTGATAAATCCATTAGCACTCTAATGATTAAAAAAGAAATAAATATCTAAATTTCCCTCAAAATTACATTACTAGAGCCAATTTTGAATACAAATGCATGTCAAATTTTCATGGTTCCAAGTACATAAAGATAAACATTGCATTGCATTTTAGTTTGATCATGATGATGCACACCCACACACCCACCAAGTGGAAATAATACATGTGGTTTGAGCCCTCTTTAGAGTATTGGAACATAGGAAATGCTAATTCACTTAGAAAAGAGTGGTTAATTTTTTCCAACCCAAATTTATAATCCCTTTTTCAAGAGTCACATGGCATAAAAATACAATTAGTGTTTCAAAATAATGGACAAGACTGAAGGTGAACACATATATAAGAGACATATACATGTGTATGCATATTTTTCTAAGGTATCACATAACTACATAGTCAAGGGATACTATTAACATATCCTAGACAATATTAATTGTTATAAGGGTCCAAGTTTTGATGGAAGTGTTTGTTTGGGGGTTGAGCTCCTATTTTTTGATCTAAGCAGTTAAAAATAAGATAATTAACCATTTCAAGGATAGTGATGAATAAAATGAGTTAAAAAATCACAATGAATCTAAGTTCATATTTATTGCATTGATTTATCAATTATAAATATAGTAATTGCAATATCAATATAACCTTTGACTTTTTCACTAATATTTGTGTGATTATTTCTATATTTTGCATAATTTTAATTTTAATATTTTTATATTATGTAGGTCACATTAATCATATAATAAGTAAATCATTATTTTATTATTGGCCATTCAAAAATTAGTAATCATTTCAATTATTTTGTTTTATTTATAAACTTATGAGTAATTTCTTATGAACTAACCAATAGGTCTACCACACTAGATTCCATACCCATTTCCTCAAGTGAGGTGATGGGACCATGACACTTATGACGAGGACAAAAAATATCCCTCAACTAGTACTTAGTATTCATAAAAAACCTCAATATGTTTCTATCCACTGTCTTTATAATAACAATATATTGATATATGAATATATTATGTGCATCTTTTATATGCATGTTGTTTTGGTTTGAACTAGTCATATTTATATAAATTAGTATGTTTTAATGGATTGAATATTTTTTATTAATAATGGTAAATGAAGAGTTAAAAAAATTCGTGATTTTCCTTTTGATATGTTTAATACCTATAACCATAAAGGAGGAAAAATTAGTTGAGTTTGTTGTCATCCTACAACCACCAAATGTAGTTCACCCACAACAATTGTTGTAGGTGCATATTTTTTATTATGATAGTTAGTTACAGACTAAAGGTAAAAATACTCCATAGTTTGTTAGTAATAAATGGTTCCTTGAAATTAGGGATGGAATGATTGAATATAACCTAAAATATTATATTCCTTCCCTCACTAGACTACTTTATTTCTATTTCTCTCACATAATTACAACATATTTATTATTCAAAAACTCTATTTACTTTACATACTAATATTTACATATTTGTATGGTATATATTACTTTGCCTCTATGATTCTAAATAAATCAATAAAATTCATTCCTTCTCTATATATAAAGATAAAATTTGTAGGTTGTATAGATAATCAAGAATCTATAAAATTCCTTTGATGCTATAGTTGGATTAATACTATTTGAATTGAATTAATAATACCTTAAGTAATGAAGGAATTTGAGCTCTATTTATTTTAATTTAGGTCCACTCACAAGGTATCAACAATATATATTCCCATATATTAATTAGTTAATTTATATTGTGTGTAAATTTCCTTTACATTTCATTTATGTAAGTGTTTGTACTTTCCTTTCCATAGTTAATTTAATTTACAATAATTTACTTTCATGTGTGTGCCTTTAAATTCCATTATGTGGGAATATTCAAATGTAGATTAGAATTTCAAATTCATTTAGTTTTTTATAATTTAATTTTTCATCAGTGTGATTTACTTTCTTATCATTTAATTTTTATGATAGATTTTACTTTCCATGATAGATTTTTTCTTCAGCAAGTGTGTTTAATTTTAATGCAAGTATGGGTTAGTTTATATTAAATTACTTGTACATAATAGCTTAGGAGTTAGTTTGGTAATTTGATTAATTATTATAATGATACATATATAGTTTATAATCCTTAAAATATTATATTCTTATGGGATGAATATTAAGTTTAGGTTCATGTAATTCATATGTTATAAGACTACATAGGGGTTCTTAATCAAGGTTAGAGGAGACATCCTCTATCTATAATATAATAGTGGGTTGTGTGTCCCATATACCTTATATTATGTCTATGATAGATTATGTGATATTGGATACTATACACAATAACATTATTACTTGAATGCCATATAAAGTGTCTATAAACACATGGCTAACATGGTCATCAATATGGTTGTCAATAATGCAATCTAGGGGATTGGATAAGGTAATCCATCACAACTTTTGATGGATGTATTTTCACTATTTTCTAGGGTTAAAAGATAGTTTGGATATCCAAATATAGTATCACCACTAAACTTACCCTTTATATGGTAATATATGCCAGGGAGCCTAAGAGGGTAGGAGTTTAGATGTTTCCAATATAGGCTCAAATACTAAGGCTAGGTTGTGCACCCCATTGTCATAGGAGGAGACAATGGTTTCATATGGATTCAACTATAATATATAAATGAAAGGAGATAGGGAGTCTATAATATGATTTTATAGAGGCATATAGGGTTTCCCTAACACTGATGGGATATGTAGAGGGTGGGCCTCGATCATGGAATATATAAAAATTATATAGGAGACTAGGATGTTTAGTATTGGTTATATAGAGAGGGATATGTGTGGAATCCATTATACCATGATAGATATAGGATATGAATGAAAAACATGATCTCCTTAGTACTATAGGGGACAAAAATATTATCTACATAAGGGCACACATCTAGATGTATATATATTTATTAAAATTTTATCATTATATTTTATAGATATATAAATAGTCATACTAGATGATAGAAATATAAAATAATTTTATATTTATATATATCATGATATTATTATTTATTTTTATTGGTTTTTTAGGTTTAGAAATAACAAAGAAGACCAGATGGTGATCCATGATCAAGGCCACTCATAATGAGATACTATATTTTTTGCCTCAGCCTGATATGACAACTTTTCAAAATATAGTAGAATCATATGATTGAAATGATATATGATAGTTTAGCATGACGAGAGAGCCTACGCAAATTATATAGTATTAGGGGAAGGATATTGGTCCTTCCACATATGTTATACTATGGATATATGGAGAGCTTATGGCATGTAAGTATGTAGTGGTAGTGCAGGTGGCCACAATGCTAGCATGGCTATAGAGAGTGTGATTTTGGATTAGTTTTTAAATTTATAGAGGTATATAGCCTATATTCATGGGGATAATCAAGGAATATAGAGGAGGAATACATACTTTACGTACTCTCACATGGAAGCATGGTCTAAGTAGAGCGTAACCCATTTTTTGATTAGGAATGAAAGAGGGAATTTACCTCAGATTATATATATATGACATTTATTTATATCTCTTTGGTATAATTATATAACAAAATTTAACATGTATATATGAAAAATAATGAAAGGAATATTATACAAAAATGAAATTTAAATAAAGTAGATATAAAATATGATTAAAAAAATATGTATAATAATTTTGCAAAAAAACATTAAATTTTGATAGATAAAACAAATTTAAGATAAACATAAGATGTGCAATAAATTCAATCAATAATAAAAATATCTAATGTAGGTAGATAGAGAAAATACAAGTAAAAAAATGATAATAATAATAATAATACATCAAATTTAAGTAGATAAAAAATAATAACTAAACATAAGATATGTAATAAATGATAAAGGCTATAAAAATGACATCAATTACCATTAGATAAATGATAATACAACATACAAAATATATGTAATAAGTATGAAATAAATTGCAAAATGTCTAATTTAAAGAAAAAAAATCAATTTTAATCAAACAAAATACATGTAAGAATGTTTACATGCCATAAAATGATTTAAAGCATTTAATGTAAATAAAAAAATAAATCTAAGGTAAACAAATGCTGTTTAAATAAGTGTTAAATTATCACAAGACATAAAATATAAATAGATAAAATAAATATAAGATAAACATGAGATGTGTAAAAATGAAAGAAATGAGTAAACATAAAATCAATGTTTACAATAGAATGTCTATGATAATTATTGTTAATAAGAAGATCTGGATGTGAAGGTGATGGGTTTTTGTGAGGGGAGATTGGTTTTATCCCCTAAGGTATTAACATGAAACACACAAACAAACAAAAAAACATGAGGCATAATAATTAGACATATAAGAGTTAAATATGAAGCAAAGAGATAGGAAAAGGGATATTAATAAGAGGGATGTGATAAACTATCATAAATATTAGTCAAGGGAATATTAGGGATGATAAGATGAAAATATAAGTAGGCAAGGTGTTGTTTACCTAATTATGGTTACTCAAAATAGGATTTAAATCATTTAAATTAAATAGATATAAAAATAAATCCATGAAAATTACATTTTTTATATCTATATAAGAGGCTAAGATTATAAGCATGTCCAAGTGTAACAAAGAAAACTAGGCTATGCAAGGTATATAAAAAAGGTTAATGAATTATCACACATGATTATTGTTTTGAAATTATCGACCTAAAAAAAAAATATGTAGATTTTTTGTATTATTCTCTTGAAATTTTAAAATCAAAAACCTATTATATGAACATACACACTCTATGTTGATATGTCCTAGTCAAACATATCCTAGTAAGAATTTTAACTTTTTAGGTTTGTCTCCATGTCACTAAATTTGTCCTATGCAAGATTATTGAAGCTATTTTTTTAATGGTGAAGTATATATTTTATAATGTTCATATAATTTTTTTTATATTTTCAATTATAATGTGAATAATTGTTGTTTTTCCTATTTTACCTATTTTGACACTCTTAAAAATAAATATTTATGGATTCGGACAACCATTGAAGTGATGTTGTAAACTACATATCCTGCATGCTCAATATTAGACTTCCACATATTTTTGTGTGTGTGGATGGAATATATATAGTGATGTTTTTTTATCTCATTTTAAATATAATTTATAAATTAAATTATATAAAAAACTAAAACGTTACTTTGACACAAGTGAAATATGAGAGACCAAGAAGAATAATTCTATAACAAGTGTGTAAGATATGACTCAATCAAGATAAAATTAAGAGGAATGATATTTGATATTTTTATATAGTATTAACCATTTATATATATATTTCCACATGTTTATTTTATATCCCTCTAATTCTTTGAGATGGATTGATATGAGCTTGTATATATGGGTTGATCTAGAAAAATATATGTGTCAAATGAATGTGAAATGAAAAGGGATGAGGTTAAAGATGAAAAATAAATGCTAATGGGTATAAGTATTAAAATTGATATAAATTTTTATATAGTTTTTATAACCTATATGGACCTACGTGGAGTGATTTTCTATCCTAGAGATTAAATAAGATCTATATTTTAGACAGTGCATGATGATAAGTGATATATAGTCCAAGAATGATAACAAATTAATTTTAATAAGTGATAGAATATGATTTATAGGATTAAGGGATAAAATGGGACTTAATTAAGGCCATAATTTACCAATAAACATGTAAATACATACATTTTTTACAATTATAAATTCACAACACATTAGGAATAAGGGTATTGAGCCAAATTTACTTGTCTGCATAATTACACCATTTGACATGGGTATAATAACATCAAATAATATATGTGTGTGTAAAATTATAATGTAAATAAATTAAAACATGAATTTAAAATTATCCATATAATAATAAATATATTTTTGATACACACTTGAGCTAAGCCTCCACCCACACAAGATTTTGATGCACCTATAATAAATTTCAATTTTTATAAGTAGTCAATTGTTAGAGGTATAATCATTGAAATGGGGGTGAATTAGTGATCCCAAATATTATAATTTAAATTAAAATCCTTTCAAACTATTATAAAATCATCATATTTCAACTTGATCAAGCAAAATTAACAAGAGATCTCATTCATTCAATGCATACACAAGATCAAACACATAACACATAGTTCCTATGAGAAACCCTCATCGGGAATAAAACCCACTCTCAAGACTATAAAACATGGGATAATTGTCCTATAATAAATTAAAAACAATATATATTTCAACTCATTTAGACCATAAAACACTGATCGTATCCTCCTAACCAAAGGTCTTTAGTGAAGCACCTTTTTCACAAGGAGCAACTGCCCCTAAGGAAAATTAGGTCCTTTAGACCCTCCTTTTAAATTAAATCCTCCACCTTTGAAGTAATGTCTTAAACACATGTTGATGGTCCTATGATAACATATCCCCCTTCACTTCTTCTCACACCCATAATGCATCCAAAATAACCTTTTCAATTTCTCCATTCTTCTCTACTCATACGTAATTAACAAACCTACAACAACACTATTATGACAAAAAAAATATGACCTAAAATTCATAAAAACCATCATCAACCTGATATTAATTTCAACCTATCTAATGGGTACACACAACCTTCACCTTGACTTTGATTACCATACACACTCTCTCAAACAACCTCTTGAGCATACTCACTCATTTTACTTCTTCTAGGCTTATTAGGTCCAATGACCTATGTGATCACCTTCCTTCATAAATTTGATTATAAAATAATTTATAATCCTCTTTACTCTTTTATGGTACTTACTAACCTATACCTTCTCTTTCAAAGGTTCTCTCCTTCACTTGGCTCCACATTTACACAAACCTCTCACTTCAAGCACCTACGCACAAGTCTCTCATTCGTAAATCTAGAAACTAACACACTTGGTTTCAAAATTTATATATTAATAATTAATTAACAAGTTAAAAATATTTCCATATTATAAAAAAAACATGCCTTCATCTTTAAGTCATCTAACATGGGTCATACTTAAGCACAACTTTATTTCAAATAGACCTAAGTCACTTTTAGGTCCTATAGAGACCCATTCAACTCTTTAACAATTATTCAAGAAAAATAAGAACATAAGAATAATTTAAAATACATGGACCCATTAAACATGATCTATAGGTCCTCCTTAAGTTCCATCAACCATCACAATACCCTTCTACTTAAGCACAATTTGCTCAAACAAAATTTTGTACACACAGTCACCATAAACAAATACATAGTCAAATTTTAAACCATTTTTCATACTAAATATTATTATTCAAACCTTAATAATTCACATATATGGTAATAATAGAGTATAAAACACTCAAAAATAACTATTTCATCATTATATATCAAAGCAACATCATAATGAGCTTAATTACCCTTTTCGGGTTACTTGCATAACACAATCAAACACATAGTCAACTTTGGAGATCAATATGTTTTTTGTACACAAAATTAGACCTTTAATTAATATTTATAGATTCATATTCTATTCTTCTAAAAAAATTATTTTTACACCATGGTCAAATTCTATATAGATCAAAAGTTGTGGCTAAAACACCAGGGATTGGTCTTTCTATTTACAAAATTCAAATATTCAAATGCAAACGGTCACAGTTAAACCTCATACACTATGCTATCATATTTTTTCCTCAATTATTATATCAATCATTAATTATTGATCTTATTTTAAGGATCTCAACCTATAACAATGCCAAACTTTAAATAGGTTGACCACTTTGACTCCACTTGTACTATCAATCTCAATCGCATATGAAAACCATTATATCCTTATCTTTGCCTTTGATCAAAACTAGATAACATGAACTTCTTACCATATCTCTCAACATGAAATATTATATCAAACTTGTACAATAACCTATGCACCATTATATCTTAGAATAATCTTGATCTTTATCTTTGTTAACCAATAAACACTTTAACTTATTTGACTTAATACATACCATAGATCTAGATGTACAAAATATTACACACCATTATATCTCTATCTGGTCCTAATATTTAACATCATGTAAAATACACTAAGTATGGGGATCATTGCAATCTACCTAGTATGCCAACTTTTCACCTCCATATCTTTTTCTTTGCTCAATCACATATTCTAAAATTTGGATAATATGATATCCTCACATAGGATAATCTAGTCATGTGTCAATATGATCCTATAACCCTCACACATGAGAGATATAATGACACTAAAATTATTCCTCATATTTATCTATTTATAGATCCAACTATGCCAATAACTATTTAGAAAGACCAACTTTTCACATGCATAACTTTTGTCACACTTTAGCATTAGACCTAGAATTTTGCACATATAAACTAGGTAAATATATGAAAAATAACCCATATTATAAAATTGTCCTTAAACATATACACATGTATATATTCCATCACCAAACTTCTTACTCAGTTCTTTCCTACCTTATGCAAATTTGGCTAAGTATGGGAAAGCACTACCAATCTGCTTAGGAGCCCAACTTTGCACATGAATATCTTTTATCACGCTTCATTTCTAGACTTGAGACTTTGTTCATATAAAATATGGATTAATGTGATCAAATCCATATTACCAAATCCCCTCGACTCATGCACATGTGATAACTATGACATCATCAAATTACCTACTTAGATTTTCTACCATTGGACCCAAAATGTCTAGATGAGAACATAGATGAACTGGGTGAATTATAATGATAAAAATAAGATTTATAATAATACTTGATCACTTATAGGAATCCTTTCACATGATTAATATTTCAAACTCATCCCTAGTCATCTCAAACCATGGTAAAACTTAAGATCAACCAAGCATCCTTTAATCATACTAAGAAAAGCACATTGCACACTTTGTCATTGTCATTTATACTATCAAGGCACTTCATCCTCTCACTAATACACCTTCATTATTTCATGATTAAACCATTTAAAACTCTCAAACAATCTCCCCCTTTATCATTAATGTCAACAACTATCATTTAGCAATATACAACTCACCTTCCTTCTCTCTCTTCAAGAACTCTCATAATAGGAACTTTATCCCCCTTTTACACAATGACAAAGTGGGCACTAAATAATATTATGGACCTTAAAATACTACCAATAGGATAGGACCACCTTATAAATATGATATAAACTCCACCTTACCTTGATCTTACCCCTTCTTATCTTGAAACCTTCCTCTTACTCCATGCTAACACTCTCTTCAATCAAGCACTACAACTAATGAAGATATAACACAAAAAATAACTAAAATATGATGGATATTACCAATAAAAATTTGAGATGGACTCCCCCTAATATTTTTTGTCCATTACACAACTTGAGCATCTTCAGATCTCCATACACCATGAGGAACCACCATACAAGCTTACTAGCCTTCTCTCTCAAACCACTTCAAAGACCATCAACATCACTTGATGCCAACCACCAAATAGGAAAAAATATATAAAATAATTGAGAACTCACCTTGAAATACTCATGCCTTTCTATTTTGGAGAAACTAAAAAAAATACATCTTCAAGACTAAGCCTATCTAGATTCCTTATAACTCTACTTGGAACTTGTAGATCCCACAAATTTCAATAGAAACATCATCAAAAACATAAAATTAATATCTCGAGCACTCTCATATGTCCCCTCAAGAACACTAATTTGCATCACCTAGCTTATCCTTTGCATCATACTTCCTTCACAAAACTACTAGCCAATTAGGGCTCCATCTTGACAAAAACATGATTAATTTAAAAACCACAAACCTTAAGATCTATTTTAATCTTGATTTTACAACCAATTTTTCCCATTAAACCTATTAAGAAACCTTAGATCTCAACTCATAAGGAAAACCACTTTTTTAGTAAAACCCTAGAATCTCAAAACAAATAAGGTCAACACAACACCTTCTAGTCAACATCTACCTTTGAAACTTTTTTTACACTTAGAGATAACCATTTCAAAATTATGGACCAGAATTTTGGCTTCCACATATTTGAGAACCCATACTTCCTATAACCCATTTTAGGACCTACGACTCGTAAACATAAATTGGGAAACTTGAGAGTAAACAAAAATCTTCAATTTGATTTCAACATACCTTTAGACCATAAAACCACTTGAACATGATAGAATAAATTCAGCATAACTTTTTATTAAAAAATATCATCTTGAAAAATAAAAAATCCTCTTTTTCCACTTGAAAACATTCAATCTGACCCTACAAACTAACCATATATAGCTTTAACAACATTCTGACATCACCACAACATCTCTTCCATCTAGACATACTTGCTTAATGAAAAAAAAATTATCTCTATCCTTATAAGACCATATAAAGAACATAAAAAAAAACTTGATTATTCACTAAAAGGAGTATCTTAAGAAGCATATACAGAGACATCATTTGCACCACAATGCTTTAAAATAATGTGAAGCCAGGAAAGGCCCACATCTCCTTATAACCTAGTTTGTCTTGAAACATCAATCAAGAACCAAAAAGTATCCACCATGCTTTATATTTATATAAAGTGTCTCCTTGAATATTAGAGACACACACCATTTTTACAAAGAGAGACTAAAAGTCCCAAAACTCTAGAGAGTCCCATATCTCCCAATTCTCACCTGATTTGAAGTCCTGTTTGAATTTGAATGAAACATTGACTTCATTATTTTATTAAAAATTTTAAATAAATTATATCAACATAAACTCTTTAGTTTCCTTCATGTATATCATGAAAAACAAACCATCTTTGGTCTCATTCTAATTTGTTTTAATAGGCTTAGGTTTCCATACCCATTTGTGACCTCTTCCTTGCATACTAGGATTTCTATATAACTTTTTTTGCTTTGAGAACTCATTCATCATATTCTTGTAGAATCTATAAATGCGACCAAATTTATGACATTTGAAACAAACAATATCATTCATAACTTTTGTTTGATGATGATTAAGATCTTCCTTTTCTATCTAGATAGAAGACAAATTTTGTATCTTCTTCATATTTGATTCCTTCTTTGATATAGTAAGCATTCCACCTTGATCATGATTATCCTTCATATTTTTTGGTCTCAATACCATTTAGTTAATCTTAGGATAATATTTATTCTTTTAAAAATTTGAGTGCATCTTCAAAATATTCTTACATAATTTAGAAACATGTCCTACTTTATTGTAACTATATAAAATGATATCATTCCACATACCTCTTAATTAATATAAGTTATGATATTTACAAGACCAATTTATTCTTATTCCAAGGCTCCATGAGGACTCTTTCTTGAATGACTTATTTTTACAGTCTTAGCTTTATGACCATACTTTATACATGTATAATAATGACTATGAAATAAACTAGCATACCTTGAAGCATTTGGTTGTCTAATAGACCTTCTTGTGTTGATTTAAAATCTTCCATTATCCTTGACATACTCATGGTTCTCATGCTTCTCTTCCAAGTTATCCAATTTGACTATAAAAATATCATGCTCACTTTTCAATAACTTCATTTCAACCTTCAATTGATTTCACTCATCTTATTTTGCTTTCAAATTTGCATTTGTAGTCCTTAGCTAATACTTAAGAATACTGATCTTCTTTTTATCCTCTTTGTCCTTATTTGCCATGTATTTCAATCTATATTCTTGTACTTCAATAAAATCAATCTATTCTTGATACTTCTTTTCTTCTTTCTTGGACATGCCATATAAACTTCCCTCAAGATAATTGACTTGTGATTTAATACCTTTTATCATATTCCTCATTTTATGATTTGTTTTGTTCTTATCCTTTAGTTCACCAAGAGCACTAATGAGATTATCTTCTAGATCAACTTATTTTTATGGCAATATTCTTTATCAAATATGACGTCCTTTTATTTTGAACACAAAATTATCTTAGCATCTACTAGCTAAACCGTGAGATCATTGATAACATTCTCATCCTCTTTGACATCTTTAAAGGCAATAGCCTTCCAGTAATAATTCTCTTTCTTTAACTATTTAACCATCTTTATACCAACTTAGGTTCTCCTTCAATCTATAAATATTCATCTAAAGGACCTTGCTCTGGTAACAATTTTTAGAGTTACAATCACTGAGAGGGGGGGTGAATTAATGAGCCCAAATATTATAATTTCAATTCCAATCCTTTCAAACTATTATCCAATCAACATATATCAACTTGATCAAGTAACATTAACAAGAGATCTCATTCATTTAATGCATACACAAGATCAAACACATAACACATAGTTCCTATGGGAAACACTCATGGGGAATAAAACCCACTCTTTGGATTGCAACACATGGACTACTTGTCTTCTAAGAAATTACAAACAAGATACTCGTCAGCTCCTTTAGACTAGAAAACCTTGATCATATCCTCCTAACCAAAGGCCTTTAGTGAAATACCTATTTCAAAAGGAACAAATACCCCTAAGGAAGATCAAATCCTTTAGACCCTCATTTAATATTTACTCCTCCACCTTTGAACTGATGTCTTCAACACGAAATTATGGTCCTATGATAACACAACCCCAGTCACTTTTTCTCACACCCGTAATGTATCCAAAACCACCTTTTAAGTCACTCCATTCTTCTCTACTCATACACAATCAACAAAACTACAAGAACACTATTATGACATTATAATTATGGCCTATAGGTCATACACACCATAATAACCCTACTCTACCCTTCAAGTTATCCATTGGGCACACATAGCCTTCACCTTGCCTTTGCTCACCATATACTCTATCTCAAACAACCTCTTGAGAATATTCACTCATTCTACCTCTTTTAATCTTATTAGGTATAATGACCTATATGATCAGCTTCGTCACTTTGATAAAATAATAATGTTTGATCATCTTCACTCTTTTTTAGTCCTTACTGACCTATATCTTCTCTTTCAAATGTTCTCTCCTTTACTTGGCTCCACATTCACATAAACCTCTAACTTTGAACACCTACTCACATGTCTCTCAATCCAAAATCTACGTACTAACACATTTATTTTCACCATTTATAGATAACTCATGAATTAACACGTTAAAAATATTTCCATGTTGCGCACTAAACATGCCTTCACTTTTAAGGCATCTACCATGGGTCACACTTAAGCACAACTTTCTTTCAAATAGGCCTAAGTCAATTTTAGGTCCTATGGAGTCCCATTCATCTCTTTGACACTAATCCAATATTAATTATAACACATGAATAGTTTTAAATACATGGACCCATTCCACATGATATATAGGTCCTTTATAAGTGCCAAAACCATCATAGTACCCTTTTGCTTAAGCATAATTTTCTCAAACAACATTATATGCACATAGTCACCATCAAAAAATACATAGTCAAAATTTAAACCTTTTTTCATAATACATAAAATAATTAAAACCTTCATAATGCACATCTTTGTTCCTCATATATTCTAAAACACTCCCCGATAGCTAATTCATCATGAGATATTGAAACAACATTAGAACAAGATCAATTACCCTTCTTGAGTTACGTACAGAACATAGTCAAACACATAGACAAATTTATATCTAAATATATTTTTACATACACAAATTAGACCTTAAAATTCCTATTTATAGATGTGACATGTATTCCTTTACAAATTCTCTATTTACACCATGGTCAAATTCTATATAGATAGAAAGTTATGGCTCAAAAACTAGGCACTAGTCTTTCCCTTTACAAAATTCAAATATTCAAATGCAAATGGTTATAGTTAAACCTCAGACACTATGTTATCATCTTTTTTCCTTTATAATTATATCAATCACACACCATCTATCTTATTATAATGATCTCAACCTATAACAATGTTAAACTTTAAATAGGTTGACCACTTTGACTCCACTCACATTGTCGATCTCAATCACATAATTAAAACCAAATTATTATATCCTTATCCTTTACCTTTCCTTATAATTGAAAAAAATGAAGTTATTAACATCTCAATAAACATGAACCATTAGATCAAACTCATATGAGTTCCTGTGCACTATTGGATCTTAGAAGAAGCTTGATCTTTATCTATGTTAACCAATGACCACTTTGACTTCTTTGACTTACTGTTTACCATATATCTAGATGTATAAATAATTTTTCACCATTGTATCTATATCATGTCCTAATATTTAACATCAATAAAAATATACTAAGTATGGGGAGCATTATAATCTTCCTGGAAGGGCAACTTTGTACTTTTATATCTTTTACTTCACTTAAGCACATGTTCTAAAATGTGGACCATATGATCTCCTCACATAAGACAATCCAACCATGTTTCAATATTATCTTAGAACCCTCAAATTTGTGAGATATAATTACATAAAATTCCTCCTCGTATTTATCTATTTATAGATCCAACTATGTCAATAACTATCTAGAAAGACCAAATTTCCATATGCATAACTTTTATTGCACTTTAGTGTTGAAATTAGAATTTTTGTATATAAACTAGGCATGAAGATTAAAAAACCCATATGATAAAATTATCCTAAAAAAACCACATGTGAAATATATTCCATCACCAAACTACTTACTCAATTCTTTCTTGCCTTATGTAAATTTGGCAAATTATGGGGAAATACTATCAAACTACCTGGGAGCCCAACTTTGCACTTGCATATATTTTTTCATGATTCATTTATAGAATTGAGAATTTATGAATATAAACTAGGGAATAATTTTATCACAACAATATTAACAACTCCCATTTACTCATCAACACATGGAAATTATGACATCATCAAAGTGCCTACTCAGATTTTCTGCCAATGGACCCAAAATGTCTAGATGTGAATAAAGTTGAACCGTGTGAATTATACTCATGAAAATAATCTATCCAATCATCCTTGGTAACTGATAGGAACCCTTATAAATTATAAATAATTAATACTAATACCTAATCATCTCAAACCATGCCAAAATTGAAGATCAACCAATCATCCTTGAAGCATACTAGGACAAGCACATTGCAGACTTTATCATTGTCACTTAAACTATCAAGGCACTTCATCCACTCACCAGGTAACCTCCATGATATCACCATGAAATCATTGAAAAAAATCCAACATCAATACCCATGAGAAATATTTTAAGGATGAATTTTATAATATTTTAATTCTTTAATTTTGTATTTGAAAAAAGAGCATGGTAATTGGTTGGTACTTGCTCAAAATGCTACAACAATTAATTACATAACTAGACTTTAGATAGGTGTTGAAACATATCCAATAATTCTCTATGATTCATCAACACTCAATCCACTTTCTTATGAAGTAAGAAAATTTGTTCAACTTCACTCAATTTGAATCAATTTTTTATTTTTTTAAAAATATGCCCATATATATTCCCGCTTGTGAGGTAAGGTATGAATACTTATGATATGATAACTCTTCTCAATATATAGATTTAAATACTACATATGTTAGGAAAATAATGTAACCAAAATGTCAACATGTCTCATCTTAAAATAGATCATCACCATTGGGACAAGATTTGTTAAATATCTAAAGTTAATATAAATGTGAATACACCATTGGAATTTTTTTATTTGTGAGAATGGTGGATACCAAAGTGGATAAATTAGTATACTCATTGAAATTTTAAATATTTAGATTGATTTGGGTCATAGGTACACTATTTTTCATGGGGATAGGAGTATAAAACTCATCACAAATCATAGAAGAGGTAAGAACACAAACACAAACCTTATGCGTGTCTACATGAGAAACATTTGCATTCATGACTTATTTTGATTTATGTATCATGAAAAATGAATTTAGGGTTTTAATTAAATTTCCTTTGAAATATTGATAAATACATTCATTAATTTTTTCATCCTTTTAAAAATTGAGATTTTGAAATTTTATGTCCAAGAAAGACATGGTATCCACTTTGGTATCCACCATTCTCACAAATAAAAAAATATCAATTGAATGTTTGAAAGAGGTGAGGCTCACCATTTATGTTTATCTTAATTATTGTTCTATACAAAATAAAAATAAAATGATTGAAATTAAATATATTTAAGTATATGTCCATTATTTTTTTTAAAATATCTATCTAAGAGGATAAGCTCATCAACATGTCCAAGTAAATAAATAAAAAATATGATATGAAAGTCAAATAAAAAATATTAATGAAAGATCATACTTGACTACTATTCTATCTTTCAAGGCCTATAGAATAATTATGCAAACTATTTGGATTTGTCTCCTAAATTTTAAAAATCAACAACCTCTTATTGAAAGGTAAACATTAATTTTTTTTCATCATTAATTTTCTTGTGAATGATGAGAATTCATGTATTCTATGTGTGTTCATCATGGTAAAACATGGCTTTGTCAGAATCATAACTATTAGGCCTATTATGTTTCGATTCAATCCTATATAGGTTTTTTAATCTAATTTTTTGTCATTGGTACACTATCCTTTTTTAATGTTTATGTACCTTTACTTTATATTTTCATAGGTATAATGTGAATAATTTATGTTTTTCCTCTTTTACCTATATTTACACTAAAAAAAAAGTTATGGGTTTAGTAAACCATCAAAGTGATTTTGTAGACTATGTATCCTACACACTCAGAAGTAAACCTTTACATAGTTCTAGGAGTGTGTGGATGGAATAGCTCAATCAAAGGGTTTTAAATTATTATTCTATAGAAATGATATAAAAAAATATATGCAATTTGATAACCTCATTTAGCACAAGGGGAAATATGATAGACATTAAATAAAAATTCTAATGCAGGTGAGTAAGAAGTGACTCAAATTGAAGTAAAAGGAATGATATTTGATGCTTAGCTCTAGGATTGATCTTTAATTTTAATATTTCCATTTGTATATAATATTATAACTCTAATTATTTAAAATAAATTGGCATGGCCTTGTAAATATAGGCTAATCTGGGATAAAATATATATGTTATAGAAATTTTGAAATGATAAAAGTCAAGGTTAATGGTGCAAATTTAATGGAAATGTACATAAGGACCGACAAGGCCAAAAGGAACAAACATGTTGTAGGGCACATTTTTAACCTATACAAACATTCATAAAGTGTAGGTCTAACCTATAGATGACATAATCTCTAATTTTAAAGTAGAACATGATAATATGTGATATATATTCCAAAGATGATAATAAATGCTTTATAATAACTATTAGATTATGTTATAATGTTTGAGGGATAAATGAGGACCTAAGTGGGGTTAGAATGGAGGAATAAACATGCAAATATATGAATATTTTACAAGTATAATAAATTAGGAATAATAAATTTTGAATAATAAATTGGGAATAAGGGACTTATGCCAAAATTAGGTGTCTATAGTCACCATAAGGGTGATGCAAAAATCTTAGTTAAGACAAGACAATATAATCATGTGGGAAAGGCTAAGAGATTTAGATATTAAGGATCTAGAGAACTCCACATAACAAGAATAGATATTGGGATAAAAATTTAAGTGTATAGTTATTATCATGAAGGTTAAATTTATTAAATTTTAAAAGGATCATACCTTCCCCAAAATGTTCCATGTTCCTTAGGACCCAAATGGAGCAATCAATCAACTATAAGGATTAACTAATATCATGAGATAGTATATGACACTATTAATATATATTTAAATCCTCAGACCCTAGTCTAATATTATAATAGAATCCATTAGACCCTAGCTATATCACGAGGCCAACTATGGAACCTAACATTCAAATTGGCATTCTCAAAAGAAACCATATCTTCACTATTATTTAACATAGTGATGATGAATACAAAATAATAAAGTTATGCATAATTAAGTAGATTTATGTCACATAATGTTACATGTAAAATATAATTATATATAGTTCAACTCTTGAGTATATATATTCTATATATTTTCTTGGGTATTAATGAGTTTATAAATAATATCATACCCTTTAGATGGATTTGTTGACATCTTAAGAAGTAGATGGGGATGAGGAGGAGAATTTTGATTGCTTGTATCTACCATGCATGATGAGGTACCCTACCTCTTATTTTTTTGAAAACATAGACCATATAATCCAAATAAATTTTCTATTATACACTTACAACCACAAATTTATAACTATTATTGGCATACATTACTTGTGCATACACATATGACTCTTGCTCACACCCATTTCTAGCTATTAATCCATCTATAGACATGACCCTCCTAATTTTATGTCATTAACATATAATATCTCCCCATATTTATTTTAATGTTGAAATAACAAAATAATATTATATCCATACTATAAATCACTATTTCCTCCATCTTAGGTAGTTCCAAAAACTATCAAACACTTTCAGTTACCTATAATGTCCCCATTCATTGATAGTGTCACAGGTTTTATAAAATACTATTTTTCAAATTCAAACCCTTCCCTTGGGTTATCTGATACATTTCACATCTCATATCATAGGGAAATTAACCAAATATTTTTATATTTATATAATACAAGTCTAGAGCTATTAATATCTAGCACTTATTTAGAAACCAATTTGAAATATACTTTCACATTAAGTAATACATCTGTACATCCCTAAAACACTATCCTAAAGCATCCAAATATAAAAAACCAACAAATTAATTATACCTAATACAAGTATGAACACAAATTAAAATGTAAATTTTGAATAGTGTCAAGTGTCAAAAGCCAAATAGTTTCATGGCATTCTAATGGGTTAATATTCAATGCACACACATAGATGGGATAATTATATGAAGTTTGAGATTTATTTAGAGTATTCAAACATAGAAATCATTGAATTAATTATTTATGTATTATTGGGGTTATATAGACCATTATTATAGGCCAATTTTTTTAAACATGGAGCTAAATTTTTAAGGTTAATGAGGGAAAAATTAGACTTTTCACACTAGATCAAACATCTAAATTTGTATAAAAAAATATTGATAAGTAGGTGAAACAAGTTAGTTTGGAATAGAATTGAAAAACATAGAATATAGTTGTGATAGGTAGAGGACACATATAGTTTCCATGGGTTTTAAAGATATATTGGAAATGTCATGGTATATTTTTATAGTCAACTTGTTGAGCCAAGTTATCACAGAGCCATTTTAGACAATCACAGGTGATTTTGCATAGACTAAGAACATTATAGAATACAAAAATGTTAAGTAGCTAAGTACCCTATCTTATTTTCACTTAGAAAAAGAATAGTATCAATATTAATTTTCCATTTTACATTTGTAGTTTCACATTTCATTCCATATCTTAGGTAATCTGAATTATCCTAGTTTTAGCTTGTTTGTATTATTAAATCCAAAATAAGTTAAAACATTGTGATGACCTAAATTGGATATTGTTGTACATTAAATTTCATGTTATATTGCGTGAACCTTGTTTGTTAAATTTCATACATCTATGTGTGATAATTTATGAATATTACATTATGTGACCATTGATGTGTGACACTTTGGTTATTATCTTATGTGTTTATATGAGCACATTGATTCTATTTAATCACATCATGTCTCAGTTGTGTTGAGTATCCTTTAGTCCATGAGATGTCCATGTTGTATATTTAATTTAGATTTTTTTTAGATTCATCTTATGTATTGATTTATTTTGTGCATCATGATCAAAAAATTTTATACATAGTTACATGATCATTGAGCTTGTGGGATCATAATTTTTATCACATATCACACATTATTCTAATTGTGTATGATTAAATGATTCATATCATCCATATTTTTCATGAATTATAACTAAGTGATTATATTTAAAATGCTCATTAGTTTCATGACTATTAATGAATGCCTAATTACTATATCTACTATGAATGACACATGTATGCCTTGGGTTACATGTCTCATATATGTGTGAATGATATAATATTTATATATTATGACATAATATAGTCATGTTAGCACACATGATTTGCATGCTTACATATTTTATATATAACATGATGTGAATAACTATTTTATTTTGATATTATTAATTTAATCGATACATCCCTCACCTAATAAAATGGGAAATATTAGTGGGCTTGTCATAGATATTCAAGTCTTGATGGAAATATAATTCAGATTTTAGGCTAGATTATATGATTTAGATGAGATAAATTTGAACAATTTTTTATTCAAATTGGAACATGTTAAGACTCAACTTGGGACAAATTGATAAATTCTCACATATATGATTCTTATGAGATATATTGGGATAAATTAATATTCAAATTTAGAATATTATGATTAAATTTTGGACAGACTGATAGATTTGCACATATATAGGGTATATGTGGGGAAATTTATAGGAACAAGTGACATATTCTATGACATAACATAACATATTTACATGGATTATATTGATAATAATTAGCATATTAAATGAGTCACATTGAGTAATTTATCATATTTATCTAATTGGACATAGTGGCATAGAGATTTATGGCATTATAAATCACAGTAAGGTATAAATGGATCAAAAACTAAGGCATGGATAATGTTTATACATACATAATTATATATTTTTTATACTACCATTGTAATTAAATTTAGCCTCACCACTCAAGTGAAGTATGTGAGGGTTAATTAATATTAATTCTACTATAAGTGGTTAAGTTGGGGATGTATTGGGATGCCTTATTAATGATACCATCACATTCCCCTTAGTTATTGACTATTAACTTGTGAGTAGTTTCAATTATATTTTGATCTTAGGATGAAAGGAGTAACTTAGTATAACATATAGGGTTATAAATGCGTTTGAAGATAATTGGTGTATACAAGGGGAAAAGAGCCCCATTAATTTTATGCATGGTTTTCTTCTTGAAACATAGTTAGGTATGCATGAGTTTTTCATAATATTGTAATCACTTGTGTGAATGGACCAATTATGCCATAGAGAATACATTATTAGGGAAAATCCTATGGAACATATTATTTTAACTTATGGTTTTGGTGAGTGATTCTTGTCTCCCTTTTGTATTGATTTATTCCTTGTTTTCAACCATGATATGGAGTGATTTTGTTTAAATTTAAATTCAACAATGGTGGGATAGGGACATGTAATAATTAATTATCATTTGACACCAAACATTTTTTATCATCAAATTCATTAATTCATGAGTATGTCAAAAATGTGAAAATTACCTCATTAATAATGTTTTCTTAATAAAAAAGGATTAAATATCTACATTGGATGTTGATATTTGAATGTTTTGGTTATCATCCCCTTAATGTTTTGACCCTTTCTCAAAATGTTTTATAGTGTGAACAACCTTGTGTTGAAATAGTGGTGCTTCAAGTGATACATTACTTTTATGGATCCTTGTGAGGAATGTATTTTCCTCATTACTTATATTTTTTGAGCATATATCTCTATTTTTTATCATCATGTAATGATTGATGTGTTAAAGGTAGGATTCCTCTTGAGTGTAGAGAATTTACCCTTGTGTCCTAGTATATGAGTGTTATGTTGTGATGGTGATAGCTGGTAGATTTGGCCACATATGAGATGAGATGGTATTGATTTTAAGGAAATATTTATACACTAAAATTAGCATTTAATATAAAATAATTCACCTTTTACTACCCCTTTTGTACATTTAACCTATGCTTAAATATATGGCTTCATTTTTTTATTATTTTATTTATATGTGGATAAACCTATATCTTAAGTAAAATCTAATTTTAAATGTTTTAATCCATAATTTCAAGTATCCTAGACTCATTACTTGACTAATTCATACTTACATCTTGGCTATCTTTATTCATCAGATGAAACCACTCCCTCAGGGAAATCATATAGGTTGGTTGTGTCTAAAACTGTTGGTTTCATCCTCCTACTAATTAATGACTAGTTGATTAAATTAAAATTCATCTTAGAGGTCATTCCACATGTTATTAAATCCTAATTCAAGGAAATACCAAATATTATAGTATATAATCACATTTTCTACCCATTTGCACTAGGATTTGACTAAGATCTTCTATCATTATTATCACCAAAATATCAAACTATACATTAAAAGGAAAAGACCCATTATTAATAATTTTGAGTCCTTATAGACCAAGAAGCCTTGAGATAGGTATGGATATAATATCAAGGTCACAAGTCATTTAGTTAAGTAAATAATCACATTATGATTAAAAAAATATATATCATTTCACCAATATTATATAACACCACCATAACATGGGATAAATACATAGAATTTTATCCTTCTTAAAATTATTGGTCTATAAGTAGAATTCAACACATAGGGTGTTGAAGTCAAGCACAACCAAAGTCCCTTGCCCATTTCCCACATTTTATAACACTTACCCTATTTTGATTAAGTTAAGGTTTTGAGTGAAGAAAAAGGCACACACCAGCTCCCACACCAAAGTGAAGGCATCTGAATAGACACATAGGACCTACATGTGAAGGTGTATATGTAATAATATACACAGGGGTCAAAAACCATAAGAGCTGAAAATGTGACCTATAGACATTAACCTAGGCTATCCAAGTCAAACCAACATGAAATTATCTTAGAATAATCTTGATTCATAGCAATCTCAAGCAATTAGTTTATAGTCGCTATTTCCATCATGTAGACTTGAGTTCAACTAAATCATCTTTTAATAGTTTTTATTTTTTTTAAATCCTAAAAAATGGTAATTTGTAATTATTTTATGTGGATTATTATATATCTTATGAATTTAGATTTACTCATAATTTGTCTTAATTATATTTATTCATGATAAACATTTTTGTGAACCCACTTTATTTATTCAATATTTCAAGCCCTAGTTTTTCCTAGGATTTCATTCTAATTTTTTTCCTAAGGATCCATCTAAAACTATGATTTTGTTAATTATATTGGAATTTTTTTTATAACTATTTTTATTCTCTCTTATTTTTATCATTTTAGTATATATAAATTTTAAAATCACTACAAAAATAATATCTTCTTTCTCCTAACATTCAATATGGTGATAGCTATTTTCACTCTAATCATGTCTATGATATCACTATCCCAAGAGGTAAAATGATACATCATATAGTGATTAATTAAGGTAACCAACATGTCCTTCTTCAATGTCTTTCACCTCCCACATATCTTCATGATGGTGTTTATATGCATATTCATTTATAAGGGCCTAGGGTTTGTGCTTGTGAATCCCTTCAATATAAAATCATCACTATGAGAAAGTCAATAAAATAATTAGATAATAAAAAAAATCATTTCAAACATCACATAATAGGAAAATTATATCATGTATACATAGAATCCAAAATATCTTAATCATCTAGCAATTGTTTTACCTAACAAAGCATCATATCAAAGTTGGAAGATACAACAAAATACATCTATAGAAAGTGACTCAAAAAGTATGAAAAAAGATTATAAAAAAAGATCAAGTGATACTCTAATATAAATTATTCAAAATAATTTTATTAAACTACCTCCTATAAATCCTCTAGGGATATCAAAATACTATTGTGTATATCATAGAATGCATGGGCATCATACAAATACTTATTTTGATTTAAAGAAAAAAATAGAAAATATAATTTATAGTGGTGATCCTATAATAGATAAATAAGTCAATAAACCACTAACATTATCATTGCATCTCTTACATCACAAGTGAAAAAAGATCAAAAAGAGAAAGTATGGATACAAAAGGACAATTTATAATAAGACACGATTAAGATGGAAAAGTTAGAGCAAGAAAAGAGTCAAAAGGAAAATGTAGAGAAAGAAAGATTAAAACATGAAAAAGTGAAAAAAAAATTTTTTTTAGAAGACAAAAATTAGAAATAAAAAGTTCAAATAGAAAAATTAGAACAAGAAAGGTTAAAAAGGTTACAACATAAAAAGTTACAAAAATAAGTAGACCCTAAGTAATAAAGTATCTATAAGAAATGGTTTATAAAAAAATAGGATCCAAATAAATATATTCATAAAAACATAATGTTTCAAGTTTGGTTTAAAAAGAGGCAATTAAAATATTTTCCTCGTATCAAGAACTTTTCACTATCACTGCTCACATAGATGGCAAGCAATTTGATAATGTCAAGGATATCAACTATCAAGAAAGAATTTTTTCTTCTATGGATACAAGTTTAAACAGATAAATCAAACTAGATAATTTATAGCAGGTGTGGAAAAAATTGAGTTAAAATTATTGTTTTCTTCAAAAGTGATTTATCCCACCTTCACTGATATTTCTAATCTAAGTACATACAATGTTGTTCTTAGAGGATCATGGTTAAAATCAATGAGAGCAATGATTGATAAAAACAAATGTTGAATTAAATTTGATCATCATGAAAATTAATTTCCATTTAGAAAGAGGGAACATATTTGTATCAAGAACAAAAGAAAACCATATCCTCATAAAGGTCAACACCATAGTATGAAGTAGTTTTTTAATATAAAGAAACACTAGATGATCAAAATGGAATATCACAATCTAAAAAACACTCTAAGAAGTTGGTTATATCCCATGATTATGATTATGATCATGATAATGATAATATTATGTAAAATATGATTGGAATGACATGACTAATATGCAAGATGAATATGTTAATGTAAGTGAGGATTAAAACACATATGATATAAGGCCTACATAGAGGCATCCCCTATGTGATATCTTAGAATTTTATTAGCATGATTCCTTGCACATAGTTTATTTTCTTATCATATTATTTTTATATTATTTTTTTAAATATAATATTTTATAAATTATAAAAATGAGGACTTATGCATGGCAAGTGTAGTTCATTTACATCAGTTGATTTGTGATTCAATATATGCAGTACTTTTTTATATCTATTTTTATATCAAATATGATTAACAAGATTATTTTAGTGAGTTAAAAAATATAAAAATTTCACTTTACATATGTAGTTACAGGTTTTAATACTATCATAGGACCAAAACATTTACATAGATAAAATCTCACTACTCCTAACAGTTACGCACTACACGCTTGTCCCATTCTAGAAGACTTGTCTTAGTGAACACAATCTCCAATTTTACAAATTCAAAATAGTCACATGAATCCTAAAAAATGTTTTCATCACATCAAGTTCACTGTGGGAATATTTTACTAAGTTTTTATCACTCTATTATCATCCATATTATTCATACTATAATATAATATATTTTTCTAATCTTTCATTATTTTCTCTCTTAATTTAACATTGTTATCTCAATAGATACTCTAGTTGATCTATATGATGATATTAAAAATTGATTGTGTATATTAAGTTCACCTTTTCATGCATGCTTATCATGTATTATTTCTTTGCTTCATGTTTTGTGTGTATTCATTTTCTCTAGATTGTGGACATTTAAACATGTCCTTGATTATGGATCTAAGCCTTATCATGTGTTTATATGAATTTGAGTGATATTTTAACATGTCCCTTGTATGTGTCCCCTTGGCCTTATTTTTTATTTGTTCTTTTTCTCTTTGTGTGCATCATTGATGTGACTCTTAGTTACTATGTTTTGCTTAGTTTTTTGATGCATGATGGATATCATGTATTTCACCAATTTTATGAATCCATGATGGATATGATTCATCTTCCCAAAGTAATTATATTTAATTTTAGATTATTCATTATGATCACTATTATTTATGTGCCTAATTACTAACATCTATACAGACATGACACTATGTATGTTTGGATTTACATGCATCATATATTACTATATTACCTAGTTTATCACTATGATGTCAATATTTCCAATGTTATCATTAGTACTCCATATTTTCATCTTTATATAACATCATTTTCATAATTTTTTATTTTGATATAAGATATTATGTAGGTTTCACAACTCACATCAAAAGAGGGGGCATACATAGTGGCTTGTCTTAGACAATAAGTTGAAATAGTCCACTACATAGACAAAAAATAATGATATTTTCTCAACTAATGATAATGCATACTTAGTTTCTAGTCAAAAATTATATTCAAATAACACCACACCTTAAGGATAATGGCACATGATGGGATTTTATAAAGTAGCGTGTCTTCATCCCAAAAATCAAAAATACTATTTTTCACAATTCTCAAAATTATACTTAGTATATATAGTAGTTTTCCAAAATTTACGTAGGTTTTACTTATATATTTAATTTGTAGTATCTAGTTAATAGAGCCAATATACTCATATATCATATTGGGGGCATATACGTAGCAAATGATCACTTTCTTGACACAATTTCATCAATTTATATATAAGGAATGGTAATTCATGTCATTATATATGTTGTATACACAATAATCAAATCATAATGTATTTCAATATTTTTTGCACAAGTTTTTCACTAGGATTCACTAAATTTCCACCAAAATGAATCTTATTCCATGTGCAATGATTGATTCATATTTTCTAACATTTTTTTTCACCACAATGATCTAGTAGAATTCATAAAAGGATTCTAATATATTATAACACCTTGAGTTGTGTGTTTATTAATTCAAGTGTATTTTGAGGTTTAAAGCTTATTATCCTACCAATGAAAATTGGGGTATGCATAGTCCAAGCAAATATTTCAATAAATAATTATCCAAGGGTTTCACCCTCTCTATCCTCTAGTTTTTCATTAAAAAAATGGTTCACATATATGAAAATGTGTATTTATTAATTTTTATTTGAAATATAAGTTTCCTATCTTTCATTTTTTTATCCTAAGGATGGATTTATACATGTTTATGTATGCACCTAAAAACTACACAATGTTACATTCTGGCATGATGTCTAATGATGATGCAATGATATCCTATTTATGATTCTATGGGTTATCTATTATCCTACCCCATTTTGATTCCATATTACCTCTATTATCACCTCTTAAATCTCTTTGTATTAGCCTCTACATCTTATGTTAGACTATTTTTAAAACTTTTATTAAGAGATGAATTTTCCCCTCTTGGTGATAGAACCATTGCATCTAATTACAAGAATACCTTAGAAGTGATACAACCACCATGGGTTTTAAAAATCACCATGATTGAATTATCACATACATGGTGGTTATGTCATGACATGTGGTGGTTATATCATTTATGATGGTAATTTTGTCACCTTTAGTCAGTATTCCAAAATTAGCTCCCAGAATTTGATCTTTCACATGTTTTACATGTTGCCTTTGCATTTATTAATTTTTATGCATTTATTTCACCTCTAATATGGCCTGGTTCACTTTTTATCTATTTGTAAAAATTTCCTAAGTTATAATCCTGGTTCCACTCATTATAAATCATCTATGTAACCCTATTGATCTTCTACAAGTAATCCAATTTTGGCTTATTTTTGGATCTAAAAAATGGAATTGAAACATGGAGTTTTTAATCTTTCTATAGATATAACCTACTTACCATTGATTTGAATATTTTATTTGATAATTTTAATGTTGACTACATAATTTCAAGTAAATAAAGTCATTGTTTTGCAACCATTCATATAAAAATTACTGCTCTTAGTTATCCAAATGTAGTTGTTATTTATTTAGAGTTGTGTCTCCCTCATATTATATCTTTTGTTTCTATTATTTGAACATCATCTTGGTTAGAGACTTACTAAAATCATTTTTTGATAAAAGGATCTAGCACAATGAGGACCACATCTGAAATACTACTCTTACTTGCAGCTAATCTACAACTTGATCAAGTTGGTAGTTTCTAGTTTAGAGTATATCAGTTTGAATTATTTAATTATATTAAATATTCAATAAAAAAATGAAAATTTTATAGGAAAAATAAATCTTCTCTTTCCCATCTTTGCACAAAAATATTTGTTAGTTTTCCTTGTTGTTTGATACCATTTGATAAACTTATTCAAAGTATATATATTTTCATCTAAACCCTAGATAAATACTATAAAAATAATTGAAATACTCTCATATGTAATCACAATCAATTTTTAGTATAGAATAAACTTTTATTGAGGCACAAATATACACACTAGCAAGTAGCAAACCCTAGTCAAACCTAGATAATCAATAGGTTTTATTTTTATCTTGATTTTATTTGTTTCATAAAATTAAAAAAAATAGATTACTAATTCATAAAATTATAATTAAAATATTTATTTTATTAAAAACAAATCATTCAAACCTAGTGTGCATCCACCTAGAAACACCAAAACTTATGTTGGCTTGCATTTCTAAAGAAAATTCTTAAATACTTTGTATTATTACTACCTACTATCTAGATTTGGTTTTTAATTTAGTTTAATGTTAAGAAAGTATATTATACATACTATATTTATTTATCTACACCATAAAATATATCAAAAATAATTACATTTAGTTTGCATCTAGGAAAAATAAAATCAGCACTTGCATCAGCCAATTTCTTATTCTTACATTAATAGAAATGATCATGTCTACCAAAAAATGGTAAAAGGGGGGTTGGACCCATTTATGGAATGTTTGGTGGGTCATGATACATAACTCTCAAGGGGTATTTCCTAAGGTTGTAACAACCATGAGGTGAGAATGTACGGGCTAAAGATTTAAATTATAGAGGAGCTAATTGGGGAGATAATATGAATGGAATGACATGACATAAAGGTATTAAAAGACAAGCATCATAAAGAGGAACTTATGAAGACTTTTTTAGGAAAGATAAGAATAAATACATACCAAAACTATTGTACAACAAAGGTTATATGCATGCTTATTTGCCAAGTAAATGGCTAGAGGTATGTCTCCAAGTAATGCATTACATCACTTTGGAAGGTAAACACACCATTCTATAATCACATCATTTACTAATTTTAAACCATTTCAAGGGTCATATCATCAGTATCCATTTATTTATACTATAGTCTTTGGAGGTTTCTATTTTAAATTTCAAGAAGAACCTTACAATGGATCGTATCCATTAGGGTCTCATTTTCCTATTGATCAAAAGGGGGGAACCGATCTAGTCCAAGATAATTTTAGAAGCTATTGATATTAATAATAATAAGGAGTTGGATGTGGAGGGTGTTTAATCCTTAACTTATAAAGAGGAGAATTAATGGAAATAGTTTTGGGCTTCTAGCTCTCGTGCATAGAAAAATCACAAATTTGATTTAGGAATCCCCTCTTCACTTATAAAGGAAATGCCACACTAGGGGCTGATGGTAACAAGGGTATCAAATATTTTCTCTATAACTCCATACAAAAATTCTAATCCAAATCTCATTTTTAAATAAATCTTGAAGGAATTTAAGAGGTTAAGTAATTTTCTTAGTTTTAACAAATTTATGGTTCATGATGGTAGGACTCTTGAGACTCACAACTCTGGAGAGGACTCTTTCCATAATGACAATGTGGAGGAGGATACCTAGGTTGTTGAGGAAATCATAAAATATTTCCCTCACATGGGCTCAAAAGGAAAAAGATAGATAATGAGGATGAACAATTCATTAGTAGTCACACTAGAGGCAAATGTCACAAAAAAAGTAAATACAATGACCAAGTAATTGGTCACTTACTCTCAGTCAGAATAACTCTATTTTTTCCCATTTTGGGTTGGGTCCATTTTGATCTATTGGCTGACTATTGGATAAAGTTTAGCATAAGTTAGGCTGGTTATCAGGGTGTCACCCTTATCCCATTTGGGCTTTGTTGCCTTCTCTCACTTCTTTGTATGTTTCTCTTTTATACTAGGTTCAGGTCCCTTCAACCCATCTTTACCTATCAAATAAAAAATTAAAAAATATTTTATTTCCTTATCTTACATGCATTGAAAGAAATCATAATAATAACAAAAAATAATTATTTCATTTTGGTTTCAATTATTTATCATTATTTACTTTCTTTCAATCATTTTATTTTTGAAAGTAATTAGTTTTTATTTTAGTCAAATATTCATAAAACAATAAATTTAAGAACATTACCAAAACCCTTGTCAAACAAGAAAAAACACTATAAAACCTTGATTCAATAGAAAAATAAGTGCTTTCATAAAAAAACTATTAGTACAAGCTCATATGCTCATACTTTACCTAGTTTCCTTTGGATGACACTTTCTAAGACAACGTGTCTTATTAGAGAAGGTATTTTTCCTAGGGTTAGAGCACCCAATTCTATAATCAACACACAGTAAAAAATTCATGCCAAATAAAGAATTGAGGTTTTCAATGTTACACCCACTACCCAACTCATCATTGATGATCTTAGTGTTATATAAGAGTAAAACTAAATCCTCAATCCACCAATAATCATCCTCCCTCATAACATAGGTCACCAATATAATTTCATTCAATCCTAGATCTTCAAATCCACTTCCCCTTATTCTCCTTAGGTCTAGTCTTGTCATTTATTGTTCATGTTTGTGGATGACATTGATTGGGTGTAGTCAACCTGATAAATTTTATCTCATCCCTCAAGTCATTCATCCCAAACATATTAACTTCATATTCCCTAGTATTGATCAAGATATTTATATCTTTATTATATTAGACATCAAAGGACCTTAGAGATCTTTTTCTACAAAGCTAGATGCTCTTAATGAGAAATGTGACATTATGTGATTCCTCTGGTTTAATCATAAGAATTCATTATCATTACCCATTCCTAATACCATTAAAAAAAATAACTAACCTAACCCATCATCATACCCATTTACCATTCCATTATGATGGTTTTCTCATCATAATAAAGATGAGTGAAGTGCAAAGTTAGCATGTGTGCATATAAATTGGTGAACCCAACATTAAATAATTTTATATATCAAATTTCCTTTCCTTCTTATTTTTACTTATCCCTTATCCATTTTCCCCCCAGCTTCCATTTATTCAATGAGTATTCGCATACACCTAGTTTAAGACCCCATTTTTTGTAGTGCTCATCTTTAACTTTTAATGACTAAGAGATTTTGGATACTTTAACTTATATTGAGGATTTATGTTGTTAGTCACAACTAGCTAATGTGTGAAAATATTTTATGAAGGCTTATCATGTGATAAGAACCATGAGAAATACCTATTATCAATCATGTTTTGATTACTTACTTATGAAAGTATAATGCTTAAATTTCCCTTATGTGATGTTATAATTATGAATCTAATTATGCATATGAGATATATTAAATTAGATAATTTTGGATCATTTATCATAATATTATATATTGGTAGTTCTGTGTGTATAAGTTTAAATGAATATATCTTATCAGAGTTGTTGCCAGAATCTGGATAATGCAAGTGCAATGGAGATGTGATCACACAAGATGAAGCAAGTGCACACCACATAGATGCTAAAACAATTTGAAAATTACACAAGAAGATAAATTGCACAAGACAAAATGGAGAAAACCAAAATTTGATTAACATGAGAAGGCCAAAGTGAGGAATACATATAGGAGATTACATAAGTAACTCGTCCACAAAAGGTGGACAAGGCACCCCAAGAATAGACTGTAACTCCTCCATGGAAGGTGGTGACAAGGTGCTAAGAATAGATAAGTAACTCCCATCAAGGGAGTTACTTATGACACATCTATGACACACACCTCCACATAAGCTAGCCTATCCCAAAAATATAGGAAAACTCCATGTATGCACAAGAAATACAATTTCCCTAATTAAAAAATAGGGAAAAATAAAAACCTACACTAATACCACCCCAGAAGCGTGCTTAGGCGGGTAGTGTGGAAATATAAAATGGGTCCTGACAACTAGGCTTGATGAGGTACTCATGTACAAATGCAATCTTCCATTATATAGAGAAAAGGAAAAAACCCGTAGGAAAAAACTCCCCCAAAAGAGAGACATAAAAGGAAGAAGAGGCTAGTGGGCCCCTAATGAAGATGATGTTGCTGTAGATGTGGACTACACCCCAAGAAGAGCTCATAGATGATTGAACTTCCTCTCAGTGAAAGGTTTGGTAAAGATGTCTACAACCTACTCCAAAGACTAGCAAAATATCAAGTTAATGACCTCACTATGAATAAGCTCCTGAATGAAATGCATGTGAATCTCTATGTGCTTGGTCTGCTGGTGCTGAACTAGATTCCTACAAATCTGAATGGTACTCTAGTTGTCACAATAAATTATGGTGGGCTACCTAATAGGAATTCCAAACTCAAAAAGAATCCCTTGAAGCCAAATAGCCATAATAACTACATTAACAACTCCCCTATACTCTACCTCTATGGATGATATAGAAATAGCATTCTGTTTCTTGCTAGACCAACTGATAGGATGAAAACCTAGAGAGAAACTATAACTAGAAGTGGACTTGTGAGTCTATGAATCACCAGCCCAGTCTGAATCTGTATATCCAACTAAGTCAACCTCTATGCCAAATCTATAATGAATCCCATATCTATGTGAACCTTGTATGTAATGCAAGACCCTCTTAGCTACTTTCTAATGTAGCTCATGAGGTTCTTGCATAAATCTAGAGACAAATCCCACTATATGTGATATGTCAGTCCTAGTGTGAGTCAAGTAGATGAGACTACCAACAAGTTTTTGATACTAAGTGGCATCTACCAATGGTGAAAAATAGTCATCCTCGATCTTGACTCTTGATAGAAAGGGAGTCAGAGATGGCTTACAATCAGCCATGTGAAACTGAGCCAATAAATCAAGAGCATACTTAGGCTATGTAAGAGAAATACCTAAATCTAACTGTGAGATATTGATGCCAAGGAAGTAGTGCAACAAACCCAAGTCTATCATGTCAAATCTATCTTGGAGAGATGTCTTCACCACTGCAATAGCTGATGAAGAACTCCCGGTGATCAAAAGGTCATCAACATATAGAATTAAAATCAAGAGCAAATCATCCTACTACAAGAAGTAGACATTGGGATTAGAATGGCACCTAGTGAAACCCACTGTGAGAAGGAAGGAATCCATCTTGGCATACCAAGCTCGAGGGGCCTATTTGAGGTCATAGATAGATTTCCAAAGTCTACATACTAAGGAATAATCCCAAATAAATCTTGGCAACTGCTCCATGTAAATCTCCTCCTCTAAGTCTCTGTGAAGAAAGGCACTCTTCACATCCATCTGGTGCACATCCCAACCATATTTGTAATGGGTGCAAAGGTCTCTGAGTAGTCAATGCCTACCACCTATGAGAAACCCTTGGTGACCAATCATGCCTTGTACTTATCAACTGACCCATCTGCTACAAACTTGGTCTGATATATCCACCTACATCAAACCATATTTCTTCCCTTAGGAAGTGAAGTCAAATCCCAAGTTTGATTTTTTATTAAGGAAGAATATTCTTCCTCCATAGCACTATCCCACTCAGGTACCCTTGATGCCTCTCAAAAAGTCTGTATATCTAAAACTAAAGTAAAGAAGGCATGCCAATCTCTCTGAAAATCCCCCCTAGTACATCTATCATCTGTAGGATCTCCTGCCCAAGTGCCAGCACTCTCAAGTGTCTGTTTAGCCCAAAGTGGTCTAAAAGTGGACAAGTTAGGTTCTATCTCCTCATCCTTTGACTGAATAGGGGTGGATGACTCTGCATCACTATCCTCGATATTTGAACTCAAAGAAGAAAATGTCTCAGGCTCAAGAACCTATTGTGGCTGATCTGAATCTAATGAGGAATCATTGTGAAGAAGTAGATTCAATGAGGGAGAAGAAGTGTCAAGTGTTGAGTCTCTAGAACTCTCCTAAAAATGGACACTTCTTTTGATGAACAACTCATGAATGACTAGATCTAGAAGGTGATATCCCTTAATACCATCCAGATATCCTACAAAGATGTAAGACTTGGACTGACATTCTATATATTTGTGTTTCTTCTTCAAAATGTGGGCCATGGTTGGGGATTTGAAAACCCTAAGGTGCTCAACATCAGGTTTCCTTTTATGCAAAGCGTCAAAGGGTGTTATCCCTTTCAAAGCTTTATGAGGAACCCTATTTTGAATGTAGCAAGCACAATTGATGGCTTCAACATAGTACTGTGGTGCTAAGGATTTGGAGTGAATCATATAGCTATCCATCTCTTTCAAGAACCTATTTTTGCATTCTTCAACCCCATTCTATGAAGGACTGTAAGTGACTATGCACTACAAATCAATCCCCTCTATAGTTCAAAACTACTCAAACCTAATGCTACAATACTTCCCTCCATTATCAGTTCGAAGAACCTTGATGAATTTCTCACTCTGTTTCTCAACAAGAGCCTTGAATTCTATAAAATTTTCAAACACTTTAGACTTTTGTTTGAGAAAATATATCCAAGTGTACCTAGAGAAATCATCAATGAAAGGGAGGATGTAATTGGCCCTTGTGAAAGATGGTTTGGGAAAGGGTCCCAATACATCACTGTGGACTAACTCCAAAGGTTGTAAAGCCCTCCAAGCTTTGCCTTTGTCAAATTTTGCTTTGGGATGCTTCCCAAGTGAACACCCCTCGCAAATTCCTTTTGAGAATTGGACACGAGGCAAGCTAATGTCCATGTCATTTTTGCAAAGTTGTTCAACGTAGCGGTAGTTAAGGTGGCAAAACTACTCATGCCATAAATTGCAAACTCCATCTGAATGACTCAACAATGTTATTGGAGAAGAATCTAATGCCAAATGTGAGAATGTGTATAACCTAGCTTGGTGATCTACCCTACCCACTACCACTATAGTATCACTATGCAACTCCCTGATAGCCACTGAATCTAGTGAAAAATCAACTCTCATGCCCTAACCAATGTGAGTGATTTGGTACACTGATAGGAGATTGGTTGAAAGAGAAGGAACACTTATAACATTATTGAATGTTCTTTCTTCCATTTCAACTGACCCTCTCCCTGTAATAGAAACTAATGTGTCATCACCCAAACTAATTGAAGTCATGCTACAAGGCTCTAAAGATGAAAACTCAACTAGTGAAGAGCCCATATGGTGGGAAGTACCTGAATCAATGACCCATGAAGATGTAGAAGCTATTGTAGCTACAAGGTCCTTTCCCTTTTCTTTCTCCTTACCCTTGCCTTTTGCCTTGGTAGAATCTTGGGTAGATGAATTTTGCTTAATGGACTCAGGAACACCTATGTTGTTCTTCTCTAGAAGATGAGTTAGGTGATCTATTTGTTTATTCATGCATTTATGTTCATCATGCCTTGTCTTTTTACAATAGGCACACTTAACCTTCTCCTTCTTAGGTTTAGCATTGGAGGATGAAGACTCAGTGTTATTTTTGGCAGGATTGTTGTTTTCTTTCTTCTTCTCCTAGTCCTTGTTCTTTTTCTTCTTCTCCTTTGTAGAAGTCTTATCCTTACCATTTCTAGCTATCAAAGCTTGGGGTTGAGTATACTTCATTGTGCCCATTTGAATTAGCATATCTTTCTCCCTAGTCAAGTTGGCAAATGAATGAATCCAAAGAAGGCATTTTCCATGTAGTGCCAAGGGCACTTTTTGTGGCATGGAAAATGGAGACAAAGATTGAATAGTTTGGACCTAACTTTGTGAGGATAGAAAGTATGAGTTGATCATCTTTCTTCTCTACCCTACATTACTTTAATTATAATCTAAGGGCCTTAAACTTAGTGAAGAAGTCCTGTAGGGTGTCAAAGTTGTTAGGACATAGACTTATGAGTTCATTTTTGAGCTCATGACCCCTCATCTCATCAAGCTTCCCAAATAAGTTTTATAAGGTGTCCCATATGTAATTGGGAGTCTTGGAGGATTCTAAATGGAAGAGAAGTTCTGGAGACATAGAAAATCTTAGTAATCCATAGGCTTCATCACTACGGTTGTACCACTTGACCTTTCTAGCATCAATGTTGGGTTCTACTTCAGTACCCATGGTGATCCTATACAACCCTTTGCTTCTAAGAATGATTGAAATTTTAACTTTCCATTCATGATAGTTGAAGGGTGTTAGGGGTTTAAGTTAAAAATAATCCATTTTTAGCTGAGTTTAGGTGAAGTTATGTTGATTGCAAGTTGTGAAATTATGCAAAAAGGTGAATGAAAGCAAAGATTTGTAAGTTGTGAAAAGTAATCACACCCCCACAAAAAAAATATTGATCCCCCCCCAAATATGCAAGTGCACACTCAAAATATGTTAGACTCAGCTGAGAATGCATTTTAGAGTAATCAGTGCAAGACTAAAGCAAACAGGACATTAGACACAGCCAAAAATGCGTCCCAAGAGACCCAACTTTTAGGCACTTTATAAAATAGTGATTTTTTGATAAATAACAATCCTAAATTATAAATAATTGAATTACAAACAATTTTTCAAAAAATGGCACCCAAATCTGAGCTACTGTTTGCAAGATATTAAAGGTTCAATTTTCCCATAAACTAGTGTTTTTGAAAAAAAACACTAAAACATTAAGAAAATGGCTATTATGAGAGAGAAAGTGGCCTTCCAACCACTCATTTGATTTGGTATGGAATGATAAATCTAAAGGAGGTTTGTGTGAGGGGTAATTAGCCTCTTACCAACCTAGGCCTCACCCTTCATCTTCGTAGGTTGAAGATACAAGTTTTAAATGAAAACCACCAAATTACCAAACTGCCTAAAAAACTAAACATTCAGTCAAATTGACTAATTTTTGTTTTAAAAGTCAATTTTAAAATAAAAAAAATAAAGCATAGACATAATGAAGGATTTCCAAGTGTCTAAGGGGTGCCACATAGGACACCAAGCAAGGAAGGGGCGCCAAAAACAAACACAATCCAAATTTTGCTCAAAAAAAACAAAAGAGATATAACAGACCTGTGTTGGATGCCGTATGGCCTGATGGCATGTCTATCTTGAAGGTGTGGAAAATAGAACTGAAGGAACATTTATAGGAGTGTGGCACAAAGTTTACTACTAACTAGAAGCTAGGTGTTGCTGTAGAAAGGATGCACCATAAAAAAAATCTATGCCATAGCAAGCTAGATGCCATAAAACTGATGGCATGGCTGTAGAAGGATGATGGGCATTGTAAAAATTTAGCATGCTATTTTGGGCTGGAAGTACTACTTTATGGAGTTTCTACTCCTCCCTCTACTCCTTATACTCAATAATGGCACCCAAGCTAACTGTTGAACTAGCCCCTGAAGTGAAGACAACCAAGATACCCAAAGGCCAAGGATCCCAAGATGCAAGTAATGATATTGAAAGATTTTTTATTTTATTTTAGATCAGATCTAGAAATTAAAAAAATAAATAGAACTCCACTCCTCTTGATTTCAAAATAAACTAAAAGCATAACCAGACACATGATTACCAAGTTTGCTCTAATACCATATCAGAGTTGTTGCCAGAATCTAGATAATGAAAGTGCAATGGAGACGTGATCACATGAGATGAAGTAAGTGAACACCACATAAATGCTAAAGCAATTTGAAAATTACACAAGAAGATAAATTACACAATACAAAATGGAGAAAACTAAAATCAGATTAACATGAGATGGCCAAAGTGAGGAATACATATAGGAGAATACGTAAGTAATTCCTCCACAAAAGGTGGACAAGGCACCCCAAGAATAGACTGTAACTCCTCCATGAAAGGTGGTGACAAGGTGCTAAGAATAGAGAAGTAACTCCCATCAAGGGAGTTATTTATGACATTCTTATGACACCTATGACACATCTATGACACACACCTCCACATAAGCTAGCTTATCCCACAAATGTAGGAAAACTCCATGTATGCACAAGAAATACAATTTCTCTAATTAAAAAATAGTGAAAAATAAAAACGTACACTAATATATCTATGTGAATACTTGTATTCCATGGTATGATTGGATATTAATAGTTGATTGAGCGATTTATTTGATTAAATTTAGTAGATTTAATTATTATATTAGAGGAATTTTATGTGTGTATCAAGTGTGTAGGAACAATTAAGTGCTAATAAAGGAAATGGACCACATCGAGCATAGTTATATTACTAAACAACCTTAAATTAAACATTCCTAAACCCCATATTAATTATCAAATGTCTTTGATACCTTTGTCACCTCTTTCTAACTAAGCATTTTGTTTTCATAGCTAGACTTTAATTTTGGTTGCTGAAAATTATTGTCTCCTTGCCTTAATAACTAGTATCCAATGTCTAGAATAGGGAGTGGTTGATTGGTAGGTTCTTCATTGATGGCTTGAGTCTAAGAATTAAGTGGAAGAGGTGAGTAAATCTAAGAAGAAGCAAAAAAATCCTAAAGCGCCACCCTATGACTTGATTGAACATAGAAAATAATGTCCCTTAATGAGGCATGGAATATCGAGAAGAGGGTGGTTGGTTAAGTCTAGAACATCTATATGTAGAAGTCAAACTCTCCACTTTGGGAAATTTTTATGGAAAATATGATGGAGAAAGACAAATTTGGAATTTTATAAAATAATAGAATAAGTAAATGAAGGAAAGTTATAAGATAGTAATATCTAGTTAAGAATAGTCAAGGCTTAGAAAATTAAAATATAACACTTAGGAGGTCTCAGATTTAGTAGGTGGGCTTCTTATTAACTTGATTTATGGCTTATTTCCTTTGAATAAAAATAATTCTAGTTCTTTATGTTCTATTTATTAAAGTATAATAAGACCAATTTGTTTATTCTACCTATTTTATTGTATTTCCATGGTTATGTAATGGCTTCCATGTAGTTATTTTCCTAGTTAAGGGCATTCGAGAGGTTGTACTCCACCTTACTTGATTTGAATGTTTTAGATTCTTATTTTAGTGTGTAATGTTATTATGATAAAATGTGGTGGTTATCTATGAGAAACATATTCACAGTAGTATAATGTCAATACTCCTATTATGGGCATGGTGGTAGAATTATTGACCCTCCCACGAACATCATGGTGGTAGATTGTTAAGCCATCCCATGTTAAGGCATGGTGGTAGATTGATTAACCTTCTTACGAATATTGGGAAGAATCATTAAGTGAGGTATCTTGTTGTTATATAATCAAATGGTAGGCCTTGTTTATTCTATGAAAAATTTCATATTCATTTTCTATAATTATAAATGCTTGTATTTATTTAAAATTTCATTGAATGCTTATTTGAATGATATTTGGGATGGAGAGTCTCCATGGGTGAGAATCAGGAATACGAATATATGTGGGTGCACAATCATTCCCTTAAGTTAAATTATACTTGATTAAATATGCACCCTTGAATTTTATAATTGATGTAAACACGATTGAAGTTGGGAGTCTTGATCTTGGAGGTGTCTACAATAATATCTTGATGATGACAAAAGGTTGGGTAGTGAACCTTCCTTCAATTGACCTATAGTTGGTTGGAGTCAATAAGGACCATTAATAAATAATTTTTGTTATTATATTATTAAATCATGAAAATATTTTTGACTCATTCTTAAATATAAGATGGATTATACCTCTTGTACTGATAAAATTTAGATAATAGACAACCTACTTGTATTAGTATCTATATAATTACCTAGCTGGGGGTAAAAACTTTTGTTATCTTTTTGTTGAACCTTTATGATAAAATGAGATGTAAATAATTATATAGATTATATATTTATATCTTTTGGAAGGATTAATCATGAAATTAAATATTCCTTAGCCTATATGGATCCTTTAATAAAATGATGTGTTTCATTTCTTCAATCTTTATTAAGATCAGTCAATTGAAATGTGTATGGTGTCTCTTCTATATTTAGTTATGGTATATGTTTATGGATTGAGATCATCTAATTATGAGTGGAAATCAAATAAATATATATTATCTTGTTTTTGGGAATAATAATATATCTTTAATATATAATATGAATGTTGATGTTATTTATGGTTAAATATGTCTTGTAGAAGGTTCCTTGAGTTTTAGTAGTCAAGTAGACATATGATGAGAACCATCCCAATAATAATAACATATAATAAATAAATAATAATTATGATATAAATAATATCTGGTTATAATAAGGCATGGAAACCTTAGGTATCACTAAGGTCTTCCTTATAGAGACTTAATGAAAGAAGAGGGTCCCAAAGACCAAACATTGAGTTCTATATTTTTACACCTTAATAAATCTATTGTTTGATCCCTAATATTGAATAAGGTAAATGGATATATGTGATAATCCTATAATAATATTATTCTAAAGAATATAATAGTTTCCCTATAGGTTTGGGTGACTTCTAAAGAAATGATTGGCTAGGTTGAGTTTCCCTATATTTTTTATGTTATTTGACTAAACTAATGATATTATTTGTTTAGTATAGAGTTAATGATTATGAAAATATAGGTCCATTATGCATAATTTTAATCATTCAAAGGATTTAATGTGTATATTTGGATTTTTTAATTGTGGTGGGCCATAAACATAAGCATTTTTCCTTGCCTATTCGCATTCATCTTAATGTTTTCTATTTCCTTTTTTTGCTTGAGATTATAACTTAGTGAATCTACTTCAAACCAAATGTTTAAGCCATTTTATAATTTTTATTTATAATAATATTTTAACTTGTTATATTTATGATTTTTAAATAGCATTTTCATTAGTCAAGGTTCATGTCGACTAGTTCTTACATTTTTCCTTAGCTGATAATGTTCTAGATTTTCTATCGACTTTTCTATTTTCATATGAAATGTGAACCCATTGAAAATAAAATGTTTAATTAAAAAAATGGGATCATAAAAAATGTGTGGGAGACTCATTCCTTGGGATTAACCTCCATATAAGGTTGTCTTCTTTCTAAACTAGGTGCATTTGATTTATGATGAGCATGCAGGCCTAAAATGCACTGAAAGAACCTATTTTTATTGTTAAACCTAAAGTGCTTATTAGGGAAATGGAGAGAGAGTATTTTGAAAATTTAAATATATAATTCACTTATATTAGAGATAATATCCCCACAAATTTAAATAACACAGTAAAACCATTGATAACTAAAGACATACATAATATACAAAATAGATAGCCCTCTCACATAAGTAATATTCATAGAGGTGAGGGGTTCAATGTAACATTAGAAGGGTTGAAAAATTATGTATATAGTTCTTGCATAGCCTAGTTTCACAAAACATATGACTTTTAAGAGATTCTAATTCTACGTAGAGGTGCTAAAGGATGGATGATAGTGAAAGGGAAGATAAATCCACATATAAAGATCAAAAACCATAAAATGCATATAAAATGCAAGAATTATGAAGAAGGAAATATTTATTTATCATTAGTTTCAAGGTTAAAGTGATAAATGGATCATGGAGGGTAATTTTTTACAACATTTATGTGATTAAAAAAATCTCCCAAAGACTCAGGATTTTATAGGTAATGGGAAGCCCATGGGCTATTAATTATAGTAGAGAAATATAGATGAGAAAATTAAATAAAAATTAGAGCTTGAGGCACATAAATTTATCTTTATATCAAATAGGGATGGTATAAGTTTAATTAGGATCTTCATTTCATATGTGATCCATGGTGATGATTTCCTTGAGCTTAAAATTGTTAGCTTAACATCCTTGCTCATTGGTTTTGCAATGACCAAAATTAAATCATTCATCAACCTAGTTCAAGTTGAAATGATTACATGTATAGGAATGAATATATGGATCCCTTATAATCACTAATTTAGAATAGTTGGACTTCATTCCACCACTTTTTTCTTTTATTTTCATCATCAACCAAATTGCATTCATTAATGAATGCTCTAGAGGTTTAGTATTTTCCACCTCTTCACTTTGTAGCTAAACATGTCACCCTTTTCATAAATTTAGTTTACACTTGGGGAATGTCCTTGGATAGGTGTCACTTGATTTATAAGTGTTAACTCAGATGTTATTTGTTACCCCTGAATGCCCTTCACCATTATGCCACACACTAATACCTTATTTTTCATCACTCTTTTGAATGGGATAAGTATGATGTTTTTATGATAGGTAGATGCCTATCAATTTTAATTCATTACATTTCTAATTTCCCCTAAGAACACATGGTAGTTATTGTTGCAAGTTTTATGAATAGCAGATCCATAATGAGGTAGCCTCTAATATTTTAGGATCCTAATGGAGGTATACTCCACTCTAGGGCACAACTTGTAGGTATACATTATATTTTAACCTATTAATGAAATAGCAGGTAGGGGATACAAGTTGTTGAAAAGGTATTTGGTGGAGGTGTGGTTTTTAATAGGAGTAGTGAATCCCTATGTGAGTTGGATTGGTGGTTGGTTTCTAATCTAAAGTGGGAAGATCTAAAAAAAAAACTCAAAAAGGGAGGGAATGATAAGGTAAGAAATAAATCTTCTATGGTTTTTAGGAACTACTCCCCTAGATAGTTTCTAAAAGGAAAAGTTCTCTCATAACCTATGCCTATTGCTACTAGTAATTTTACACACACAGTCAAACACAACTAAGAAGTCTAAGGATATAATGATGTAGGAAATTCATAATCCTTAGCCAAAGGTTACTTCTTTTAGGGTAGATGTTTCACAACCTTTATTAAAATATTATGGATCAGGCTAGTGAATTATCTAAGGTAGATATTACACACATAAAAAAACTACATCTAAGAAAGAACTCATGCACAATCAAAATTATGAATCAATTTGAGCTTGACTACCTTAAATAATATGTTTACTAACCTTTTAAAAGCTATTGCACACCTACAGATTAGTGAATCAAACAAAACAATAAATAATCCATTTATAGATTTTACACACTTACAAATTTTTGAAATAGATAACCAAAAATTAATAACTAATTACACAAAGATTGGAAAGAAAATACACAAACATATTTGCTAATGATCAAAACTGATTCTACCCCTGTATTCAAAAATTCTTTGACAAAAATCCAAGTTGGATTATAATTAACAATATAGACTTGGGGAAGGGGTTGCCTCATCCTCCAAGTTCATGAAAGTGATTACATGTGATAGTTAGAACATGTAATTCTAACTGTGGTCTAAAACCATATAAGAGTCTACTCGCAGTTATCTATTTATAATAGACTTTACCAAAGTTATGAAGCATGTGCATGTTTATAAATATAGTGGAAATTTTTACAATTATAAATTTAAATTTATGAAAACTATAAATAGATGAAACATTTACCAAAATTATACATGCCTCTTTTTAAAATTTGTGAGAACAACATGTTAATCTTTTAGATTAGCTACCTTCAAATAAAACTCAGACATATGCAGCACTTTCTAATTCCTTTAAGATGCCATGTAATTATAACATTCTCTTGCTATTGTCATATCTTCACTAATTACTCACATGCATATTCATATATATGGTCTTAACTATGACTCCTAATATTTTTTGATAGACACAATCCAAAGATCTAAGTATTTTACCCATTATCAGCTTTTAAAATGTGACACATGTCAATACCTAATTGAGTCCAAGATATTTTAAAAGTATACTAAAGACTTTTCATCATCGATCCTTTACATGATGGAATGTAAGCATGCCACTTGAAAACACTTCATTAGATTTGAGACCTTTGAAAAGTCTATGTTGATCTCACACCCTTAATCTTTTACACCGATTTAACATGGTTCACTATATATATGATTTTGGCTCATTGACTCCAACAAGATTGACACTTGTAACATCTTATTTTTCTCTACTTCATATGTGTGCCACTTGGTAACTAATTAGGGATTCTTGGTTTTATGTACTCAGTTACCTTCTTCTTCCTTCAAGTTATTATATTTGGGTATTAGGCTCATGTGATGGTGACACTTTTCACTCTCATAGAGCTTTGAAATTTCAACTCTATTTCATGTCATTTGATCAAATAGGCCCAAGAAAATGCATGCCATGGGATATAAATAGGTAATTTATGAGGCTAAATTTGATGTTTACATGACCATCAACTAACGTCCTCATGAGCTTCAAATGACATGTTAGAAATATGATTGTCATTGATGTCAAAAGGGATTAATGGCAAACGAGACATTATGAGCCTATCATCGATGTCCAAGACTGATTATGGTGATTAGAGGATATGCAAAGGATCTTATAAAAGGTTAAGGATGATTGTAAATCTTTTGTGCATGAGTGGAATTCATCTGGTTCTTCATGTTGATCATCTTAACATTTTGGGTCTATGTTAGGAAAAGATAAGAAGGCATTTTGCTAACATCACCATTTACAAGTGTGAATGAGTCTAAGGGAGATGTTCACATGGTTATGATCACATTATTACCTATTAGTTACGCACTAGATTTGAAGACACATGAAGTATCATGACAAAAGATATGCTTGATCAAAGTTGGGCTCCAAGCCATTTTGACAGTGTTTTCTTACACAGTCAAATTTGTAGATTATAATAAATAGATGAATAGGAATTTTCATGATGCCATATCTTGTACATATGAAGGTTTTAAGACAAAATGGATATATGGATTGAATATCCTATGTGAGAGTAACATATGTTCTAATTTATTGGTCATGCGACTAAGCAAAAAATGAGTTATGAAGGAGCAAAGTTAAGCTTCTAGGCATGTTAATATGGTCTCCATACTTAGTCAAAATATACACAAAGGTTATGAAAAGTTGTCATGATTTTAAAAATAACATTTATGGACATTTACAAATGAAATAGATAGAAGATCCGTTATGGGTTTTTCATGAGCATTTTAGACATATGGTCTGTAGGTTCAAATAAGAAGGAATGAGCTCAAAAATGAATTATTTTTGCTCTTAGATTGAATAGGGTTTCTCACTAAAACCCTAAAGGTTTATGTCATGATGTCAACATGATTTTTATATTTTGATGTTGACTGGACATAATAGGGACATGGTAGCTTAAGTTACAACTTAAGCCTTTGTCATCATTATAAATTCAACCCCTCAACCTAGTAGTTATAAGCTCAAGCAATGATCAAAGGACTTAATATTTCCTAAGTATTAGAATTTATATTATGTCCCAGCTTAATCAATAGCTATCACTTCATTGTATGAATTTGATCCAATGAAGCAGAATGAATTTAAATTATCAGAAGGACCTTTGAGTAAATACCCAAGTGGAAAGTGTCACATTCATGGAGCTTTTCAGATAGAGACCCAATGAGTGTAGGCCTATCAATGTAAATATTGAGCATGCTAGAAGATCTAAAAGCGAGTGGGTGATTATATAAAGGAGATCTGATTGAGCAAGTGAACTCAAATGGAATAAAGTCATCAGTGTTTATTGACAAAGTGGTGAGTTAAAGATTAAGAAAGTTAGAGAAGATCGATAGAGAACAAGTGATCTAAAGATATAGGAAGAAATGAGATGGTATAAAGATCTTGATGTTTAACATCTAAACAAAGATAAATAATGTGCATCTTCAAAGATAAAAACAACATGTAGAAGCTAGGATAAAAAATATCAATGGACACATTTTAAAGTTGAGCCATTTATATATAAACCATTAGCTTATGGTGGCAAACACAAGATAAATGATTGATATTTAAATTTATGTCCAAACAAATGGTTAGTTGTAGGAACATGCATAAACTTGCATATAAGCTCTATTTATTGATGTAGACAATGAGATTGATCACTCTAACTAACCAAAACTATATTAATGATCATGTTCATAAAAAATAGAGTCTATAAAATGCTATATATAGTAATGAGATCAATAAATTATGATTGTGATGCACGGAATCTAGACATAGGAAACTTACAATTCAATTCATAATGAACTAAACTCCAAAATTTGCATGATATGTTACAGTTTGAGTGTGAACACAAAAAATTTATGGAACCCTAGATAATTGTTTATATATGTGATATTTATTACAAAGGAAAAATTTAGAGAAGCTATTTTTAAAAGTGTCACATAGAATAATATCTTGACACAAGTAGAAGTGTAGAAAGGATGATCTATTATTGGTGAATTATGTCAAATAGAAAATATAGAGACATAAAGGGGAAAATTTATAATTATATGAAGTTTGTCACATAGGGTTATGTCTAAACATAGAACCAAAGTAGTAGAGAAGAGCAAACAGGATGAAAGGCATAAAAAGAATGTGTAGATTATGATCAGTTATAAACTAGACCTATAATAAAAGATAGAGATTTGGATTCATGTATGAAACTATTTTGTAATCTATATTTGTATCTCTATAGAATAATCTAATAGGTTGGTGTCATGAGATAAATTGAGTTGTTTTTCATATTAGAGAATATGTGCTTCCTTAGAGTTGAATCTCTTAAATTAAGGGATTGGTGTCTCCTTAGGATTGGTGTCCTTAAATATTATAACCAATGAGGTTTTTTACTATGAGGTTGGGTTAGAATGGTAGTTTATAGCATCTATTCTCGTGGTGGTTTTTCCCTTATTGGGTTTTCCATGGTATATCTTGTGTTATGTGTTTTTATGTGTATGATATTTGAATATAGTTTTAATCCACATTAAAAGATTAAAAAAGAGGTAAGTTTATTAATATATTGATTCACCCACATCTCAATTTCTATTTGTGTTCAAATAATTTGTATCATAGCCCCGGTTCCTTAGGATAAGCTTAATTAGTTTAGGTATATCTTAGAACAATGAACATAATGTCTAGTCAAGAAGGATCTTCATCAAACAAATCACCTCTCTTTGATGGATCTGACTATGTATTTTGGAGAATAAGAATGATATTATATATATACTCATTAGGGTTTGATATATGGATGTCTATGGTAAATGGATATATAACCATTGGTACAACACCTATTGATTAGGCTACTAAGAAGGCATAGGAGAAAAATGCCAAAGAAAAGAATGCTATTATTTATGGATTTTCAAACTCAAAGTTTGTTTAAGTAAAGAATTGTCAGAATGCATAAGATATTTGGAAGAAACTAAAGAACATCTATGAAGGAGATGAAAAGGTAAAGCAAGCCGAGATATAAAATTATAAAGGCAAGTTAGAAATCCTGAAGATAAATGAAGATAAGATTATAGACTACCTCCTTAGGGTAGATGAAATAGTCAATGTAATCAGAGGCCTTATAGAAGAAATGAGAGAATCAATCATTATCAAAAAGATCTTAGATATTTTCATCAAGATATAATTCTTAAATATCTGTAATAGAGGAAGAAAAATATCTAGATAAACTCACTTTTGATGACTTAAATGGGACATTCATAGCCTATGAGATGAGAATGGGAGAGACAGACACCTTTAAGAGATAAGCTACATTCAAAGAATCTAAACCAGTAAAGATAAAAGCATCCTCATCTAGATTTGAAGAAATTGATGAATAAGAATCCAACTTTTTTAGGAGATTGAAGAGAAGATCTAAAAATTATAGATGTAATTTACCCTTAAAATTTTTTAATTTTGGTAAAGTAGAACATTTTCCTACTAAATTTACTCATAATAAAAGAGATAACTCTAAACTAGTAGAGAGTAGCAAAAAGGTGAAACCTTAATGTCTAAAAAAGAACTTATTCAAGAAAAATTAAGGTCTATACAGAAAACAAGATAGTGATTCAATAGATGATAGTGATAGTTATAATGATGATCATGACTATGATTTTGTAGTTGAGGGAAATGATTCCCTATTCATAACATTAGGATTAACTTTTATAAATCTAGATCAAGAAGAAGTTGAAGACTCTAATGAAGAAGAGGAAGGAGAAGTGGATCTTGAATGTGAGCTCATCTATGCTTTAGAGGAAATTGACAAGCTAAGAAAAGAGAGGTCAAAATAAAAGAAGCTTGTATAAAAGGAAATTACGAAAATGTCCAAAAGTCTTGAGAAATCCAATCAACTGGTAGTGAGCCTAAAGACACAAGTTGATGAGGCCAAAATAATAGAAGATGTACTCAAAATTGAAATTCAGTCTAAATTTGATGAATGTATGAAGCTAAAATCAGAGAACGTGGCCTTAAAAAAAGAGATTGAAAAAGCCAAAGGTTAACTAGATAAAAGTCTAAAGTTTATAGGAGGATTAGACATTCTTGATGAAATGATCAAATCTAAAAATCCCTCAAAAGAGAGATTAGTTCTTGGTTATGGAAGGGAAAAAGTTCCTCAACTAGGACATCTACTAACCTATATGAAAACTTTAAATCAGAAGGAGAATCTAGAGAAATGAAAGAGAAAGCTATAAAGGACATAAATAAAGATGCAAACATAACTAATGTGAATAAATTTGAACCTATAAAGAAGCTTGAAAATAAGAAGAAAAAGGTAGCTGATATAGGATACACCAAAGTGAGAGACTTAAAAATCTAAAGTTTAGAATAACTCTTCGTGTTTCATGAATAAATGCTATGACTAGTTATTTCTCATCTTTCTATGGTTATTATTATAGCTATAATTAGTTTGGTTAGAGGGATATTGATTTTAGTGTTTTACCTACAATGAGAAGAATTTTTTTAAGTAGAAAATCATTTTCTCCTTTGTTAGATACAAATGTAATGTGATATAGTTGTAATAACTTTGGTCACAAAAATAAACATTGTAGAACTAGCTTTGTGAGATTAAAAGTACACAATGTAAATAAAAGCATGCCTCCTAGTATGAACAAGAGTTCACATGTCTCTAATAAAGATAAAAATAAGCCATATAGAAACCCAATTAAGTGTGAAAAGTGAAAAATCAATCCATTATTTCCCAAACTACACTCCATGCCAAGGAGTAGAATTTGTGGATGGTAAATATTGTTTTCTTAAAGCATATGACTGGTGACAAGATCAAGTTCACCAAATTGAACAAATGTAAGGAAGAATTTTTTAGCTTGGGAGATAACACAATAGTAAAAATCAAAGGTAAAATAACTTTAAACATAGATCGTAAAATTCCTACACATGATGTCCTTTATGTTGAAATATTGAAGCATAATTTGATAAGTGTTAGGAAAATATGTGAAAATGGATATAAGGTCACATTTAATGCATAAGGCTACAAGATAAATAGATCTAATAGACTAGTTATAGAAGAGAAAAGGAATTAAAGCAATATATACAAAATTATTGACGTGAATGGAAATAACCACCTAATAAGAAAGGTTGATGAGAGCTATTTGTGGTATATAATAATGGGTCATGTTAACTTTTATAACTTAGTCAAATTAAGAAAAACATAAGTGTGTTAGACATATGCCCAAGATAACCAAACCTACAGATACTACTTTCAAACAATGTCAACTAGGCAAGTAGACAAAGGTCAAATTTAAAACAAAGGAGTATGCAAGTACAAACCCTCTATAGTTAGTTCATATTGATCTCTGTGATCCTACTAACAAAAGAGGATCTAAAGGAGAGAGACACTTGATGTTGTTTGTAGATGATTACTCAAGAATGACATGGGTAACCTTTTTGAAGGATAAGCCACAAGCATTTGAAATATTTAAAATCTTTAAAGCCATGGTAGAGAATGAGATTGGATGAAAGATCAAATTCTTAATATCTTGTAAAGGTGGATAATTCACCTCAAATGAGCTCATAAAGTATTTTGAGATGCATGGGATCAAAATGCATTACTCTATATCAAGAACTCTATAATAGAATGAAATTATTGAGAGAAAGAATAGGATAGTCAAGGAGATGGCTGAAACAATGCTAAAATAATCCAAGTTACCTTATGGATGTTGGATAAAAGTAGTCCAATTAACATTATACATATTGGATAGAGTTAGCTGAGGGTAAATAGTAAGAAAAATCCCTACGAGCTATGGTATGGAAAGCCTTCCACTGTTAAGTACTTTAGAGTATTTAGAATCAAATGCTACATTGGGATAAAAGAGGACAAATTGGGAAGTTTTGAATAAATATGTGATGAAGGAATATTTATTGGTTATTCTACTAAGAGTAAAGCCTATGTATGTTACAATCAAAGACTACACAAGTTAGTATAAAGCATCAATGTCAAGGTTGAAAAATTATTGAAATATGTTGAACCTAACAAGTAAATTAGTATTTAAGAGTGAGATCTTGAGGAAGAAGCAAATAATGAATAAGCCAAGGATATGAATGAAAAGGAACCTCTAATATTTGTTCAAAAGGATCATCCTAAAGAGTAGATAATTGATAATAAGAATGAAGGAGTTTAGATAAGAAGAAAATATGCAATGAACAAGGAGCAAGTATGTTTTTCTCTAGTGTCTAAAATTGAGCCTAAAAACTATGCTGAAGCCAACAATGATGAAAATTGGCTAAAATACATTAAAGAAGAGCTTAGCAAAATAGAAAAGAACAAAACATAGTAATTAGTCCCAAGACTTTCTAATAAGAATGTTATAGGTACAAAATGGGTCTATAGAAACAAGCTTAAAGAAGATGTAGCTGTTATCAAGAATAAATAAATATTGGTGTGTAAAGGATATGCCTATGTTGAAGGCATAGATTATGAGGAAACATTTGCTCTAGTTGATAGATTGGAAGCTATAAGATTTTAGTTTACAAGAAATTCAAAGTCTATCAAATGGATGATAATTCAACTTTCTTGAATGGGAACTTATATGAGGAAGTCTACATAGAATAACCTGAAGGTTTTTAGTTATCAAAATAAGAAGATTATGTATGTAGATTAAAGAAAGTACTATATGGTCTAAAACAAGCACCTAGAACATGGTACTAAATATTGAACCAGTACCTACAATAATAAGGTTTCAAAAAAAGATGTACAAACAAAAATCTAAATCAAAAGGTGAGGATATGTTGATATTTTTTTATATGTAGATGGCATCATCATTGGTGGTAGAAAAAACAAAATGTGTAAAGAATTTTCTAAACAAATGAAAAGTGAGTTAATATATCTATCTATGCTAGGATAAATTTCTTTCTTCCTTGGTCTACAAAAATCACAATCTGATGAAGGGATATTCATATCCCAAACTAAGTATGAAAAGGAAGTGCTCAATAAGTTTGGAATGGAGGATAGTAAACTAGTTAGTACTCACATTATAACTAGATGCAAGTCAAGAAATGAGGATAAGTCCCTTGATGTAAATCAGATAATGTATAGATAAATGATAGGTATATTGTTATACCTAACTACATTAGTACCAAATATCATGCAAGTAATGTGCATGGTTGTAATATTTCAAGCTACTCCTAAAGAGTCACATGTCAATGAAATAAAAAATATCTTTAGATACATCAAGAGCATAATTAACTATGGACTATGGTATCCTAAAATTGAATATTTCACTTTGGAAACATACACAAATTTTGATTGGGTATGAAGTGTTGATGACATAAGAAGCACTAGTGGTGGTGCATTTTTCCTTTGAAAAAAACTTGTTTCATGGCTAAACAAAAAATAAGAGTCAGTCACTCTTTCTAAAGTAGAAGTAGAATATATAGCAATAGCAGCATGTTGTACTCAAGTCTTGTAGATGAATAAAAAAAATCAAGGACATCAAGGTATAATAAAAGGCACCTATCTTTATTATCTGTGATAATTCAAGTGCTATAAATATATCAAAGAAACTAGTGATGTATTCAAGAACCATGCATTTATCAATCATCACTTCTTAATAGAGAGTGTTGTAGATCAAGGGGTCATAATGGAATATATACCAACTAAGGATAAAATTGTAGACATATTCACAAAACCTATTCCCAAGGAACAATTTGAATATCTAAGATAGAATTTGGGAGTGGTGAATCCTACACCACATTACTAGATCCTAATGATAGGGCATGAGTCTAAGGGGATTCTAATAGAGGATTTATTTATCCCTAGAAGGAGTTATAATGAGTTTATGATTTTATATTTTTGTATAAATTTATTTATCTAATAAAAGGAAAGAAACATTTGGATAAATAGTCAACTAGAGTCCATTTTCCATTAATGTCAAAGGGGGAAAAAAGGTGCAAATCTCTCTATGAGAGAAGAAGAGAAAAATGATCTCTATAAATGTTTGGAGAAAAGTGAAAATGTAAAATAATAATTAGAGTAAGTGTTTAAGATGATTATTATGAAAATGTTCCATTTCCTAAGGGGGAAAAAATATGGTATGAATAGCTTCAGTTCATACTCATCAAAATCCAATGCAAAAGTTTGGAGAAAAAGTGCAAATGTTAAAGAAGAAGCATAACAAGTGTCCAAGATGAGTACTAGGCATATGTGTCATTACCTAAGTGGGAGAAATTATGGTATGAACAACTTAAATTCATACTCATTAAAATCTAATACAAGCAATGCCAGAGAAAGGGTAATATATTAGAAGATTAGTGAATTTTATTTTCCATCAATGACAAAGGGGGAGATTGTTGGAAATATGATTGTCATTGATGTCAAAAGGGATTAATGACAAAAAGGACATTATGAGCATGTAATTGATGTCTAGGACTTATTATGGTGATTAGAGGATATGAAAAGGATCCTATAAATGTTAAGGATGATTGGAATTTTTATGTGCATAAATGGAATTCATCTGGTTCTTCATATTGATCATCTAGACATTTTGGGTCTACGATAGGAAAAGATAAGAAGGAATTTCGATAACATCACCATTAAGAAGTGTGAATGAGTCTGAGAGAGCTAGCCACATGGTTGTGATCACATTAGTCCCTAGTAGTTATGTACCAGATTTGAAGATATGTGATGTATCATGACAAAAGATATGTTTGATCAAAGTTGGGCTCCAATCCATTTTGATAATGTTTTCCAACACTTAGTCAAATTTGTAGAATGTAAGAAATAAATGAACAAGCATTTTCATGATGTCATGTGTTATACATATAAAATATTTATGACCAAATGGATAAATGAATCAAATCTCCTATGTAAGAGGAAGAGATGCACTAATTTAGTAGTCATGCGACTAAGAATAACAAGAGCTATGAAGGTGCAAAGTTATCCTTCTAGGCATGTTGAAATGGTCACCATACTTAGTCAAAATATACATAAAGGTTATAAAAAAATTTCATGCTTTTAAAAAGATCATTTATGGAAATTTTTAAAGGAAATAGATAGAAGATATGTTATGGGTTTTTCATGAGCATTCTAGACATATGATCTGTACGTTCAAATGAGAAGGAATGAGCTTAGAAATGAATTATCTTTACTCTCAAACTAAATAGGATTTCTCAATAGAACCCTAAGGGTTTATGTCATGATTTAAATAGGTTTTTACTATTTTGATGTTGATTAGATATAGTTAGGACCTAGTATATTAAGTTATAACCAAAGCCTTTGTCATCATTATAAAATCAACCCCTTGACCTAGTAGTTACCATCTTGAGCAGTGGTCAAAGGAATTAATATTTCCTATCTTAGAATTATATTATGTCCCATTTTGATAAATTGATATTGATTCATCATAAAAATATGATCTAATGAAACACACCAAAGTAAAATTATCAAAATGACCTCTAAGTAAATGTGCAAGTAACAAGTGTCACATTTATGAAACTTGTTAGACAGAGACCCAATGAGCGTAGGCTTATCAAAGTTAAAATATCAAATGTGTCAAAATATTTGATGATTACTTGTGATCATATAATAGATATCTAATTGAATGAGTCGACTAAAATTGAATAAATTCATTGATTTTTATTGACATAGTGGTAAGATAAAGATCAAGCAAGTTAGAGAAGATCGATGGAGTCAAAGCAATCCAAAGATATAGGAAGAAACAAGATGGGATAAAGAGTTTGATGTCTAACATCTAGATAGAGATTTAAAAATGTGTACATTCAAAGATCAAATGACATATAGAAGCTAGGATCATGAAGATCAATCTATGCATTTTAAAGTTGAGACATTTACATATTGACCATTAGATCATGGTGATAAACACAATATTAATGATTGATATTTAAAGTTATGACCAAATAAATGGTTAGCTATAGGAACATGTATGAACTTTTATGTAATTCCTATATCTCAACATAGATAATGATATTGATCAATCTAACCAATCAAATATATATTAATGAGCATGTGCATCAAAACTAGAGTCTCTCAAATGTTATAGATAGTAATGAGACCAAAAAATTATGATTGTGATGCATAGAATCGAGATGCAAGAAACTTAAATTTCAATTAATAATGAATTAAAGTCTAGAATTGGCATGATGTGTTACAATTCAAGTGTGAACATAAAAAAAATGGAACCCTAGATTATATATATATATATATACATATATATATATATATACATTTATATATATATATATATACATATATATATATATATATATATATATATACATATGTGTGTGTGTGTGTGTGTGTGTGTGTGTGTGTGTGTGTGTGTGTGTGTGTGATATCTAAGACAAAGGAAAAAGTTGGGGAAGCCATTTTAAAGAGTGTCACATAGAAGAATATCTAGACACATGTAGAAGTGTAGAAAGGATGAGTTTTTGTTGGTGAATTATATCAAAAAAAAATATAGAGACACAAAAGATCAGAGATACAAGGAGATGAAGTATGTCGAATGGATTTCTATCTAGACATAGAACTAGAGAATTAAAGAAGAACATAGAGGATTAAAGGCACAAAGAGAATGTGTAGAGTATGATTAGTTACAGACTAGACCTATAACAAAGAATAGAGATTTGGATTCATGTATTAATCTATTTTGTAATCTAGATTTTTACCTCCATAGAATATTCTGATAGGTTGGTGCAGTCAGATAGACTAAATTGTTTATCAGTTTAGGGAGTACATGTTCTTTTAGAGTTGAAACTATTAAATCAAGGGATTAATGTCCCCTTAGGAATGGTATCCTTAAACATTATAGCCAATGAGGTTATTTATTATGAGGTTGAATTAGAATGGTAGTTTATAGAAACTATTCTCATGGTGTTTTTTTCCTTATTGGGTTTTCCATGGAATATCTTGTGTTATGTGTTTTTATGTGTACAATATTTGCATATAGTTTCAATCTGCATTAAAAGATTAAAAAAGAGATAAGTTTATTAATATATTGATTCACTCACCATCTTAGTATCTAGTTGTGTTCCAAAAATTGGTATCATGGCCTTGGTTTCTTAGAAGAAGCTTAATCATCTTAGGTAGATCTTGGAATAGTGAACATAATGGCTAGTCAAGAAGGATCTTCATCAAACAAAGAACCTCTATTTAATGGATCTAACTATGCATTTTGGAGCATAGAAATGAAATCATATCTATTTGTATTAAGGTTTAATATATGGATGTTTATGGTAAATAGATATATATTCCCTGCTACAACTCCTATTGATAAAGTTACCAAGAAGGCATATGAGATAAATGCCAAGGCAAATAATTCTATTATTTGTGGATTTTAAAACTTAGAGTTTGTCAAAGTAATGCATTGTTAGAATGCACAAGATATCTAGAACAAACTGAAGAATATCTATGAATGTAATGACAAGGTAAATCAAGCCAAGCTATAAACTTATAAAGGACATTTTGAAAGCCTTAATATGAATGAAGAGGAGAAGATTGTAGACTACTTCTTTAGGGTAGATGAAATAGTCAATGCAATCAGAGGCCTTGGAGAAGAAATGAAAGAATCAATCATTGTCAAAAAGGTCTTAATATCTTTGTGATCAAGATATGATTCTAAAATCTCTATAATAGAGGAATAAAAATATCTAGATAAACTCACCATTGATGAGTTACATGGGAAATTCATAGCTTATGGGATGAGAATGGGATAGATAGACACCTTCAAGAGATAATTTGCATTCAAAGCATCTAAACTAGTAAAGAAAAAAGCATCCTCATCTAGACTTAAAGAGACTAATGAATAAGAATCCAACTTTATCAAGAGATTAACGAGAGGATCTAGAAAGTATAAAGGTAAGTTACCCTTCAAATGTTTTAATTATGGTAAAGTAGAACATTTTTCTATTAAATTCCCTCCTAATAAAAGAGATAAGTCTGAGTAAGTAGAGAGTATCAAAAAGGTGAAACCTTACTATCCTAAAAAGAACTTTAAGAACAATAAAGATCTATACACAAAAAAAAGATAGTGATTCTAGAAATGATAGTGATAGTTATAATGATGATAATGATTGTGATTTTGTGGTTGAGGGAAATGAATCCATGTTCATGGAATTATGATCAAATTCTATAGATATAGATCAAGAACAAGTTGAAGAATCTAATGAATAAGAGGAAGGAGAAGTGGATATTGAATGTGATTTCATCTATACTTTAGAGGAAATTGACAAGCTAAGAAAAGAGAGATCAAAATATAAGAAGCTTAGACAAAAGGAAATTTATAGAATGTCCAAAATTTTTAAGAAATCTAATCATATTGTAGTGATCCTAAAGACGTAAGTTGAAGAGGCCAAGAGAATAGAAGATTTAGTCAAACTTAAACTATAATCTGAATCTGATGAATGTATGAAGCTATAAGTAGAGATAGTGGCCTTATTAAAAGAGATCAAAAAATATAAAGGTCAACTAGACAAAATTATAAATTTTATATGAGGATCAAACATCCTTGATGAATTGAACAACTCTCAATATCCCTCAAAATAGAGATCAGGTCTTGGTTATGAGAAGGGAAAATATTCATCAACTAGTACATCTACTAACCTATATGAAAAATTCAAAGCATAAAGAGAATGTAGAATAATGAAAGAGAAAGCTAAAAAATACACAAATAAATATTCAAACAAAGCTAATGTGAAAAAATATAAACCTAAAAATAAGCTTGAAAAGAAGAAGAAGACAAAGGTAACTGATGCAGATAGACACACAAAAGTGAGAGACTTGAAGAAGCCAAAGTTTAAAAGATCTCCTCATGCTACACCAAGAAATACAATGAATAAATTTTCCTCCTCTCTCTATGGTTATTGATATAGCTATAATTATTTTGGTCATAGGGTTATTGATTTTAGAGTTGTAACTATAAGGAGAAAAAAATTGTAAGTAGAAACTCATTTGCTATTTTGTTAGATACAAATATAATGTGCTATAATTTTAATAACTTTGGTCACATAGTTAAACATTATAGAAATATATTTGTGAGATAAAAATTACATAATGTAAATAAAATCATGCCTCCCAATATGAACAAGAGTTCATAAATCTCTGATAAAGATAAAAATAAGCCATATAAGAAACCCAATGAATTATGGAAAGTGAAAAATCAATCCATGATTCTTCAAATTACACTACATGCTAAGGAGAAGAATTTTTGGGTGATAAATAGTGGTTTCTCAAAGCATATATCTAGTGACATGATCAAGTTCACCAAATTTATCAAATGTAAGGAAGGATCTGTCAGCTTGGGAGATAACATATTAGTAAAAATCAAAGGTAAAGGAACTTTGAACATAGATGGTAAACTATCTACACATGATATCATTTATGTTGAAGGATTGAATCATAATTTGCTAAGTGTCAACCAAATGTGTGACAATGGATATAAGGTCACATTTAATGAATAAGGCTACAAACTAAAGAGATATATAAGACTAGTTGTAGAAGGGAAAAGGACTAAAAGCAATATCTACAATCTTGTTAAAGTGAATGGAAATAGCTGCCTAATAGGAAAGGTTGATGAATGATGGTTATGGATTATAAAAATGGGTCATTTTAATTTTGATAACTTAGTCAAAGTAATCTCAAATAAGTGTGTCAGGCACATTCCCAGGATAACCAAACCTATATATACTACTTTCAAGGAATGTTAACTAGGCAAGAAGAGAAGGGTCAAATTTGAAACAAAGGAGTATGTAAATATAAAGCCTCTATATTTAGTTAATACTAATGTTTGTGGTCCTACTAAGACAAGAAGATATAAAGGAGAGAGATACTTCATTTTGTTTGTAGATGATTACTCAAGAATGACATGGGAAACATTTTTGGAGGATAAGTCATAAGCATTTGAAAGATTGAAGATATTTAGAGCCATAGTAGAGAATGAGATTCGATGAAAGATCTGATGCTTAAGATCTGATAAAGGTGGAATATTCACCTCAAATGAGAGTATTATGAGAATCATGGGATCAAAAGGAATTACTCTATAGCAATGAATTCATAGCATAATGAAGTTGTTGAGAGAAAGAATATGACAGACAAGGAAATAGACAAAATAATGCTAAAAGAGGCCAAGTTACCTTATGGATATTGGAGATAATTAGTAAAAATAATAGTATACATATTGGATAGAGTTTAACTAAGGATAAATAGTGAAAATACTCCCTATGAGCTATGGAATGGAAACCTTGCCTCTATTAAGTACTTCAGAGTATTTAGAAGCAAATGTTACATTAGGAGAAAAGAGGACAAGTTGGGAAGCTTTGAATAAAGATGTGATGAAGGAAAATTTCTTGGTTATTCCATATAAATTAAATCCTATGTATGTTACAATAAAAGACTACACAAGCTAGTAGAGAGAATCAATGTCAAGATTAAATAAGGATTGAAACATGTTAAACCTGACAAGGAAATTACTATTGAAGAGTTAGATCTTGAAGAAGAATATAATGAAGAAGATGAGTAATTGAATGAAAAGTCACCTCTAATATTTATTTAAAATGATCACCCTAAAGAGTAGATAATTGGAAATAAAAATGAAGGAATTCAGACAAGGAGAAAAGCTACAATGAACAAGGAGAAAGTAAGTTTTGCTCTAATGTCTAAAATTGAGCCTAAAATCTATATTGAAGACAACAAGGATGAAAATTGGCTAAAAGACATGTAAGAAGAGTTGAGCCAAATATAAAAGAACAAAACTTCGAAATTAATCCCAAGAATTCTAATAATAATGTGATAGGTACAAAATGGGTCTATAGGAACAAGCTTAATGAGGATGGATCTATCAAAAGGAATAAATAAATATTGGTGTGCAAATGATATGCACAAATTGAAGGCATAGATTTTGAAGAAACATTTGCTCCAGTTGCTAGATTGGAAGCTATAAGAAAATTTCTAACATTTTCAATTTACAAGAAATTCAAAGTCTATCAAATAGATGATATGTCAGATTTCTTGAATGGGAACCTAGAAGAGGAAGTCTACATAGAACAACATGAAGGTTTTCAATTTTGAAAATAATAAGTTTATATATGTAGATTAAATAAAGCATTGTATGGTCTAAAATAGGCACTTAGAGTATGGTATTCAAGATTGGAATAGTACCTACAACAACAAGGTTTCAATAAAGGATGTGTAGACAACAATCTATAATTCAAATTAGAAGGTGGGCATATGTTGATAGTTTTTGTATATGTAGATGACATCATCTTTGGTGGTAGAAATAATAAAATGTGCAAATAATTTTCTATGAAAATGCAAAGTGAGTTTGGGATGTCTATGCTAGGAGAACTTTCTTTCTTCCTTGGTCTACACATAACATAATTCTAAAGAAGGGATATTTATATCCTGAATGAAGTATGTAAAGGAAATGTTTAAGAAGTTTGGAATGGAGGATAGTAAACTAGTTAGTTCTCCCATGATAACTAAATGCAAGTTGAGTAAAGAGGATGAGTCCCTTGATGTAAATCAAATAATGTACAGATCAATGATAGGTAGCTTGCTATACCTAACTACATCAAGACTATATATCATGTAAATAGTACACATGGTAACAAGATTTCAAGTTGTTCTTAAAGATTCAGACATAAATGTAGTAAAAAGGATATTTAGATACATCAAGAGCACAATTTGTTATGGATCGTGCTATCCTAAAAGTGAATATTTCACTTTGACAACATATACATATGTTGATTGGGTAATAAATGTTAATGATAGAAGAATCACTAGTGGTGTTGCATTTTTCCTTGGAAATAGACTTGTTTCACGAATGAGAAAAAAGCAAGAATCAATCACTCTTTCTATAGCAAAAGCAGAATATGTAGAAAAAGTGGCATGTTGCACTCAATTCTTGTGGATGAATCAAGCACTCAAGGACATCCAGGTAGAATACAAGGAACCTATCTCTATTCTTTGTCACAATTAAAGTTCTATAAATATATCAAATAATCCAGTGATGAATTCAAGAACTAAACACATATCAATCAAGTATCACTTGTTAAGAGAGAGGGTTGTAGATCAAGAGGTCATAATAGAATATATACCAACTAAGGATAAAATTTCAGACATGTTCAAAAAACCAATTCCCAAGGAATAATTTGAATAAATGAGATAGAATTTGGGAGTGGTGGATCCTATACCACACCACTAGATCCTAGGGATAGGACATGAGTCCAGAGGGAATCTAATAGAAGGTTTATTTATCTTTGGAATAAGTTATAATGAGTTTATGATTTTAGATTCTTGGACAAGCTCATTTATATAATAAAGGGAAAGAAACATTTAGACAAATAGTCATTTAGTGCCCCTTTTCCATTGATGTCAAAGGGGGAGAAAAAGTGCAAATGCTCTTTGTGATAGAAAAAGAGTAAAATGATCTCTATAAATGTTTGGAGAAAAAGTACAAATGTCAAATAAGAAGAAGATCAAGTGTCCAAGATTGTTATTATGAAAGTATTCAATTACCTAAGGGGGAATAAGTATTGTATGAATAAATTTAATTCATACTAATTAGAAGCAAATGCAAAAGTTTGGAGAAAAAGTGCAAATGTCAAAGAAGAATCAAAGTGTCCAAGATGAGTATTAGGAAAATGTGTCATTTCCTAAGGGGGAGAAAGTATGGTATGAAAAAATTTATTTCATACTCATTAGAATCTAATGAAATTAATGCTAGAGAAAGGGCAATATATTATAATATCATAGCATTTAGTTTGTCATCAATGACGAAGCAAGAGATTGTTGGAAATATGATTGTCATTGATGTCAAAAGGGATTAATGTCAAATGGGATATTATTAGCATGAAATTGATGTCTAAGAATAATTATGGTGATTATAAGATATACAAAGGATCATATCAAAGGTTAAGGATGATTGGAATGCTTATGTGCTTGAGTGGAATTCATCTGATTCTTCATATTGATAATCTAGACATTTTGGGTATATGATAGGAAAAGTAAGAATGTATTTTGCTAACATCACTAATGCCAAGTGTGAGTGAGTCTAGGTGAGTTATTCATATGGTTTTGATAACATTATTCCCTATTATTTATGTACCAAATTTGAAGACACACAATGTAGCGTGACAAAAGATAAGCTTGATCAAAGTTGGGCTCCAAGTTATTTTGATAGTGTTTTCAAACACTTTGTCAAATTTGTAGATTATAAGAAATAGATGAATAGGAATTTTCATGATGACATATATTTAACATATGAAGGCTACAAAACTAAATGGATATATGGATCTAATATCTTATGTAAGAGAAACATATTCACTAATTTACTAGTCATATGACTAAACACAAAAAGAGATATGAAGGTGCAAAGTTAACCTTTTAGGCATGTTGAAATGGTCTCCATACTTAGTCAAAATCTAAAAAAATGTTATGCAAATTTTTCATGTTTTTACAAAGTTCATTTATGTACATTTTTAAGGGAAATAGATAGAAGATATACTATGGGTTTTTTATGAGTATTCTAGACATATGGTCCACAAGTTCAAATGAGAAGGAATAAGCTCAGAAATGAAATACCTTTACTCTCAGACTAAATAAGATTTCTTAGTAAAACCCTAAGGGTTTATTTCATGACACCAATAGTATTTTTTATTTTGATGTTAACTATATATAGCTTAGACCCAGTGTCTTAAGTTACAACTTAAGCCTGTGTCATCATTGTAAAATCGATCCCTCAACCTAGCAATTACTGGCTTCAATAGTGATCAAAGGACTTAATATTTCCTGAGTCTTAGACTTTATATTATGTCCCATATTGATCATTGGTTATTGTTTCATCATATGAATATGATATAATGAATCACACTATAGTTAAATTATCAAAAGGACCTTTGAGTAAATGTGCAAGTGACAAGTGTCACATTCATGGAGATTGTCAGATAGAGACCCAATGTGCATATGCCTATCAAAGTTAAAAGGTTGAGAATGTCAAAATATGTGACAATGAGTAGGTGATCATATAAAATAGATATGAATAAGTAAGTGGACTCAAATGGAGTAGAGTTATTGATGTTTATCGACATAGTGGTGAGTTAAAGATCAAGCAAGTTAGAGAAGATAAATAGAGTGAAAATGATCCAAAGATATAGGAAGCAATGAGATGGGATAAAGATCCCAATGTTTAAGATCTAAATAGAGATAAATAATGTGTATCTTTAGAGACCAAACAACATGTAGAAGATAAGATCAAGAAAATCAATGGGTCATTTTAAATTTGAGCTATGTAAACCATTGAATCATGGTAGCAAACAAAAGATCAATGATCGATATTTAAATTTATGTCCAAAAAAATGACTAGTTATTGTAACATGAAATAACTTGTTTTTAAGCCCTATATCTTGACATAGATAATGATATTGATCTATCTAATTGATCAAATCTATATTAATGAGCATGTGCATCAAAACTAGAGTCTAGAAAATGATATAGATAGTAATGAGACTAGGAAATTATGACTATGATGCATGGAATTGAGATGTGGGAAACTAATAGTTCAAGTCATAATAAACTAAAGTTTAGAACTAGCATGATGTGTTATAGTTCTAGTATGAACATAGTGAAAATATGGAAACCTAAATAAATTGTTTATATGTGTTATATTTAGGATAAAATAAAAAGTTGGATAAGCCATTTTCAATAGTGTCACAGAGAATAAAATCTAAACATGTGCAAAAGTGTACAAATGATGAGATATTATTAGTAAATTGTGTCAAATAGAAAGTATAGAGATACAAAAGAGTAGTGTTAGAAGGAGATGAATTGTGTCTAATAGAGTTATATCTAGACATAGAACCAGAAGAGTAGATAAGAGCAGAGCAGATGAAATGAACAAATAAAATGTGTAGAGTATGATCAATTATAGACTAGACCTATAATAAAGAATAAAGAATTGGATTCATGTATGAATCTATTTTTTATTATAGAGTTATAGCTCCATAAAAATATTTGATAGTTTAGTGCCATTAGATAAATTGATTTGTTGCTTAGATTAGGGAGTAGGTGCTTCCTTAGCATTGAAGCTCTTAAATTAGGGGATTGGTTTCTCCTTACGGTTAGTGTCCTTAAACATTATAAACAATAAGGTTCCTTATTATAAGAATATATTAGAATGGTAGTTTCTAGTAGCTACTCTCATGATGGTTTTTTTCTTATTGGGTTTTCCATAGTATATCTTGTGTTATGTGTTTTTATGTGTATGATATCTATATATAGTTTCAATCTACATTAAAATATTAAGAAAATATCTAAGTTTAATAATATAATAATTCATCCCCTCTTAGTAATTAGTTTTTCAACATGATGTCTGCATGACTATAAAATTTAATTCTATAAATTAGTCCATTATTGAGTTTAAATTTGACATTCATGTGACCATAAAATGGAATCCTCATGACTATCAATGACATCTGTGCGTCTGTCAAATTTAATCTTAAAAGTTTAACATGTTACCGACATTGAATTTGGCATTTTCACAATTATTAAATTATGTCCTCATGACCATCAAATGGCATTTGCGTGATAGTCAAATTTAATCTCGTCAACTAACACGTTCCATTTCCATAAGGCTCCATAAAATTAAAAAATGAAAAGAAGACTTAGCACATATAAAAAGGATGCTACACAAATATTTTGCCTATGTTTTTAGCATTTAATAAAATATGATTTGGGATTGGGATAAAATATTAAATTAAGCTTAAAAAATAATTGAAAATACTCCATAAATAGGGTGCCACTTGATAGTCTAGCATTTCTTTTAGGGCAATTGTTTATGGGATAATTATCATGGGCTTTTATGTGAGGGATTTGTTTCAAGGGGAATTATTTTGAATAAATTATCTGAAATAATTATCCTAAAAGGGTCTTAATATCTTAGATAAAATATCTAAAGGAATTAGCTAAAGGGAAAGATTCGCAAGACAAAATTCTTGAAACAATTGGTTGAAGTGTAAGATGCTTGGGATAAAAGTCCTAAAAGAATTTTCTGAAGGGTAAGATACATAAGACAAAAGTTTCGAAGGGTAAATCTCAAAGGTTAAGTCTCGAAGTGAAAGGTTACAGAACAAAAGTTCTAAAGGGTATGTGACCACTTCAAAAAATTCAAAAAGGTCACTTTCAAAATGTCCAAAGGGTTAGTTCAAGAAATCAGAAGGGTATGTGCCCTTCAGGGGAATTATTTTAGGCCTTTTGTGTCAAACAAAATGTCTAAAAAAAAATCTAAAGAAATTATTCTAGGGCAAAGGTGTAGGATAAAAGTCCTAAAAGGCATGTTCAAAAGGGCTAAATGGTCTACTTAATGGAAAAAAATCTTAAAGGGTCTACTTCATAGGTACATCTTAGTGGGAAAGGACCCTTACAAAAGTCCCAAAGGGAACCTTCAAAATTCTAAAGGGCATGTTCAAAAAATTTGAAGGGCATGTTTCCATAACAAAAATTCCAAAGGGTTAATCAGAGGCAAAGGTTCTTTCTCAAAGGAAATTGATTAGGGGAATTATTTCAATCAAAATGTCCACAACAATTCTTGAAAAAAATGTCTGAAGGAATGCAATTGGCTTAGAGAAAGTGGCTCAAGCAAAATGTTTGAGGGAATGGTTCAAAAAGGCAAAGGGCAAAGTGCATGACAAAATTCCCAAAGGAAATGTGTGAAGGGATTGAAAGGGAAATTGTAAAAATCTTGAAGAAATTATATCGGGCAAAATGGCCACAATAAAAAGGTCAAAGAACACTTTTCACAAAGCTCAAAGGGTAGGTTGGCAAGGAAAAAAGGACATTTCAAAAGTCTTGAAGGGTAAGTTTTAAAATTCCAAAGGGTCCACTTCATAAGGCATATATCCATGATGAAATTATTGAAGGATCTAATTCATAAAGGCCAAAGGAAAATCTCAAAAAAGGTTGAAGGGTATGTTTAAAGGGGCCAAGGGGCAATGTTAATTATGTCAGGCAAAATGCCTATGGTAAAAAAGCCCATAGACCAATTCCATTAGAGGAATTATTTTGGACAAAATGTCTAAAATAATTTCTATGATAAATATAAGTCTATAAGAATTCATACATGGAAAAAATCATTACAAAGACAAATAGGATAAGTCTCAAAATAATAATTCTCAAGATAATATCAAAGATAACCCTTGAGAACATAAGTCTACAATAAAAAAGCTTGAAGTAATAAAAAAATATTTAGTTTATGATAACACAATATCAATGTCATATACTAAAGTATAAAATTCCACATCATGACATTTTCCTAGAATTTTCATGAACATATATAAGAAGGGGCTCAAAATCAAGATAATAATCTGAAAAAAGTGGGTCCCCATTTCTTATGGAAAGAATGGGCTGTTGGGTACAACAAGTGGTGACTTATAAGGGGAATATTCATTAGTATTCAAGAACCTATAAATTTGGTTTGGAATCCTAAATCAATCATTAAGTGTGCCATATAAGAATACTTAAATTATAATCATGAAAGAGACTCCTAATTTAATTCACACAATATACTTGTCTTCTAATTTCTTAGATCTCTGTGTGTCAAAACCTATAGTTTATTTTAACTTCTATTGTGATGTGTTTTTCCAAGGCCTTGATGGGGATATAGGTTTCATTCTAGTATCCATTAAAGCTTAAAAATAAGGGAATATCAAACATTTATTTGATTCTATCTAGGCATCCATAACCACAACAAAGATACCTTGGTCTCCTTCTCTTCTCATGCCATTATTTTCTTTTGATCATGATGCATGGTATATTGACCTTATTTCATCATATGAGACTTTGATTTTCTTTATATTTTCTTTTATTCTTTTGAACCCATTGGTTATTTTTTTGTTTTATTTTTCTCATATTATTTAATGAAAAAGAGAAGAGCTAGAACCCCAATGGGTTGGTATAATTATAAAAAAAATCATTACTAGAACGTCCCTACCAACCACATTTATGCCTAGAATTATCACTTCCAACGGGTATGTTAATGTGATAAGTGAGTTTGATCTAATAAAATAAGAAACATTTCTAAATTTGTATGAAGTACTCTGAGAGTAACTTCCACATGCTTGGTAAAATAATTTAATTATGACACCATTCAAAATAATTCATGATTACCTACCTTCATCCTAAAGACTCAAAAAAATATAAATACACCTAATCTATAAACTAGTCCCAAAGTGTCAAGATTTTAATTTCCCCTTTTTCACAAGTCACAAGATCAATTGGTTTTTATTTTAACCTGGTTCTAGTCAGAGCAAACACAATTATGATCATTAGAGAAAGTAAAGAATAACTAATCTAAGAAATCAAGAAACTAGAATAAGCACTTAAATCTAATCTAGAAAACATGAAATATGATCTATGAAAGCAAATATTGAAATAAAAAATGATTAATCTATTCTATGAAGGAAATAAACTTAATCGATGAAATCTATAAATCTAATATAATTCTACATTTGTATTCATTTATCCCTCATTACTCAATAACATCAGTAGATGATACAACCCTGAAGTAGTGCCTTAGGAACTATCCATTGACTAGATATGTAAGAACGTTACCTTAGAGATCCTTTAGATGAAATGTGTTATTTCCCATGATCTATAAAATCTAGTAGGTTCCAATCCATAGTGGAGAAGACTTATCATGTTGTCCTTTATTCTCATGGGCCTTATCCTAAAGTAGCACTAGATCTTAAATCTTGACTGCTTTGAATTTTGATCTCTTATCAAACCAGCTCTTTACCACATCTTGGTGTTTTTTAAATGTCTATAAGGATTCAATCCTTGAATCTTTCATTTATATAATGTCCATCACCCTTTATTCTACTTTATCACTCAATTCTATGTATTCCTACATAAACAAATAAGTGGACAGTTTCAACATAACTAGGAACAAAGACTTATGTCCATATACCAATAGATAAGGTTAAGATTTAAGGGATGGCATGTGTCTAGTTTAGTTTTGCCAAAGAGCATACTTTAATAAATTGTGCCAATCCCTATGCTTGTCTCTAGCTAATTTCTTAACTGTAATAATCAAATTTTCATTTATTGATTCTACCAATCCATTTCCTTGAGGGTAATGGTTGGAAGCTGACCTGATAATGATATATTTATCATGTTCTCATTCAATAAATTTTGATTAAATAAAATTTGGTACATTATCACAAACTATAAAAATAGGCATGTTAAATCTAGTTGTTATGTTCCTCTAAAAATTAAATCACATCTTGTGCTCTATAATTCCTTGTGGCTATGGCTTTTGTCCATCTAGTGAAATAATCTATATCAGTAAGCAGAAACTTATGGGTTGATGACACCAATGAAGTCTAAACCCTACTGGGAAAATGGCCTTCATTCAATAACTAGCTGTAGAGGTATTATTTTGTGCACTCTCTCTTGGCTAAAGCTTGACATTCATGGCATATTCTCATATGAGCATGATCATCTTTAAGAAATATTGGCTAATAGTATCCCATTATCAAGATATTGTGGGATATGGTATTCTTAGAAGGATGACCACTGCATATCTTTTAATGCAAGTTCTCTAAGATTTCTTTAGCTTCTTCTATAGATACACACCTAAGGTAAATACCTTCACAATTTATTCTTTATAGGACTCCATTCTTAATCATGTAATGAGTAGATTTGAATCTCAATTTGAATCTCTCTTTATTTAACTTTGGGGAGTAATTTCTTATTATATATATATATATATATATATATATATACACACACACACACACACACCATTCTCTTTTAGATACTTGATCTTTACATATCTCTTCAACTATGATGCATGAATTTGGTTTAGTCATAAGATGAATAATGCCTTACCCTTGAATAATCTTTGCAGGCTTGATCTCTATATCAAACTCTTATAGCTTGGCCATCCATTTGCCTTGTCATTCTCCTAGCTCATTCTATGATAGGGTGAGCTTGATAGTAGGATCAAGAATGATGGTAATGACTTTATTCCTCAAGATGCAGTGCTAAATATTATTTACTACTTTGATAAGGGCAAAAATATGTTTATCAATCATAGAGTACTTTAGTTTCTAATATTTTAGATTTTTTCTCATGAATGTAATTAGATTATTGATCTCATCTTTCTTATGCATGATACAAAGAATAGATTTCTATAAATAAAATGAGTATAGGTAGAAATCTTTATTAAAATTTAGACTAATTAGCATTGGATCCTATGATATTGTATCTTTAATGTCTTAGAAGGACTTTAGGGCTTCAACTGTCCATTCTATTTTGGCATCTTGCTTTATAACTATAAATATTCATATAAATTTAAATATTCATATGCCTAGGCAATAACATCCCTATATCAAGTAATTAAATCCTTTACTTATTGTCTCTCTTCTAGGGTATAGTTGAGACCAATAATCACATAACATAGGCTATGCTCATCTCCTAGATTTTCTCTTTTGAAATTTGATTCATTGACCTTTGGCTATCTTAGCTATTGTGTCTAAGTATTTATGTCAAATGGTCTCTCCAAGGAGACCAAGCCATCTATAATTTGATTATGTTTGAGATGAATAACTATTAGATATTTGATACAAAATTTTGTTACGTTTTAGTTTATTTTCTTAGTTTTGATTTTATATTAATTTTTTATATTTATTTAGGTTAGTTGAAACTCGTAAGTTAGTTGAAACTTCTCATTAAAGTTTTATATGCTTTCACCATCTTTGAAAAATCATCCTAAAATAATATTTTATCAATTTTTTGTGAAATATAAGGTTAGAAATGTAATTTCTGAATATTCGTCTAATTTCCCCTGGGCCATCAGTGGTATTAGAGCTTAAAAGGAGAAAGCTATGCCACATTTTGAAGGAAGAAGTGGAAACCATAAAGATAATTGAAGGAGAAAGAAAATATCCAATGACTTTATTCTTTCTTTTTTTTAATTTGTACATCCCTTAAACTTATGCTTAAAAAATTATGTACATATTTTTAAAGCATTGAACACTTCTTCAAAATTATTTACAAGTTATATTGAAAGGTAAAAAAGAAAATATTCTCTCTATCTTCTTATTTTGCAAAGGAGGAAGGCATTAAGTATTTGTATAAGTGTTCATATAAAAGACAAATAAATGCATTTAATATTTAGATAAGGTGTTCAAAAATATTTATTTATAGTTGATAAAGACATGGCACCTATAACAAAGTAAATGGTGTTGAAAACAACATAGTGCCACCTCAGAAGTCTATCTATTTTTCCATACAGCAACAAGGAGTCTTATGACTCCCTAATAATAGATAAAGCATTGGAAATTTCTAAAAGGTTTATTTAAATCATAAAGAGAGTATCAACAATAATATATTAAGAAAAAAGGGGTGAAGTGCAGCAAAAAATCACCTTTGCAAGAAGCACAAAAGTATAATCACCCCAAAATCACATCACACACTTGTATTGTAGATTTTTCTAGCATGATAAATTTAGTAATTTTTACAAAATCAATGTTGCATTGAAGTCTCATCAATATTGGCATAATAGTCAAAATTAACATGGCATCCCTAGTGTTACTATAGTGTAGACTAGAAAATTATAATTTTTCATGAAATATAATATTTTGATATAGTTTGAAACATTTAGGGTTTACCAGGTCCCATTAAAAAAATAGGTATTTATTTTTCCTAAAAGTTAAAAAAAAAAATCTCAAAAGGGGTTACTTGAATTAATTGTGAAAACCAAGAAAATTTTCACCTACCATGACCATTTTACCATATCTTGAACACACTATCACATTATTTTATCAAAATTACTTTTTTGAAAACTAGAATTGCATGTAATTTCAATGAGTATAAACAAGGAGGGGTCCATAATGCATTTATATGATATTTTAATTCCCATAAACTAGTCCAATTTTTTTAATTAACATTGAGGAGGGGGGGGGGGGGTTTGCTTAGCCTAACATAGGAGCAAAATTTCAAACTATCATATCTTGTACATACAATGGCCAAATTCTTCATATGCCAACTAATTTTTCATGGAAATGGATTTATGAGAGCATCAATGTGAGAATTTTTTGATTTTAGCATGCATAAATATTTTTTTTACATATTTTGAATAAATTACGAATTTTAATGAAATTGACTGCATTTTTTATGGACAATTTTTTAGCAAATGGTAAAAATGTGTTGTCTATATCAAACAAATATCATAATGTTATGTCCCATAGCTTGTGTTGTTGGTGATGATGGTGTTACATTTCAGTGTTTATATGTCCTTAAGGATCTGACTAGCTAAATAGAGCCAACTAGAGGTTGGAAGATCCACGAAGGTTGGAGGATAATTTACCTTCTCCAATTCACTATTCACTTAGAGTATAGGTTCACTTTTAGGATAATAATTTTTTGTTTCTATGATTTTTTTTAGTTTTGATTTTCTTTCATTGCATTGATATTTTTGACCAAATTTGACCCTATAGGTCAAATTGGGACCCCTAGAGGTAAAAAAATGATTTTTATATGTTTTAGGGGTATAATATTATGTCATAGGGTGTATTATAAATATTTTTATGTATTTTAATGTCACTTTAGCCTTGGTCATGGTATAATTAGTTTATGTGTCATTTTGAGTCACTTAATAGCCATTTAGGGGTCATAAATGCAAGTGTCATGATTTTCAAGGTCTTCAAGTCTCTTATTTCCTTTTAAACATTCAATAAATCAGATTCCCTATTAGGAATGTCAATTCCATCTCAATCTTGCGAGTTAGCCAACTGAAAATTAGGAAACCAAATAAAAAAGGAAGAGTTTGGCACTTGTACAGCCCATGAGATAGAGTGACACATGCAATAAGGTTGTGAGATGACTCTTCAGATTCCTTAAACTCATTTCGATGCTTTAAATACTCTAGATGTGTCAATTTTGAGGTAAAAGCATTTTTCTCATTTTTTTCCCTTCTAGACATACACTAATCAGTAGGTTTGTGTTTGGTACAGCTAGTTGGAGAAGTTTAAGACCAAAATATTTTGGGAGGTGAAATTACACTCAAAGAGATTCATTTCCATAATAATATTTTGAATATTGGTCAAATGTGCTTTATGAATCATCTCTAACAAGTTGACTGTGTTTTTCTAATCACTATTTATTACACCCTATAGGTTTTTCTCTAATTTGGATAGGTCCATACAATCTAGTTGGTTATGTTTAATCTCTTATTAAATGATATTTATGCTTGGTTTCATGTTTCATGGTGTTTTTATGAGAAATTTATCTCATGTTGTAGGAAGGTGTCACTATGTGAGGTCTTAGTCAAAATTTTCCTTATTTGTAGAATGTTGGTTCTCTATAGAGGTCTCATGTATATGTATTATGATGTTATACATGTATTAATGACATAATATTTCCATATTTCCATGACTAGTTTCATCACACCATGCTTTGATCAACTTTTAATCTTATTACTCATAGTTAACTCCTTGCTCATTCTCACTTGCAGTCATAGGGAATCATGTGTATGGAGCCTACTAAGAATGATTCATGTAAGTGTAATAAAAATCTCAATATGTGGAACACACTCTCATACTAGGTACATAAAATATAAACCTTCACTTTTTAATAATAAGAGATTGTGATAGTAAACAAGTCACACACACAGTCAAACAACAAAGAGATACACCTTCAGGCACCTAAAGTAAGTGAAGCTATCAAAATGAAGTTTGTGAACTTATTTGGAGATATGAAACATCATAATGCTCCATGTATATACATTTTAGAAGATATAAATTGATTTTTAAGTCATTTTATTTAGTACAAGGGTCATTTCATGTTCACTACCTGCATACATCTCATCCACACCTACAAGTGCCTTCATAGAGGATGCCACATGTGAAAGGAAGGTGTTGACTATTGTTTCAAGTCATTTGTAATGATAGGAGTGAATTTTAACACTTTATTAAGGCATAAAATTTATCATACGCATATTCATCTCACATACTACCCAAATTTGTATCCACTACCTATATGTGAAAATGTTCACCTATACGTGACATCATAGAGCCATGAAGGTATTTGTATGAAAAGTTGAAACATAGAAAAACCTTTTTTGGATTTATAATATGTTTTATAGATTATGAAAGTCATGATTGAATTTTTAGGTTGATAAATTGGAGTTAAAACCTTTATCAAGGGTGAAGTGACTGAGTTTTGGGACATAATCCCTAAAACATCAAAATAGAGCACCCTGCAACTTTGCCAATATCTTGTAATAGGTGTACTAAGAGTTTAGTGGTAAATAAATATGAATTAATTGTATCCCCTTCACAATAAAATAGATATGACAAATATGGAGGGAAAATGTCTAATGTAAGATAGTAGTTGAGCACTCCAAAGTTACCATTTGAACATTGATTTTCCTCACTATTATCTACATGATTTAAATGATTGTCAATGCTTCCCAAGGTGGTAGTGTATAAGAATGTATTAATGGTATATGTTATTAAATGGTGAAAATTAGCCTAATTATTTTCAATGGTTATCCATATAATTCACACATAGAATATTACTTGACAATACTAGCTATAAGTTTCTTTTCATCACAAAATGACTGCCTACTAACTAGTTGTAGGGTTACCATCAAAGAGTGGGCTAGATAGCCTTGATGAAAAGCCTCACTCCAAGCACAAAAAGAAAAAATTAAGTTAGATTATGTTATATATAACTTTAATTATTATTAAAAATCTGTAAAACAAATCCTAGATCATATAATTGTACCTATAGGACCCCACACAATCAACTGTAGTTGACTGTGAGGGGTAGAGAGTAAGAGAATTAAGATTATTTATGTAGACATAGTAAAAAAATGAATACATAGGTACAACCAATTTATAAATGACATAAAATATTCAATTAATGTCTTTATCCATTAATATCAAAGTCTAATTAAGAAAACATGCACCTATAGGAACCATCTTTGGGTCAAAAAGCAAGAAACACAGTTAAATACCTTGACTAGTTAGATAGGGTGCATGATTGAGGGGTTTTATAAATGGTTGTAATGATAAATTTATTTTAAGTGGTTGGAAATGTAATTGAAATCTCATGAGACCCCTAGTTAAGGAAGCAGAGCATAAAAAAGCCTTTTTAAAAGCATCGCATAGTCCATATGATTGAACACTGCATATAATTTATCTCAATACGAGTCTATTTTGGTTTTTGAATGAGATGAAAGGTCAAAAGACCTAACCAAGGGATGAATTTTTGTGGATAATTTATTTATAACTTGGTGAATCTCCTCCACCATTCATTTCATTTGAGTAAATAGGGGAAGTTCCCTCTATTTCACCTTAGATAGAAGGCACTCCCCTTATGTACAAAACCTACAGTCTTGGAAAGAAGGGATTCTCCTAGGAGATATTTAGTAATTTTTAGGATGTGTGATAATTTTTATAAAATATGGGCCAATATGTAAAACTAATCACAAAAGGAGTAAATTCAACAAGGTGGTCTAGACCATAAAGGTTACAGTCAAGCCTAAAAGGTACGGTTTTGTCCTAGTGTCCAAATGGGAAGTGACTTACATTTCTAGCCTTAAATATACTTTATAACCTATGGGAGTATGATAATGGGATCCTAATATAGGTTTAAAAACTATTGGAATGTAGGGAATCATAGATAAATCCATTTTTGTCTTAGAGACAGTCCAAGCCTATAGGAAATGGAGAAAAGAGCTTGATAGGGCAACTTTGAGTGCTCACATCATCTCTGGAGCTTTGCATGGAGACCCAAAAAGATTTTAGGTGTTTAAAAGGGTCTTGAAACTTTAATTTTTGTAATTTTTTGGTAGATCTAATGTGAAGGATTTATGAACAAAGATTAAGATCCTAAAGCACTCAAAACCCTCATAAACCTTAGTTAATGACCCGGTTGAGAAAATAAGGTTGGAAGGATATCTATTAGAGCATTTAACCCTAAGTGGGATTATTAACCCTTATCCTTGGTTAAGTTATTAAATAATAATAATATATTATTTATTAACATGAGGTGAAAACCTCATGAAAATAAATAACAAAATTATAATTATTTAATGAGTTATCAAAATTTAATTAAATGACTTTATCGGGATGGATGGACCCATTATTTTTAAAATGGTCACTTCCCTTGGAGTTTCAATATAAAATAGGGTTTTACCCCTATTTTTAATACACATTTGAATATAAATTATTTTTATCATATTCAACCTATGATTTTTGTGAAGGCCTTCTATGAATAAGTGAGAAGGTGGAAGACTTTGTATTGGGGTTATTGTTTCTCAATTATTGAATATCACTATAGGTTGTTTCCCTCATAGATGTTTTCCCATATTAAAATTTCTATGTCATTTGTCTCATATGCTTTGCCTATTTATTTACACTGCTATATCTCATCCTATGTATTTTTTTATATACGTATACATGAAATCTTTCATAGTATCAAAGCTTGTGGAGTGTAGAAGATTGGGAAGCAAATTATATTGATTAAATATCAATATTTTATATATTAAAATATTTATATTCAAATATTGGGATGCCACTAGCCTGGTGTATGGCCCATGCTTTGAAAAACTCAAAAAAACTATTTTGTAGTCAAAATTCAAATTTTTTAATTTTTTTTATTATTAAAAAAATCCAAAAGATTGGAACATATTTTAGGATTTTTTAGTGAATGTAAAATTTTATAGGATCTCCTAAACATTTATTGGGGTGCCATACTTCAGCCTGGACAATTCAAAATATTTAATTCTTCATAAAAATTTCCATTTTGAAGGTCCAACTGTGTTTATCAAACAAAAATAGGAATGTTGCTAAAATTTTAAACAAATTCAAGACTTGTACAAGGAGATCTGGCCTCTTTAAATTCTATATGGCAGCCATGAGTCTATAGGTATTTTTTAAAAAATTCATATAATTTTGAAAAAATATTTTAAAAATAAACTATTTATTAATTTTTTTTAAAACCTTGGGTCCCACCTTTGAAAAAAGAAAGAATCACTAAAAAGTTAATTTTTTTCTATCCTTTTCAATTATGTTATTAACATGCATATACTTTATTTATTTATTTTTGAAAAACCAGATAGAAACATATAAATTTAAATTAGTGCATGTAAAATCTCAAGTAAACCTTTAGAAGGGTTGGTAGCTTTCATTTTATTAAAAGCTTGTCACAAGAGAGGTCTTGTGTTCAAATCCCCTCTAATTTTATTTAATTTTTTATTTTTTTCTAAATTAATTTCAAATTAAAGTAATTTGAATTTCAAGTCTTGGTTTGCATGCTATGTTTCATGCATTCAAAATCATAATTAAACCTATCAACCTTCATGCGACATTTGATATAGTCAAAACCTAGGCAAGCATAGCCATGTAACCAATCAATCTTGAGGTTTTTACATATTATGGACACATTAGAGTGGTCCAATTTTTATGTTTAAACATTTTATTATTTTTTTTACACCTTTTTTAATTATAGTGCCTAGATGGTCATTTTGAGTGTGACTCTTTTGACACTTAGATTTATGCATTTTGAATTTAGTTTTTTGCATTATTTAACATCTAAATTATGTAATTAAATATATTTATACTTTTTATTCAACCTATTTTACAAAATTAAGTTAAATTCACAATAAAAAAGGTCTCATTTTAAGTATTTGTTTACTATCTTGTTTAAAGGGAAGTTATGGCTTGGCTTCATATTTCTTTAGATAATTATTAAATGCTTAATGAAAATAATTACAATATATGGAAAATTCATGTTAAATATAAATTTATGATTTGTAAATTATTAAATATTGTCTTTAGGACTGAAAAATCTCTTTCTGGAAGACATGTGACCCCTAATCTTACCAATGCATTTCAACAAAAATCTTTGGAAGCTATGTCCATTATCTTGAGGAGTGTTAAGGATGAATTTCTTATCCATATTGGTAATCAGACATCTCCTAGAGATTATTGTAAATTCCTTGATTCCATGAATGAAGGCACCCACATTACAAAGATCATTAACTTAATCCTTGAATTGTTAACTACATATATCAAGTGTGATAAAATAGTTGTTAATTTTTTTGCTAAAATTAAAAACATTAAAGCTCAGTTAGATGGATGTAATTTTAATTTGATTCAAGATCAGTTTCTTTATTTTATCATTCAATTAAATATTAATGAAAATTATAGAAATTTCATTCTAATTTTGAATTTTAAGTATCAAACTGAGCAAGATATCCCTGATCTTACCACTTTGTCTGCTCTCCTAATTCAAGAAGAGAAAGTTATGATAAATTTTGATTCCAAATAAAATGCCACTTAATCACTTATCACATTAAATAATGTTTTTGATAATACTAAAAACCATAAATCTAACCCTAATTTTTCTAAAGGCAAATATGGGAATAAAAAATCTAGTAATATGAATCATACACCTAATTTTAATAGAAATTACAATCTATGTGGTAAATTTGGTCATAAAAGGGAAACCTATTTTAAAAACAAGGATATAATTAACAATCAATCTTCTAAAAATAATAAAAAGAATAAAACTAATTAAAACAAGAAGAAGAATCAAAACCCTAATCAGAATAACAATCAAGATTCAAATGTTATTACTTTATATGCTATTTTATGTGCTTCAAACGAGAATGAATGGATTTTATATAGTGGTGCATCACACCATATGACATTATTATATGATATTTTATGTGATTATATAGATATCTCTAAAATAATTTACTTAAGAGATAATTCTTTTTTAGAAGTAATTAAACAGGAAAAAGAAAAAAATTTAAATATCGTTATTAATGATGTTTTCTATATACCTAAGCTTAAAAATTATTTTATATTTTTTCTCAACTTACAAATGATAATTTAATTGTAACATTGTTTAAATATAGTTGGTCCATTAGAAATTAATATGGTTCCTTGATTGTTGAAGGTATTCAAAAGAATGGTTTAAATATCTTCTCTCCTTCTATATGTTTAATTTCATCGCATAGTAAGAATGAATCTCAATTATAGATTAGGAAATGTTAATTTTATAAGTTTACATGATATTTATATCAACAATATTTTTGTTTCACTTCCTTCTATCCCATCTCATCATGAAACTTGTGAGGGTTATTTATGAGGTAAACAACATACTAACCCCTTTCACAAGAATCATGATGTGAATTTCTCTCATCCTTTAAATTTAATTCAGAGTGATGTCGTAGGACCTCTTGATGTTGTATCTCTTAATATTTCATTATATACTGTTAAATTTATTGATGATTACACTATAAAGATCTAGTCTTATTTTATTAAAAATAAATTTGATGTTTTGTTTAAGTTTAAATAATTTAAAGATTATGTTGAAAATGCATCTGATTTTTATATTAAGAGATTAAGAACTGATAATGTTGGAGAATATGTTATTCAATAATTTGATTTTTTTTTCATTATTTTTATTATTCAAAGGGAAATACCAACTCCCTATTCACCTCAGTAAAATGGTATTGTTGAAAGGAGAAACCACACCATCAAATAAATGGCTAGGAATATGTTATCTACAAAAGTTCCTAAGTTCTTATGGGCTAAAGCCATGAACACTATTGTTCATATTTTGAATAGAGTCCCTACCAAATGCTTGCATCTTTCTACCTATTTATAAATGTGGGATAAAAATAAACCAAGTGTGACTCATCTTAAGACCTTTGGAAACCTTATTTCTATCTTTGTCTCTAAAGTTAAGAGGAAGAAGCTTGACCCCACTTCCTATTATTTCATTTTTATAGGATATGGTGGTAATAAAAAAGTTTTAAGAGTGTAAGATCTCTCTAAATGTCAAATCATTAAGAATAAGAATGTTTTTATTCTTAAAAAATCCTTTTGTGATCCCTTTATGGATCTTTCTCAATGTTTTATTGATGAACCTAACTCTCATGTTTCTCCTTGTGATGAAATATATGCCCTTGAGGAAGTTGATGTAGTTATGGTTAACATAGAGTCTAAGGAAACCCCTAATTTTCATGTTCAATTTAGAAGACCTAAATGGGTAGAATCCCTAATTCAATCTTCTAATGTTGATAACCTTAATAAATTAATTAGAAGTCAACATTCTCATCATGCACTAATGACTATGTATGAATGTAAACCTCAATATTTTGATGAAGCTACTCAAGATGATAGATGAAATGTTTTTATGAAAGCTAAATATAATCCATTAATTGAAAATCAAAGTTGGGACCTTGTCCCTCCTCCACCTAAAAGTCATATTGTTAGTTGTAGGTGGTTGTATAAGATCAAATATAATTCAATTTGTAAAATTTAAAAGTTTAAACCAAGATTTTTTACTCGTGGGTTTACTCAAAAATATAGGATTACCTATGTTGAAACCTTTCCTCTTGTAGTAAAAATGAGTACTGTTAGACTTATTATAAGGATAAACTAAGTCAAATATTTGAAATTATTGATTTAGGCATTCTAGATCATTTTTTAGGAATGGCTGTATTTTAGGAAAAAAATTTAATTATAATATCACAATCTCATTATACACATAACCTTCTTGTTAAGTTTAACATACTTAGTTGTAAATATTATTCAAATCCAATTGAATTTGGTATTAAACTTGATCCTAAACCTACATGTGAAAAATATAACCCTACTTTGTATAGACAACTTATTGGAAGTTTGATTTATCTAACCATTACTAGGCCACATATTTCATATGTTGTTAGTGTTGCTTCTAGATTTATGTAAGATATATATTTGGATAATTAGTAATTAGCAAAATGAATATTTTTTTTATATCAAAGAAACAATTAATTTTAGTTTATTTTATTCTTCCATTGATAATGTTAATTTATATGGTTATTGTGATGCTGACCATGCTAGTGATACTTTACATCACAAATCTACTTCTAGATATGTGTTTAAATTTGGTGAAAGTAGTATCACTTGGAGCAATAAGAAGCAACCTATTGTCTCTCTTTCTTCTATATAAGTTGAGTATATAAGTGCTATGGAAGCTACTAAATAAGCCATGTGGATACAAAGGTTTTTGGGAGAACTTCATTTGGATATTTTTCAAATTACCATCCCTCATTATGATAACAAAATTTGTATAACTTTGGCAAAAAATCTAGTGAAACACCAAATAACTAAACATATTGAATTTCATGTGCATTTTATCCAAGATAAAGTCCTCAATAGTGATATTAATCTATAGTTTTGTCCTACAAATTAACAAGTGGTAGATATCTTCACAAAACCACTTGGTGATACCAAATTTTATTAATTTTGTGAAATGCTAGGCCTCTCCAAATTGCCATTAAGGGGGAGTGTGCATGATATTTCCACTTCATGATAGACGTGTGTTTCTTTTCCTTCTCTCTATTTCTCTTTTTAAAACATTTTAAACTTTGTGTGAAAGTTATGTGATTTAAGTAAACTTCATGTGGAAGTTTTACTTGTGTACCTAAATACATTTAAAAACATAATTTGTAATGGATGTCCTTATGTTATAAAAAGCTTAAAATATGCTTAGTGATTATTCATGAGAAATAGTGAGATATAATCTTACAATCATGCTAGCCTAAACTTAATTTTGAGTAGTTTATGGATTATTATTTATTTTCTTTCAAAAGATGACTTTTGGCATGATGAATGTTTTTAAATCCTCCAAATTTTGTATATAGTATAATTTATTTCTAAGGTGACTATGACATTTATCCTCACTTAGCATTAACCAGTAGTGTTAGAGAATTTAATCCTAAGTAGGATTATTGACCCTTACCCTTGGTAAAGTTATTAAATAATAATAATATATTATTTATTAACATGAGGTGAAAATCTCTTTAAAATAAATAATAAAATTATAATTATTTAATGAGTTACCAAAATTTAATTAAATGAATTTATCGATATGGATGGATATTTTATTTTAGAACGGTCACCTCACTTGGAATTTCACTATAAAATAAGGTTTTACCCCTATTATGAATACACATCTGAATATAAATTATTTTTATCATATTCAACCTATGAGTTTTGTGAAGACCATTCTGTGAAGAAGTGAGAAGGTGGAATAATTTGTATTGGGGTTATTATTTATAAATTATTGAATATCACTCATGGATTTTCTACCTCGTGGAGGTTTTCCTACTTTAAAACCTCTATGTCATTTGTCTCATATGCTTTTCCTATTCATTGACACTTCTAGATATCATCCTATGTATTGCTATATATATATATAAGATACATGAAAATGATTGAAAACTACAAGAGACTCCCCAATGACCCTTCCCATCCACTTGAGGTGTTTCATACCTGTATGGACAGGGTATAAAAATGGTTCTTTTGACTATTTTGTGCATTGTGCAAGTTCTAGAAGGTTTCAAGAGGTGAAATAAACTTTGAGAGGAAGCTAAAGATTTAATATAACGCATTATGTATATCTATAAATTCATCAAAAATCCTAAATGTGCCTACTAGAGTTCTCATTTTAACTAGTTAGAGCTAGCATAATGAACATGATGGGGACAAGTGCGAAAACTTCATGTGGAAGCATATTTATGGTACACTTGAGAAATATAAAGACATTTATTGTCTTAAAACATTTCATCCACCCCATTTTATGGATTTTCATGAGAAAATGAAGCCATTTTGGAAGTCAAGTGTATAAGGTGTGTGAAAGAGGAGTCTTATTAGACTATAAATGGTGATAACTCACTTCTCAAATATTATAGATGATTAAGAATACAACCAATGCATGTAAAATCATGTCTTAAACCCTTTACTCTAAATCAAATCATTATATCTATCCTTATTTAGTTTTGGGATGTTCAAACATGTGTGAATGATGAGGGCAACTTTCGTGTGCAAAATGAGAACTTCTATGCCACATTTTCAGAGTTCATGACTTGGGATGACATTTATGCTTCCTAAATTTGCATCATCAGTCTCATATTACCTTTTCATTCACATGTAACTCATTTTATTATCTTTATAATTGTCCTTGTTACCTTCGGACTTCTCTCTTCTCTTCTCTCCTAAGTGTGATAAGAATTAGCCAATTTGGCCTTTGTAAAATATGCTCCACCCAAGTATGGTAAGGCCTTAATCATTTGCATACTATGGATCCATATAATAGAACATAGTTTTCCTCTTCTATGATTCTTCATAGTGTGTTCACTTGAATTATCGATCTTGCTTAGTGATAATTATTTTTTCCTTAGCATTATTATTTCATTCTCTCACTTATTTTCATCTTGAAATCTTCTTCTTGTAGGTCATGTGAAGTTTTATATGAAGTGTCAATGTTGAGTGCATTATTTTATTCAAATATTTCCATTTTAGGCCTATTATCTATTCCTCATATCCTAAACATTCATCACAACTTCATAATGAAATATTGATGTGAGAAAATTTAGATTAGAGAAGTGTATATTTAATTTGTCTCATAGACTCATATGTGACATGCAAATAGTTGGTATTCATCAATCAATTTTATGTATCACCTCCTTTAAGATAGTTTACTTTCAGTTTTCTCTCCCTTTTTCTTTCAAGCATAGGCATAATAGTGATCTAAAATTGGTACATCAAGGGAGTTATCCCTATCTAGAGATTTACCTCATTTTTAGTCTACCCATAGCCTAGAGGTGTTTAAATTGTGGCACTTAGATGAGGAGAGGTAAGACATCTCCTCAAAGGATGAAAATACAAGTGACAATAGTTTTTATCATGCTTAATGTGACTCATTATCTAAGAAGTTAAAATATTTTTGGTGTTGTCTTTCAATACATCAGCCTTTAGAGGTATCTATCCAAGAATCAATGGTGACTCCAAAGTTTCATCAGCTAGTCAAGTAGCATAGGTTTTCCTTTCGAAGATTATTTTTATTTTTGTTCTTGCTTCTCAATGAAGTTTCATGGATAATTATGGTGTTGATTATTTTTTTACACAAGTTGGTGAGGTATCTCAAGATTATGACATTCCCTATCAGCCTTTATATGATACTTATCAATGTTTTCATTATCCATACTAGCTCCAATATGAATTTTATTAAATTTTTTCATGAGTTGTATCAGTATTATAACCAACCTTCTTAATATATTTCTCTCCTTAGTTAGCCTAGTCATTTCTCAAATTAGTCCATTTTCACTTCTAAGAAAACTCTCTTGGGCTATGAGAGGTAGATGATAGATCTTGACACACAAAGGGGACATGCTCTATATATTCATAGTAATTTCATTCATAATGTGAGAGATGCCTTAGATCTGGTTAAAAGAGAGTGGGCACCTATTGAGAGAGAAATTTGGCAAAGGCTCACAAGTGAGATACTTGAAGTGAGTGGCTTGATTACATTTTTAGAAGATAGGCTAAGAATTACTGAGGATCAACCTCAACAAGTTTATAATACCTCATATCCACCTCTCCAATATTTCTATCAGTCTTACTTGACCCCTACTTATGAACCCAATTAAACTTGTCAAAGTCATCATTTTCCCAATCAACTAAGAGAGAGAGTTGGAAAGACAAACCTTATTTTTGAAGAAAATCTTGATAATAAAATTGAGTTAGCCAATAAGAAGATGTATTATTTCATATAATCAATAAAGGAAATGGAATTTAAGCCCTCATTACCTTCTCTCATTACATCCCCACCTCAAGAAGAGACCTCTAGATATGAAATCCCAAGTTAGAGATAAGGTGGAGAACCCAAGTCTAAGGAGATCCCAAGTTCCTTCAACACTTCATCCACTCCTCAAATTGAATCACTACCTCAATAAGAGACTCCTAATCCTAACATCCTAAGCTGAAATAAAGTAGTGGAATCATGGGGAAAAAAGGGGATAAAAGCCTTGATAAAGAGTGTGAAGTTGAGAAAGATCTTTATCCTATGCAAGTCCCTCCTACCCTTCCTCAAGAGACCTTTTATTTTCCATGTCATCCATATTGTGCTCTTTATCATCATGATGATGCCTATCAGATTCAAGAGAGAATTTTTTAAGAGAACCTAGCTAAGCAAATTTAAGAGTTAGAGTTGAGAATGAAATTGCTAAGTCAAGGTGTGGTGGAAGGTTTAGATCTAAAAGAAGATCCTATGCTTAAAAACACCCCACCTAACCTTCCTCAAGAGAATGATCAAGATAAATTAGATGTAAATGAAGTGAATATAAAAAATAAGGAAGAAAATCAAGCTATTTTAATCCAAGTTTTGCCTCCCCTTCCTCAATAACTCCCAAAAATATCCCTTATAATTCTTTCTCAATTTGATTTTGAGTTATATATTCCACCTCCACCAACTAGTTCATCTTGTCCTAATTTTGATTTTGAGCCTAAACAAGAGAATTTGGTTGATAATAATTTATAACTCTTTCTTAAAGAAAACATAGCTTCTTGGCAGCCTCATTGGACTAGGTCACCTGATTACAAAATGCCTAGCATTGGCATCGCCAAGAAGGAGAAAAACTTGAGGATCTTGTAGTCCTTGAGAAGTAAAGTTAGGCTATGATAGTTTAGATACAACTTGAGATCCCTCAATAGGTCCTAAATATTGAAGAAGTGGTGACTTCTTGTGGTGAATTTTTTGATTGGGTTAATATTAAAGAATGCTTTCCTTTTCCCAAAGAAGAGGAGATCATCATTGGTTCTTCCATCACTATCTAATATATCATAGATGGACAAGAGCAAGTATCTAATTAGCCTTAGGTTAAATTTTTTGCAATCATTGAAGCAGGTTATACTCCTCTTCAAGGCGGTTATGATCTAATAAAAAATGTAGAAGGTAGCCTTGACACTTAGGTGAGTATGCAAAGAAAAGAAAATTTTAAAATTTGTCCTTTCAATAATCATATGCATCCTATGATGATATGTTTGAAATAATCAAAATGGGTTATCATCCTCTCAACCAGTTAGGAGAAATACATCAATTTTTGAAGGATAAAACAAGCTTCTATTGGCCTGAATCTTCCAAGGAATAACAAACTACACCTCTTGAAGCCATGCCCAACAATAAGATACAAATTGATCATGAGATGAAGAGTGGGAAATAGTATGAGGTATGTGTACAAGGCCAAGATGAAGCCATTTACATTAAATACCTATTTGGAGATGATCTACTTAAGAGATATAGTCATATAAAATGTGAAAACTAGTAACTTGAGTGTGGCTAATGACACCCAACCATTATGTCCCTTGTACTTGATTTCATGACCCTCTTACACTCATTTTTTCTGATTCCCAATCATCCCTAGCCTTCTAGACTTGGTCCTAGCTCACTTATTCATGAGTGTCATTCAACTCCTCATTTAATCAATATTCAATTGATGTCTTATCAACTAGGGTTGGTGTCCAAAGTTGTCTGTAGTAAGGTGTAGGATGGTAGATCTAGAAGTCTACTTGTGGGGGTGTTTAATGGTCCTATTATAACTTTGAATAATGAAAGAATGTATCTTAAACTATTTGATTCAATTTTTTGATGAAAAGGAAAAGGTGTAACTATTTAATCAAATGAATATATTCTTTTAATTGAAAGTAAAATCATACTCCTATTTATGCTTGCATGGAAATGGAATTGTTTAACTAGAAAAGGAATTTTTCTTCACACATTTATTGTAAAAGGAAACACACATTGCTTAGAAAGGAAATGCCTTTTAAACTGTGAATTTGTTTTGATGTTTTATGAATGAATAAAAACATTAGAAAAATTCTAATTAATTATAACAAAAAGTTAATATAACATAATATAAATACCATACACAGTTCTTGGTTTTAAGGAGAGTGGGCCCTTGCTCTTCTTAGACTTGGGAACAAAGATTAATCAATGCTAGAAACTGAAGTAATAATTCATAAAATTGAAATGATTACAATTTAGCTAAAACTGGTAATATTCTTATATGTATCTTTCCTCTATTCTCTAATAAATTTTCAATGACAAAATTCTTACCTTTTATACTAATATAATCAACTCAAAATAAGATGCAAATAAATAAGATTCCTTGGTTAATCCACTCATCCAAAGATAGGAGATTGGATTTCCAAAAGATCCAATTATTCTGATGAAATAGGTATACTATCCTATAATAGTCCTAAGATCTAAATACATACAACTTTATCAAAATAAAATCCTACAAAATAGCAGGTAGGTATTTTCTCATTTGACTCCAGCTGGAATGATTCTCTCTTATCTTATATGAGCACCAGCTTCCCTATTTGTAGCTTTATCTTTATAGAATCCATGGAATTGACATTGTAGAGTCGATAGGAATGAGCTTATAGAGTTCATATAAATAAACATACAAAGTCCATAAAAATAAGCCTATAGAGTTCATAGAAATAAGTCTATAGAGTCCATAGAAACAATCCTATGGAATATGTAGAAACAAGCCTGCAGAGTCTGTTGAAACATGCTATGTGAGTTCATAGTTTTGTTGGATGGAGATCAAAATTGAACTTTCAGTATACATCACTTGTATCTTCTTCCTGAGCATTCTTCACAACAAAAATCACTAAAACATTCTATGTATTAGACATTAATGACAAAGTAAAGGTTTAGTCTTTAGTTTAATATAAGCAAGACAAATATCTACTTTCCATGTAATATCTATCTAATAATCTATTATTTGCATAAGATAATATCCTTAGAGAGATGAACTAAGGGAAATAACATGTCAATAATGAGCCATATTTTGAGCTCATCATCTCCCCTAGAGTTTACCTTTTGCAAGTCCCATTATAAACATTCATTGGCATTCATAGCTCTGCCATCTACTTTCCACACTTTGACTCAAATCATAATCATCAAATTCATTTGTAATATGCTTGTCTAAATTGCATGTAAACCCATGATGTTCTTGAATCATTTGTTTCCATATATTGAGTTTCTCCTCTAATTGTGGAGCCCAACTCTACCATCTTGGAATAGGTATGATCAACAAAGGTGGTCTATATCTCATGCCAATCCATTTATTTTATCCTCAAGAGTTTATTACCTCTATTAAAATTTCAAAAATTGAGGAAGCTCTCCTCATACTCCATCTTAAGTTATTTGGAGAAATGACCTCTCATCCTTTAAGAGGCACTGAAAGTTGTTCCCGTCTTTGCACACTTGTAGTCACCACTGAATCAAAACTCTATCTTAAAAACAATTCAAAATAAATAGCACAATCATATAAAGCTTATAAATAATGCATTTTAACTTCATCACTTAAACAAGCACAGTTGAAATTTTGTTTGATCAATATAGGGATAGGAAAGGCTGGTCTGATACATAATCCTATAGTCTTAGCATGATTTGTATACTCCTCAAATCTATTTTTCCATACTAGTTGATTTTTGAATGTAGATTGCAATTCCCTCAATTAAAATTCTCTTACATGAAGGTTTATTAAGAAATTATTGTTCTCATGGTCTCTTATGATCAAATCATGCAAATAAAACTCACAAAGAAAATCTTGTTGATCAAGTTCAACACCATAGAAAATTTTCAAAAATGTTGTTGGCAGTGAAATATTGTAAGGAAGATGACAAGATATCCTCAGAAGCTACCACCTATAAAAATTTTCAAATAAAAACAAACTATATGTAGGAGAAAGATTCGTACATGCCAAAAGAGATTCCCCTAATTTGCATGCATTCGAAAAAATTTATTCTAAATCTTGGACCTTAGCTTCTAATTCTTTCTTTTCATTTTCCAATATTTTATTTGAAAAAGTTGCAACTTTTTTTTTATTGCTAAGTATGGAATATTCTTCTTCAATTTGATTTAGCATTTGCAAGGTAGGAATACCTAGACAACTTGTTTGACAACTTTGGTCAACAAATACATTAGGAGGAGAAGGTGCAACATTTTGGAAGAGTTTACCAAACTCTACAATCTCTTATTCTACTTCTTTAGATTTTCTACATATATCCATAGGTCTATTTATTCACTTTCATTTTTCTTTATTGTTTCTTCTAATCTATGAACTTTTGCTGCATGATTGGCAGATGTTGTGTCTAATTTTTGCACCAACAATGAGTTGAGATGATCCTTATTCTACAATCAATTGATCAAGTAAGCAATGTTAGCTATTTTTTGTTTCTCTAGAGTTTGAGCTTGAAAAAGCTTCAAGATTAACTACATAATAGGATTATTTATATTAGAGGACTTTCCTTTCTAATTTGTGCATATAGTTTCTCTTTTATTCATCGTAGTTTTAACTAAAACATGTGGTTGTCCTACCATACTTGATTCCTCTGCCATGATTGGCTCTTCTTCTAGAATTGGCTCCTCCATTAGGATTGGAGAGTTCCTTTTGAAAAGAGTTTCTTCAACATCTATATTTGCATGGATATGTTAATGTATTGGGTAATGAGATATTGTTTTGAGACTATCTAGAATATTTGTAGCCTCTTTTTCATCTTCATTTGTCATAATTAGCCTTCTCCTTCTTTTGGTCACTCTATGAGATACACTCAGTTGTCTTTCCTTTTCCACCATCAAACCTTTGGTGTTCTTAGGTTCTATATAAACCTTTCATTTCAGTTTTCTTAATCTTGACAAGGGAATTGGTTGCACTACAGATTACTGAGGTTCTTATGGGGACCTTGAAACTACAGGGATTTGAGACCTTATGGTTCTTCTTGAAGAAGAAGGGTTTTATGTTGAGACTACAGTCTATGATTTCTTCTATGGAGTTATTTTCTCAATTGATCCAGCAGGTAGAGATGAATGTTCCTATGGTAATTTTGGGGTTTCTTATGCAAGAAGATTTGAAATTTGTTGTGTTACACTATTTTGAAATTCCTCCTAGACCTCTTATCCTTGCTAAAGGAAGTGATGTTAGATAATTAGGTGAATAAGGCCATGATGCCTAAGAGCAACATTAGGAGTTGTAGTCATAATTTGAAGGGCACCATATAATAAGGATGGGAGGTTAATCTTGTAATGAGGGTTTTGTCACCCATGCTTAAGGTTTATTAACATTTTCATGGTGTCTCCTCCTAAAAGACTATGCTGCCCCTCACAAATGATATATTTGATTACCCACTTGGCTAAAGATTTCCAAGGTTCAGTAAGTGAATTTATACTAATCCCTTTTGATTTTCCTTTGGAATCTATTAGACATGAAGTCCTAGTCTACTCATTATCATTAAACTGAATAATTAAATCACTAAATGGAATTATGCCTGGAGCTCTCATTCCCTCTTCTGGAACATGTATGATTTGACTTATAATTTGAGTTGAAATAAGAATAATAATACCTTTAACAACTAAAAATTTAAGGGTGAGATTAGTGATGAATTCTCTTACCATTTTTTTGTGGAAACCCTGGAACTTTTTCATGAAAGGTAACCAGCCATTTGCTCTAAACACTGCCACATAAGCTTTGTCTTTATGAAACTTTATTGCATTCTTCAGCTCTGATCTCAGTTTTTATCCCATTTCTACTCAAAATTTTAGACAACTCTATTTCTTTAACTCATATTGAGGTTTAGACTAGTATCTATTGAAATCTCTAGGCAATAATCACTGAGGATTTGTAGGCAACAATCACTGAGAATTTGTAGACTAGATTTTGTTGAAATAGGTAGAAATGAAATGGTTTGTGTGAAACTCCATAGATGCATGAGTCTTTAGTTTAATATTATTACTTGATACAGTTCAATGCCATATGTTTCTATGGAGTGTGCTAGTCATTCTGTCAAATTATTACAAACTACGTGAAATGATGACATGGAAGTTTGATGGTGACAATGATTTATCACTTGATTTAAAACCCTTTTTATGACATCTCATCTTATCATTATGGATGATGCAATTGATTGTACCAAAGTCAAACACTTATCTATACACCTTTAGTGGCTCATTTTCTTCATTATGGTATGTGTCACGTCATTCCATTTTAGAAGGCTCGAGTTTAGGTCATCTCCATAGAATAAGTATTAATTAAATATAATATAATTATTTAGCTAAACATAGATAAATAGAATATATGTCTCACTTACTTTTGACCTTAGATTTATCCTTTGCTTACCATTTCACCTGCATAAATAAGTTTATATGGATTAGTCAACAGGTATTGAAAAAACAACTTTTATTGCATGGAGAAGACCAATCATAGTGACATGACGAGATTCTATTTTTTTTTGTTTTTATATATTTTGTTTTTACCCTTTGGCTAGCCATTGCTAGTTTTCTAGCCAAAGCCCTTTTGTAATGCATAGCTAACAAGTTGGTTTTCTAGGCATGCATTGTCAATGGTGTCCCTGGAAGGATTTTCACTATTGATATATATACTTTTTATTTTTATTTTTATTTATTTATTTTCATTTTTATTTTTTTATAATTGAATACTAGATCATCAAAGAGTAGGTTCTCTAAAATAAATAGAGTCCTCTAGAAAGGGTACTTTATTTTTTACCTTTTGAACAAATTCTTCTTTATGAAGAGGTTTTTAATAAAGCTTCAATCTATACCCATTGACTAGTAGAGCTCTTCTAATATCATCAATAGGTATTAGCTTAACAGATCTATTTTCAAAGACCTCCTATATCTGATAAGGTCCCAACCACGTCATTTGTAGTTTTCCTTTAAACTATTTAAATTTGGAATCAAACAATAGTGCCCAATCCCCTTTTTGAAACTTCCATTTCTTGATCTATGAATCATGACAAACTTTTCTTTGATGTTGTACCAATTCAGTTCTTTGTAGTGCTTCTATCCTCATCTCATCAAGTTGATTAAGTTGTAAGATTCTTTCTTTCTATATTTCTTCTAATTCAATTCCTACTTCTACAGTTGTTTTCAAAGTTTGTAATTCAAATTTAATAGAGAATAAGGGATTCTTACCATAAATAAATTCATAAGGTAAAAATCTAGTTTGTTTTTTATGTAATATTATAGGCCCAAATAGCTTCTGGTACCTTATCTACCTAATCCTTTCTATTGGAATTAACAACCTTAATTAAAATGGTTTCCAATTCTTTGTTGGTGAATTCAACTTGTCCATTAGCCTATGGATGGTATCGAGATGTTTTTCTACATTGATTTTGATATACTTTCATGAAGTGCTTTATCATGTTTGACATGAACTTCAGTCCTTGATTTGAGACTATTTCCCTTGGATCACCAAATCTTTACATGATTTTGAAATATAAGAAATCAGCTACCATCTCTTCTCTTTCATGAGTTAATACTTCCACTTCCACCCACTTGGTCATATAGTTTGTACATACTAGGATATATTCTTTTCCTCTAGAAGGAGGATCCATAAGACCTATAAAATCAATTTCCCATTTCCCAAATGGTTTTATAACTAATTGAGGATGAGGATGTAGAGGCATATCTATTGAAAGAGTAGGTTGTCCAATTCTTTGACAAGCATCATAATGTCTGACATATCTTTTTACTTGCTAATGAAGGTGAGGCTAATAGTATCATGCTCCTAGGATTTTTTGTATGGTTCTTTGAGATGAGTAATGACCTCCTCCTAGTTCATCATGACAAGATCTAATGATATCATAAGCTTCAACATTTATCACACACCTGTAAAACACATGGTTAGGTCCATGTTTAAATAACATTCCATTAATCCATTTAAAAGAAGAACTTTCTTTGATTAAATGTTTCTTTTCTTTTTTGTGAAAATTACAAAGGAAACTTCTTTATGATAAGGTAATTGGCTATATCATCAAACCACAGAGATTTTGATGAAATAACAAATAGTTGTTCATTTGGGAAGTCATCTTATACTAGTTATTCTTCACCTGTAGTGTTCATTCTTGACAAGAAATTAGCAACCACATTATACTTCCTTGGTTTATCTATAATAGTAACATCAAATTCTTGTAACAAAAATAACCATATAATAATCCTACCTCCCACAATTGGTTTATTGGTAAGGTATATAATAGTTGATTGGTCTGTATAGACAAATACCTTGTAGTTTGTTATGTAGTATTTGAATTTATTAATTACATAGACTATAGATAGGAATTCCCTCTTAATTTTAATGTAATTTATTTTAGTAGGTCTCACGTTTTTTATAATATAATATATACCATACATGTTATCATCTTCATCCTTTTATCTAAGGACTACTCTTATTGCTATATTGGAAGCATTTGTGTATATATAGAATGGCTGAGTCCAATCTAGTCCTCTCAATACTAGAGTAGTAATGAGTTTAGCTTTGATGCTTTAAAAACTCTAATACCAACTATCACTCCATTAGAATGTACTATATTTTGTGAGCAAGGCAAACATAGGGGCAACTATTTGGCTAAAATTATCTATGAAGAATCTATAGAAACCAACATGTCCCAAAAAATTCTTAATTTTAGTTTGTGTTTGTGGGATGGGTAAATTGGAGATTATTTCAACCTTATTTAAATCTAATTGAATGCCTTTTGTAAAAATATGGTGTCCCAGCACTATTCCTTCATCCATCGTCAACAAACATTTCTCATGGCTCAACAAAGATAATTGATGTTCTTCACATCTGATCAATACTCTTTCCAAGTTGGTAAGAGCCTCTTCATAAGTTCTAACATGAATGGTGAAATCATCCATATATACTTCAACATAATCATATGTAAGGTCAAAGAATATTTCTAGAACTTCTCTTTGGAAGGTTGCTAGAGCATTATAGAGTCTAAATGGGAGTACTCGGTAAGCAAAAGTTCCCCAAGGGTAGGTAAATATGGTTTTATCTTGATTTTTAGCTACCACTATTATCTAGTTATACCCACTAAACCCATCTAGGAAATAAAAATATATATTTCCTACCAAGTTGTCAAGAACTTGATCAATGAAAGGTAGATGAAAATAATCTCTTAGTGTTGCTTTGCTGAGTTCTCTATAATCTACACATACCCTTAATTTTTCATTTTTCTTGGGCACAATTACCAGGGGTGAAACCCACTAGCTATTTGAAATGGGGTAAATAAACCCAACTTCCATCAATTTTTAGATCTCTATTTTGACTATCTCCTTTAATGCTAGGTTTATTCTTCTTTGTGGTTGCTTGACCAGTTTGATAGATTCTATGTAAATGTGATGAGTGCATATGCTAGGGTGAATTCCCTTCATGTCGGTATAATCCTAAGAAAAAGCCTTGGTATGTATTTCAAGTACTTCAAAGAGTTGATCTTCCTCTTCATTTGTTAACTAACTATTGATGTTCAAAATATTTCCAAGTAATACCATGATTGGTTTTGTGCCTAGGTAGTTGTATTTTATTTTATTGAATTCAATAATCAATGAGTTTAGAGGACATGGATGAAGAAGTAGCTTATAAAACATGGTTACATTATCAACAAACTCTTTTCTAAGAGGAATCAGTCTTGCTAAAGAATAATGGAATGCATCTAAGAAATGAGTTTGTTGTTGTTCTACCGATTTCCACACACTTTCATGAATCAATCCATGATCATATAGTGAGGAAAAAATAGAAAAATTAGAAGTGGAGGTTTCATAATATTCTATCTGACCTAAGAATCCTAAACTGAGGTAGTCCATAGTTTCTCGACTATTAGAGTCCATAAATTCTAAACTAGTATAGTTTGTAGCTTTCAGACTGACAGAGTCCATAGATTTTGGGTATATGTCTCCATTCAATTATTCCAAGTGTTTTTTAACTATGATCATAGATAAAGAGGAAATATTGTTTGATGTGTTGTCTGATTCATCCACCCAAAGTTTTTGTTTATGATTTGTTGATGGTTTTATAGGAGGATACAAAGAGATGCATTTAGATTTTAACTCATTAGAAATAGTCATGTCTCCTGACCTATAATCAATTTATGCTACTACAAGTAGCCAACCATGGTCTACCTAGGATTATGAGATATCCTAGATTTTTTATTTTAGGTTGCAAGACCATGAAATCTACTAGATATTCCCAAGACTCTATTAATATTTCAACATTTTCTATAGTCCCTTTTGGTTTAGCTACAGATTGGTCCATGAATTGAAAAATGGTAGCTTTGGGTTTCATTCTCATAAGAGATAATGCATGAAGAGTATCAATTGTCATAACATTAATTGTTGCTCCTAAATCTACCAAGATGTTAGGAATTTCTTTACCTCCTATTGTGACTGTGATCACTAGGCTTCCTAGATTTGTATATTTTGGAACTAATAGTTTCCGTGATAATAAATCAACTTTTCCATCAACATGAATGGTCTCTAGATATTTTTATTTCCTCCTAGGTGTTTTGATACAAATTTTTATGATGATATTATTTAATTCAGGTATATCCCTAATAGCTTGTAGTAGGGGTACCTCAATATTGATCTTTTGCAACTCATGGACCAAGTTTGATTCTAGTTTAATATCAATTTCTCTTAATCTTTTAGGAAAAGGAACTACTAGTGTAGTATTTTTTTCTTTGTTTTCTATAGGTCTCATTTTGATTTTAGATTCTCTAGTGTTTAATTGAGATGATTCTCTTTTTTCTTTTTCATTAGGTTTCTCAAAAATGAGAACTAGAGGTTTTTCTATAGTTTTCCCTAATCTTAAATGTATGTCTAAACAATCAATATCTCCAACATTCATTATCACTTCCTATTCATTAACATAAATAGGTGCTAGTTGTTTATTTTTTCGATTTGTTATTGGTTGTGCAGACATTGAGGGTTGATTGATTTGTCCTTGTTACTAAATAATTATGCGTAGCATTATAGTTTTTTATTGAAGTGGTCTTCTTGGTTGGGTGAATTGTTTATATGGGTTCCACTATGGATTCCATTGTTGATATTGCTATGGCATCCATTGCTACTATGGTACCCATTATTGATATGGTTGTGGCACCATCTATGGGGGTGTTGGCATCCACTCTTCTCCTATCCATGGATTTTGGATTGATGGAATTTTTGGTTTATTCCCAAAAGGTGAAGGAACTAAAACATTTTATGGTGCCATCCATGGATTAACTAGGTTTCTTGCATTAAACTGTCCTTGAGCCTGGTTTTGTGGGGCAAATTTTTATCTCTGGATATAATTTACTTATTCAATGGACTGGACTTGTGTTTTCATTTGAATTTTTAAAATAGGTAGAATGATGAAATATTTGATATCATGATCTATTTCATCATATATCCCACATGATGAAACATTGGTTTTATCTAGGGGTAGTCTCTAAGTGCATGTTTCTATCTACACTTAGGATAGTAAATTGGTAAGGGTTATATTGCATTTGATTTAGCTTAAAGGCCATCTAAATTACTATTTGGTGTAATCAAAATATCTATCTTTAGATTGGCAAATTATTCCATTAGCCTACCCACTTCACTATATTTCCCAAACCTTCCTCTCTTAATTCTAGGTTTTGTTCGAAGTAGTTGGTAAAAAGCTCAAAAATATAATTGAAAGCAAACTTATTTATATCTCCACCTCCCATCATATTTAAGGCATCTCTAGTATATTCATCCAACATTTTTAAGAAAACCAATTTTTGAACTTCTTTAGTGAGTGGATAATTGCTTCTTTTATGAGTGAACATGAATATATCCAAATAATCCTCTAAAGATTCATCCTCATTCTATTTAATTTTTTAAGAAATCCTATTTTCTTTTTCTCATTCGGTAGTAATCTTGGTACTTGTTCAATAATTCTAGTACTTATTCAAGAATTCTATCTTCGTGTCATCCCATATTCTAATAGAATTGCTAGGTAAACCTATGAACCATCTCATAATTGCATCTTTAAGTGTAGAGGGAAATAGTTTTAATTTTTGGCTATCTGTTATGTAATCATATGTTTGACATAGCACCTTAAATTCAAACAAGAATTGATTAGGTTCTTTTATAGATCTTCCCTAGAAATTTAGTAGATTAGCTAGTGAAAATTTTTTCATTGCGGTTTGATCATTAGGATTTGTAACAATAGGAAAGGAAAAAGTCCTTCCTAATTTTGCAAGTTGTTGATTTGGTTGGAGAGCCATATTTTATTCTTTTGATGATGTTTCAAAGCTGGGATGATCTTTCCATTAAATATTTATGGTATTAGTTATGGGTTGTTCAAAGTTCTCAAAATTTTATTCAGCTATAGATCTTTGAAATGCTTATTCTAAGTCCTTGGAAATTTCTAAATAATTTCTTCATTCTAGATATTGCTCCTAACAAATTGTTTCTATAGAGCTTACTTTTGGCAATGGCCTAGTTTCTATCCAAGTTTCTAAAGATTCTTATAGATAGGTTTCAATCGTACCTTTTGGTTTACTACTCAGAGATGTTGAAGGAGTTTCAACTTGTGTTCTTGGTGGAAATTTTGGGATCAATCATCCTTTAGAGTATCTAGGATGGTACATTAATTTATTTAATTATTTTTGGTATTTTATAGTTTTTACAATTTTTTTTCTATTTTTCACTCTAGACCAATAATTACTACCTTAATAACACCTTATTTCTCCAACAACAGTGTCAAAAATGATGAGTGTCATTCAAATCCTCATTTAATCAATATTCAATTGATGTCTTGTCCACTAGGGATGGTTTCCAAAGCTATTTGCAGTAAGGTGTAGGATCGTAGATCTAGAAGTCTACTTGTGGGGGTGTTTAATGGTAATATTCTAACTTTGACTAATGAAATAAATGTATCTTAAACTACTTGATTCACTCTTTTGATGAAAAGGAAAAAATGTAACTATTTAATCAAATGAATCTATTCTTTTGTTTAAAAGAAAAATCATGCTCCTATTTACACTTGCATGGAAATGGAAATCTTTAACTAGAAAAGGAAATTTGCTTCACATGTTTACTATAAAAGAAAACACATTTTTCTTAGAAAAGAAATGAATTTGAAATAAGTAAATGCCTTTTAAACTATGAATTTATTTTGATGTTTTATGAATGAATGTAAACATTATAAAAATTATGATTAGTTATAACAAATAGTTAATATAACATAATATAAATACCATACATAGTTCCTAATTCCAAGGAGAGTGGGTCATTGCTCCTCTCAGACTCATGAACAAAGATTAATCAATGTTAGAAACTAAAGTAATAATTTATAAAATTGAAATGATTATAATATGGATAAAACCTATAATATGCTTGTACATATCTTTCCTCTATTCTCTAATAAATTTTCAATGACAAAAGTCTTACCTTTTATACTATTACAATCAACTCAAAATAGGATGCAAAGAAATAGGATTCCTTGGTCGATCCACTCATCCAAAGATAGGAGATTGGATTTCCAAGAGATCTAATTATTCTGATGAAATAAATATACTATCCTATAATAGTCTTAAGATCCAAATATATACAACTTTATCTAAAGCAAATCCTACAAAATAGTAGGTAGGTATTTTCCTCATTTAACTCCAACTATAATGATTCTCTCACATCTTATTTGGCTACCAGCTTCCCTATTTATAGCTTTATCTTTACAGAATCCATGGAATTGAACTTGTAGAGTCAATAGGAATGAGCCTATGGAGTCTATAGAAATAATCATATAGAGTCTATAGAAACAAGCCTATAGAGTCTATAGAAACAAACATGTAGAGTATGTAGAAACAAGACTATGGAGTCCATAGAAACAAGCCTGTGGAGTCCATAGAAACATTTTGTGTGAGTTCATAGTTCTGTTGAATGGAGATCAAAATTAAACTTTCACTATACATCACTTGTGTCTTCTTCCTAAGCATTCTTCACAAAAAAAAATCACTAAAACATGCTATGTATTAGACATTAATGATAAAGTAAAGGTTTAGTCTTTGGTTTAATATAAACAAGACAAATATCTACTTTCCATGTAATAGCTATCTAACAATATATGATTTGCATAAGATAATATCCTTAGATAGATGAATTGAAGGAAATAACATGTCAATAATGAGCCATATTCTGAGCTCATCACCTATACTACTCTTTCCAAGAAAAATCAATCCCCCTATGTCTCATCTACTGAGGACAGTAGAGCCACACTTGGACTATAGCACTGGTGCCACTCCTCTCTACTTTTGGTACTATTGTCCAAGTCCATTTTTAGACCCAATGGTAAATTTATTTTGGTTATCCATCCTTATATTTATCATCCTAATGATATTAAATTCAACCCATGACCAATATATCCTTATAAAATTCCATTAAAATATCATTTCGAAAGGGTTAGAAATATCACTAAAAATCAAGAATGCAAGCAAGACTACTCAAGCAATCTTCCCTATTCTTTGCATATAACCAACCAACAAAATTTCAATATCATTTAAATCCTTACAATATTCCCCATCCACCTTACACACATATATTTTAGCATTCTACATCTTTATATACACAATTGCACAAAGCAAATCACGTGGGAGAACTACATATGGCTTGATCCCTCTTTGGATTTATTATATATAGGCAACATTCCCACACATGGGGTGTGAAGCACATCTAGTGAATCTTACACACACTACCCTCCCCCCCTCTTGATCAAAATTAGTCAAAACATAATGGAAGATAGGGTTTGAAGAAAGAATCTACTCTATAAGGATCTATACATACTTTAGCTACTAAAACATCATAGATAGGGTCACACAGACATAGTAAACAAAACCTAGAAAGATCATATCTTTAGGATAATAGTGGTAGAGGTAGACTATAGTGTCAAAACCACTACTATCTAATTTTGGTGCTCCTATCCAATCACAAAATGAAGTTTAGATCTCATTTTGTGATAGTTTCTCAGTCCTCCATAGTTAATTCCAACCTTTGTCTAAGTTAGATCAATCAATTCTAGTTAAGTGTTATTTTCTTCTATTTATTACTATTTTTAGAAAAGTTTGAATTGAAATTAATTTACATAAATCATTAGCTTTATTATTTTTTATTTATTTATTGATTTCACTACTCAGACGTTTAAACTAAATTAAGAATAATACACTAATATTCCAAAAAATTGGTAAATCATTTGGTGAACCTGACTTAATTCATTTGTACATAAAAAATCTAGAAACCTTAGGGTAATTTTTGTACTAATTTTTCATAGATTTTTTATTTTTTACCTACATAATTAAATAAAAAATTAGTATTAAATTTTCAAATTTTGTAGTAATTTTAAAATAATTTCATAGGTCCCAGTATTTTTATAGTACTTTCCTAATCATTTTATAAAACTTTACTAGCATATTTAAATTAAAAAATCCATTTAAATTTAAAAATTAAATAGTAATTTTCAAAAACATTTTATTTTTTAAAACCGTAGTTGCATCTACTAGGTCCTATTAAATCATTAATTTTCCAATAAATTTATGATTTTTTTACTTACATATATAACTCAAAAACATATTATCAATTTAAAATTTTCATAGTAAGTGTTCAAATAATTATATTTAAAAACCCAAATTTCCCATACTAGGTCCCATTTCTTCTTAAGGTATCTCCTTACATGTGTGCAAACTTTGTATCCTTTTAATGCATATTCTAGTTCCTTGTTTAGATTATATCCGTTTGATCTTTTCTACTATCATCCAAGTTTTTTTCCTTGTGCCACCTAAGTTCCTTGCATCTCTTTCTTCAAGACCAAGTGTAAGACTTAGTGGCAATCCTCTTGAATTCACCCAAATTCCTATAACTCAGCTATATACCATGGATAAACAACCAACTTAGGTTCTTGGTATAGATTCTACACATCTAGATTACACTAATTTTAATAAATATAACTTTGATAATGAGCAATTTGAAAATAACAATGATGATGTACATGTTGATGCTCATGCTCCACCACAATGGACTAATGATCCACTTCTACCAAATTTTGACAATAAAGTTATCATCAACAAAGATTTGATCCTAAAATGTTTATGAGAAAGACTCCAGGACTAGCCTTGAGACCATACATTTATTTTGTAATCTATCATGGAATTAAAAAGGCTAAGCAAGTTGAATCTTCCAATCCTTCAGAGCAACTAGTTACAAATGACACTATGGGGACAACTATGTCTCAAAAACCCCTATAAAAGCCCAACCTTCCATTATGCCACCAATTATAGCTAGTACATCTTTGTTTCCTAATGTGGTAGCTCTTGTGTAAGAGATAAAAATCTCTTCAATCTAAGGTGCATTTATACTTATGTATGATTTGGATTATTTTTCTCTATTGCATACACCATTGACACATCACATTGCTTCTACACACTTGCCACAAGGTTTTGTTTAACCTAAGCTTACTCTATATGATGACAAGGGTGATCCAGAGACACATTTGAGAGCCTTTCACATAGCATGCTTAGACTATGTACCCAATAATTGGCTACTTACCAAGCCATTTAAATAATGCCTAAAGTATTATGCTTTACAATGATTCTAAGGTCTATTGAATCAGTCAATCAATGCATACAATCCTTTAGCTGATATTTTCCTAGCTCATTTCAGCATTAACATTTATGTTAAGGTTTCATATGTTAAAATTACACAATAAAAACAAAGGTTAAAGGAGCATCTCACAGATTATGTTATTTGATATAAGACTATCTTGACTAATAAGATTAGCCCCATGTCTAATCAAGAGTTATATGATCTCTTCAACTAGAGTCATCTAACAGCTTTACATGAATCAATTATGTTCAAAATATTATCTTCCTTCATTGAATTATGTCACACACTAGAGGAAAGAGAAGTCAAGTTAATTTTAATGGGAAAAATCAAGTATAAAATTATCTCAGACAAAATAAATAAAAGTAATAACAAAGTCCCATACAATGTAAAGGTTAATGATAATAAGAGTCAAAATCAACCTATAGTTAATTTGGTTTTAGATCCCCCTCAATGAGTGGTTTTATTAGCACCTCCTCATTAAACCTTCACTAATTTACCAGTTTCTCTAGCCAATGTTTTAAAATAGCTATTGGAATATAACATCATATCTCTCCCTCCTATTCAATAAGTTGGCCCAACAAATCCTCTTCCATGAGGATATGATCAACATGCATTTTGTGAATTTCACAGGGTACCAAGCCATACAAAAAAACATATGCATTAGTTTGAGACACAAGATACCTAATTTGATAGATGGCATTCATAATGATCTTGGCACTTTACTTGAGCCTCCTCAGGAAAAGCAAACACAAAATAAAGCTTTGAAAATCTTTTCAAATCCTTTTCCACAAAATTCTAAATAGGAAATAGGGGACACATTGGGGATTCACCATGCATATCATGTGCATCCCCTACTAGATACATATAGGGCACCTTCAGTTGAGACACATCCCTTGAGAAACATGATTGGTGTATGAAATTATAGAGTTCTAACTAGACCTTTCATCTCCTTCTTAGAGCAGGAGATCATTGAGGATAATACAAATTATCATGCAATCTTTATCAAAGCTTACATTCATAATCATCCTATTCATAGTGTTCTCATAGATAATGGATCTAGTGTAAACATGTGCACTATGACATTATTATAGAATTTTTGATATTCAAAGTAGGTTATTACACTGATAGATATATTTATCAATATATTTAGTGGGATTATATAGAGTTCATTGGGTGAGATCATACTTCCTTTATAGGTTGGCCCAACACATGTGGAAACATCATTCACTATAGTTCTCAGTGTAGGAGTTTTTGATATGTTACTTGGTCGACCATAGATCCAAAAAAATTGAGTATTACCTTCTAAAATTAATAGATGCATGAAACTAATTCATGTTAATCAGGTTTTTCTAGTTGATGGAGTTCCATATGAGTTACCATTCCCCACTTTAGAGCCATCTTCTATAGTACAGTCATTAGCTTCAGTTCAACCTCTAGTTCTAGTTTTTCCACCAGTTATAGTTCCTCCTCTAGTTCCAATTTAGACATAGTTGAGGCATCCATTTCCATCATAGATATTTCATACACCTCCATATATTTAGGATTCTATACAACTTGCATCTTCAATGTTCACACCTAGAGTAGTATCATTGAGATCTCATTCATCTACTCATAGAGCACATGTTTAGAAAGATTCTCCTACTACCAAATGGGTCCCTAAAATCCCAAAAATTACATCAATTTCTTATAGTTATAGGGGGGACCCCATAATCAATTTCTACTTTAGATATTTTAGAGCATTTACAACATATACAACTTTTAGAGCCACAGTCTCAACATTTCCATTGTGCTTCATGATCATGGATGATTCCTCTCCTTGATACAAGACACCCTAATAGGGAGTCTCCCATGAGATTCATCGATTATTATCATCCTTTCTCCTCTTACCTGTACATTGTTTCTTATGCTTGATTGCATATAGCTCAGATATATCAAAAAATTAAAAAAACACTCATATTTTAAAATATGAAAACATGCAAATAATTTTAAAACATAAAAAACATTTTGATTATATGCATCATCCATGCTTTACATTTATACTACCATGATAGACTACATTTGTTATTGTATGCTTATTATTTGTCAATTTATCTACATTACCATGTTTCACTTGATCTTATTTTTATTGTGTGTAGTGACACCTAGCTCTTTGATTACTTCACTCTTCCCATTAAGGGGGCATCTTACTTCTACATCAAGACACACATTTATATACATACCCATTGGGCATCTTCTACATGACTACACCATCCAAGTTATGTCATTCCTACACCACACATTCTAGTTATCACATTGATGTACATTACTTACACATATTACTCTATCAACACTCACTAGTGTATAACACTTTTATATTTTTTAGTATATACCTTGTATTTTAATCACATGTCTTACATATTTTCCATCTTGTCATGATTAGTTAGATTTGATTTTACTTCTAGTTCCTTACATGCCTTATTTTCTTTCTTATCATATCTAGATTGTTTGTATTTCTTAGTTCTTGTTTATCTCATGTATGTACCTTAATATACTTGCCAATCTCCCTTGATTTTATTCATGTGTATGCCTTAGGAAATTTACCAATTTCATTTCCATGTATTCCAATATATGATTGTGGCTTCCATGCCAATTTTAATTTTTTCAATTGTATGTGTATGTGGCATTTAAACATGCCTTGTATGCTTGATTTCCAATTTGAGTGACATGTGACCATGTCCCCTATTTTCTTGGACCCTTGGCCACCCTTGTCTTATTATTTATTCTTGCCTTGTGTTCTCTTTTCTTATTTTATTCTCATTATTTTCAATGTTTTGATTCACATCATGTATTTATCTTGATTTCTTGTATGCCATGATGGACAACATGCTCCATCCCTCAAACTAACAACTAAAAACTAAAAACTAACTAGACTTTCATTCCTAGTTATGTAACTTACACATGTTATTATATTTTTATATCCATCTAGGCATACCCTTATTGATCTAACAATATTTCAATATAAATCACTTTATATCTTTAGATACCTTGTTGATTATCATTCCTATATCATGTATCTTTACAACATAACACACTTGCAAGGATATTTATTTTGAGAGTAGTCATTGAAAGGTCTTCATTACTACCATCAGAAGAGGGGGGAAAATAGGGGTCTTATCTCAAAGATTAAATATCCTAATGGTTGAAATAATAGTTTTTAGAACACCTAGAACAATAACCAAACATCAAAATAGTCAAATTAGACTATGTAGATAGTTAAAAATATAGACCAGTTACCAAATTTGGCCCCAAAAAACAACATCAAACATATAAAATATTTTTGGTGTAACTAGTGTCCACTTTTAGTTCTCCTATCCAAATATAAACAACTAGATTTTACAAAAACGTATAGAAAGGTAAGTTTAGTTATAATTTTTTCAGCTATAGTTTAGACTAGATTCAACAGTTTTAATACAATTTTTCTTAGACAATCCAGATATATGGGGCATTATGGGAAGCATGATGGCTCTAAATTATAGTTTTAGATATGGTAGTTTATATAACTTCCAAATTAGAATCCATGTTTCAGACACTAGTGATTGGGGGTAATGTTGAAAACACATTTGTTTCTTTTTTTTTTTGAGTTCAACATTACCCAATCATTCTCAGTAGTTGCACGAATTATTACATATGTAGGTGTTTGGAATTATTTTGGAAATGATTTTATACAAGCTTAACTTCATGAATTATTGAGCTACCAAGTTTTTGAGTGGCTTTTATATAGGCCTAGTGCACCATTTTGGAGTGGCTTTCATTCAAGCCTAATATCCATCTTTCATAATGGCCAAGAGTGGCCTAGTTTCTAGAATATATTTAGTTATCCATGTAAAATTTTTAATATCATAGTACATTCATGGGATTCATGAACCATCTCATATGGTATACATTTCATACTAGTGTCGATTCATAGATTTACTTCACAAGGCAATGTTAGATCCAAAGGACTAGCTATCCTTTATATTCTTGAGCCACCTATTCAGAGGGATTGAAAACATAGTCTAAACATCAATAAACACATGAAAGATCACCTATATTAACTTAGTGGGTAATGATGGAGCCAAAGGGTCAGCCTTTACATTCTTAAGCCACTGCTAGGGAATTAAGCACTCAGCTATGTTCATGATATTACTCTTTGTATAGAAACTTCTAGCATTACTCAGCATAATCTAGCATCAGTCACCATAACAATAGGTTTTGTATTAGTTTTCATACCCAATGAGTTTTATTCATTCCTTTATTTTCCTCTCTCTCTTACCCAATTTTGTATATTCTTATTTTAGATATAACATATCTAGTAAGAACTAATCTACTCTTTTTTTTCTTATATATTTATACTTCATAGCATGCTCTCTATATGCACACCTAGCATTTCATAGTTTCATGAGATTCAAACTTACAGGTAAGTTCATGTATGCTTTCTATTTTTCCTTTATCTTAGTATTTTGATTTGCTACAACAACAGAATAAAGAGGGGAAAATATAGTCATAAAAAATGTGAACATTAGTAGCTTAATTGTTACTAATGACACCCAGCCATTAGGTCCCTCATGCTTGCTTTCTTGAGCCTCTTAGGTTTATTTTCATTTACTCCTAGTCATCCATAACCTTTCAGACTTGGTCCTAGCTCACCTAGAATGCTCTTTCCAAGATAAATCAATCCCCTTAGGTCCCATCTACGAAAAATTGTAGCACCACACTTGTACTATAGCACTTGTGCCACTCCTATCTAATTTTGGTGCTATTGTCCAAGTCCATTTCTAGCCCCAATGATTAATTTTTTTTGGTTCCCCAGCCTTATCCTTGTTAGCCTAACATGAGTAAATTCAACTCATGACTAATAGATCCCTATAAAATCCCATTCAAAGAACATTTGGAAAGGTTTGAAAAATATCACTAAGCAAGCAAGAATACAATCAAGACTACTCAAGCAATCTTCCCTATTCTCTCTATACATCTAGCCAAAAAAACTTATAAGATCATTAAAATCCTTACACCAGTCCCTAGCCACCTCAATCATATCTAGTTATGAATTTTACATCTTCATATACACAATTGAAAAAATCACATTAAGTGGGAGAACTACATATGGATTGATGCCTCTTTGAAGTATTTGTATGTAGGTAGCGTGCCCATACACAAGGTGTGAAGTACATTCAGTGCATCTTACACACACACTAACCCCCTCTCTTAACCAAGATTGGTTAAATCAAAATTAAAGATAGGGTTTGAAGAAATAATATACTCTAAAAGGAGATATAAATACTTCTATCTACCAAAACTTCATAAATAGGGTCACATAGACATAACGAAGAAAACCCAGAAAGCTTAGATCTTTAGGACAATAGTGGTAGAGGTGGACTATAGCACTGATGCCACTACTATCTATTTTCATCACTCCTATCTAATCAAAAAATTAATTTTATATCTTAGTTTGTGATTATGTCTCAATAGTGAATTCCAACCTCTATCTTAGTTGGATCAATCAGTTTATAGCTAAGTGTTGTTTTTGTTTACTTATTAGTATTTTTAGAAAGGTTCAAATTGTAATTAATTTACACAAATTAGTACATTAATTATTTTTTATTTATTTACTAATTTAAAAACTCATACCCTTTAACTTAACTAGGAATAATACACCAATATTCCTAAAATTTATAAATCATTTGGTGAAGTCGACTTACTTCATTTATGCATAAAAATATGGAAACCCTAAGGTAATTCTCCTACCAATTTTTCATATATTTTTTTGATTTTTTACCTATATAATAAAATCATAAATTAGCATTAAATTTTAATATTTCATAGTAATTTTAAAATATTTTTTTTCAACCCCTAGTTTTCCTACTAGGTCCCAATGTTTTTCTAGTAATTTTCTAATCACTTTTTGAATTTTTACTAGCATATTTAAATTAAAGAATCCATTCAAAATTTAAAATTTAGTAGTTTTTTTAAAACACATTTATTTTTTCAAAACCATAGTTGTATCTACTAGGTCTTGTTCAATCACTAATTTTACAATAAATTTATGATTTTTTACTTGTATATATAACTCAAAAAACCATAGTCAATTTCAAATTTTCATAGTAATTGCTCAAATAATTATCTTTCAAAACCCTAGTTTCCCATACTAGGTCCCATTGCTTCTTGAGGTATTACCTTACATGTATGTGAACTTCATGTCTTTTTTATGCATATTCCAGTTCCTTGCTTAGATTATATCCATTTAATCTCTTCTAATATCATCCATGTTGTTTTCCTTATGCCACCTAAGTTCCTTGCATCTCTTCCTTTGAGATGAAGTACAAGACTTAGTGGAAATCCTCTTGAATTCACCTAGATTCTTACAACTCGACTATATATCATGGATAAACAAGAAACTCAGGTTCTTGTTATAGAGTCTACACATCTAAATTACACTAATTTCAATAAAGATAACTCTACTAATGAACAATATGAAAATAATAATGATGATGTACACATTGATGTTCATGCTCCACCACACTAGACTAATGATCCACTTCCACCAGTTTTTGATAATGAAGTTGTCCTCAACAAAGATTTGATCCTAATTTTTTTTTTTGAGAAAGACTCTAGGACTAGCCCTAAGATCATACTCTTATATTGCAATCTATCATGGAAATTAAAAAGGCTAACCAAGTTTAATCTTCCATTCCTTTAGAGAAACTAATTATAAATAACACTATGGGGGCAACTATGTCTCAACAACCCCCTATAAAATCCTAGCCTGACACTATGCCACCAACTATAGCTAGTGCATCTTTATCTCTTGATTTTTTAATACTTGTGCAAGAGATACAATCTCTTCAATCTAATGTGATACATATTAAGCAAGGTGCCTTTAAACCTATGAAAGATTTGGATTCTTTTTCTATATTTCATACACCATTGGTACATCACATTGCTTCTACATCCTTTCTATAAGGTTTTGTTCAAACCCAAGATTACTCTATATTATGGCTAGGGTGTTCAAAATATACATTTGATAACTTTTCACATAGGATGCTTGGACAATGTACCCAATGACTGGTTACTTACCAAGATATTTCCATGAAGCCTAAAGGATTATGCTTTATGATGGTTCTACAGTCTATCAAATCAGTCAACCAATGCATTCAATCCTTTAGCTAACATGTTCCTAGATCATTTTTGCATTAACATTGGTGATAAGGTTTCATATGCTCAAGTTACACAATAGATACAAAGGTCAAATGAGCATCTCACAATTATGTTCTTTGATATAAGACTATCTTGGCTAAGATGACAAGCCCCATGGTTAATCAAGAGTTATAGGATCTCTTCAAACAGAGTCTTCTACTAGCTTTATATGAATCAATTATGTTCAAAAGATTCTCTTCCCTCACTAAATTGTGTCACACACTAAATGAAAGAGAAGTCAAGTTAATTTCAATGGGCAAACTCAAGTACACAAGTATCTCAAACACAACAAACAAGAGTAATAGAAAAGTCCTATACAAAGTAAAGGTCAATGACAACAAGAGTCAAAATTGACCTAAAATTAATGTGGCTTCAGAGCCCCCTTAGTGAGTGGTTTTGTCATCACTTCCTTGATGAACCTTCACCAATCTACCAAATTTATCTAGCTAAAGTTTTATATTAGCTATTAAAATGTAACATCATATCTCTCACTCCTATTCTATAAGTTAACCCAACAAAGCCTCTTCCATAAGGATATGATTAGTATGCACCTTTTAAGTTTCACAGGGCATTAGACCATATAATAAACAATTGCATCAATTTGAGACATAGGATATATGATTTGATAGATGACAATCACATTAATCTTGGTACTTCAGTTGGGCCTCCTCAAGTAAAGAAAACACAAGATAAATCTTTCAAAATCTTTTAAAATCCTTTTCCCCAACATTCCAAATAGAAAACATGGGACACATCATGGTTTTACCATGCAGATCATGCACATCCTCCACTAGATACATACAAGGCACCTTTAGTTGAGACACATCCTTTGAGCAACATGATTGGTGTATACAATTCTTGAGTTCTAGCTAGACCTTCCATCTCCTCAGAGCAGAAGATCATTGAGGATGATATATATTATCATGCACTCTATAAAATATTAAATTCATAATCACCCTAGTCATAGTGTTCTCATAGATAATAGATCTAGTGTGAACATGTGTACTATGACATTATTATAGAATTTATGATTTTTAGAGTAGGATATTACATTGATAGACATAGTTATTAATAGATTTAGTTGGAACATATATATTTCAATGGTTGAGATAATACTTCCTTTATAGGTTAGCCCAACACACGTGGTCACATCATTCAATATAGTTATTAGTGTAGGATTTTTTGATATGTTACTTGGTTGACCATGGATCTAGAAACTTTGAGTAGTACCTTCTACAGTTCATAGATACATGAAATTCATTCATATTAATCAATTTATTATACTTGGTGGAGTTCTATTTGAGTTTATACTCACCACTTCAAAGCCATCTTCTAAAGTACAATCACCAGCTTTAGTTTAGCCTCCAATTTTAGTTTCTCCACTAGTTATAGTTCCTCCTTTAGTTTTGATTTAGACATAGTTAAGGCATCCATTTCTAGCATAGAGAGTTCATAAACCTCCATAGCTTCAATATTATAGATAGATTCTAACTAAAATATTCACACCTAGAGTGGTATCATTGAGATCTCATGTGTCTAGTCATAGAGAACATGTTCATATATCTTTACCTACTATAGATGGGTCCCTAAGAGCCCTATAGTTGCATCAACATATTAGTGTTATAGGGGGACCCCACAATCAATTTATACCTTAGATATTTTAGAGCATTTATAACATATACATCTTTTAGAGCCATAGTCTCAACATTTCCATTGTGCTTCAAAATCACACACGATTCCTCCCCTTGATACATGATACTAGATAGAAAGTCTCCCATGAGACTCATAAGTTAGTATCATACTTTATTCACTTACTTATACATCCTTTCTTATGCTTGATTTTACATAGTTTAAATATATCAAAAAATTCAATAACATTCAAATATTTCAAAATACAAAAACATGAAAATAATTCAAAAACACCAAAAACATTTCAATTGTATTCATCATCCATGCTTTACATTTTTACTACCATGTTAGACTTACATTTTTTTTTATAATCTTATTATTTGTTGATTTATCTACATTACCATGCTTCACTTATTCTTCTTTTGAGTGTGTGTAGTGACATCTAAATATTTGATTGCTTCACTCTACCCATTGAGGGGGAATCCTAATTCTATATTGAGACACACATAGATATATATACCCATTGGGGTCATCTTCTACATAACTACACCATCCAGGTTATGTCATTCCTACACCAAACATTCTAGTTATCATGTTGATGTACATTACTTATTTTTTTACATAGATTATTGTATTGACATTCACTAGTATATATAACTTATGTATTTATTCATGTCTTGCATATTTTCCCTCTTGATTTGATTAGTTAGATGTGATTATACTTCCAATTTATTACATGCTTTCTTTTCTTGCTTAGTGTAGCTAGATTTTTTGCATTTATTAGCTCATATTTGTCTCTTGTATGTGCCTTAGGACCTTTATAAATGTCCTTTGATTATATTCATGTGTGTACCTTAGTACATTTTACAATGTCCTTTGCATATACTCCTCTATATTATTATGGTTTCCACACCAATTTTTCTTATTTCAATTATATGTGTATGTGGCATTTAAACATGCCTTGTATGCTTGTTTTCCATTTTGAGTGACATATGCCCATGTCTCTTATTTTTTTGTCCCATTGTCTAGCCTTATATGCTTATTAATTCTTTCCTTGTGTGCTTGTTGATTTTTTGCTTCTCATTATTTGTAATGCCATGATTCACATCATGCATTTATCTTGATTTTTTGGATGCCATGATTGACATCATGCTCCATCCCTCTAACTAAAAAATAATTAGACTTTCATTTCCAATTTAGCATATTACACATGTTATTACATTGTTATATCTATCTAAGTATACCCCTATTGATCTAATAATGTTTTAATACAAATCATGCTATATCTTGAGATACCTTGTCAATTATCATGCTATATCATGTATCTATCTAGCATAACACACTTACAAGGATCTTTCTTTTGAGGGTAGTTATTGTAAGGTATTTATTCATACCCTTAAAATAAGGGAAAACAAATAGGGGTTTTGTTTTAGAGATCAAAGATCCTAACAATCCAAATAATAGTTTTTAAAACATCCAAAACAACAACCATATATCAAAATAGTTAGAACATACTAGGTAGATAGTCAAAAATCCATAATAATTACCAGATTTGGACCTAAAAAATAATGTTAAACTTGGAAAATAGCACAAGTTTCACTAGTGTCCACTTTTAACACTCCTATCCAAATAGTAAAACAACTAGATTTTATAGAAACAAATATAAAGTTAAGTTTAGTTATAGTTTTATAAGCTATAATTTAGACTAGATTTAGCAATTTTAGTATAGTGTTTTTTAAAGAATCTAGATATAGGGGAATCATGCATAACATGATGGATCTCACTTCTAATTTTAGATATATCAGCTGATATAACTTTTATATTAGAATCTATTTCATACACCAATGATTGGGGGTTATGTGCATGGCCCATTTGTTTCTTTTCTTTCTAAGTTTAACATTACCCAGGCATTCTCAGCAGTTGCATGCCTTATTCAATCTATAGGTGGTTGGAATAATTTTGGAATGGATTTAATACAATTCTAAATTCTTGAGTTCTCAAGTTCTTGAGTGGATTTCATACAAGCCTAGTGTACTAATTTAGATTAGTTTTCATATAAACCTAATCTCCATCTTTCAGAGTGGTCAAAAGTGGCCTAGTTTATAGCATATACTTGGTTATCCATGCCAACATTGTTAGATCACAATACATTCATGGGATTTAGGATCCATCTCATATAACATATATTTCATACTAGTATCAGTTCATATATTCACTTCACAGGGCAATGATGGAGATAAAATACTAGCTAGCCTTTATATTCTTGATCCACATATTCATAAGGATTAAACACATAGTCGAAACATCGATAAACATATGCAAGATCACCTACCTTCACTTAGTGGGCAATGATGGAGCCAAAGCACCAAACTTTTCATTCTTGATCCACTTTTAGGGAATTGAACACTTAACTGTGTTCATGATATTACTAATGGTACAACACCTTTTAGCATTACTCAACATAATCCATCATCACAACAAGTTTTGTATTGGTTCACATACCCAGTGAGGTGTATTTATTCCTTTCTTTTCCTCTCTCTTACCTAGTTTTGTATGTTCTTATTTTAGATATAGCATATCTAGTAAGAATTGATCTATTATTTTTTTATTATAGATTAATACTTCATATTGTAAATTCTCTATACATACCCAACATCATATAGCTTCATGAGCTTCACCCTTGTATGTAAGTTCAGCTACGATTTTTATTTTTCCTTTATCCTAGTGTTTTTCTTTATAGTATCACTATAATAAAGGTGGGGGGAATGTAGTCATATAAAATGTGAAAATTGGTAACTTGAACATGGCTAATGATACCCAGCCATTAGGTCCCTTATGATTGCTTTCATGACTCTCTTAGGTTTATTTTCACCAATTCCTAGTCATCCATAGACTTCTAAACTTAGTCCCAAATCACCCAAACTACTATTTCCAAAATAAATCAATCCACCCAAGCTCATCTATTGAAGATAGTAGTGCCACACATGGACTATAGTATTTGTGTCACTCCTGTTTACTTTTGATGTTATTGTCTAAGTCTATTTTTGACCCCAATAGACAATTTATTCTAGTTCCCCATCCTTATCCTTGTCAGCCTAACATGAGTACATTAAACCCATGACCAATAGATCCCTATAAAATCCCATTATAAGATAATTTGGAAAGGCATGGAAAATATCACTAAGCAAACAAGAATACAAGCAAGACTACTCAAATAGTCTTCTTTATTCTCTACATATAGCTAGCTAAAAAACTTAAAAGCTCATCCAAACCCTTAAATTAGTCCCTATCCACCTAAAGTAAATCTATTTTATCATTTTTCATCTTCATAAACAAAATTACATAAGGCACATCAAGATGGAGAACTACATATGGCTTGATCCCTCTTCAGAGTATTGGTATATAGGCAACATCCTCTCACATAGGGTGTGAAATATGTCCAGTGAATATTACACACACAAACCCCCCTTATTAATCAAAATTAGTCAAATCATAATGGAATATAGGGTTTGAATAAATAATCTAATTTACAGGGAGTTATACAAGCATCCAACTACCAAAACTTCATAGATAGGGTCACACAACTAATGAAAAAACCTAGAGATATCAGATCCTTAGGATAACAATGGTAGAGGTGGACTATATCGCTAGTACCACTATTTTCCAATTTTGATGCTTCTATCTAATCATAAAATTAAATTGAAATATTCATTTGTGATAGTGTCTCAATCTTGCATAATGAATTCTAGCCTTTGTCTCAGTCGGATCAATCAGTTTCTAGCTAAGTGTTATTTTATTCTCCTTATTGTTATTTTTAGAAAAGTTCAAATTGTAATTAACTTACAAAAATTGTTATCTTAATCATTGTCTATTTATTTACTTATTTCACTACTTATACCTTTTAACTAAATTAGGAATAATATACCAATATTCCCAAAAATTGTTAAATCATATGGTGAACTTGACTTACTTCATTTGTGAATAAAAAATATAGAAACCCTAGGGTAATTTTCATACTAATTTTTAATATATTTTTAAAAAAATTTACCTGCATAATAAAAAAAATTAGCATTAAATTTTAAAATTTTTTAGTAACTTTAAAATAATTTTTTCAAACCCTAGTTACCCATACTAGGTCCTAGTATTTTTCTAATAATTTCCCAATCATTTTATGAATTTTTACTAGCTTATTTAAATAATAAAATCCATTAAAATTTCAAAATTCAATAGTAATTTTCAAACATATTTATTTTTTCAAAACCCCAGTTGCATCTACTAGGTCATGTTAAATCACTAATTTTCCAATAAATTTCTATGTGTTTACTTGCATATATATCTCAAAAATCCACTATAAATTTCAAAATTTCATAGTAATTGTTCAAATAATTATCTTTAAAGACCCAATTTTATCATACTAGGTCCCACTATTTCTTGTGGTATCACTTTACATGTGTGTGAACATTGTATCTATTTCATCCAATATCCCCCTCTTTCAAAGGAAATGGGGATCCACTTTTTCAAAAAAATCTAGTATTTAATTTTTTTTTATGGCATTAATATTTCATATCTTAATAGACTTAGACTTACCCTTTTAGGAATTTATGAATTATACCCTTTGGAAACTCATGGCCATGAAGTAAATCCTTTTAATTCTTTCCCATAGACCCCTCAGAACCTTCCTATCTAGCCCTTTGGCCTTTCCTTATTAGTTCCTTCCACTCCCCTTTGGCCTTAGCTCGAAGGGCACATACCCTTTGGGTCCTTTTAGAAATAAAATTTAGCATTTTGGAGCATTAAAAATTACCATCCCAACTACCCCTTTGGGACTTCCTTTGGGACCCTTTATTCATTTCTTTAAAACATTTTTTTTTGGGCATTCTTGTCCAATACATAATATTTGAAGGGATTATTCCAAAGGATGCTTCCATTTTTTAAATCCTATAACCTACCCTTTAGATTTTGCCTAAGTTACCCTTTAGGTTTTTTAAAAGTTCCCTTAAGTTTATGGAAGTACCCTTCAAGAATTTTGGAAATGCCCTTCATCCCCTTCCTTCAAAACTTTGTTTTGTACCCTTGCTTTATCCTTTGAAGCTTTTGTTTTGGGCCTTTTTTCAATACACAATCTCTGAAGGAATTCTAATGGGGTACCTACCCTCCAATCACTCCCTAGAATTACCCTTTGGACTTGTGTAAAGTAACCTTAAATGTGACCACTTACCCTTTAGAACTTTTGAAATTCCCCTTTAACCATATAGAACACCCCTATGGGATATCAAAAGTACCCTTCAGTTACTCTGAAGTAGATCCTTTAGGACTTGTGTCAAAGACCAAAGTGCCCTATGAAGTGGACCCTTCAAATCAAAATTATCATTTAGATAATTTAATAAGGTCCTTAACTATGGAATTTAACCTTTCAAAATTGGTGTCTTGGCCTTTCAAAATTATTTTTTTGGATTCCTCACCATAGTGGATTATTTCCTCAAAGAAATTATCTTAGATGTTTTGTGCTAAATAAATCACCAAAAGAAATAATCCATTAGAATTTACCCCAAACATTTTTTTCCCAATGACTATCTAAGTACCTTGAATTTAAATCATACTTTATTTTCATCTAAACAAGGGTAATTTGTTTCTTATTAACATTAAATAAAGACCCTACCAACCTGAGGTGACTAATTTGAATTGAAAGGAGTAAAGTTAACATTGCATATTTATATCACATGAACTGATATTTAATGTAGGATCTTATATAGGTGATATGTATCCATTTAAGCTATAATTTTCGCTCAATTTATCTTATTATTGAATCATCACTAATTTACAATAGTACACAATATCACTAGTTTTTATTTCAAAACAATGTACAATAGACTACAAGTAAGCTATAGCTAGCTCAATCACATTAGTTTAGAAGTACACATAGCTGGTAGCCTATTGATTAAAGAAAAATTTAATATATACCCATGGAATCCTCATCCAAGTCATAATATTAAACTAATCCTCCCTCTAAATTCTCAATTAAGGATCCCATAGAGTTTAAGGACACTGTGTTTGATGTAGAGGTATTTGACATCAAGTATCATAATTACTCATAGCTATGGGATGTTATAGATTTAGTGGATGTTTTTAATATGTATGATGAAATAATGATAGAAAACAAGCTATTTGGTAAATAATTGTTGCCTTTCAAATGACAAAGGTTACATTTCACTACTACCAAACTAGAGGTCATGCCTTGCATCAACCTTCTCAAAGATTTATTCTTTATAGGCAAATTATCTTAAGATGCATATTTGTTTCATGCTCATAGTGATACATTGGTCATGTGAATGGTCATGTGTATCTTTGGGGATGATTTTTAAATATATTTATCGCTATCTATACTAGATGCCTACTTTGACAAGCATACCCTACTACAATTTAATAAAGACAACTCACTCCAGGGATCACTACTATCATGGTTGTTACCCAATGCAATCATGGTATGGAAAGGCAAGAAGTTGATTGGATCATTTCCTATTAATAAATTTAAGTTGGGTATCCACATAGGTATGGCTCTTCTAAATAGATTAGATGGTATACTCTCTATTCATTTTGTAAACTTGGATTGGGTGCTTTTGTTTCATATGATGTTACCTATGCCTTGGGAGAAATAATTATCTTTAGTCTAAGGGAGAAAATTACACATAAGGATAAATGTCTTACCTTTACAGGGTATTTTAGATGATGTCATACCTTCTTGACACTATCATGGGTACATGTTTAAATACCTAGGTCATTTATTATCACTAACCACATACTGCATCAAGAATCAAATATGTGACCATTACCAATTTATGCGCATCTATGCATATTAGAGGTACATGGTCAGAATTTATATAGATGTGTACCCTCAAATATGGTAGGAAATCTATGGCTCCCCAATGACACATATTGGAGAAAACATTATGAAGAGCTTGGCTAGGAAATATTATTACTTCCTATATCTAGACATCATCATCATTTTGGTATGGGGAAACAAGGTGGCACCCTTGTGTCTTCCAAAACACATGCTAAACAAGTTAGCAGAGTAGGAGATAGCCTTCTAGTTGTGGAAAAACATAGAAGAATTCATGGCAAGATAGAAGAAAGCCATATTCTTTGGGAGTCTTGTCACCATTGGTAAAATAACATACATAAAGTGGAAGGATTTTGGTGATTTTATAGTAAAAAAAATTGATATGGTTTCCCCATAATGCCTCACAAATATTGGGATCCTCATGGGCATAACTATCATCATATTTGAGGACTCAACATCCCCTACTACCACTAGCCATGTGGTTATGACTTTCTAGTTTTGAATCTTGTAACTAATGTGGAAGTATTGGAATGAGCTGAAATAGTTGGTTTGTAAGAGGATCATTTAAGGATGATCCAAGTAGATAACAAAATCTCCATCAAGGAATTGGATATGTGAAGATCCCTTTCTAAAGGGTGGAAATATTTAGACTTTTAGAGTGGGAAAAATTATGAGCAAGGAGCTTCTTATTCTCAGGAACCCCCTTCGGAGTTAAAGCTAAAAATAGACAAATATAAGCCTAAGATATTAGAGTCAATTGTAGGAAGAGGTAGAGTCAAAGGAGACTCCATTAGTTTGTATTAAAACAAATAAGATAGGTAGGGTACTAACACCATTTTAGCATCTATGGCTACCCCTAGTGTGCCTCATATTTCATCAATTGGGATAGCCACTATTCACTATATAATAGTCCCTTCCTCCCATGACTCTCCTACTCAAGGGAAGGTTCCCTTAGTTTACATTAGAGAACCAAGGACCCCCATAGGTAGTCCAATGACTAAAGTATCCATAGGGTCTCCTATGCCACCTCCCAACTTAAAATCACAAGGAGATGAAGTTATTGTCCAAGATTGGATAGAGGACTCAAATGTTGAGGCTGAATTGGAAGAAGCAAAGGCTCTCAGTAATCAAGGTACTCCCATTGAGCTATAGCTTCAAGGTACCTTGGGCCTCCCTAACTTTTATTTAACCTTAGTATCTATTATTGATACACCTATCTCCTCTATGGAAGTCCACTCTACCTCATCCACTCCTCCCATTGACCCCTCCACAACCTCCACTATATCCTTTCCCATGACCACCCCTTATATTCCTATTGGTACTACTACTATGATACTTTATATATAAAATAAAGAATCCATGAAGGTACAAACCACTTTGGCCACACCCCAATTATATGTTCAATCCACATAACTTCCTCTTCCACTCCCCACTCCCACTTCTAATGAGGAAACCATGGTTCCTAACACAAGTAGGGGAAGAAAAATAAAGACACATATTGTGTTAGTTCATCCACTTCCTCAAATTAGAGGAGTGGATTGGTCCAAAATTATATGGCCTTCCTTGAAGAGGGAAAAATAGTGTTCTCTCTCATAAAGAGGTAGAATAGGCAGCCAAATAATCTATTTTTGAAGAAAATCTCTTAGACCTATCTCAAGCACACAAGGATGTGGTGGTATCTATTCATGAAGAGATGGAATTGGCTCACCAACTGATTAAGGAGGAAGTATAGTAACTATGAGCACAAATTGAGTAGCCAAAGGAATGATCAAATACCATTCATATCCTTATAAGTATAGAGGTTGAGGTGAGGGAGGCCACTTCAAAATGCTACCACTCCTTGGAGGCTCTAGAATTCATGAAGGCTGAGATGGTACCTCAAATGAACTTGGCAAGTCAAATTTGTAGCTCTGTGGCCCAAGATAACATGAAGATTATAATTTTAGTTGTCTATACAATAAATTCACTATATAGACACCTTGACCTAATGACTACATTCGAGGCATCTAATGCCCTAGATCTAGTAGTCATTATACATGAAGAGGTCAAAGAATGGTTAAAGGTGGCTATAGCCATGACTCTGAATTATCAGTCACTTGAAGCCTAGCTCCTTCAAATTTTGAATTATTTGAACTTATCTAAGGTAAAAGATTCTATGGGGAGGTTAATTATTAGTATCAATTTTGATAACATTATTCAAGAGGCAATCGATAATTTCAAAGGGAACATTTAGGGCTTGATAGTGGATAATATTGAAGAGGAAGTAAGCAAAGTAAGAAGAAAGGTGACTGAATTGGAGATCTTTAGAAGTAAATTAAACTTAATAAATATGAGCATGCAAAGCTTCTTAGGAAAAATAAGAGGATCCACTAACCTTCATTACTTAACTTAGATATTATTCAGTAGCATCATGATGCAATAAAAAAGGTTTAAAAAGACAAAAGAGCAAAAAATAAATAGGTTTCTACTAGTGGGACCATTCTTTCAGCTTCTACTCTCACTAAAACACATGCATCACTCTAAACAATGTAGCATTAGTTTGACATATGCCTCATCTTTGTAGTAATCCTTATAATAATTGACTCACTCTTTTTTACATACATGTGTTGCATTATATTGTAATGTCAATTTCTTCCATTTATAGCTCCTTTTTGATTTTAGACTATAGTTGGAACTACATGTTCCAGTCACCCCATTTAAACATCATGCAAAGACTTGGAGGATGAGGTAACTCCTACTGAAGATCTATAAATACTATTGTATCACCCTTAAACAAGGGTCATAAATTTTTGAAATACAAAGTAGAGAAGCCAATTTTAGTCATCAAGTAGAGTATTTTGTGTATTTCTTTCCTATGTGGTGTTGTTAATTATTATTTTCAATGGATGTTATTTCAATTAATATTTAGTATACTCAATGTTTCAAGTAAATTGTTGATTTTATTAACTAATATACTGATCTTAGATGTGCAATACTTGTCAGTGGTTAGTTTTTTATTTATTGAGAAAGTTAGGTTATATTGAAATATATTTTTGAATGTGTATTTGTGCTCTCTTAGTGTAGTCTTCTAAGTGTGTGCCATCACTACCTTAGATAATTTATTAGTTTTAGTCATAATCTCTAGATCAAGGGTATGTAAAAGATACCCTAACATGGATAAAATTTGTCTGAGGCCATTAGACTCCCTTTACCTTTATTCCTTAGATTTAGTAGTAGTATCTATTTGCACGTGTGAACTCACTACTAGCAATAGGTAATAGTTTTGAGAATACACATATTTTTTCAAAAACCATCTACAAAAGTGATTATTTCAACAATCACCAATATTTATTTTCTTCCCTACCTTACCTTCCTTTTGTGTTTGTTATAATGATTTACCCACCTTAGACTAGAATCCTATCATCATTCAACTCACCTAGAAGATCACCTTTTGGTAAGAATCACACCTCCATCCAAAAAAAAAAACTTATCAATGACCTACATACTTTATCATTATTCCATCAATAGGTTGAACAAACCACATACCTACAACTTATGCCATAGAGTGGAGTTTATCTCCATTGAGATGTTCAAATGTTAGAGTTTACCTCATCAACTATGGTATACATAAAACACACATTAGTAGTATGCTGGCATTAAAAGGAGGGATAAAAACTCCATATAATAGAGGTTAACCCTTGCATAGAGTTACACTAGAGTCACCTAGGAGAGTAACTAGTTCTAATTCCCAAGTTGGTTTACTAGTATCACCCTTAGCAAGCCATAGAAGGCCTAGAGCCACACTGATAGCTCTAGTTTAGAGAAACCCATCTTTGCTAGGTCAACCTTCACCTGTAAGGAGATTTTTCATTTCTAATCAACCAATAGCCTAGCAATAGCCATGGATAGTTTGATGTACAATTTCCATCCTAGAGGACATACATGAGCTTCTTCAGAACCCTAAAAAATACCTACTAACCTTCACTCATTTAGGAGAAAGGACAATATAAGATCATATCAAGGCCTTTAAATTTTCACTCAAATTGATGAATGTAGTTGATGAATATGATACATGTTAGTTATTTCTATTTACTTTAATGGATGTAGATTATGATTGGTATCTAAATTTAAGTAAAAATTCCATAACCACTGGGTGTAGTGCCAAGAAAATTTTCTTATGTAGTTTGTACAAGCCAATAATCTAGAGCTAGTATACCAAAACTTCACTAGCATTAAACGGGAACCCAATGAACCAATCTATGCATTCAATTCAAGGTTGTAGAAGATGTACAACTGTTTGACCCTAGACCATAAACCACAACCAACATTGGCACTAGATATGTAAAAGAACACCCTAAATCATATCATGATAGTATTCCTAAGAAGATTTATTACCATTAATACACAAGCATTAGAATTTGAGAATGTAATCACTATCAATAAGCAACTCAATCCCCAAATGCCTATGACATAGAACAACAATAATGGATTCCCTATGCTTAATCTAATACCATTCATAAATTAGAATGTGCTTTCCTCTAATTAGAACAAATTATATACATTACCCCTATTGATGCACAAAACACAAAAACCTCTTGGCTACCTAAACACTCATGTGATGACTAGTGGTTATCGAACAAATTAGTAGATAGTCACTCCTCCTATGGCTATTATACAAAATATGGATTCTACAAAGGTGGAATTGGAATCTATCCAAAAGATGGTTCAGAAGTTAATTAATGACTTTCTAAACATTTAATAAAAATTGAGTAATATTAATACCCAAATGAGCAACTAGAATATCAGGTTCTCAAGATATAATAGACCCTTTAATTAGTATATGAATAGTATCAATCAATCTAATAAGATATTAAAAATCAACATTACTAAAATAAATCTCCTTAATTGGTGAAAAATCCACAACATGCCCCAACATGGCAAGCTTGATTATGTTGAATTCTACATAGCATTCGAGATATTCCATAGAGAAGTGACTAGGCAAGATCAGATGAATAATCTACTAGAATCACTTCAAGATTCAAGATATGCCAACACAACCATGTTTTTTTAGACTCACAAATTTCCCTTCCTATGAGAAGATGATAGTGAACTTGAGGATAATTTGGAAGAAGTGCATGCTTTATAGCATTTTTAGATGGGGCATATAATCTAAGGAACATGCAACCTATGACCACCTCAACTCCTCCAAATACCACATTGGCTCCACCTAATCCTAAGGAAAATAACAACCCCCCTCTTACAAAAGGGAGTGATTTATTACTAATTAAAGATGAATTGAGTAAGTTAGGTGGATACAACATCATGGAAGATATGAATAGAATAAAGGCAAATATCACACTTCATGATTTGGCTCAGATCATAGAGTAAAATGAGTTTCTGTGGAGGTCCATCACTAGAAAGATGCCTATGGAGAAGGTTGGGGCACCTCCAGATAAAGACAAGAAAGAAAAATTCATTGATACCAACATCATCTACAAGAGAAAACCTAAGGTACCACCCTTTTTGTTGACCATTAGAGAATTTGGTAAAAACATCCATAATTGTTTAGTTGATTCTAGTGGATCTACTACTATTATGATTAATTTTATATGGAAGAAGCTTGGCCTTACTCCTACTACATCAAAAATATATGTTTCTAAACTAGATAAAATTATGGTAATAGTGGTAGAAGAGCTAAATAATGTGTATATTCAAGTAGCATTAGAACCAAGAGTCTAGATGAGTATTGATATCTTGATGGTAGATATACCAAAAATCTATGGATTAGTATTAAGTAGGGAATAGTGTAAATTACTTAGTGGGTACCTTTCTATAGATTTTTCACACATTTGGTTACCATGGAGATCCCATCAAATCTAAATCAATAGGGATCCCAAAATAAAGTATCCCATCACTAAATACAATGTCAAAAATTAAGAGGTTAAGTATTATTCTCCCTCATTAGGAATATACACTTTTACCATGCACAGTCTATCATAAAACGTAGAGCCTAAAAGACCAAACTAGTTGTGGATGATGCATTTTGATGGAGCTATGTCTAGTCAAGGGTTAGGAGTGGGAATTAAGATAATCAACCCTCAAGGATAGAATTTTATAATCACCTATAGGTTACAATTTCCATGTACAAATAATAGAGCTGAGTATGAGGCTCTAATTTTAGGATTACAATTTATGTTAAAGAATAATGCAAAATAAGTTAAGGTATTTAGGGACTCAGAACTAGTAGTCCACCAAATAAGTAACAAATACCAGTACAACTATCTTATTTAAATAATTACAAGAATAGGGCATGGGATCTGATCAAGATATTTAAAGCTTTTAACATAATGGCACTCCCTAGAGAGAAAAAATAAGCCATTGATTCACTAGTAAACATCACTACCAATTTGGAGCCATTACACAATTCTCTATTAAAATACTACTTATTCCATTTATCATAGATAATGGGAAATCTTTTAAGTTTTCAAGGATGACCAACAAATCATCCAGTTCCTAACTAAGTCAGGAGCGTTTGAGTCCCAAGTTATAGATAATAGAGATATTAGTCACCAAGAATACATTGATAAATAAGGTATCTTCTAGCTCAGGGAAAACTGGATACTGATTGGTTTAATCTCTTTAGAGAGGCCATTTGACTTAGATCCATACACAAAATAACTTTGGCAACCCAAGGTTAATAAATTTGACTTTAAGAAAGAGAATTTAGGGGATAAACATAACCTATGTTATGTAAACATTAGTTTGAGTTACACTTTAGAGGAGAGACAATAAATTAAGGACCTAATTGCTAAATATATGGATGTCATCACTTAGACATATGATGACATAAGAGTATATGACCTGTAGGTCATCACACATACAATCCTTCTGAATCCGGATCATAGACCATTTAGATAGAGATAAATGCCAGTTAATACTATACTTGAACCCCTCATTTGGAAGGAAGTAGAAAAGTTATTAAGTGCTAAAATTATCTTTTTGATCCAACATTCCAATTGGGTGGCAAATTTGATCCCAATAAGGAAGAAGAGAAGAGAAATTAGACTCTACGTAGACTTCAAGAATTTGAATAAAGACTTGAAAAAGGATAATTATCCTCTACCTTCTCTAGACAAATTTATACAAATAGTAAGTGGCTCTGAAATGATGTCCTTATTAGATGGATTTTTAGGTTATAATTAGGTATTAATACAACTAAAGATTAGATGAAGACAACATTTATTACAAAATGGGGAACATATGAATATAAAAGGATGCCCTTAGTCTTGATCAACATTGGAGCTACCTTCCAATGTGCCATGGACCATGCTTTCAAAGGATTAATAATGAAGTGCATAATTATTTACATGGATGATCTAAAAATATTTTTAAAGAATCAACAAGATCATGTAAGTCACCTGTAGTCTATATTTGAGTAGTGCAAGAAATTTGGTGTTTCATTAAACACAAAGAAGAGTATATTCAAAATTTTTGAATGTAATATATTGGGACACATAATCATAGAAGATATAATTACTATTGATCTAGATAGGGTGAAAGTGATTTTAAATATCTATCCCCCAATGGCAAAAAGGAATTAAAATCATTTTTTGGGAAAATTAATTTCATAAAGAAGTTCATTTTAGGATTTGCAAAAATTATCAAGCCCTTGAATTCCATGGTCAAAAGGGATGCTAAGATAGAGTGGATCCCTGAGTCCAAAAGGTATTTTCAAGATATCAAATATGTTGTATCACAAGCTCTAGTTTTAGTCAGTCCCAAATTTACAAACTAATTTCAATCTATACTCCTTCACTTTATAACATATGATTACCATAGTCATCACTCAAAAAAGGATGAAATGAGACATCCTATTTCTTTTATGAGCACCAATTTGAAGGATGATAAGTTGTAATACTATATGATTAACAAGTAGATCTTTACCCTTGTCAAAGTAGTCAAGAAACTTTAGAATTATATCCTAAGGAATAAGACCATCACCATTTTACTTGACCCCATTGTCAAGCTCACCTTATCACAAAATGAGTTGGGATAATGTTGATGAAAATGTATGGCCAAAATCCAAGAGTTTGATATAGAGATATATCCTATAAGGATTGTTAGAGGATAGGGCATTATGCAGCTCATACCTAAGTGAGATTCCTATATCACCATCAAAGAGGTATGTCAAGCACAAGTGTCTAAATTTGAATGGTATATAGATGTAATTCAATACCTACTAATAGGGACATGTCCTTCAGAATATAATATAAAAAGATAAAGAACTTTAAGGCTCAAGGATACTTAGTACATGATTAAAAAATAAATCCTATATAGAAGAAACTATGAATGAATCTATCTCAAATGTGTGTCTACAAAAAAAACCACAAAGATCATAGAAAATTTGCATCAAAAGATAGGTAGTGGCAATCCTTGAGGAAACACCATATCTCATAAGATCCTTAGGTTGGGATATTATTGGCCTATAATTTTCAAAGATGATCACACACACATTATAACCTACCATGACTATTAAACTATATATAAAAGGGAAGTATACCCAATCATGCCTCTACAACCAATTATTAAAGGAAGGCCATTTGTTCAATGGGGTTTAGACTTCATCGATGTGATCAACCCAAATTCTTTAGTTGGCCATTAATTTTTACTCATGGCCATAAACAATTACACTAGATAGACTAAAGCTATCACTACTAAACATTGTAGATCATAAGATGTTTTTTTTTTTTTTTGTAAGAACATATAACAACTCAATTTTGTACACCCATTTCTCTAGTATATGATAATAGACCTGATTTCATATCAATAAAGTTTACTGAGTGGGCACACAATAATCAAATCATCATTAAGTTAGATTCAAACCATTACCCCTAGGGAAATGGGTTAGTAGAATCAATGAATAAAAATATGATTGATACAATTAAATCTATAGGAGAAAATCCTAGATAACGGCATAGTTTATTAAAGTATGCTATTTAGGTAGACTAGACAAGGCACAAGCAAGCTCTTAATGACTCAACTTTTTTGCTAGTGTATGGATGCAAGCCTATTTTCACCATCACATTAAAACTTCCCACTTATCAGTTCATCCAAGATTACATGGAGTCTAGTGATAAAGATGAGTCAAGACTGTTGGATATAATTGAGATAGAATATTCATAAAATGAGGCATTATAGACATTCAGTAAACATCAGGACCTAGTCAAATGGTGGTTTGATAAAATGGCTAAAGTTAAAGTGTTTAGAATTTAGGACCTAGTGTTAGTATGGGATAAATCCCATGAAAATAAAGGAAAACATGAAAATTTTACCCCATAATAGATTAGACCTTATCAGATTTTATAAATCATAGGTAATAATGTATTACAACTGAAAGACCTCCATAGTAGTGAGCTGACATATCTAGTAAATGGGTAATTTCTGAAGCATTGCTTCAAGGATATTCCATCTATGGATATTACCAATTAAGGTTGGTTATAGTAAGTTTAAATTAGGAGTAGATAGATATATTACTTTCTAGACTAGTCTTCAAACTTTTGAGCTTTTTGTTTCTTAGATTAGATTTTGGCATTTTCTTAGATTAGTCATTTTGTGTTTTCCTAGATGACCAGAATTATGTTTGTTTTACTATGGCCAATTTTAAATTTAAACCCTCAAATACTTACAAATAGTGAAGAGGGGGAATTGGAAGCTATGGTAGTTTTGGATTGACTCACAAATGGGGTGTATCCCTAATTCTCTTTAGTTGTTGGGACAAAGGTAAGTAATTATGCATTATTTTAAATGATGTCATAGTTAGATACCTTTACCAGACATGTGGAAGTTACTCTTAAAGTGTTTTTATGTGAATTTAGAAATTCTTCATTTTTAAATGGATCAATTGCACTAATCATCTAAAAACTTACTACAAATGATAATTATAGGTCTAGACTTGGCTGACAGGGATGTCCTAGTAATAACTTGTTTTAATATTTTACTAGTTCAACAAGGTTCCATTTCTTCTCCTATTAAAAAAATGGATAGGGGTGACGAGTTCAAAGAATAAGATAAAATATAAATAAAAAGGCTCATGTGATGAAATAAGGTCAATATACCATGCATTATGATTAAGTAAAGAGGAAATGATGAAGGGAGAAGAAAAGGAGCCCAAGGTACCTCTATCAAGGCTATGGATGTCTAGTTGGTAGTAGAAAAATGCCTAAGCCTCCCATATTTCTTTCATTAAAAATTAATAATATAATGAGACCTATAGACATTTTAAAACCATAGAGAAAAACTCATAATGGTAGGGGTTAAATGAATCTCACATTCTGACACACATAGCTCCAATAAATTTGAAAGCAAGTATGCCATATGAATCTACATAGGAGTCTCTTTCATATTTCTAATTTATATATTCTCCCATGGCATACTTCAAGATTGATTCATGATTTCAAACCTAGATTTATAGGATTTTGAATACTCAAAATCATTCCCCCATGTGAGTCACCATTTTTTGCACCCAAAACCCCTTTCTTTCATAGTAAATGGGGACCCACTTTTTTTTTTGGAAATATGGTCTTTGATTTTATTTATGGAATTAATACCACATATATTTATGGGCTTGGACTTACTCTTTTGGGTCTTTATGAAGTATACCCTTTAACCACTCAAGTCCATAAAGTAGATCCTTTGAATTCTTTCCCATAGACCCTTTAGAACCTTCCTACCTGGTCCTTTGGCCTTTCCTTATTATTTCCTTCCATTCCCCTTTAGCCTTAGCTCAAAGGGAACATACCCTTTAGGTCCTTCAAGAAATACCATTTGGCATTTTATAAAATTCATAATTACCTTCCCAACTACCCATTTAAGACTCTATTTGGGACCCTTTAGTCATTTCTTGGGAAATTTTGTTTTGGTCATTCTTGTCCAATACACAATCTCCAAAGGGATTCTTCCGAAGGATCCTTCCCTTTTGGAACTCATGTAACCCACACTTCATATTTTTTTTACGCTACCATTTGGGCTTTTGAAAATTTCCCTCAAGGATATGGACTTACCCTTTGGGAATTTTGGAAATTCCCTTCATCCCCTTCCTTCATAACTTTTTTCTATAACCTTTCCTTATCCTTTAGAGCTTTTATTTTGAGCCTTTTTCCAATACACAATCTCCAAAGGAATTCTTATTGGGTACCTACCCTCTTCTCACTCCCTAGAAGTACCATTCAAACTTGTGTAAAGTACCCTTTAGTGTGACCACTTACCCTTAAAAACTTTTGAAACACCCCTTTAACCATATAGAATAGCCCTTTGGGATATCAAAAGTACCCTTTAGAGATTCTGAAGTAGATCCTTCAGGACTTGTGTCAAAGACTAAAGGGACCTAAGAAGTGGATCTTTCAGATCAAAATTACCCTTTAGATAATATGATAAGGTTTTTAACTATGAAATTTAACCTTTTAGAATTGGTGTTTCAAAATTTTAGAATTAGTGTTTTAGATTCCTCATCATGGTGGATTATTTCCTCGAAGAAATTGTCTTAAATGTTTCATCTTAAACAAATCACCAAAAGAAATAATCCACTAAAATTGACCCAAACATTTTCTCCCCAATGACTATATGAGTACCTTCAAATTTTACCATACCTTCTTTTCATCTAAACAAGGGTAAAGTGTTTTATATTAACATTTAATAAAGACCCCACCAACTTGAGCTGACTAATTTGAATTGAAAGGAGCAAAGTTAATGTTGCACATTTATATCACATGAACTGATATTTAATGTAGGGTATTACATATGTGATACATAGCCATTTGACCCATCATTTTCACTCAAGCTATCTTTGGATCAAATCATCCTTGATTCCTAGTGGTACACAAGATCCCTAGTTTCTATTTTGAAAGAACATACAACAGACTATAAGTAAGCTAGATCTAGCTCAATCACATTGGTTTACGAGTACACATAGATAGTATCCTATTGAGAAAATAAATAACACACATATATCCATGGCATCCTCATCTAGGTCATCATGGGGAGCTAATCCTCTCTCTAAATTTTTGAAAAAGGATATGACAGAGTTTAAGGACACTATGTTCAACGTAGAGGTATTTGACAACCAATATCAAAATTACTCATAGTTTTGGGATGCTATAGATTTAGTGGATGATTTTTTTGTTTTTGATGAAACAATTCTAGTAAAAAAATTATTTGTTAAAGAATTTTTGGCTTTCAAATGCCAAAGGTTATATTTCACTATCACCAAATTGGAGGTCATGCCTTCCATTGACCTTCTCAAAGATTTATTCTTTATAGGAGAAATATATCAAGATGCATATTTGTTTCATGCTCACAGTGATACAGTGGTTACGTACATCTATTGGGTTGATTTTGAAATATATTTGTCTCTCACTACACTATATACTTACTTTAACAAGTACACCTAGCTAAAATTCAATAAAGAGAACTCACACCAAGAAGTATTGCAATCATGATTGTTGCCCAATGTAACCATGACATGGAAAGGCAAGAAGTCAATTGGATCATTGCCTATTAATAAATTTAGGATGGGTATCTACATAGGTATGGCTCTTCTCAATAGATTATATGGTATGCCCTTTATACATTTTATAAACTTGGATTGGATGCCTTTGATTCATATTATTTTAACACACAATGATTCTTATGCCTTGGGAGAAATAATTAGCTTTAGGCTAAGGGAACAAATTTTACATTAGTATAAATGTCCTACCCTTATAGGGGAATTTTATATGATGTCATATCTTCTTAACACTATCATGGGTACATGTTATAAAGACTTGAGTCACTTATGGTCCCCAACCATATACTATATCCATATTCGAATATGCGACCATTACCATTTCATGCACATCTATGCATATCAAAGGCACATGGTCATAATTTGTGAGAATGTGTACCATCAAATATGTTAGGCCATGTATGGCTCCCTAATGCCACATAATGGGGGAAACATTATGAAGAGCTTGGATGGAAAGGGTGATAACTTCTTATATCCATATATCACCATAATTTTTGTTTGGGGAAACAAGGTGGTGCCCCTATGTCTTCCAAATCATGTTCCAAACAAGTTAGTAGAGCATGAGATAACCTTCTAGTTATAGAACAACATAGAAGAAGACTTGTTAAGATAGAATAAAACCTTCTTCTTTGGGAGTCTTGTCACCATTGGTATAGTAACATATATAATGAGGAAGTATCTTGGTGATGTTACAACAAAATGAAACTGATACAGTTTCCCCATAATGCCTCATATAGATTGGACCCTCATGGGCATATCCAACATCATATTTTTGGACTAAACATCCCCTACTGCCACCAACCATATGGTTATGACTTTCTATTTTTGAATGCTAAAACTAACAAGGAAGTATTAGAATGGGTTGAAATAGACAGTTTACAAGAGGATAATTTAAGGATGATCCAAGTAGATCCTAACATCTACACCAAGTAATTAGTCAAGTGAAGAGATGTTTTTAAAGGGTAGAAATGTTTGGACTTCTAGAGTGAGAAAACTCATGAGCAAGGAACTTCTTAAGAACCCATTTTAAATTTAAAGCTAAAAATAATCAAATAGGACCAAAATATGTTGGAGTCAATTGTAGGAAGAGGAAGATCCAAAGGAGATCCCATTATTTTTGATTTAGATGAAGAAGATAAGGAGAGTACTAACACCACTCCAACATCTATGGCTACCCCCAGTGTGCCTCATGTTTCATTAATTGGGATAACCACTACTCACTGTACAACATTCCCTTCCTCCCATAACTCTCCTACTCAAGGGAAGGTTCCCTTGGTCTATTTTAGAAAACTAAGGACCCCCATAGGTAGTATAATGACTCAAGTATCCATAGGTTCACATAAGCCACCTCTTAGCTTGCAATAATAAGCAGATGAATTTATCATCTAAGACTCAATAAAGGACTCAAATGTTGAGGTTAAATTGGAAGAAGCAAAGGCTCTTAGTCTTCAAGGTACTCCCATTGAGACACAACTTCAAGGTACCTCAAGCCTCCCTACCTTTTCTTTAGCCTTAGTCTCTATTATTTATACACATATATCCTCTAAGTAAGTCCCATCCACCTCATCCACTCCTCCCCTTAACCCCTCCACAACCTCTAGTATATCCTTTCCCATGACCACCCCTTTTGTGCCTACTAGTACTACTACAATGAGACCTAATAAAAAGAAGAAAAAATTTAGGAAGGTATAGAATAATTTTTCCACACCCTAATTGCATGTTTAATCTACACAACTTTATCTTTCACTCCCCACTCCCACTTTTACAAATGAAACCATAGTTACTATCATAAGTAGGGGAAGAAAAATAAAGCCAAATATTGTGGTAGTTAATCCACTTCCTCTAATTAAAGGAGTGGATTGGTCCAAAATTATATGGCCTTCCCTACCAGATGTACTAACTAGGCCATCTTAAATTTAAAAGATAGAAGAGAAGAAAGATCTAGAGTAGGAAATTATTTTCACAACCTCCAAAACACCTGGTAATATCCTATCTTGGGCCATGGGATTACGGTAATAAGATGAAAAGAGGCCCAATTACAAGATAATCAAGTTTCCTTTGGTGACTACCCTATTTGATCCTCACACTAGCTCCATCTAAAGGGTTAAGAAGAGAAATATTGAATATAACCAAGGAGCCAGTGTCATCCTTGAAGAGTGACAATTAGTATCTATTTCACAAAGAGGTAGAATAGGTAGCTAGGTGAATATATTTTCAAATAAAATATCTTAGACCTAGTTTAAGTGAAAAAGGATGTAGTGGCAGCTATTAATGAAGGGATGGAATTGGCTCATTAGGAGCTTAAGGAGGAAGTGTAGGAACTACATGCACAAATTGAGTTGCTAAAGGAATGATCAAATACCGTGCACATCCCTTCAAGTATAGAAGTTGAGGTGAGGGAGACCACTTAAAAATGCTACTACTCTTTAGAGGATTTTGATTTCATGAAGGATGAGATGGCACCTCAAATGAGCTTGGCCAATCAAATTTTTAGCTCTTTGGTTGAGGATAACATGAAGCTTTTCATGTTAGTTGCCTATATAGGCAACCCACTATATAGACACCTTGACTTGATGACTATATTTGAGGCATCAAATGCCATGAATTTAGTAGTCACTATAAATGAAGAGTTCAAAGTATGGTTGAAGGTGGTTATGGCTATGACTCTAAATCATTAGTCACTCAAAGCCTAGTTCCTTCAAGTTTTGAATGATTTGAACTTATCAAAGTTATAAGATTATATAAGGAGGTTAATCAATAGAATTAATTTTGATAACATTGTTAAAGAGGTGATCAATAATTTTAAAGGGAGAATTTAGGGTTTGATAGTGGAGAATATTGAAGCAAAACTAAGCAAATTAAGAAGAAAGGTGACTGAAGAGGAGATCTTTAGAATTAAATTCCATCTTACTAAATATGAACATACAAAGCTTCTCGATCAAACTAAGAGACCCCACCAAATTTCATTAATTAACTAGGATATTATTTGGTAGTATCATAATATGGTAGTAAAGGTTTACAAATATAAAAAAAACAAAAAATAAAGGGGTTTCTACTAGTGGTACCACTCTTTCAGCTTCTACTCTAACTAAAACACATGCATCACTCCAACCAATGTAGCCTTTGTTTGACATACACCTAAAATTTGTAGCAGTCCTTGTAATAATTGACTCACTCTTTTGTACATGCATGTTTTTCATTATATTATAAAGTCAATTATTTTCATTTATATCTCCCTTTAAAGTTTAGACTATAGTTGGAACTACATGTTCCAACCACCCCATGTAAACATCATGTAAATACTTAGAGGATGAGGTAACCCTTCCTCAATATATATAAATACTATTGTATCACCATTGAAAAAGGGTCAATTTTTTTTGAAATAAAAAGTAGAGAAGCTAATTTTGGTCATCAAGTAGACTATTTTGGGTATTTATTTCCTATGTGGTGTTGTTAGTTGTTATTTTCAATATGTGTTATTTCAATTAATCTTTATTATGATCAATGATGCAAGTAGATTCTTGATTTTCTTGAATAATAAATTGATCTCATATGTGCAATAGTTTTTAGTGGTTAGTGAACTATTTATTGATAAAGTTAGGCTATATTGAAACACAATAGGTACTAGTTTTTAGAAAAAAATGGATTCATTCAAAAACCATCTACAAAAGTGATTATTTCAATAATCACCAATATTTATTTTCTACCATACCTTACCTTCCTTTTGTGTTTATTTTAATGATTTAACCACCTTAGATTAGAATCCAGTCACCCGTCCAACTCACCTAGGAGATCACCTTCTTGTCATAACCACACCTCCATCCAAAAAATAACCTTGTCAACAACCTGTATACTTTATGGCTATTTCATCAAGAGGTTGAAAAAAACACATACCTATAACTCATTCCCTAGAGTGGAGTTTACCTCCATTTAGATCCTAAAATGTTAGAGGTTACCTTGTCAACTATGGTATGCATAAAACCCAAATCAATAGTATACTTTTTTTGCATTTTCCAGTTCCTTGTTTAGATTATATCTAATTAATGTTTTCTACTATCATCCAAGTTATTTTCTTATGCCACATAAGTTCTTGGCATCTCTTCCTTCAAGATGAAGTGAAAAACTTAGTTTCAATCCTCTTAAATTCTCCCAAATTCTTGAAATTCAACTATATACCATGGATACACAACCAATTTAGGTTCTTGTTATAGATATTACATATCTAGTTTACAATAATTTCAATAAATATAACTCTGATAATGAGTAGTATGAAAATAAAAATGATGATGTACACATTGGTGCTCATGCTCCACCACATTGGAATACTTATCCACTTCCCCCAATTGTTGACAATGAAGTTATCCTCAACAAAGATTTGATCCTACAATGTTTTTGAGAAAGAATCCAGGACTACCCCTAAGATCATACTCTTATCTTGAAATTTATCATGGAAATTAAAAAGGATAAAAAGTTTAATCTTCCATTCCTTTAGATCAACTAATTACAAATGACATTATGGGTGAAACTATGTCTCAACAACCCCTATAGAAGCCCAACTTGACACTATTCCATAAGCTAAAATTAGTACATCTTTGTCTCCTGATGTGGTAGCCCTTGTGCAAGAGATAAAATATCTTTAATCCAAGGTGCTAAATATTAAACAAGGTGCCTTTATACCTATGTAGGCTTTGGATTATTTTTCTCTATTACATACACCATTAACATGACACATTGCTTCTACACCTTTCTAATAAGGTTTTATTCAACCCAAGCTTAATCTATATGATGGCAAGGGTGATCTAGAGAGACATTTGAGAGCCTTTCATGTAGCATTATTAATCTATATACCTAATGACTAGCTAGTTACCAAGTTATTTCCATGAAGCCTAAAGGATTATGATTTATAATGGTTCTATAGTCTTTTGAATTAATCTATCAGATCATTCAATCCTTTAGCCGACATGTTCTTAGATCATTTTAGTATTAACATTGGTGATAAGGTTTCATATACTTAGGTTTCAATAGAGACAAAGGTCAAATGAGAATCTCATAGATTATGCTCTTTGATATAAGACTATCTTGGATAAGATGACTATCCCCATGGCTAATCAATAGTTATTATATCTCTTCAAACATAGTCTTCTACCATCTTTGCATGAATCAATTATGTTCAAAATATTCTCTTCCTATACTAAATTGTGTCATATACTAAAGGAAAGTGAATTCAAGTTAATTTCAATGGGAAAACTCAAGTACACAAGTATCTCAGACACAACAAACAAGAGTAATTATAAATTCCCATATAAATTAAAGGCTAATGATAACAAGAGTCAAAATCAAGCTACAGTTAATGCAACTTCAGAGCCCCCTCATGGAGTGGTTTTATCAGCACTGCCTTGGTGAATGTTCACCAATATACTAGTTTCTCCAACCAGAGTTCTATAGAAGCTATTGGAATGTAACATCATATCTCTCCCTCCTATTCAAGAAGTTGACACAAAAAATTCTCTTTCAGGAGGATATGATCAACATGTATTTTATGGGTTTCATAGGGCACCAAGAAATAAAATAAATAAATGCATTAGTTTATGACACAAAATACATGATTTGTTATATGTAAATCATATTGATATTGCCACTTTAATTGAGCATCCTCAGGTAAAGCAAACACAAGATAAAAATTTGAAAATATTTTTAGATCATTTTCCATAGCATTCCAAATAGGAAATAGGGGACACATCAGGGGTTCACCATACATATCATGCACATCCCCCACTAGATAAATATAAGACACCTTCAGTTGAGACACATCCTTTAAGATACATGATTGGTGTATATAATTCTATATTTCTAGCTAGACCTTCCATTTCTTTCTCAGAGTAAGAAATCATTGAGGATGATAAATATTATCATGCACTATTTATTATATCTTACACTCATAATCATCCTATTTATAATATTATCATAGGCAATATATCTAGTGTGAACATGTGCACTATGACATTATTACAACATTTGTGATATTTTGATCATGATATTACACTGATAGACATAATTATCAATAAATTTAGTGGGTACATACAAATTTCATTGGGTGATATCATACTTCCTTTATAGGCTGGCCCAACACATGTGGCCACATCATTCACTATAGTTCCCAATGCATGATTTTTTAATATGTTACTTGGTCGAGCATGGATATATAAACTTTGAGTAATACCTTATAAAATTCATAGATTCATGAAATTAATTCATGATAATTAGGTTGTTATAGTTGGTGGAGTTCCACATGAGTTACCACTCCCCACTTTAGAGTCATCTTCTATAGTACAGTCACTAGCTTTAGTTTAGCCTCCAGTTTTAGTTTATCCACTAGTTATAGTGCCTCCTCCAGTTCTGATTCAAACATCATTAAGGGGTCCATAACCAAGATAGAGATTTCATACACCTCTAAATCTTCAATATTATAGATAGATTCTATCTAAAATGTTTACACCTAGATTAGTATCATTGAGATCTCATGCATCTACTCATAAAGCATGTGTTCAAAGAGATTCTTCTACTACTAAATGGGTCCCTAAGAGCCCTATAGTTGCATAAACTTCTCAAAGTTATAGGGGGTTCCAAAATCAATTTCTACTTTATAAATTTTAGATAATTTATAGCATATAAAACTTGATAAGATCTTGATATTCAATATATGCAAAGATACCCTTAAGGTAGGGCAAAACCATATAATATTCCTCTAAGAAGGAATAACTCTATAATGTCTCTTCGAGGGGACAACCTCTAATATCCTCTTACAATAGAAGACTCAATGCTTACTTGATATCTTTACCCTAATAATCATCTCCTATATATAGACATCTGTCTAACCCATGAATGGGTAACCTCCTAATCCTAATGTAGGCTGACCATTACCCAATGTACTAATTCCACAAGTTACTCCATTATCCTAATATATTATACTTATATAACTAAGGGGATGTGTGCTACATGTCAGCATTTCCATAAACCCATATACATTAATATATCATATCCCTAGGTACATAGCATTACTTCCCTCCTTGACATGTTTCATCCCTGAAACATACGAAGAAACCAAATAATGAGTGTGATTCAAATCATTACACACTTGTATCCAATTTTGATCATCTACCCATTTATATGTGATCTTGGCAGGTGATAGCTCTCCAAGCTTGTTTCCAAATTCCATTTTTCTCCTTTGATTTCATTCATGATCATAATTATACTACTTTGGTGTCCAAGCATAATTATTCCTTTTTTTATTCCATGTACCATATTCTGCTACACTACTTTGATTCCAACCATGACCATAGTAGGTATTCTTCCATGCATAGTCATAGTTATTTCCCCATTCATTCCATGTGCCATAGTATTTTTTATTTGGATTCCTTACATATCCATAATGATTATAAATTTTATTTCTTGTATAAACAAAATGATTTTTGTTATGACACTTCCTCACCTGGTTCCATGATTGTTTCCTCTCATGACGATGTGGATGTCTATATGCCTCAACCTTTTCCAATCCTTTGACCTTATCCACCTTTGATTCTACCTCTTCCACCTTTCCCTTCTTTATCTCTTGAATAAATGAAGTGTTCATTTATAGTGTATCTTTATCTATATCATCTGAATCTTCATCATACTCTTCATCACCTATTTCCATCTCATCCTCATGATTTACTTGGATTTCTATTGGTGCCTTTTTCACTATGATATCTTGTAAAGCGATCTTCTTTTTCCTATACCAAAACTTCATGAACTTTTTCTGAACATTAATATTCATTGTTCCCAAAGTATCTAACCATGGATATCCAAGAACTATATCCATATCATCCATATCCAAAGCATAAAAATCTGAATGCAAAACATATTATTCCATAATGAGCTTCAAATATTCAAACATTGAAATATTATTACCATCTACTTGAACCTCCTTGATATTATTTGCTTGGACATGTAGATTCTTGGCCACATTAATGTCAATGAAGTTATACTTGATGGTAGGGTTTATGGAAACAACCACATTTTTATTTTGAATGCATCCATGAAATTTAAAAATTGACTCAGATTTCTTTAGACCCAAATTATTTGAACCCTTCTCTTCTTCTTCTTCTTCTTATTATTATTATTCTTCTTATTATTCTTCTTCTTCTACTTCTTCTTCTTTATCATCATTATGTTTTTCCTCTTCTAAACCCTCTTTTTATTTTATACCCCATCAATCTAGGAAGAGTTGTTCCATTGTTTCCCATGAACAATATTGTTGTGCAAAGATTGATTAGACCACCAATGTCATGCAAGCCTAGACAAAGAAGAAATAATTCTATTTTCCAAAAAATGTCCTTAGTATTATTCTCCTTAAAAATTATCCACCATTATTTAGAATCAACATCATCTTCCCCTAAAAATTTTTGCAACTCCATGATCCACAAAAAAAAATTAGGGTTCTTGAAACCCTAAAATATAAATAACTCATACAAAATGGATCCATCAAATCAAAATAAATCACTCCAAACAACTCAAAAAATTCTTAAATTTTGACTGTGATGCTCTTATATCTTCTTACATCTCAAGTAAAAAATTAGAATAAAAATTCCTTATATTTAGGAATATATAGTGAAATTATTATAAACCCTTAAATAGAAATAAATCCCTCAAAACTAATCAAAAGATCTCAATTTTTTTATTGTGACTTATTTGAAATATTCTCTATATTTATTAAAAACATTGTATAAAAATTCAGATTCAATAAAAAATTACATTTGATTCAAAAAACTAGGGTTTCGCTCCACACAAATTACCCAAATTGTTGGGGATCAACCAACAATATGATTACACTTATGAAAGCAATAAACCGTGGAATTAAATCAGATAGATAAGTAAATAGAATGATAAATAGCAAAGAACAAGAGATACAAGAAACCACCCTGAAAATTTGTATTAAACTCTTTATAGAAGGAATACAATTGAAGAAACTTCTTTCTTCCACACCTCTCTCAGATGTACAAGATCTCTCTCTAGATCTCTTTCCCTCAAGAGCTCTCTCTCTCAAGTACAATCAACTCCAACAACCTAGAATGATTCACCTATACAATTCTGTACTGTTCTTCAACATTCACAATGTTCTACTACACCACAATAAGCTAAGAAGATCTTTTCTACATATAGAATTAGGAAACTTGAGCATGCACTTACAACCAACAGTTAAGCCCCTTAAACAAGGGCTCTAAAAATAGTCTTGATAATAATAGAGATACGGACTTAAGACTACAACTTAATCTCACCATGCAAACACTCGGTTATGTCCTCAGAAATAGCTCTCTAGATGCACAGGTAATCGATGCCAGTTCCTGCCTACTTGCACCTGTGACCGACGTCGGCCGATCTCTGCCGACGCCAGCGTCTCTTCAACTACTCTTGACCGATGTCGGTCTCTCCTGACTGATGCCAGTGACTTTGTAAACCTGAAACTTTGGTAATGCACTCCTTGGTGAAGCTTTTAGGCTCCACACCTTAACAATCTCCCACTTGGAGATAAACAGCTGCACCAGTACCTGTACAGCAACATCTTCTAGCTCCTCCATCTTCAACTCAATCATGAAGACCAATAAAATTTGAATGAAGATTCAACTTCTCCTTTGCAACTAGCTTGGTTAACATATCATCAGGATTCCTATCTATATGGATTTTCTCCAGCTTCAACTCACCATCCTCCAACACCTGTCTTATGAAGTGGTACCTAAGCTGTATATGCTTGGTTATTGAATGAAAGGCTGAATTCTTAGCCAAATGAATGGCACTCTGACTATCACTATATAGTCTGCAACTCTCTTTCTCCTTTCCAAGCTCTTCAATGAACCGTGTCATCCATATCATCTCTTTGCTAGCCTTTGTGGCTGCAATATACTCTGCTTCTATAGTTGACAAGGCAACAACCTTCTGCAACTTTGATATCCAACTAACCGCCATTCCACCAACAGTGAAAACATATCTTGTGGTGCTTCTCCTACTATCCAAATCACCTACCATATCTAAATATACATAGCCATGTAGAGAAGTATCTAAACCTCCATAGCACAAGTGCCTACTACTGGTTCCTCTTAGATATCTAAGGATCCACTGAACTGCTTTCCAGTGTTCCTTTCCTGGATTGGCCATATACTTACTTACAACTCCCACTACTTGGGCAATATCCGGTATAGTACACACCATTTCATACATTAAACTCCCTATTGTGGAAGAATATGGAACTTTACTCATGTACTCTACCTCATCATGTGAATTAGGACATTGTTCTTTACTCAACTTAAAATGTCCAGCCAAAGCTGTGCTTACCAGTTTAGCATCCTGCATATTGAACCATTTCAACACCTTGTTTACATAATCCTCTTGAGACAAAATCAACCTATGATTTTTCTTGTCTCTCTTAATGCTCATGCCAATGATTTTCTTTGCTGCTCCCAAATCCTTCATGGAAAATGTTTGAGCTAATTTCACCTTAAGCTCAGAGATATCCTGCATGTGTGATCCTGCAACCAACATATCATCTACATACAACAATAGAATAATATATCTACCATTATCCAATCTCTTAAAATACACACAATGGTCAGATTGACACCTACTGTAGCCATGCTCAGTCATAAACCTGTCAAATCTCAAATACCACTGTCTAGGAGCTTGCTTGAGGCCATACAAGCTTTTCTTCAATCTACACACTAACTTCTCCTTACCTTTGACCTCAAATCCTTCCGGCTGTTCCATGTATATTTCCTTATCCAAATCTCCATGAAGAAATGCTATCTTAACATCTAGCTGCTCAAGATGCAAATCCTTAATAGCAACCAAAGACAATACAACCCGTATAGAAGTCATTTTAACAACAGGAGAAAAAATCTCACCAAAATCAATACCTAGCTTTTGTACAAATCCTTTCACTACCAACCTGGCCTTATATCTCATCTGTCCATTCTCACCTTCCTTCAACTTGTAGGTCCATCTGTTCTTTAGTGTCCTCTTACCAGCTGGCAACTCAACCAAATCCCATGTTTGGTTCTCTCTCAAGGACTCCATTTCCTCAACCATGCCATGCTCCCACTAACTCTTGGACTCCACCTGTAATGCTTCTTCAAAACTCTCTGGTTCTCCACCATCAGTTAGCAATAAATAGAATAATGAAGGAGAATATCTAATTGGAGGCTTACTTACCCTTTTTGACCTCCTGATGGGCATCTGAGACTCGTTCACAACACGTTGTCCACCCAAATTATCTGACAGTGACCGACCTCGGTCACCTCCAGACCTGTTACTAGACGACACCGGTTCTTCCTGACCGATGTCGGTTCCTATCCTACCGACGTCGGTCCCTTTATTGTTGACATCGATTTCTATTATGCCGACGTCGGTTCCTAACCTACTGATGTCGGTCTTTGTGTTTTCCTACAAGTGATTATTTATTTTTCCCACGAGCTCATTTTGGACCGTCACCTCGTCTAATTCACCATTGCTCTGCCCAGATTGATTCAGCTTCTTCAACTGATCACTATACATCACTTTTTCATTGAAAACAACATCACGGCTCATAATTACCTTGTTAGTTCCTAGATTCCAAAATTTGAAACCAAAATCATCTGAGCCATAGCCAATAAATGTGGACCTCATAGACTTAGCATCCAACTTCTTTCTATTTTCCTTATCTATGTGCACAAAGGCTTCACAACCAAAAACTTTGAGATATGAGAGATCTACCTTTCTACCTATCCATGCCTCTTTTGGAATTCCACCATCCAGAGCTGTAGAGGGTCCTCTATTAATCAGGTACACTATAGTATCCACTGCTTCTACCCAAAACTCTAAGGGAAAACCAACATGCAATCTCATACACCTTACACACTCCATTATTATTCTGTTCATCCTTTCAGCAATACCATTCTGCTGAGGTGTCCTTGGAATTGTCCTTTGCTTATAGATTCCATGCATATAACAATACCAATTAAACTTGTAGCTGCAGAACTCACCACCATTGTCAGATCTCAGGCACTTCAAATTTCTGCCTGTTTCATTCTCAATCATAGCTTTCCAAATCTTAAAAGTCTCAAATACATCAGATTTCTTCTTAATACAATAGATCCATACCTTTCTTATAGCATCATCTATGAATGTAACATAGTAGTGTGATCCTCCAATAGAAGCTACCTGAGCCGGTCCCCACACGTCTGTGTGAACAAGCTGTAACTTATGCCTCTTCTTTGTTGACCCAATCTTAAGAAAACTCACCCTCTTTTGTTTTCCAAACACACAATGCTCACAAAATTCTAGATCTATGTTTTTCAAATCTGAAAGCTTACCTTTAGACTTAATAATTGACATCCCCTTCTCACTCATGTAGCCAAGCCTTAAGTGCCACAATTTTGCATCCACATCTAAAGTAGATAATACAGAAGGAGAATTGTTAGTAACACAATTACATAAATAGAGAGTACTAACTCTCTTACCTCTGGCCATAACAAGTGCACCCTTGGTCACCTTCCAAGATTCAGCTATGAGAGTTACTGTACAACCCTCATCCCTTAACTTTCCTATAGAAATCAAATTCCTCTTCAAGCTAGGAACATGCATAACATCTCTCAACACCCATGTGTTGCCATTCTGCATTTTCAGCTGCACTTTACCTTTGCTAATTATTTTACAAGGCTCATCATCCCCTAAATACACTATTCCAAAATCCCCATGGATATAGTCACTAAAATATTCTCTATTAGGGGTAGCATGAAAAGATGCACTAGAATCTAAAACCCAAGATTCTATATTATTATGCAAAGAGAATATTAAAGCATCTTGTGTAATACATGCAACCTTTGCTTCTTCCTTTCCTTCGTGCTGATTGTCCTCCTTAGGCTTTGACCAGCAATCTCTGCTTATGTGCCCCATCTTTCCTCAATTCTAGCATTGTGGCCTCTTGCCATTTCTAGATTTGGATCTACCTCTCACCTTAGACTTAGATCTTGATCTCCTCTTGCTCTTCTCTTTTTGCCTTCCCCTGCTCTCAAAATTTAAAGCATTCCCTGATGTTTCCTCTATGCTTTTCCTATGAATTTTTTCATTCAAGATAACACTAACAACATCCTCTAAATTTAAAATATTTGAAGCAGATGCAGTATTACTAACTACCATTACTAAGCTATGCCATTTTTCAAGCAAAGAACATAATATTAAAAGAGATTTAATTTCATCATCAAATACAATATTGACTGAACTTAATTGATTAACAATTCCATGGAAATCATTCAAGTGATTAGATACAGATCCACCTTCCTGCATACGCAAATTAAATAACTGCTTCATAAGATATACCTTATTAGAAGCTAAGGGTTTTTCATACAAATTTGCTAAAGTAGTCATCAACTCTACCGTAGACTTTGCTTGTGATAAATTAGATATCACAGTAGATGCTAGACTCAGTCTTATAGACCCTAGAGCCTTTCTATCAAGAACTTCCCATTCTTCATCATCCATGTCTGTGGGCTTCTTTGCAATCCCACCTAACGGTAAGTATAGATCTTTCTAATACAGATAGTCCTCTATCTGCATTCTCCAATGTTGATAATTTTTGCCATTGAACTTCTCCATTCTCAGTTTACTTTCTTCTGCCATTACTTCTCCCACTCAAATAGAAATCCTTGCAGAAACCCCTATGAGCAACCTATAATCAATACACACTACACAGATCTGAACCACCTGTTAGTGAACCTGAGCTCTGATACCACTTATGGATATCAAGCTCTAAACCTGAAACCAAGATCTGATACCACTTTTTGGGGATCAACCAATAATATGATTACACTTATGAAAGCAATAAACCATGGAATTAAATCAGATAGATAAGTAAATAGAATGATAAATAGCAAAGAACAAGAGATACAAGAAACCACCCTAAAAACTTGTATTAAACTCTTTATAGAAGGAATACAATTGAAGAAACTTCTTTCTTCCACACCTCTCTCAGATGTACAAGATCTCTCTCTAGATCTCTTTCCCTCAAGAGCTCTCTCTCTCAAGTACAATCAACTCCAATAACCTAGAATGATTCACCTATACAATTCTGTACTGTTCTTCAACATTCACAATGTTTTACTACTACCACAATAAGCTAAGAAGATCTTTCCTACATATAGAATTAGGAAACTTGAGCATGCACTTACAACCAATAGTTAAGCCCCTTGAACAAGGGCTCTAAAAATAGTCTTGCTAATAATAGAGATGCAGACTTAAGACTACAACTTAATCTCATCATGCAAACACCTGATTCTATCCTCAGAAATAGCTTTTTAGATGCACAAGTAACTGACACCGGTTCCTGACCAATGCCGGTGACTGTGTAAACCTGCAACTTTGGTAATGCACTCCTTGGTGAATCTTTTAGGCTCCACACCTTAATACAAATCAAAGCTCTGATACCACTTGATAAGATATTGATATTCAATATATGCAAAAATACCCTTAAGGTAGGGCAAAACCATATAATATTCCTTTAGGAAGGAATAAATCCATAATGTCTCTTTGAGGGGACAACCTCCAATATCCTCTTACAATAGAAGACTCAAAGCTTACTTGATATCTTTACCATGATAATCATCTCCTATATATAGACATCTATCTAACCCATGTATGGGTAACCTCCTAATCCCAATGTAGGCTGACCATTACCCAATGTACTAATTCCATAAGTTACTCCATTATCCTAATATATTGTACCTATATAATTAAATAAGGGGATGTGTGCCACATTTTGGCATCTCCATCAACCCATATACATTAATATATCATATCCCTAGGTACATAAATTTTTTTGGAGCCATAGTCTCAACATTTCCATTATGCTTCACGATCACACACGACTCCTCTCCTTGATACAAGACACTAGATAGAGAGTCTCCCATGAGACTCATTAGTTAGTAGCATCCTTTCTCCCCTTACCTATACATCATTTCTTATTCTTAATTTTACATAGCTCAAATATATAAAAAAATTCAAAAACATTCAAATATTTAAAAATACAAAAACATGTAAATAATTCAAATATATTTCGATTATATGCATCATCTATGCTTTACATTTCTAGTACCATTCTAGACTTAAATTTTTTGTTATATGCTTATTGTTTATGGATTTATCTACATTACCATGATTTACTTGATCTTTTTTTGAGTGTGTGCAGTGACATCCAACTCTTTTATTGATTCACTCTACCCATTGAGGGGGAATCCTACTTCTACATTGAGACACACATGGATATAAATACCCACTAAGGGCATCTTCTACATGACTTCAACATCTAGGTTATGTCATTCCTACACCATACATTCTAGTTATCATGTTGATGTACATTACTTACTTGCTTACATAGATTACTATATCAACACTCACTACTATATAACATATCTAGATTGTTTATATTTCTTAGTTCTTATTTCTCTCCTATATGTATTTTAGGACATTTGATAATGTCATTTTCTTCTATTCATGTGTGTGCCTTAGGAAATTTTCCAATTTCCTTTGCCTATTCTCCTCTTTATGATTGTGGCTTCCACACCAATTTTGCTTATTTCAATTATATGTGTATGTAGCATTTGAACATGCCTTACATTCTTACTTTCTAGTTTGAGTAACATGTGCCCATGTCACTTATTTTATTGGAATCTTAGCCACTCTTGTATGATTATTTCTCCTTTCCTTGTGTGCTATTTGCTTGTTTGATTCTCATTGTTTGCAATGCCATGATTCACATCATGCATTTATCTTTCTTTCTTGGGATGGACATCATGTTCCATCCCTCCAACTAACAAATAACTAGACTTTCATTTCTAGTTTAGTAAATTTCACATGTTACTACATTGTTATATACATTTAGGCATACTCCTATTGATATAACAATATTTCATTATAAATCATGATATATTTTAAGATGCCTTATCAATTATCATTATTATATCATGTATCTTTGTAGCATAACACACTTACAAGCTCTTTCTTCTGAGGTTAGTCATTTTAGGGTCTTCATTCCTACCCTCAAAATAGGGGGTAATAAGCAAGGCTCTTGTATCAAATATCAAAGCTCTTAATGGTTAAAATAGTATTTTTTAAAACACCTAGAATAGTAACTAGACATCAAAATAGTCTAAATAGATTAGGAAGATAGTCAAGATTATAGAATAGTTAAAATATTTGGCCCTAGACAAAAATTCCTAACTTGGACAATAGCTCTGCTTATATTACTATCCACTTTTAGTACTCCTATCCAAATAACAAAAAAACTAGATTTTATAGAAATAGACAAAAAGGTAAGTTTGGTTACAATTTTGTCAGCTACAATTCATACTAGATTCAACAATTTTAATATAATTTTTTTCAAAGAATCTAGATATAGGGGAATCATACATAGCATGATGGATCTCACTTATAGTTTTAGATATGGTAGTTGATATAACTTCTAGATCAATTTTGGTGTTTTAGATACCATTGATTGTGGGTAATGTGTATGGCACATTTGTTTCTTTTCTTTCTAAGTTCAACATTACCTAGGCATTCTTAGCATTTTCATGCCTTATTCCATCTACAGGTGGTTGGAATCATTTTGGAATGTATTTCATACAAGCTTAACTTCCCAAGTTCCTTAGTTCTTGAGTGGCTTTCATATAAACCTAGTACACTAGTTTAGAGTGGCTTTCATATAAGCCTAATCTCCATATTTTACAGTGGCCAAAAGTGGCCTAGTTTCAAACATATATTAAGACATCCATGCTAAAACTATTAGTTCATAGTACATTCATGGGATTCAAGAGCCATCTCATATGGCATACATTTCATATTGATATTAGTTCATAGATTCAGTTCATAAGGCAATAATGGAGCCAAAGGACTAGCTAACCTTTGTATTCTTTAGCCACTTATTTATAGGGATTGGAAACACAATCCAAACATCGATAAATATATGCAAGATCACCTCGATTCACTTAGTGGGTGATGATGTATCTAAAGGGATAGCCTTTACATTTTTGACCCAATTGTAAGGAATTGAACACTTAACTCCATTCATGATATTAATCTTGGTACAACACCTTCCAAAATTACTCAGCATAATTCAACATCACTTAGAATCACAATAGGTTTTGTATTAGTTCACGTACCTGGTGAGGTGTATTCATTCCTTTTTCTTCCTCTCTTTCTTACCTAATTTTGTACATTCTTATTTTAGATATAGTGTATCTATTAAGAACTGATCTACTCTTTATTCTTATTGCATATTCATACTTCATAACATGCTCTCTCTATGCACACCCAACATCACATAGCTTCATGAGCTTCACCCTTATAGGTAAATTTAGTTATGCTTTCTATTTTTCCTTTATCCTAGTATTTCACTTTGCTACATCACTAGAATAAAGGGGGAAAAATGTAGGTATATAAAATGTGAAAATTGGTAACTTGATTGTGGATAATGAAACCCAACCATTAGGTCCCTTATGTTTGTTTTCATGACCCTCTTAGGCTTATTTTCACTGATTCCTAATCATTTGTAGCCTTCTAGAATTGGTCCCAACTCACCTACACTAATCTTTCCAAGAAAAATCAATCTCCCTAGGTCTCATATGCTGAGGATAGTAGCACTACACTTAGACTATAGTGTTGGTGCCACTCTTGTCTGATTTCAATGCCATTATCCAATTCCATTTCTGGCCCCAATGGTTAATTTATTTTGATTCCCCATCCTTATCCTTACCATCCTAAGCAAGTACATTCAACCCATGACTAATATATCCGTATAAAATCGCATTCAAAGATCATTTGGAAAGGGTTGGCAAATATCACTAAGCAATCAAGAATACAAGTAAGACTACTTAGGCAATCTTCCCTATTCTCTGCATACAACTAGACAACACACTTATAACCTCATTCAAATCCATACACCAGTAGCTAACCACCTCAAAAAAATATATTTTATAATTTTACATCTTTATATACATAATTTCGTAAAGCACCTCAAGTGGGAGAACTACATATTTCTCAATCCCTCTTTAGAGTATTAGTATGTAGGATACGTGCTCACACATAGGGTGTGAAGCAGTATAGTGCATCTTACACACACTAAACCCCACCTCCCCCCACCATCTTACTCAAAATTAGTCAAAACACAATGTAAAATAGGGTTTTAATAAAAAATCTACTCTATAGGGAGCTATACGAACTTCTAGCTACCAAAACTTTGTAGATAAGGTCACACAAACAAGCAAAAAAACCAAAAATCTTAAATCCTTAGGACAATAGTAGAATAGGTAGAGTATAACACTAATTCCACTACTATCTAGTTTTATTACTCTTGTCTAATAATAAAAAAAAATTTAGATCTTAGTTTACAATAATGTCTCAGTCCTACATAGTGAATTCTAGCATTTATCTCAGTCAGATCAATTAGTTTCTATCTAAGTATTAATTTCTTCTCCTTATTACTATTTTTATAAATGTTCAAATGGAAATTAATTTAAATAAATTAGTAGCTTAGTTATTTTATATTTATTTATTTATTTCACTGCTCAAACCCTTTAACTAAATTAGGAATAATACACCAATATTGCTAAAAATTATTAAATCAAGAGCATAATAAGAGAACTGCTAAAAAATATGTCTAATCTACCAAACATCCAATCTAAGGAGAAATATGCTTAGAATTATGAATCATCTCATGAAGAATAAGATACAAGGAAATTTCATTTTGATCCTAGAAAGGAGGTATGCTTAGTTGTTAGTTATGCATAGTTTTTTTTTCCTAAGTGCTTTGAGCACACATGTGTGTCTTTTTAATGTGTTTGCTTTGCCTTATGTGTGTCCTTTATTTTCTATGGTTGAGGTATCATTTGTCTTGTCTTGGTCAAGGCCTTATTATGAAGTTTCAGGTTCTCTTATTTGTCTTAGATTTTAGATGCCTCCCTAGGCTCATGGATAGGATAAGGCTACTGATCTTTAGTATAATAGATATACTACCCCAATGAGTCACTAATTTGTTAACCAAATTTGACCCTGCACATCAAATTAGGACCCCTATAGGTAAAAAATTGATTTTTAGATGTTTTATAAGTCTAATATTATGTCATAGGGTGTATTATAAATATTTTGATGTATTTTAATGCCACTTTAGCCTTGGTCATGGTCTAACTAGTTTATGTGTCATTCTAGGTCACTTAATATCCATTTAAGGGTCATAAATGCAAGTGGAATTATTTTTAAGGTGTTAAAATGTCTTATTTTCCTTTAAAACATCCAATAAGTCATATCCCTATCAATAATGTTAGTCCTAACTAAATATTGTAGGTTATCCAACTGGAACTTAAGAAACCAACTAAAAAAGGAAGAGTTTGGCACTTGTACGGCCCATGAGAGAGAGACAAAAAGTGACACATGGGAAAAGGTTTTGAGATGATTATTAAAATTCCTAAAACTCATTTCCATGCTTTAAATACTCTATATGTTTCAATTTTAAGTTAAAATCATTTTACTCCTTCGCCCTTCTAGACACATAGAACCATTCAGCATGTTTGTGCTTGGTACGACTCGTTGGAGAAGTATAAGAAAAAATGAATTTATGTGGTAATTTAAAATAAAATATATTCATTTCAATATAATATTTTTTATATTTGTCAATTTTTATTTTTGAATAATCTCTAACAAGTTGACTATGTTTTTCTTCTCACTATTTCTTACACCTTATAGGTTTTGCTCTAATATGGATAGGTTCATACAATCTAATTGGTGATGTTGAATCCAAAAGACTTTGTCTCTTTTATAAAATTATATTAATTCTTGGTTTCATTTTAATTGGTGTTTTTATGAGCAAGTCATCTCATGTTGCATGAAGGTGTCACCATGTGAGGTGTTAGTCAATATTTTCCTTGTTTGCAGAATTTTGGTTCTCTGTAGAGGTATCATGTAGATGGAATATGATGTTACACATTTATTAATTCCATAATATTTCCATCCTTACATGATTTTTTTCATCACACATTTCTTTGATCAACTTTTAGTCTCGTTACTCATAGTTAACTCCTTGCTCATTCTCACTTGCAGTCATAGGGAATCACATGTATGGAGCCTATTGAGCATGATTAATGGAAGTATAATGATAATATTAATATGTGTAACACAATATAATAATAATCACATAAATTATAATCCTTAAATTATTAATAATAATATATTTTTATAGTTAACAAGTCACACACATAGTCATACAATAGAGAGATACACCTTCAAGCACCTACAAGAAGTGAAGCCATCAAAATGAATTGTATGAAATTTTTTAGAGATATTAAACATAATAATTTTCCATGTATATAAATTTAGGAAGATATAAATTTTTTATGAAGGTATTTTATTTATTACAAGGGTAATTTCATGTTCACTACCTGCATATAGCTCATACACACCTATAGGTGCCTTCATAAAGGATGTCACATGTAAAAGGAAGGTGTTGATAGTTGTTTCAAGTCCATTGGAATGATAGGAGTTAATTTGAACACTATTTAAGGGAATAAAATTTATCATAATCATATTCATCTCACATAATACCCAAATTTATATCCACAGCCTGCATGTGAAAATGTTCACCTACAAGTGACATCACAGAGCCATGAAGGTATTTGTACAAAAATTTGAAACATAGAAAAACATTATTTGGAGTCCTAATATGTTTTATATATTGGGTAAAAAATTATTTAAGTTTTATTTTTATAAATTGGAGTGAAAACCTTGATCAAGGGTGAGGTGACTGAGTTCTTGGACATAATCCCTAAAACATCAAAATAGAGCTCCCTGCTACTTTGCCAATATCTTGTAATAGGGGTGCTAAGAGTTTAGTGTTAAATAAATATGCATGAATTATATCCCATTAAAAATACAAGATATATTAAAAATATGGATGGTATATTCCTAATTTAATACAATATTTAATCACTCCAAAGTTGCCATTTGAGCACTGATTTTCCTCGTTATGTATAGGATTAGAATGATTGAGTGTCATTGCTTCCCAAGGTGGTAGTGTATAAGAATGTAGTCATGGTAGATGATATGAAATGGTTAAAATTAACCTAATTTTGTTTTATTGTTATAAATTTAATTCATACATATGATATGACCCCATAATACTACCTACATGTTTCTTTTCATCACAAAATGACTACCTATGGGCTAGATGTAGGGTTACCATGAAAGAGTGGGCTAGACAGCCTTAATGATATAACTCAATAAAAAGAACAAAGATAATAAGTGTATTTTTATTATGGTTTATATAACTTCAAGTAGTATTAATAATCCATAAAATAAGGCTTAGATCATATAGTTGTACTTACAGGACCCCACATAGTCAACTATAGTTGATTGTGAGGGGTAGAGAGTAAGAGAATTAAGATTATTGATGTGGAATTATTCCAAACATGAATGAATAGGTAAAAATAATTTATAAAATGACATAAAATATTAAATTAAGGTACTTATTCATTAATATAAAATTCCAACTAATCAAATATGCACTTACAAGAACCATCTTGGGGTCAAAAAGTAGGAAAATAATCAAATGCCTTGATAACTCAAACATGGTGCATGATTGAGGGGTTTTAGAAAGGGTTGTAGTGAGAGTGATTTTAAGGGGTTGGAAAGTGTCATTTAAATCTCATTATACCCCATTTTCAAAAGCATCACATAGTCCATATGGTTGAACATTACATAGAGTCTGTCTTAGTAAGAGTTTGTTTTTGTTTTTGTAGGAGATGGAAGGTTAAATTCTCTAAAAAAGGGATGAATTTTCATGGAGAAGGTATTTATGAATTTTAAATATTCTCTACCATTAATTTTTTATAATAAAATATGAGCAGTGCCCTCTATTTTGTCTCAGACAGAGGACACTCCCTTTATGTACAAACCCTATAGTCTTGGAAAGAAGGGATGATCAAGTAAATAAGGAAATATTTAGGAATTTATTGGAGGTGTGATAATTTGGATAAAAACCTAGGAAAACATGAAAAACCAATCATATAAGGAGTAAATTCATTAAGGTGGTCTAGACCATAAAGGTTACAGTCAAGCCTAAAAGGTAGGGTTTTGTCCTAGTGTCCAAATGGGAAGTCACTTACACTTCTAGCCTTATATATGATTTATAACATATTGGAGTAGTATTATGGTATAATAATATAGGTTAAAAAACTATTTTAATACAATGAATTCATAGATAAATCCATTTTATGCTTAGAAATAATCCAAACATGTAAGAAATGTAGAAGAGAGCTTGATATGGTAAATTTGAGTGCTCACATCCTCTCTAAAGATTTTCATGCAAACCCAAGAAGTTTTGAGGTGTTGAAAAGGGTCTTAAAAATTTAATTTTTTTAATCTTTCAGTAGTTATAATGTTAAGGCTTTATGAACAAAGCTTAAGAGCCTAAAGCACTCAAAACCCTCATAAACCCTAGTTAATGACCTGACTGAGAAAACAATGTTGGAGGGCCATCTAGATAAGATGTAATGGGAATTAAAATTATTGAAACCTATATGAAACTCCCCATTAACCCTTCCCATACACTTTAGGTGTTTCATACTTGTATGGATAGGGTATAAAATTGGTTCTTTTGATTATTTTATACATTGCGTAGGTTATAAGAGGTTTCAAAAGATGAAATAAACATTGAGAGGAAGATAAGGAATTAATATAACTTCAAATTTAAATTTAATGATTCATAAGAACTCTTAAGTGTGCCTACTATAATTCTCATCTCAACCAATCAGAACTGACATAGTGAGCATGATGGTGAGAAGTGTGAAAACTTCAAGTGGAAGTATATTTAAGGTGCATATGATAAATATAAGGCCATGAATGGTCTTAAAACATGTACTTCACCCCATTTAATTCATTTTAATGAGAAAATAAATACATTTTGGAATCCAAGTGTATAAGGTGTGTGAAATAGGAGTTTTCTTATAGTATAGATGGTGATAACTCACCTCTAGAAGATTCTAGATGATTAGGAATGCAACCAATGAATGGATAATAATGTTAAAAAACCTTCCCTCTCAATAAAATCATTATATCTATCCCTATTTATTTTTGGGATGTTCAAACATGGGTTAATGATGAAGGTAGTTTCCTTATGTAGAATGAAAAATCCTACACCACATTTCAAGAGTTTCATGACTTGGGGTGACACTTGTACTTCCTAAATTTGCATGATTAGTTTTAAATTCCTTTATCATGCACATTTAAATCATTTTCTTAGCTTTAAAAGTGTCTTTATTACCATTAGACTTCTATCTTATTTTATTTCTCTCAATTTCTATAAGAACTAGCCATTTTGGCCTTTATAAAATATGCTCCATCTCGGTATGGTAAATCCATGCTCATTTCCATACCATGGATCAATAAATACTACTAATTTTACCTCTTATATGATTGTTCATAGTGTTTTCACTTTAATCATTGATCTTTCTTAGTGATGACTATTTTTTCCTTAGTATTTTTTTTCATTATCTCACTTATGTGAAGCTTGAAAGCTTCTTCTTTCATGTCATGTGAAGTGTTCAATGAATTTTTAAGTTTGAGTGAGTTATTATAATAAAATAGTGCCATTATAGGCCTCTTGTCTAGTCCTATTATCCTAAACATTCATCACAACCTCATAATGAAATAATGACGTGAGAAAATTCAAATTAGAGAAGTGCATGTTTAGTTAGTCTCATGGTCTCATGTGTGACATGCAACTGGTTGGTAGTTATCAATCAATTTGGTGTATAACCTCCTTTAGGATAGTTTGCTTTTAGTTTTCTCTCCCTTTTACTTTCAAGCATAGGTTTATTAGTGATCTACAGGTGATGAATCAAGGGAGGTAGCCTTATCTAGAGATTCACCTAATTCTTAGGCTACTCATACCCTAAAGGTGTTTCAATTGTGCCACTTGGATGAGGAGAGTTGAGATAAATTATTAAAGGGTTCAAATCCAATTGACAATAGATATGATTGCTAAGGAGCAAGCATATTTGTTTGAATTTGTTTTTAAGATGCATAGCTTCCTACCTCTCACCTGATAGGGGGAAGATATTTTATAGTGGCCTTTCATTAGTCATCAGTAATTGTATGAGTCAACATTAGATTTATTATCATTTTGAGTGTTGAGCAAAGGCATGCATGCGATATTGGAATTTTTTGGGAATTTAAGAGATGTACCATATTAGGTATTGGGGGATCACTTGGATGGGTTCTTATGTGGGACCTTATGTGGGTTAATGTAGTTAGATAGGATTTTATTAGGTTTTATTATAGTATGGTAAGATGATCATAGGTGATGAGCAAACCTTAATCATGTTCATCATCCTTTTATGACACAACTCATAGGGCTAGCTTTTGTATGGATAAACATTGGTTTCAATCAGTTCTATGATGTGTATGTGCTAGCTTGTAGATGTAGTAGAGATACTCATTAATGACTTCAAAGTCATTGCTCTAGATATTCTTCTAGTAACCCTTTGGATCAAGTGGGATTTGTTGGATATTTGATTGAAGGTTTTTTTATGTGTTAGTTTATTTACTTAGTTTATTATCTTAGATTAATTGGTTTTATTTATTTGGGTTAGTTTAAACCCATAAGTTAGTTGAAACTTCTTGTGAAATTTTTATTTTCTTTCACTATCTTTGTAAAATCATCCCAAAATAATATTTTTATCATTTTTGTGTGAAATACAAGGTTAGTAATGTAATTTTTTAATATTCATCTAATTTTCCCTGTGCCATCAAGAATGTCCTCTTTATCTAATTCCACTTGATAGAGGTGATTAATGTCCTTATAATTGATGATTTGGGATTTGAATTCCCCTAAATTGGTTAGAAATTGAATAATTTGTTGGTCATCATCAATGACCTAGAAATTTTCTACATTATCTAGAATAGAAGGACATAATACTAATTCAATAGAGAAATTATTTACCTTAGATTATTTTAGTGGCTCTAGATTAGTATCAATAGTAGATAATGAATTATTATTCTAATTTTGATCTTTAGGAAGTGCTATGATTTTAAAATATTCAAAACTTTCAATTAGGTCCCATGTTGTGTGCTTGTATCTCTTCAAATATGACAACCTATATTGATATTTATTTTTGATCTAGTTTACCACTAGCTCTAAGTTGTAAAATATTGATATCTACCTCACATTATTCTTGAGTGCAAACTATAATCCCAAAATTAGACCCTCATATTCATCTTTGTTATTAGTGCATAGAAACTACAATATGTATGTTTCTAATAATTTTTTACCTTATGGATCAACTAGATCAATTCCCACACCTAATACTTTCTTGGATATAGCACCATAAAAGTGTAGTGTCCACATATAATTAAAACATTTAGGTTATGACTTTTGTACTTGATTCTAAGTGGTAAAAGTATAAATACTAAGGCTAGGAGACTTATACTTTACTTTGTCATTCTTGAAATTGTACTCTATAATGGGATACTTCATTCGTGGATCTTTGTCAATTCTGATTTGATTTATAAATCTTCTCCATGGTATTCATATATTATAAAAATATGTAGAGAAATATTCATTGATAATTTTGGACCAATCCCTACTTAGTAGCAGACTATAGCCTTTAGGTATGTCCACCACTAGAATATTGATGGTCATTTGAACTCTTGGCTTAGATGCTACTTTAATGCACACATTATTCAATTCTCCAACTACTGGGACCACTATCTTATCTAATCAATAAACTATCCTCTTTGAAGGGCTTGGTGTGAGACCAATATTTTGACATATGGATGTAGGCATGATAATAGTAGATGCTCTAGAATTAACTAAACAATTATGAATACCAAATGCCTGGATAGTCAGTAAGAAGGTTGGAAATTATAGCTTACTCTTGTAGATGGCATTGGTGTTAGATACTTTTGATGTGGATGATTTCACTTTCTCCATAGGTGCATTTTTAATAATGGAATTATAGAGTATCTCCTTTAGTTCAGTGATCTGGGCTAACTCATGAAGAGTTATATTTGCCTTCATCTTCTTCATATCCTCAACAATACTATATTCTCCTTTGCTTGGCTCTTCTCTACTCTACTATTGATCACTCCCCTTTAAAGGGGGATTATTATTGTCTTATTTAATATTAAGAGGAATCATCATGGTATTTGAAGGAGTTGATGTTGTGAGTGGCTACTTATTCTTTATATTATTTACACCTCTCTAAAACTATTGGAAAGCATTAAATTTATCCATGTTGTCTTCTAGTTCATTTTCATCTTCTTTTGTAAAATTAAACTCATGAGTTTCAAATAACATGTAAATAATAGAAGAGCTAGGATCTGGATGATGCTTAGATGGATTATGCATCTGATCTTGTTTGACCCCCTCTCTCTAGAAGATTTCAAATGCTACACAGAATTCAACATAGTTGAGATCACCATGCTTAGAAGTGTTGTGAATTATAAACCAATTAGGAAGATCTGTCTCTACTATGTTGATCTCTATAAGCTTGTTAGGATATTTAGGCCTACTGAATAGTCTCTTGTATCTCTAGAATCCATTATTCTAATTTCTAATTAGGCCATTTGCATTCCCCATCTAGAAATCATTGCTCAAATTTTGGACCATCTTCTGAATAGAATCTAGTTATACCTTGGTGGAATCCATACCTTATATAATAGTATTTGTAAGTGTATATACTTGTTAGTTTTACTGATAACTATTTTCCATTGCCTGGTTGTTTAAGTCGCCAGAGTTTTATTGTGTTGTCTACATCATTAGAGGTAGCATATATAACTAGTTCAAATTTAATGCTGAGATATTTTGACTTCCATATGGAACTATATTTAGTGTTGGAAAACCATTATTGACTTTAGGCACTTTAGGTGTTTGATTATTTATCCACCTATCTATTGTGATAGCTTATTTGAATGCTAATGCCAAAATGTTAGCCCTGATTGCTCTTCTTAAGAAGAAAGTCATGATAGGCTCCAAGGTGTTCTTGTACATTTCTAACACTAGTGCTACCTTTGGCTTATATCTTAGGGTCAACCAATTATACATTTTATAACATCTTTAATTAAAATCACATATGGGATCATTAGGTTCCCTCCTTATGCTAGTGAAGTGCTGGTATACCAAGCCGAGATTGGTGACCTATCCAAACTATGCAAGAAAAGATATTTGACATTCATCCCAATAACTTATGGATTTTTTGTTATATTTATATACTAATCATAAGTAGCATCCATTAAAGTAAAAGGGAATAATCTACATGTAACATCCTCATCTATGACATTCATTAGCCTTAAATCAACTTTGATTGATTTGATATGTTACTTTATTGTCCTTGATCTTGGAGGAGAAAAGGATGGAAAATACTTTTCAATATTTTGAAGAAAATCATGCACATCTAATAAGATGACGATAGTAGATCTAACTAACTAGGGTTATTATTGAACCATTGGTCGATTAATAGGTAAAGGTTTCCTTACATGTAAGAGGTTCCCTACTAGATGAGGATTGTTATGAATTAGGCTATTTACAAAGTTCTAAGTCTCCTTTTATTTGTCAAGGGTGAGACTAATAAACCAGCCTAGGAATTAGATTTGGTCACTCTCGTATGTGACTGTAGTGAATCTAAATATATAGGATACCTACTACTATCAGAGGTGTTGTCCCTCTTTCTAGTGCCAGTTAACTATTAGTGTAGGTTTTATGTACACCATAATTGTAATGAGATAGCCTCTAAAATTTTAATATCTCAATGGAGGTAAACTCTACTCTAGGCATGGGTCATAGGTATGTAGTTTATTTTAACCTATTGACGGAATAGTGGGTAGGTCATGCAGGGTATTGACAAGGTTTTTGGATAGAGGTGTGATTTATAATAAGAGTAATGAATCCCTATGTGAGTTTGATGGGTGGTTGGTTTTTATTCTAGATTGGGTAGATTTCAAAATAAACTCAAAAAAGGAGGGAAGGGAAAGGCAATAAAGAAAGCTTCTTATGGTTTTTAGGAACTACTCCCCTTTCTAGTTTCTAAAAGGACAAGTGATCTCAAAACCTATGCCTATTGCTAGCTACAATTGTATAGACATAGTCAGACACAACCAAGAAGTCTAAGTAAATAATGATGCAATAAATTCACAAGCCTCAAAAAAAGGTTGCTTCTCTTAGGGTAACTATTGCACATCTTTAATCAAAATATTATGGCTTGGGTTAGTGAAGTATCTAAGGTAGTTGTTGTACACACACAAAAAACTACATCCAAGAAAGCACTCATACACAATCATAATTATGAATCAATTTGAATTTGACTACCTTAACCAATATATTTACCAACCTTTAAATAGTTATTTCACACCTACTGATTACTATATCAATCAAAACAATCAATAATACATTCATAACTTTTGCACACTTATAGATTATTGAAACATACAAGCAAGAAGTAATAACTAATTACACAAAGATTGGAAAGAAAATAATCAAACACATTCAATGACGATCAAAATTAATGCTTCTCTTATATTCAAAAATTATCTAAAAAAAATCCAAGTTGGATTATAATTGATTATATAGACTTGGGAAAGGGGTCACCGCATCCTCCAAGTTCATGTGAGTGATTACATGTGATAGTCAAAACATGTAGTTCTAATTGTAGTCTATAATATTATAAGAGTCTACTCATAATTATCCATTAAAATATAATTTTCCAAAGTATGTAACATGTGCATGTTTATAAATACAATGATAATTTTTACAATTATAGCTCAAATTATATACAAACTACAAATAGATGCACTATTTAACAAAAATATGCATGCCTCCTTTTATAGGTTGTGAGAATAACTTGTTGATCTTTTAGATTAGATACCTTCAAATAAAACTTAGACATATGCACCACTTTATAATTCCTTTAATATTCCATGTACTTATAGCCTTCTCTTGTTCTTATCTGATCTTCACTGCTTACTCACATATGTGTTCATATTCTTGGTCTTAACTATGAGTCCTAATATTTATCGTTAGACATAGTCCAAAGATATAATTATTATGACCATTTCTATATTTTGAATTATGACACATGCCAATACTTGATTGAGTCTATGATATTTGAAAAGTACACTTAATACTTTACAGCATCGATTATTTTCATGATGAAATGCGAGTGTGCCATTTGGTAGCTCTTCATTGGTTCTAAAAGCTTTGAGAAATTTATGTTGATATTGTATCATTGATCTTTTACACTAGTTTAATGTGGTTTATTGTATCTATTCTTTTAGCTCATTGACTCTTTTAATCTTGATACTTGTCATGTCTTATTTTACTCTACTTCATATGTGTCCCACTTGGAAACTTCTCAGGGATTCTAGGTTCTATGTACTAGGCTACCTACTTATTCTTGTGGGTCATTAGATCTAGGTACTGAGATCCCATGATGGTGACACTTGTCACTCTCATGGATATTTGACATTTCAACTCACTTTCATATCATCTGATCAAATGGGCCCAATAAAATGTGTGTTGTAGGATCTAAATAGGTAATCTATGAGGTTACATTTGACATTCACACAACTATCAACTAACATCCTCATGAGCATCAAATGACATCCACATGAATATGAAATTTAATTATGTAAATTAGTATATTTTTGAGTTTAAATTTGACATTTGTATGATCTTAAAATGACATCCTCGCAATTGTTAATGATGTCTACATGACTTTCAAATTTAATATCAAAAGGTTTACACATTGTTGATGTTAAATTTGGCATTTATGAGACTGTTAAATGACATCCTCATGACCATCAAATGATGTCCATATGATAGTCAAATTTAATCTTGTTAACTGACACATGTCATTTCCTTAAGGGTTCTTTCAAGTAAAAATTTAAAAGAAGACTTAACACATATAAAAAGGACCATGCATGAATATTTTTCCTAAGTTTTTAGTATTTAATAAAATATGATTTGGGATTAAGCTAAACTATTAAATTAAACATAAAACATAATTGACAATAATCCATAACTATGGTACCACTTTGAAATTTGACATTTTTTAAAGGTAATTGTTTATGGGAGAATTGTCATAGGCTTCTATGCGAGGGATTTATTTTGAGGGGAGTTGTTTTGAATAAATTATCCACAACAATTCTCTTGAAGGGGTCTTAATATCTTATAAAAAATGTTAAAAGTAATTGGATAATGTTCAAGATGCTTGGGAAAAAAGTCCCAAAATAATTAACTAAAGGTTAAGATGCATGACACAAAATTCCTAACAGAATTGGTTTAAGGGTAAGATGCCTAGGATAAAAGTCTCGAAGGGAAAATCTTGGAGGGAAAGGGTCTAGAACAAAATTTTTGAAGGGAATATGGCCACTTAAAAAAATTCTAAAAGGTCACATTCAAAATGTTTTAAGGGTTGGTTTAGGAATTTTGAAGGGTATGTGCTCTTAGGGGGAATTATTTCAGGATTTTTGTGTCAGACAATGTCCTAAACAAAAAGTCTAAAGGAATTGGTCTGGGGAAAAGGTGTAGGACAAAAGTCTTGAAAGACATGTTCAAAATGGATGAAGGGTCTACTTCATGGTAATAATTCCCAAAGGGTCTACTTCTTAGGTACATCTCAATGGGAAAGGGCCCTTGAAAAGGTCCCAAAGGGTAACCATAAAATTCCTGAAGGGAACCTTCAAAAGGTCAAAGGGCATGTTTGGAAAATCCAAAGGGAATGTGTCCTTAACAAAAATTTAAAAGGGTAAGTCATAGGAAAATTTTATTTTCAAAAGTCCCAAAGGAATTCAATCAGGAGAATTATTTTAGATAAAAAGTCTAAAATAATTCTACCAAAGGGTCATAATCTCTTAGACAAAATGTTTGAAGGAATGCAATTGGCTTAGAGAAAGTGTCTCCAATAAAATATCCAAAAGAATGATTCAAAAAGGAAAAATTCAAGGTATGATATAAAATCCCCAAAGAAAATGTATGAAGGGGTCAAAAGGGAAATTAAAAAAGTCCCAAAGGAATTCTGTCAAGTAAAAAGGCCACAATAAAAAAGGAACTTTGCACAAAGCCTAAAGGGTAGGTTGGAAAGGCAAAAAGAGTATTTCAAAAGTCCTAAAAGGCAAGTTTCAAAATTATTAAGGGTAATTTAGAAATAATACAAAGGGTTCACTTCTTAATTAATCTATCCATGACAAAATTTGTAAAGGATCTACTTCATAAAGGCCAAAGGATAATCTCAAAAAAGTCTAAAGGGTAGGTTAAAAGGGGCCAAAGGGCAATGCCAATTACATCGGGAAAAATGCCCATAGACCAATTCCATCAGAAGAATTATTTTGAATAAAATTTCTAAAACAATTTTGATAAATTCAAGTCCTCAAGAACTCATATGTGGAAAAAATATGGACAAAGACAAATAGGATAAGACTCGAAAGAATAATTCTCAAGAGGATATAAAAAATAACCCATGCGAACATAAGTCCACAATAAAAAATCTCTAAATAAAAAAATATATTTAGTCTATGAAAACAAAATATAAATTCCATTTTCCAAAGTATAATAGGCCAAATCATGATCTTTTCCCAAAATTTGCATGAACATATAGAATAAGGGGCTAAAAATCAAGACAATAATCTAAAAAAGGTGGGTCCCCATTTCTTATAGAAAGAAGTATGGTATTGGGTACAACAATAGTCATTCAATTTTTCCATCATCATCCACATTTACTCAAATTTAGGTATTTATAACATTTTTTAATGAGTGATCAAAAAAAATGTGACAACTATTCACATTAAAACATGAGTCCTCACTCTTTGCATCTTTTGGAATTGAATGTTATGACATGAATTTTATTTTGAAGACTTAAGTCTTCATGTCTTTTAGCATCACACCTTTTTTTTCATGATTTTTATTTACTTCACACTTTATTATTTTACACCAAACCTATGGCACTCATGATAAAAACATGAAAATCAAACTTTCTTATAGGCATGAAGTCTTTGATTTCTTATTTTGGACTTAGCTTCTTGTCATAATTTGATTTGGCCAATATGGAGATTTTGCACACTTTAACTACAAATCAAAACCTGCATATGATTTATGACTTTCACCTTCGATCTAAAATGGATTCTCAATAGAAATTTTACTTGAGATTCAACATTATGGTGACATTTATAGGTTGCTTGCCTATTAAAAAGGAACCTAGTTACTTTTAAAGCAATCCATTTGGCATGGATTCATGGGAGTCTCATAACTTTCCATAATATAAAATTGGAACCCATGTGAGTGGAATAATCATGCCTTATGTTTATGTGCATGCCTATATGACTTGATCTGATGAGCATCTAGTTTTTGAATAAACAAACTAAATAATTAATATCTACCTCAAAACAAAATAGAAAAAGTAAGGAATAATAGAAAATGTGAAAAATAACTTAGGAGAAAGAGAAGAAACTAACTAATATATAAAACTTGAAAAAAAAATTAAGAATAGTGCTTGATATAGATCCCATTGACTAGGATAGGTATTTCCTCTCCATTCAACTTTGCTAGTTGAAAACATTAGCTTGTTTGCAATTTGTTATGACATATAGACCAATCCATATTGCATAAAAATTTGTATACATTCTAGCATATGTTATATCCTCATCCAAATTAAGTAATATGTCCCATTTTTTTAAACTTATATTAGTATCATTATTATCAAAATTATTCTTCATTTGAGGCTATTAAAGCTCTAAAGTGTGTATCACTTGATTCCTAGTTTCTTATAGTTCCATTAGTTTAACTAGCCTCACTACCATAGGACCATTTTTGACCAAATATAACTAATGAGAAATCTCTAGTGATGTAATTTCAAGTTACTATGAAGCCTTTATTCTCTCCCATAAACTAACATGAAAGGAGAGTTTCCTATTACTCTTTTTGGTGTTATCATGTCTACCCATAAGGCTGATTTAAGCTTTGTGTGACAACTCCTTTGATTCTCATCCATGGTTTTCTTGACGATATGGATTATATTATTATTGGTAGACTAAATAAAACCATTAAATTTAGGGTAATTATTTGAGTATGTGCTTAAATATATTTTTTATCTAACTTCCCACTCATTGATTTTTGTCCCAATAAAGGCCATAGCATTTTTTGATATAATTTTGGCTGAAACATCAAACCTAGTGATAATTCCCTCATAGAAATCTAATATAGATGTTTCATTTCCTCCTTGAGAACCACTACCTATATCCATATTATGAATTAGTTTGTGGCTACTAGAATCCACATGTGTCCAACACCTGAATTACGGTTGATAATCCCAATGAAATCTAGGCCCCATTGAGTAAAGGGTTGATCATCTTGAATTGGATGAAGTGGAAGGGCTACCATAAATTATTTAATAGTGAATAAGGCACTCTTTTTTGTAGTTTTTACCAATTTTTGAGGATTTTTGAAAAAATATGGCCAATAATAGCCAACCCTCATGATTTTGATAATAATGGTCTTGGGTGAATAATGCCCCCTTGATAGACCATTATGGAATTATTGAAGGATCCTATCAGCCTAGTATTTCTTTATACACCTCAAAATAGTTCCATTAATATCCTTCCTAAATATTACACTACTAACCTATACATAAGGGATAAAATATAATCTAAAACATCTACTCTTTGCTTGATCAATCCTAGGTGAATATTCACCTGATTAAAAGAAGATTATCATGTTTTATATCTAGCTATCAGAGATACTATGATCAGCTGGTTGTTCTTATTGTAGCACAAATACTATTTTGATTTTATCTTCTAAATTAGATACTAACTTATCACACAATCCTTTTCCCCTTACAATATTTGTGATCTTTATATCAATGTCATACTCTTTGACTTCGGTAATCCAATCTCCTCTCTTTTCATTGATGTCTTTGATTAATAAAAAAATCCTTCACACTTGAAAGTGAGACCATAAAATAAATTCTATTATTAGAGAGCATGTGTCTAAACTTTTTTAATGAACTAATCACAATAAGCTCTTGTTTTTCCATGAAGCTATATATTAACACATAGTGTTTAAACTCTTGACTGAATAAACAAATAGTTTGTTCCTTTTTCATTGTTTTGTTTCATTAATATTGTTGAGATGCCTTAATCTCCTCCAAAAGCATATATGATTAATAATTTATCATAAAATTAATTTACAAGTGTAATGACTTGAGATATTACTCTCTTTATTTCTTTAAAGCTACTCTTCCCCTATCCTATCCAACTAAAATTATCATTCTTCTTGAGTCTGGTATAAACCTTCTTACAAATTTCATTTTTCCCATGAAGATTTAGATACATTTCTTGTGGTTTGAAATTTAAATGAGATAAATATATTCTAATCTCACTAATTTAATATCCAATCCATCTTTATAAATAATGTGTCCCAATAACTTAGCCTCATAGACAATAAATACACACTTGTTTGGGTTCAAAACACCCCAAACACTCTACACATGTCAAAGACTTGTCCTAAATAACTCATATGATTAGATGCATGCTTGGATATAATGGTGATGTCAACAATATAAACTAATATGGTTTTTTTGATGAGGCCCCTAAATGCCATATCCATATCTCTTTAGAAGGTTACACTGACATTGATCAATATAGAAGGCATCTTCCTATATACATATGTTGGAAGAATAATTAATAAGAGGGGGTAGGGCTGAATTAGTGTTTAAAAAAAAGTTAAAAAAATTCAATTATAATTTAACATTCATGAACCACGAAATAAACATAGCGATCTAACAATTCATAAAGAACCATTCACATGAGCATGAAAAAATAAAACACATATATGAGTGGGAAATCCTCAAGGGGAAGAAAAAACACTATTATCTATACAAATGGACTATTTTCCTATGAAAAAAAATACCAAATTTATTTGATAACCAAATCAACTTGGATCACCAACTCTAATAAAGTCAAGCACCCACTTGACTAGGCTTTAACAAGCATCTACTTACAAGGAAGGACTAATTCCCTAAGTGACTTAACACTAATATAGCCACCTTAGAATTTTGAAAAATACACCTCTAATATTTTATTATGTTTTAAAACTCATTTAAATACTTCTTTATAATAAAACATGGATAATTTATTTTTACTTCACTCTCACATGTAAATAGGCCTAAACTCCCTTGTATATATACTAGTCTCATGGTCACACACCACTTGGTCAGCCACACACCTTAAATATCTTAATTTAGCCACACAATAGGTCTTTATACATATTATGAACATGTTTAAATCATAATTTAAAAATATTTTGGTTTGACACAACTCAGTTAGGCCTCACTCTTCCTTTAGGTCTTATGGAGACCTAATTGCATTAGGTTTATCCTCTTAACGCTAAAACTTGATATTTTTGGGACTAGATGGCCCTCTCAAATAGTAAAAAGACTATTCAACCACTTAGAAAATGAAATATTTTGGCCTCCTCCATGATTTATTCTATGTACATCCTTAATTCATACCATGAAATCTCCTTTAGGACAAACTGCCTTATAAGGCTTGTGTAGCTCAAATATTTGTCTTACAATAGTGAAGCTTAAACACCCTTAAGATACTCAACCATGACCAAATGAAAGATGAAGATTGATTTTAAATGACCTTAAGGTCATCAAAAAATTATTTTAACACCTTCACTCAAGAAATAAGGGATCAATAACATCTTTATAGGACATCTCTGCAACTCACTTACTCAGAATTGCCAAATCACCTCAAAAACTAGTCATGAATAACTAGACCTCCAACACCTATGTATATACTTTCCATGAATAATAATGAGTAAAAAAACTCATATGATATATATATAACATCCTAAAATATAAAATTCATATAGTCTAATGGAAAATATTGGTATTTAGACTAATTTTTTGACCTTATGTCTCAAAGTCCTATTTGAACTAGACAAGCCATTTGTGAGCAACATTTTCACCACATGCACTAACCTCCAAAGCTTATAAAAATAATGATAATGAATTAAAATTAATATATAACTTATTCATGTAATTTATTACATCAATATATCATGCATAGACCCTCAAATTTATCTCTTCATATATGCCTAGGTTTTGCATTATTTGTACCATTAGGTATGTTTGTGACTAGCTTACTTGGATGACTAATTTAAATAAATTGAATTCTATAACCTATATATAAAACATGATGCACATGTAAAATGATTTTTTATATTATTATACCATCCATTTACTCTTTTTGACTAGCTCAACTTTTGAGAGGTGTTGATGATTTAAAATTGTGCTTTGTAATAAACACCAACAATGGGAAGCTTCAAGATGTGGGACTTGTGACTTAAAACAACCTCAAAATTTTAGAGAAGCTAGTTCTTTAAATCAAGTGGATATTGGGAAAAGGGATAGGAATTTTAATCATAAACACAATGCAAGAAAGAAAATCTAGTCTATGGTGATGCACCTGAATGTAAGTCAACCTTAATCTTGAGCACAGTGAGACTATATGTAATATTCAATTACATTTAAGAGAAAACAAGTGCATGATTAATTTAAAAGATGGAAACAATAGAAACAGAGGCTCAAAATATAGACTACTTTTGTAGTGATACAGAAAATGTCAACTAAGGCATAGGGTTCAATCTTCTTATTTGAATTTTCTAGTCACATAAGAGGCACAAAAACATGCACAGTTATATAAAATTTTCAACTCAAGAAAATGAGACAAAAGCAAATGACATTCCTAATCACAGCTCTAGAAAGTCTACAGCCTAGACTACTTTTGCAAATAACATAGAAAATATCAACAAAGGCATAGGATTCAATCTTCTCATTCATTTTCTAGTCACATAAGAGGCACAAAAACATGCACAGTTACATAAACCTTCCAAGTTAAGAAGATAGAACAAAAGCAAATGATATTACTTAGTCACAGCTCTAGAAAGTCTAAACTTGTTACAATAATTCTCTCTCAAAAATTCTCTCTGATATATAATGATGATCCTTCTGGTGATCTCTCCACCCTTATTTATAGTTGTGGATTCACTCCAGATTGTCTACTTATTCCCAATCTAACGGCCCAACTGAAATCTAACCGAACTAGTAGTGTTTAATAGAAGATATTTTATAGATTTTGAAACGCTTTCTCTTCTGGCAGTTCATTTGCTAAAATAGATTGCAGGATGCTCCCTTCTCTTAAATTATATATAACACTTAGCCAATTCTTTGAAAATCTTCCTATTACTTAGGAGACATCATAAAATGACACTTGGCATGTTCCATAGCACCTATTGAAGACATGCAGTACTTTCTGCATAACTTATACTCTTTTGTGTCTTTGCTCAGGAATGTTCTACCTTTGACACTTGTTGCTATCTACTTCCTCAAAACTTCAACAGCTTAAAAGAAATTAAGACCCACATTATTTCTTACCTAAGTAACTTTAAAAGTGCCATAGGAATAGGTGTAAATCTCCACTACTTTTATTAAAGGACACATGGCAATCTCTGCTTTACTTATCTGGGGTTACGTGGTGATCTCTGCTTCTTTTAGCTACCTTTTAGAAACTTGGGGAAGATGGCACGTGGCAATATCTGGTTTACTCTACTTATGCCATAGAAAAAATTGGGTCTCATTTCACATTTACATAGACAATGACACTTGGTGGCTTCTGCTTACTTAAGAAACAAAACTTGGGACCCACCACAGTCTTTGCTATATCAGTGAAACAAAATGAAGATAATTCAGATCATGACACATGGTGGCTTCTGCTCTCTTTTGTTGGGATATGTGGCATCTTTTTTTGATTTTTAGAAAATCAAAATTGAGACCTTCCACGATTGCCACTTGGTGCTTTTCGCTTGATCTTGATACTTAGCTTGTTAAAACCTTTTGCTGAAAAGAGATGAAACATGGGTGCCGATACTTGGAAACTTCTACTAAGTCACTATGAGATACGTGGCACATTCTAACCAACTCATATAAAATATGAAAGGTGCCTCAGATGATGACACTTGGTAGTATCTGCTTGATTTCAACACTTAGATAAAAATGAATCAAAAGGAAAATAGAGCATGTGCTCTATTTTCAAAACTTCACCATCTCGAACCAAATTATGTGGGAACAAAAATTTGCAGCACACAACTAAAACTCAAAATGAAATGTAGAGTATTTTTACTCTATAATTATTGGTGACCCCAAGGAATTTTGAGCCTGCTCAAAAAGAAACCACAACTCCTGCATGATCTGAAATTGCTAAAAAAACATAGTTTTAACTAAAATGTTTCAAATAGATTCCATTTATAGGAATCTCTTCAGGTTCACCTTCCATCATTTCTAGCTCAAATGAATTTTTCTATTTACATGCTTGAATTTTATAAGGGCTAGTCCATAATGCTTCAAACTTAGTGTGTTGACCTAGTTTGGCGGCTCTTGCATCTCATTTCAAAACAATTGAGCCTATTTTGAAATGGGGATTTAAAGTCTTTTTTATCAAAACAGTCTTTAATTATTTTTTGATGCTTTATCAATGAATCATGTGCTGCATCCCTCTTTTCTTGAACTTCTAGAAGTTCTATGAGTCTGACATGCATGGGGCCATTTTCTTTAATTTCAATCTATTTGATTAGCTGGAGAGTAGGAATCTCCAAGCTTAGGGGAATTACAATAGGTTTCCCATATACTAATTGATATGGGGGCATTTTGATCACCTGTTTAGGTGTAATTATATCAGCTCATAGTGCTAAATTAAGCACTTTATGCCATTCCTTGTGATGATCAGCCCCTATTCTTTTAATGAGTCTAATCAGGTTCTTATTAGTTGATTCTGCCAAATCATTACCTTGAGGGTAATAATTAGAAGAAATTTTCATATATATTTCATGCTTTAATGCAAAGTTGGATACTTTAGACCATAAAAATGATTTAGCATTATCTAAAATTATGGTGCGAAGAGCCCCAAAATGAGTAGTGATACTCCCTAAAAAATCTAGGATCACATTTTCTGTGGCTTCCTTGAGTGGCACTGCCTCAGTCCATCTGGTGAAACAATTTGTGGCTATTAAGATCCATTTGTGACCCATACTAGATACTAGATTTATAATTCTAATGAAGTCAAGACCCCATTGAGCAAAAGGTTCATCCATAATTATAGGGCTAAGAAGCATTGCTGCATTCCTTATCATCCCCACATAATATTGACAAGATTGACATTTTTTAACCAGCTGATAACAATTTGTGAATAAAGTAGGCTAGAAATAACCTACTTCACTTATATTTATATCTATGGTCTTTACAAAAAAATGTCCACCTGATACTCCATAATGCATTTCATGTAGTATTTTCTTAGCCTCATCCTTTTCTACACATCTTAACAATTTTCCATCAGAATTTCCTCTGAAAAGAACCTGTTCAATTAAAACAAAATGAACTCCTTGCATCCTGTAGTATCTTCTCTTATTTTGAGGGAGTTCTCTTGGGTAAATCCCATTTTTCATAAAATTAATACTATTTGTAAACTAGGATTCCCGATCAACTTCTTGTATTCTCAATACAATTTCTTCTTCTATTCCTAAATTTGTCTCTTTAGGTATCATCTTCTCAAGCTCTTGAGTCATATATTGACACAAACCCCTACCTCTAACTAATTTAGTGGGTTTGACTTCTACATCATTTTTAAGGATCTTAGTTATCTAGTTTGCTCTTTTTTTTAGTAATTTCCCCCTCCATGATGTATTCAGTGACACTTGGATGTGCTACAAGTATCAAAATTTTACCTCCTGATACTATATGTCTGAAATTTTTGAGAGCTTTTACCATAGCATATGCTTATTTTTCCACAAAGTTATATCTAGTTTCATATTCTCTAAGAGTCCTTGAGAAAAATGCTATTATATGCTCTCCTTCTTGTTTATCATCCTTCTGTGTTAGAACAACATCAATACTGAGCTCTCCTTCATATACATACTTTAGAAAAGGCTTAGAAAAAACTAAGTTTCTAAGTACTAGAGCTGTTGAGATAGCTTTACTGACCTCTTCAAAGGCTTACCTTCCTTCTGTAGTCCACTTGAAAATTATGTCTTTTTTCAGCAAAAGTGTCACTAGTCTTACTAAGCCTGCAAAGTCAGATATGAACCGACTGACAAAATTAATCTTTCCCAAGAAAGATTAAATTGCTTTCTTATTGACTAGGAGAGGTAAGTTCATTATAGATGCCACTCTTTCTGGGTCTATGGAAACTCCTTCTCTAGATACTATATTTCCCAATAATTTACCTTGAGGGATAGCAAAGATACATTTCTTAGGATTCAAGGATATTCCAAATTCTTGACATTTTTTAAACACAAATTCTAAATGGTCAAAATGATCAGCAACATTCTTTGAAAAAATGGTAAGATCATCAAGATAAATCAAGATGATTTTATTTATCAGTTCCCCAAATGCAACATCCATATCTCTCTAAAAAGTGGCTCCAGCATTTGATAGGCCAAATGGCATCTTAGCATATGCAAATGTTCCCCACTTGCTAGTAAAAGCAGTCTTGTATTGGTCTTCTTTAGCCAACCAAATTTGATTGTATCTAGATAAACCATCTAGTAAATAAAATCTCTCCGATCTAGCCACAGTTTGTAGAATTTGTTCCATGGAGGGCAAGGGATAGTGATCCTTCAAAGATTCTTTGTTTAGATCTCTAAAATCTACACAAAGTTTTATATCACCTTTCTTTTTCCTAACTGGTACTAGATTTGATATCCAGGTTGAGTGTTTGATTAGAAAAATTATTTTAAAATCTAAAAGTTTTTGTAACTCGTCTATCATTAGGGACTCAATTTTTGGATTCACTGGCCTCTATTTTTCTCTAACAGGCTTACATCCTTTAGTTAGTTCTATTGTGTGCTAAATAATGTATTTATTATATCCATGAAGGTCTTCATAGCTCCAGGCTATGACTCTGTCATATTTTTTGCATAGTTCAATTAGCCTTTCCTTTTCTTCTTGAGCTGCATAATTTCCACCTTTTAATTTTTTCCTTTCACTCACTTCTATTTCAGAATAATCTGATCTATTTGCTTGGAACCTTTTCTTCTCCAAGCTTACATCTTCTGGATCAAAAAGGCTCTCTAAAGTGATTAAACCTTTGGGAAGTTTATTATTCCTTAATTGTATAATTTGATCCTCATATGCCTCTTCAATTTTTGGTTGCAATTGATCAGCAAATTCCCCTGATTGTTGCAATAATGAGAGTACTTGAGAATCATTCTCAAATACTTGCCAATTCTCATCATTATCAAGAATGGCTAGCCTTACTATAACCTTTACTAACTCATTGTTAACTAATAGGCTAGTTGCTGGATCAAACTGTGAACCAATCTGTGCCATCCTATCAGCTTTAGAATTTTGAATTTTGGGAACTAATTCAATATTAAAAGCTTTAAAATATTCTATTATGTCCCAAATTCTATGCTTATAGGATTTCATTCTAACATTCTTTGTTATTGCCTTTTCTCTAATTTGCTTTACTACTAATTCTAAATCTCCTTTTGCTATTCGATTCTTTATTCCCTTTTTCTTGGCTAATAGGAGCACATGTACTAAAGATTCATACTCAGAATCATTATTAGTGCAAGCAAATTGAAAATGGATAGCTCTTAAAATTTTCTCACCATTTGGAGTAGTAAGACAAATTCCTACTCTAGCACCATTTTTACTTCTAGCCCCATCAAAATTTAAAGTCCAAATTTTTGAATCTTTTTTGGATCCTTGAGTAGTTGGTGTCTCTTCTCTTAAAACATTTGGGATTTCATGGTCCTCATCAAAAATAACATAAGTGCCCAAACCAGTAGAGTTATAATTTTCATATCGGTCACTATGTGTCATAGCTAACAATTATTTATTTTATTTTTCTTGATTATGCTTCGTCCAGTCACCTATCTTAATAAAATGGAAGGAATCCAATTTGGATTGGCTTACCTCTGATGCATTATTCACTAAGGCTATTATCTATAGGTGAACTATGTTTTTGAACTTTATTTTATCAGTAGGTCCTTTAGTATATTTGGGCATTGCTTGATTTTGAAGAGCTTCTTGTAATAGTGTCCTTTCTTTAGGAATAGCTAACATGTCCTAAATTGATACTTGTGCTAGGGTCATCTTCAACTGATCCACCACATTCATTGGTCTAAAATTTTGAATTCTTAGAGGATTAATATATCTTGTCTTTCTTTGAACTTTTTTAGGAACTTCTTGATTCTACACTGGCTAAAGCATTTCTTGTCTAACAGTTGCATGTTGATGACATTGAAATGAAGGATTCTCTATAACTTTATTGTTTACAAATTCAAGTTGTTCCAACATTCTTCTCTTTGATCTAATATAGTAGTCTGATTGCACCACTGGTTTCTTGGAAATAGAAACTTCATTCAAAAATACTGATTCTTCATCTTCAACCCATGAGAACAAAACATATTCTGGGGCTATTTCTTCCTCTTGTTGTAAAGACATCCCTTGCATCTAATCCATTAAGACTAAATTCTACATATCAAAAGACTGGTAGGCTTGATTATCTCTAGAACGTACAGACTGATCATCCATTCTTCTTTGCTCTGCCACCTTTTGTAAATTACCCATAGGATAATCTCTAGGTGTATGAGCATTATTGTAAGGGAAACACCAGGCATTAGTGTTATCCATATAGTTATTTTGCCCTAGAACAATCTCCCTATTTGAATTGGGAGGAATAATCTGTGAGGGTGTGGGGACTATAATCAATTGGTTTGTTGGCTGATGGTTAGTTTGTCTTAGAGGACCCTGATATTGTTTTGACTGAGATGAAAATTTGTTTCCTTGATAGCCTTGATATGTAGATTTAGGGAAAGTATTCTGCCATCTTTTTATATTGATTGGCTCACTAGAAAATGTCCTTAGGATATTTTTGATATCATCCAGCTCGGATAACTGAGTGGGGACAATTTCTTTAGCAGATGGTTGAGGATAGGTGTACATAGACATAGGTGGGGCTATATATTTATGGGATTCTTGAGGTAATGGCAAGGAAATTTTTGGGAACATGGGCATGGGAGGCCTTGTGGGTAAATTTCAAGCATCTATTAAATTATTCTCAACTCTGACCACATACTCATAAGCCTCAGGCAAAGTGTGTCCTCTAATTGACTAAATCATAATAGATATATCTAAATTCAAAGCCTTAAGATAAAATACTATAGCCATACTTGGTAATGGTCTAGCTGTAGTAGGGATTCTTTCCCAAGTCTTTTGAAATCTGGAATTGAAGTCAGTCATGGCTTCTTATGGTGTTCTTTGAATGGTAATTAATTGATGTAACAAAGAAGACTTATCACCCTTCTCTTTGAATCTTTCAAAGAAAAGATCTTCGAGTTGATCCCATGTAGATATGGTATTTGGGGTCAAAAATCGATACCATTTTAGAGCCTTCCCTTTAAAAGAAGCTGCTAATAATCTTATGGCCACATTTTGTTGTGTGACAACATGTATATCACAGACATCTAATACATCTTGAAGATGTTCCTTAGGTGTTTTAAAGTCTTGCCCACTGAATTTGGGTAGAAATTTTAGAGCATTCACTGGGATAGGGTCCCAAGTGGCTAGGGGTATAAGAAGAATCAAGGGACTACCAGTGTTCCATCTTGCATAATTTATTGGGGGTACAGGGGCTCCCATATTTTATCTTGGTATTGGTACAAATTGGTTGGCTCTTCTTCTTGGACTTATTTCCAAAGGTGGCAAAAGAATACCTAAATTTGTATCAGATTGTGATTTGGTTACTGGTCCACAACTATGATTCCTTGTAGCTCTCTAGTTCATATGATCTTGAAAGAAACTTCAAGATTGGTCCCACCAGGCATGCCAAAAACTGTTGATTATTTAAAATTTTACTTTTTAATAAACACCAACAATGGGAAGTTTCAAGATTTGGGACTTGTGATTTGAAACAACCTCCAAATTTTAGAGAAGCTGGTTCTTCTTTAAATCCAGTGGATACTAGGAAAAGGGATAGGAATTTTAATCAAAAACACAATGCAAGAAAGAAAATCTAATCTATGGTGATGCACCTAAATGTAAGTCAACCTTAATCCTGAGCATAGTGAGACTATATGTAAGATTCATTTACATTTAAGAGCAAACATGTGCATGATTAATGTAAAAGATGGAAACAATAGAAACAGAGGCTCACAATATAGACTACTTTTGTAGTGATACAAAAAATGTCAACAAAGGCATAGGGTTCAATCTTCTTATTTGAATTTTCTAGTCACATAAGAGGCATAGAAACATGCATAGTTATATAAACTTTTCAACTCAAGAAAATGAGACAAAAGCAAATGACATTCCTAATCATAGCTCTAGAAAGTCTACAGCTTAGACTACTTTTGCAAATGACACATAAAATATCAACAAAGGCATATGATTCAATCTTCTCATTAATTTTCTAGTCACATAAGAGGCACAAAATCATGCACAGCTACATAAACCTTCCAATTTAAGAAGATAGAACAAAAGCAAATGATATTACTTAGTCACAGCTCTAGAAAGTCTAAACTTGTTACAATAATTTTGTCTCAAAAAAACTCTCTGATATCTAATGATGATCCTTCTGGTGATCTCTGCACCCTTATTTATAGCCTTGGATTCACTCTAGATTTTCTACTTATTCCCAATATAACGGCCCAATGAAAATCTAACTGAACTGGTAGTGTCTAATAGAATATATTTTATAGATTTTGAAATGCTTTGTCTTCTAGCAGTTCATTTTCTAAAATAGATTACAGGATGCTCCCTTCTCTTAAATTCTAGATAACACTTAGCCAATTCTTTGAAAATCTTCTTATTACTTAGGAGACACTAGAAAATGACACTTGGCATCTTTTGAAGCACCTATTGAAGACACGCGACACTTTCGGCATAACTTATACTCTTTTGTGTCTTTACTCAGGAATGTTCCACCTATTACACTTGTTGTTATTTGCTTCCTCGAAACTTCAACAGCTTAAAATAAAATAAGACCCACAACATTTCTTACCTGAGTAACTTTAAAAGGGCCACAAGAATAGGTGTCAATCTCTGCTACTTTTATTAAAGGACACATGGCAATCTCCGCTTTACTTATCTAGGGTTACATGGTGATCTCCACTTCTTTTAGCTACCTTTTCAGAAACCTATAAAAGATGACACATGGTGGTCTCCACTTTACTCTACTTATACCATAGAAATAAGTGGGTCTCATTTCACATTTACATGGATAGCGACACCTGGCAGCTTTTGCTTACTTAAGAAACAAAACTTGGGACCCACCACAGTCTTTGCTATATTAGTGAAACAAAATGAATATAATTTAGATCGTGACATGTGGTGTCTTCTACTCTCTTTTACTGGGATACATGGAATCTTTAGTTTCTTTTTATAAAAGTAAAATTGAGACCTTCCACGACTGCCACTTGGCACTTTTTGCTTGATCTTGATACTTAGCTTGTTAAAACCTTTTGTTGAAAAGAGATGAAATGTGGGTGCTAATACTTGGTGACTTCTGCTAAGTCTCTATGAGATACGTGGCACATTTTGACCAACTCATAGAAAATATGAAAGGTGCCTCAGATGACAACATTTGGCAATATCTGCTTGATTTCAACACTTAGAGAAAAATGAATCAAAAGGAAAATAGAGCCTGCGCTCTATTTTCAAAACTTCACAGTCTCGAACCAAATTATGTGGGAACAAAACTTTATAGTGTGCAACTGAAACTCAGAATGAAATGTAGAGTATTTTTACTCTACAAGAGGTACAATAATTTACTGAAAAATAAGCATGTACCTATACATTTTATCTCTCATTTGACTAAACACCACCAGGTAGAGGTACTTGGGAGAGTTGAATACATGATCAAATAAGTTATATATGATTTGGAATCCATATTTAGTTTTTTTAACAAAATATTTCACATCAGGTTCTTCTTAAGGTTTTAAGGAGGTTTAACACATGTTTTGGTGTTAATGACTGTTCATAAAGGACTGCCACTTAAATCCAAAACTAATGCCTAGAGATTTTAGATAAGACCCTTACCCATCTATCCTAAATATCCCATAATCCCATGTAGATGTTACATTTTCCAATTAATTTCTATAAGTACTTATCAAGTTTTAGTTCCTCATTTTATGATCTTGAGAAGGCCTAAAATAATGATCTATGCACTTTTCCTCAAATCTTGACCTCAAACTTTGTGATAATACCTAGAATAACTTATCTAAATTATATCCATGTTTTTATGTGCATAATTACCTTGAAATATGATATTCACACCTCACTAGGGTAGGTAGGGTCTAGGAATGGTTTGGATACAAACATAGACTACAGGTCTTACCCCTATAGGCTCACCCTAAAACTCTCATGAATGCTTCTATAACTTATTGACATGCTAAAACAATGTCATACAACCTTCACATGCATATGTTCATTAATTTTACCATGTACATACCTCTTCATGTCGTGACTATGATTCTTATGTAATTAACATAAATGGCCTATACCTTCCATATTGACATTAACAATGATATCAATCATGTAGATATAAGACATTAGTTGTCTTCAAATTCTCTCTTTCTATACATCTCTAGATAACACTCTTCCATGCACCTTGTCACATCACACACTACCAACTATATTTAATCACCTTTGACATCAACCTTCACAAGATACACCTTTGACATTAATAATAGTACTCAACAATCTCTAGCTTTTTCATTGATGGCAACCACTCTTAGAAACTTCTCTTAACAAGTTATTTCTCCCCATTCTAAAATTTATCATCTTTTTATAATTAATTAACAAGAGGTACCTATAAATTATTGATTCACACCTTTTGCAACAAAATATCAACAAATAGTATCATAGAGTCTATGAAGCATCACACAAACATGATCCCATTACCTTCATACATACCTCAATCACCTTGTCCTTGACATGACCAACATAGAGTCTTAGATTAAACCCTTGATCACTCACTAGGCCACCACATATGTTCTTATCTAACATATAACTTATTAATAAATAATTATGGACTCCCCTTTGTCCTCGTATATTTTTATAATCATATGAGTCATCAAGACTCATAGACCATTCTTAACATGCATATATAATAAACTTGTTATTGGATCATACTAGTTAGAATCAAAATTAGATTTTTTCTTACTTTTCAATTTGCCTATATGTCTATCATGACTTATCAAACCTTCTTGGCATTCATCAAATGTTATTTCATCTAATGATCCACCTTAATTATCTCCCATCACCCTTGAATTACTTAATTGATAGTACGATAAAAAATTACTCCCAATTCCTTTTGTCGATGCTCAAATGTTACCTTTAGAAGTGGCTTGGTTAGAATGTCTACAATTTCATCCTTTGTAGAAACATATTCATTTAAAAAAAAATTCACTTACTTGATTTCTCAAAAAAAATACTTGATGGGAATGTGATTAGTTATTGAATGCATGACATGATTCTTTGAGATGACTATGGCACTTGTATTGTCATAATAGATAGGACTATGACTATCACACTCCACCTTGTAGTCTTTTAAGATATGTCTCATCCATAGGACTTGAGTGCACATGAAGCTATTGTAATTTACTCAACCTTAGGAGTAGAAAATGACACTGATGACTAATTCTTTGTTATCCATGACACTAATCACTCTCATAAGAAGAAAGCTCCTCTACTAGTGCTCTTCCTATCATCTAAAATCCCTACATAATATGCATTTGTATATGATACTAAAAAAAAATCCTTGGTCCATGGATACCATAACCTAAAATATATATTCCCCTTGAGATACCTAAGTATCCTCTTGAATTCTTGCAAATTGTTTTCATTTAAATCTTCTTGAAATCTTCCCACAAGACCTACTACTTACATTATATCAGGTCTAGAGGTAGTAGTCTACAATAAACTTCCAATCATTGACTTGTATGATTTTTTATTGACCTTTAGAGATTCATCCTCCTTGCTTAATTTACACCCTATGATCATAGGTGTGCTGACTTCTTTGCAATATTCCATCTCAAATTTCTTCAGCATCTCTCTCATGTACATAGCTTATGAAATGAATATACATTTTTTTAATTTAATGATTTTTAACCCAAGGAATAATTATAGTTTTCCCAAAATGGATATATAAAACTCTCTATTCATCACTTCTAAAAAGGATTTAGTCATACTTTCACTATTTCCACAAAATATGATGTCATCCACATAAACAACCAATATCATCTGATGATCACTTTATGTCTTTATGTACAAATTACTGTATGCAATTCCTCTCTTGAATCCTTGGTATAATAAGTGTTGTTACTTTGATTTTCACCCTTTGAGGTTAAGACAAGGCCCTCCTCATCTAAGTGGCATAATGGAATCAACTCTAGGCTTTTGGGTAGCCTAATGAATGAGTTGAATCTCCAGATAGGGCTAAATCCCTTGATGTACCACTTATGATTGAACCTAAAACTAACTTTGCAGCATGAAAAGGGATAGAGATAACTGAAAGAAAATATAAACTAAGGTTTTGATACACCAAATAAATTTTATGACTTCTAACCAATTGCATTCTACACTTGAGACCAAGAAACAAAACAAAACATACACATTTCTAATCCATGTCTTCTTTCATCAATATTACATTATGAGGTTATGGAATAATTTATTATGATAGGATGACTAGAAAAGAGGATTTGAATGGCACTGATGAAAATTCAAACTCACTTAAACATGGACATCTCTTGGAATGCTTCACATGCCCTTTAAGAAGAAGCTAAACATAGGTGAAAGAATGTGACAACGTACTAAGGAATCCATTATCTTCACTAAGAAAAACCAACATTCAAGTAAAAAACAATAATTATAGTTATGGAAGAGGAAATAATTAGTCATTTTATTGACCAAAAGGTACACAAATGAGTAGGGATTTGCCATACTTAGGTGGAACATCCCATACAATGCCAAAATGGCTAACTCTTATAGAGTTTGAGAGAGAGATAGAGGAAGAGAAGTCCAAGGGTCACAAGGAAACTTGTAAAGATGATAAAAGGAGTTAATTATGAATGTGATAATAAAATTGGATGAGCCATGGAATTCTTGGAGGTCCAAGTGTCCATACAAGTCATCATAGCTATGCAAAGTGGCATAAAACTCCTTTTACACAAAAAAACTACCTTATGATTGGGCCTATTTTAAAGTATTTTAAACAATGAAGAGTATTAAAAATGATTTTAATGGAAGGAAGGATCTAAATCATTCCTTTTCATGAATTGGTTGCATGGATGGTCCTCTAAAATCATCCTAAATTGAACTATCATCACCTGATATACAAAAAATTGCCCTTCCATGCACCCTACACACTTGGCTTCCAAATTGGATTCAATTTATAATGAAAATAAATGGGATAGATTAAATTAAAATTTAAATATCCTTAAAGGCCTTGGCATCATTATACAAGCTTTAAAAACATACCACATGAATTTTTCCATCTTCTTCACTAGCTTGTCCAATATGTGAGATTTGACTAGCTGAGTTGAAATACATATTTATGGAATTTATAATATTTTTCATTAAATTAAACAAATATTAGGAATTATTATAAGTCTCAATATTTCTCCCAAACTTGGTTTCATTTCCTAACTCCTCTTATAACCTGCATAACATGTAAAATAATGAGAAAAACTTGTTTCTACCCCCATCCATATAATTCCATACAAGTTATCATGGTGTGAAATAACCTGGGAGAGTCCTCTATGACCTATAATCATCATTTTGGAAAAAATATTTCATTTTTGTAGCTATCCAACTCCATTTTCAAAGCCTAGTCTTTAGCAAGGGTTTAATAGTATTTTAGGCCTATTTTTGGTATTAAGTTTGTTACATAAATATCCAACATCCAAGTTTATAAATAATTCCAAAAATGTGGCCTTAAATACCACTAATAACCTCCTCTAAATCCTTTATCTCCCATGCAAATCCTCATAAAATATATGAGCTTTAAAAGATGGCTTATTAAGCTTATCTTTCTCCTTCTTACAAGCTTGAGTTGGTTTTAGGGTCCAAAAATGACCTCCTAAAGCTTTCCATACTTCTTAGTAGCTAAAAAACCTATATTTGGGTACCTCATACATATTTCCATCCACTATAAATATTTATTTATGTGAGGAGTGATAGTTTACCTTCATTTATCCTTTGGGCTTATTCCTTGCTAACTAGTCTGCCTGCAAACCTTGGTGTCTAGATTGATTTTTTATGATGTAATAGGTATGTTACAGCTTATCCAACCATATTTAAAGGTTCTTGAAACCTATGGCTCATAATTGACCCTCATTTCTCAAAGTTTTAGGGTTTATACATGGGGAAAAGTGCCCTCTATATGAGACAAAATAAAGGGAATTTTTCCTATTTTATAAGACCATATGAAAGTTTTAAGAGATTATCCAAGTCATCCTTATTCAATGTACCAATTTTTATCTCTTGGTCAGGTGTCTAGATCTTCTAACCTCATCAATTTATAAAATAGACTTCTTGGAGTACAAACTATCTACAAGGTTCTCTTATGGACTGTGTTTTATATTTTGGGACTTTATTTTAAGACTTTCATGCATTAATTAGGCCTTATAAATAGTTTTTTAATGTCTCTTTTAAATTTTAAACACATTTCATACTCTTATTCATCCATTCTTTCTTTCATATACACCTTAACCTTCCAAGTAACATGTTTTTTAGATTGTGTTTCCTACAGAATAGGGGTCACCCATGGGAAACCCTACATAGTTAGTACTTGAAATAATTTGTATTGTCCTCTTTTAATACTTCATGTCCATTTGAGATTGATTATTAATTATTCATTTCATTCCTAGATGTTATATTCATCTCACTGCCTATCAAAATTACCTCTAACTAGTTGCATAGGAATCCTTAAGGGCATGTAGGTATGCTTGTATGCTTTTTTAGGGTTAATAAAGTGTGAAAAACTCCCATTTATTTCCTTAATTTCATTTTAATTTAATTATTTTTAATTTTTCCATCTCCATGCCTTTCAATACCAAGCATACCCCCTTTTTCACTCAATGCCTAACTCAGTCAACATTTGGCTATAAGCAATAGAGGGTTTTAAGAGGTTTATATAGGTTTATTCCCATTGTCTAAGATTATTTAAAAGTGGTCATGATTTTTATGAATATTATCACAAAAAAATTCATCATCCTAACCTATATTAACACCATCCATGTATTTGAATTCAAAAACTAAAGATCTATTTTTGACTGAGACACCTACCTTCTGAACCCTACTGCAGGTGGTTGTGGCCTTATTCATTTGATCATAGTGCCCATAGATCTCCTTGAAATTTTTAATATATTATTTTACCATGATTTATGTCACTCTATCTCACATATATACTATTTTCATACCAAAAACACACCTCTTTTTTTATTATCTGACTACAGGGATACTCTACCTTTAAACCCTACCTATAGGTGAATGTTACATCATGAAACCTTAGTTATTTTGTTTAGGAATCTCACTTGAGCTCCTTTTTTGGTCAAAAATTTCATGCTTAAACCTTAAATCATCTTAAGGTTCTTAAAAAATCATTAGGCATCAATACTGGTGTCACTATCCTTGAACCCTACTGTAGGTGAACATTTCATGCCTAAAGTGGTGTGTGTAGATAGTCATGGGGTATGCAATTCTTGTCCTAGCCTTATATTGATTAATTTTACCTAATTTTACCTCATTAAACTATTTTTTCCATCTTATTCATGAATTTATGCTCAATAATTCTCCTAGAGGTAACAAAAGGCCATTAACCCTACAAGCCTATAGACATTATTGAATTTTTTTAGTGCATTCTGAGGCATAATTGAGGCTTTGTAACAACCTCTTCCACTAGTATTTCTCCCTTAAAATTTTAAAATGTTATTGTATTATGGTGGGGTAAAAAAAAAATGGAATTTATAGGTCCCAAAATAATTTACAACATCTTAACAAGATAATCATAAAATGACTAGGACCTTTATTTATCATTTTCAAGGATTGCAAGCTTGAACAACCATTGCCCTTTATAGCATGATTATCCCTAAATTTTACACTATATATCTTAAAATGGGTCCATTATGAGTTTGATTCACATTTAAACTTGAAATAGGGATTAATCATTAGGATTAACAACTCAAGAGACTCCTTGAAGTCTCTATCAAGTCTCTTGTAGGTGTTGCTTAAAACATGTGGGTAGTGAAGTGAAAAATAAGTAGTGAGTATGAAATTGATTTTCAAATAGATTCTAGGAATATTTAAATTCCCTAAAATTAACTCTACACACTTATAAGAGGTTATATCATCACTAAGGCTCCATTTCTATCATTATATTGCTTTGGATACTTGTAGATGCATATTAATGGATGATTATATGTAAAAGTTGAAAATGACTATAATTATCACTCTTATTAAACTATATGAAAACTTTATCACCATTACATGTTGATAAATGATATATCAAGGCTTAAAATCCCTTAAAACACCTTTATGGGAATCCTTAGAACCATCACAAACCATGACCCTGGCTAAGAGTATATGAGAGTTGACTATAAGTGTTTATGCATTAATGACTAAAAATCATGAACATGATTGGGAGAAAGAGGTTGAGAGTATAAAAAGGAATAAAAATAACTTAGATTCATGTATAATAATATAACATAACCTCTTAGATCCATTAACAAGCTTGAGAGTCTTGAAAAAGGGATGAAACATGTTTTTCATCAAAATGAGACTAATCTACCAACATGAGATGATCTATTCATAAAATAAACGTCATGTGTGAAACCAAACATGGAATAAATTATAATCCAAATACAAAATCATCTATAAATAATCTTAGTAAGTGGTTTTTATGGATTTTCTCAAACAAGACCAAAATTTGAAAGGTGCATAAATTAGCAGGCAGTTTTCGAAGCTAGACTTCAAATAGATGGTTCATAAAACTCAATAAACCATTCTTCCTAAAAAAAACATAAAATTAAATCTTTGTAAGTTTATAATCTACATTTAATATTATTTTTCTTGGAACCCTTTGTGTTGATTATACCAAGCAAAAATCTACAAGTCACTTTTACTTGCCAAGAAGATAAAAAGAGAGATGAACATTTTTTGGAATTAAAATGACACTTAAAAGTATTTTAAAACATGGGGTTGAGTGTGGGGGATCTGAATATACATATTTCCATCTTTTCCAAGTGGCACACTTCCTAAGGAGGCTATACAAGTACCATTTTTTCTCGTTTTGCTAGGAAAACTACCTTTTATTTGAACAACCTAAAATATTTTAGTTACCAAAAGTGGATTAATACTTATAGGGACACATGACATAATGTTTTTAAACTTATACATTTCTCAATAAACCCATATAAAGCATTAAATGCACCATTTTTTATCATTAAAATGATAAACAGACTTAGAAATCAAATGATCAAAGCTAGTAAAACATTAATTTACATCAAATAACGTATAATTAACCTCATTTATAGATATTATACCCCATTATAGACTTAAAAATTCAATTTTTTACTATGGGTGTGTTAATTTGACTAAAAATTTAAATTTGGTCAATAATAGGTACTTGTCCAATCTTGCGTACCAAGCTCTAGGATCTAGATTTAGACCATAAAGAGAATTTCTCAATATACATATATAGTCCTTGTTACCTAACAGTGATAAATCATTAGTTTACTCTATGTGTACCTCCTCTTCCATGTTCTGATTCAAAAAATCTGATTTAACATCCATCTGATACACCTTAAAACCTTTGAAGATTGCATATGTTAAGAATAATCTAATAGCCTCAAATATGTATACTAGATCAAATGTATCCTAAAATTATACCACTTTTACTTTTGAATACCCCTTTCATACCAATCTAGCCTTTTTCCTAGTGAATTCTCCATTTTCATTCAACTTATTCCTAAACACTCATTTTGTACCAATGACAATCTTTTCTATAGGCCTAGAAACTAGTTCTCAAGTATCATTATTTTCTATTTGTTCTAACTCCTCATCCATATAACATATCCAAAAATTTTCTCTTATTTCTTATACAAGGCTCTTATGTTAAATATTAGACAATGGAGTAGCATTCCTTTGATTTAGGTTACATACTAGCTTTCTCCTTGTTTGCATACCTTCATACTTGTTTCCAATGATTTGTGATTCAGGATGGTCTCTCTAAATCTATCTTAAAATACCTTTTCAATATTATCTTTATTCAAATTCTTCTTCTTCCTCATCTATCTATATTTTTCCTTCTTCATTATTGTATTCTATATTCTCTGATGCATCCTTTGACTGAGGGTCTGTCTTCTTAGAACTAGTCTCATCAATCTTCACATTGGTGCTTTCCAATATCTTCTATAACCTCTTATTATAAAATATATAGGTTGATCTTATTTATGATTATCCAAATAATATTCCTTCATCATAACTTGAATCAAAATTACCTAAGTCTTCCTCATCTCTTTTGATGAAGCATTTGCTTCTAAACACTCTAAAGTGTTCCACATTAACAGGTCTACCTTTCCATAGTTCACAAGGGGTTTTATTACCATTAATCCTTATCTATCCCCTATTCAAAATTTATATTACAATTCTCACCACTTATATATAGTATCCATCATATAATATTGATTCATTTAGCATAGTCCTTGCCATTTCTTAAATTATTCTATTCTTTCTTTTCACTACCCCATTTTACTAAGGTGTCCTAGCTACTAAGAACTATCTCCTTTTCCCATGGACCACAGATAATTAATAAAAATTGGGCAAAAAATCTCCTCCTCTTCAATATATTAGGAATTTGATATTTAAATTTTTTTCATTCTCAAATATACCTTTTAATGACTGAAACTTGTCAAGAGATTTTGACTTTTCTTTCAAGAATGCTACCCAGGTCATTCTTGTGTAGATATCTTCAAGTAAAATTAAATAGCTATCTCCTCGAATGATTTGAATTCTTGTATTTTCACAAAGATAATTATGTATTAAATCTAAAGTTTTTAAATTATAATACTCCTTATATGTGAACCTCGTAGTTTTCTTACTATGTTGATATGTCTTATAAAGTTTATTTACAAGTTTGGTGATTTTAGGCATTTTCTTGATAGACTTATTAGAGCTAATGTTGACCAGATTGTCAAAATTTATGTGGCCCAACCTTTTGTGACATATACAAAATTCATCCATATTTCTCATAAAGTATCTCTCCTTATTAAAATAATTTAAGACATACAAATTATTCTCAGTCCTATTAGCATTGGAAATTAGTCTTCCTAATTTGGATTTACTTATATCACACCCTCTGTTATGAAAGGTCGATATGTATCCTTGATTGAAAATTTTACTTACAGTAGTACATTTATGTTTCAAGCCTTCCACATAAATCATAATCTTTATCTTAGTCTTCCCATTTTGTAAAATCAAGATACCTTTACCAACAATATTGGCAGTTGTGTTATCTCTAAATCTTGTTATCCCTACAACATTCTTCTTCAATAAAACTAACTTGCTATTGTGCCCTATCATGTGCCTTGAGAAACCATTATCTATATACCACTTCATGTCTTCATATTGGAGGTGAAAGGAAGATTGAGATAGCATATATTCTTCTCATCTAGTCTTCTTCTCTACCTTCACCTTATCCATAGGGTCTGACTTCTTGATCCACTTATCAATGATATGACTATATACCTTTTTGTCTTGACTGATCTTCCTCATATGCCACATCTTAAAATCCCTTATAGTAAGTCATCTTTGATCCCAATTTTAGCATATAATTCTAATTGTACTATTAAAATGATCATTCATCCAATTTCTCCATGAGGACTTGATTCTAGCATGATGTCTACAATCCACAACTCTATGTCCATATTGATTGCATGAGAAATAAGAACCATTGAAAGACTTCACATACATTGTCTATCTAATAGAAGTTATATTTTTATGACTATTTAATGATGAACCTCTACTTTTGTTGTCTCTTTAAGGATTTATATTCTTCTTAACTTGTTGATGATTAATTTGGATCTCTAATTTGAGAGTTTTTGTATAGGTCTTCACTCTGTTAGTACCATCTCTTCTTGATAGTTCATGGTCCTTTGAGTTTTGACTCTATTTGTTTTTATTTTGACCTTATTTTAACCTAATACATGTCTTCTCATGTGGATACTTATGACTATTCACAATATCATTGAGAATTTTAGTGTTCTTTTCATGTTTCTGATATGTCTTTAATTTTATTATTGACTGATCCAATTCTACCTTCAATGACTCCATTTCTATTCTAAAATTGGTGCATTCTTCCTCCTTGGTCTTAAGACTTGTAGTGGAAATCTCAATCTGATTTTCCAACTATTTAATTATCTCTTCATGTTAATTGGTGTTGTTACTTATTATCTCTTCAAAGAGATTGATTTGTTCCTCATAACCCTTAACCAATGATCTCACTTTTTGATTCTTCCTTCTTTGGAGCTTCAACTCTTCTAAAGCACTCGCCAATTATACCTCAAGGTTCACTTCATCCTCTTCTTCATTTGATTCTTCATATTCCATAATACTTTTCCCTTTTAAACAACCTTCATTATCTATTATATTTCCATGAAAAAAGTTTCATTTATATCATAATCAACATTGTCATCATCACTATTAGATATAAGTGTATCACTTATATCAGAGGAGTTATTATCTTCTTTGGTATAAAAACTTATCTTATTTTTGAATGACACTTTATTGCCTTTATACTTCCTAAATATATTTTTGACCTTTCCAAGCTTATAGAACTTCCTATCCTCACCATGATGTTCATCATGCTATCCATCATGCTCATTCTTATCCTTGTTAGGGTACTTGGATGCAATGTGACCAATCCTACCATAGTTAAAGCATTTAAATGAAAACTTTCCCTTATGCATACCTCATCCTTTCCTTAGTATTTTGACAAATATGGATTCTATTTTTTTCATCATCAATATCTATATCAGAATCATCCTTGACCTTTTTACCTTGTGAAATTTTCTCATATTTGCATGCAACGCCATTCTTGAAAGTTCTTCCATCACTTTTTCTCATTTCATAGGCAGCTAGGATGCCATGAAGCTCAACCATCTATAATTTTTTGAGATCTTTGATCTCCTCCACAATAGAGAATTTTAAATCAAACTTGGATGTCAGGAATATTAATACCTTTATTATTAATGTTGATTCTTCTAACTTTTATACTAGAACTCTGATGACATTTACCACTTCATATGATCTTAATATATAATATGCAATGTTTTTATCATCATTAATTCTCAAACTTTAAAAATAACTTTTATGGATTTACAATTTTGCTAACTTACATTTGGTATTTCCTTCATAGATGGTTTACAGAATTTCCCAAATTTATTTGGCTAAATCATAATGAATGATCTTTATAAATTCTACCTCTAAAATACCACATAGGATGGCATTCACTTACTTAGAGTTGTTTTCACTTACCTTCTTGCCTACTACATTAGTTGGTGGTGTAGGAGGTGGAGTGAATACATCAAAAACTAAATAACATATTTCATAGCCCAAAAACATTATATAGTTGTTCATTATAATGATCAAAAATGCATAGCTAGTCCCACTAAATAGAGGGTCCTTATTGGTTGAGAAACCTCCTTGTACTTGATGACTGGACATGCTTATGATTCTAAGATCTCCTTTAAGATATTGGGCATCCATCAAATGACCAAACTCTGATACCAATTATTGAAATCATAATTAATAAGAGGGGGTGGATCAATGTTTAAAAAAATATTTCTTTCAAATATACTTTACCATCCATGAACCATGAGATCAACATAGTAATCTATCAATGCATAAAGAACCATTCACATGAGCATGAAATAAGAAAACAAATATATGAGTGGGAAAACCTCAAAGGGAAGAAAACCACTATGATATATATAAATTTAATAATATCTTATGGAACAAAATAATAAATTTAGTTGATCACCAACTCAACTTGGAGCACTAACTCCAATAAATTCAACCACCCACTTGACTAGGCTTTAGCAAACATCTACTTATAAGGAAGCACCAACTCACTGAGGGATTTAACACCAACTTATCCACATCATAATTTTGATCACCATATATATACTCTTATTATATGGTATAAAACTCATTTAAATACCTCTTTCTACTCAATCATGCATCATTTTTATTTTCTTCACTCTCACATATAAATAGGCATAAACTACCTTGTATATATACTAGTCTCATGGTAACACACCACTTGGTTAGACACATACCTTAAAATAATTAATTAGGCCATAAAATAGGTCTTAATACATATTATGAACATGTTCAAATCATAATTTTAATCCTTTTTGTCTACCATAACTCAATTAGGCCTTTTTCCTCCTTTATGTCTTATGGAGACCCAATTGCATTAGGTTTGCCCTCTTAATGCTAAAACTTGATCTTGGTGGACCAATATGGCCTTATAAAGAAATAAAAAATATATTCAACCACTTATATATGAACTATTTTAACCTCCTCCATGATTTATTATATCTCCATTATTCATTCATATCATGAAAGCTCCTTTAGGACAAATTATCATATTAGGCATGTGTACCTCAGAAGTATGTTTTATAATAATGAATATTAAACACCATTAATATACTTAGGAAATAAAAATTAAACATGAATATATATTTTAAATGAATTTGGGGTCATCATAAAATTATTGGAACACATTAACCTAGGAAATAATGGCTCAATAATATCTCTGCAACTCACTTACTCAGAACTGTGAAATCACCTCAAAAACTAGTCATGAAGAATTAGACATCCAACACCTATACAGACACTTTTCATGAATTTTTATGAATAAAAATGGTCATATGAGATCTAAATAACATTATTATATATATATATATATATATATATATATATATAATTAATATGTTATAATGACAAATATTAGTCTTATAGACCAATTTCTTGACCTTATGTCTCACAATCCTATCTAAACCAGATAAGCCATTTTGTGAGGAATATTTTCACCACATACACTGACATACAAAGATTATCTAAAGTTTTATCATGAATTAAAATTTATAAATAACTTATTCATTTAGTTTATTTTTTCAATCAATCATGCATAAACCCTCAAATCTATATATTCATCTTTGTTTGGGTTTTACATTATCTGTACTCTACGGTTGGCTTACTTGGATGAAAAATTTAGAGAAATTAAAGGATATATCCTATCTAAAAATAATCATGGAAATGTAAAATATGTCTCTATATTATTCTTCCATCCATTTAATCTTCTTGACAAATTTAATTTTTGAGATCTACATTTTTTTCTTGATAAATAAGCCTGTACCTAAACATTTTCTCTCTCATCTGACTAACCACCACCACCACCACCACCTAGAGGTGATTGGGAGATTTGGATAAATTATACAATAGGTTATATAATAATTTTAATCTATCTTGAGTTATTTTTAAAAAATTCCTTCACACCATGTCCTTATTAAGGTCTTAGGGAGGTTTAACACATGTTTTGGTGTTAACAATTATTCACAAAGGACAACCAATTGAATTAAAAATTAATTCCTAAATATATTGTATATGACCCTTACCCATATCTCCTAAACATATAAAACTCCCATGCATAGGTTACATATGCCAATGAATGTCTGAAAGTGCTTCTCAAGTTTGAGTACTTCATTCTGTAGGCTCAAAAAGGCCTAAAATAATGATTTATGTACTTTTAATTCAATTATTAAACTAAAACTTTGTTATCATAACTAAAATTTCTTATCTCACCTCTATCCATGCTCTTATGTGCATACTTACCTTGAAATCTGATCTTCATACTTCACTAGGCCAGGCAAGGTCTAGGAGTGGTCTAGGTGTAGACTAAGATTGAAGGTCCTACCCCTATAGGCTCACATAAAAACTATCTTAAATGATTATATACCTTACTCACATGATTAAAAAATTCTATAAAACCTTCACATGCCTATGTTCATTCATTTCACCATACAAATACATCTTCATGTCATAACTATGCTTTTTATGCACTTGACATCAATGACTTATACCTTCTATGCTGACATTAAAAATGGTATCAATCATGTAGATATAATACATTAGTTTTATTAAAATTATCTCTTTCTCTTTATCTCATTACAACACTCTTACATGAAGCTTGTCACATCACAGACTACCACCTATCTTTAATCACATTTGACATCAACCTTCAGAATATGAACCTTTGACATCAATGACTATACTCAAGAACATCGGTACCCCATTTGGTAGTAAAGGTTATCTTTAATTGATTCTACTCTTGGAAAAATATCTAATTATAACTTGAGTAGCCATGTAGAAGTGAAAACCTCTTTTCCCTTACTATTGTTATCATTATTTTCTCCATAGGTTGAAGGGGATAGTGATCTTTGAGGGATGATTTATTCAAGTCCCTAAAATCAACCATGAAAGATGGAATTTACCCTCTTGGTTTCCCTATTCCCTTAATTGGATCCTCTTAAGTCTCTCTTTTTTGGCATTTACAAATTATATTAGCCTATTTTTAAAACTTTTATTAAAAGATGAAATTACCCCTCTTGGTGATAGAATCATCACATCTAATTACAAAACCACTTTAGAAGTCACATAACTACCACAATAGTTTCAAAAACCATTGTGATATAACTATCACAAATATGGTGGTTCCATCATGAAATTTAGTGGTTTTGTCATTTAAGGTAGTGGTTGTTTCATCTAGATTAATGGTTGCATAATAAACCCTTCTAAAAGGGGTGGTTTCATCACCTTTGGTCTGTATTCCAGAATTAGCTCCTAGATCTCATGTTTTCACACATTTTTGCATGTGAGCTATGAATTTATTTATTTTTTACCTTGATTTCACCTACATTCTAGAAAAATTCACTTCCACTATTACTTTTATCTATTTTTATACCTTTCCTAGGTTATACTCCTAGTTCTACTCATTCTAACTCATCCATGTAACCTCCATTGCTCTTCTATAATTAATCCAATTTTTGTTTATTTTTTATACAAAAATTTTCAATAGAGCATAGATTTTTTAAGATTTATAGAAAAACAACTTGCTTACCATTACTTTGGATATTTGATTTGATCATTTTCTTGTTGAATACATAATTTCAATCAAGGAGATTCAGTACTTTACAACCAGTTCTTTGAAAATAGTGTTATTAACTAACCATAATTAGTCATTATTTATTTAGAGTTGTGTCTCCCTCATCTTATATATATTTTTATTTATTTTATCATCCTCTTGGTTAGTGAGTTCCTATAATTATTTTTTGATAACTATCACCCAAAAGACCACACCATAAATACTATTCTTTCTTTCAACTATTTTATACCTTGATCAGGTTAGCAGTGTCTAGCTTATATTTATTTATTTTTTATTATATTAGGGTAGATTATTTTCCTTTATTAAATTAGTTTAAATATATAATTTGAGAAAGACAAATTTCACATAAAGAATAATTCTTTTCTTTCCCATATTTACACAAAAAATATTAGTTAGTTTGCCTTCTTGTTTGATACAATTCAATAGACTTCTTTAGAGCATATATATTTTCATCCAAACCTTATATAAATACTAGAAAACAAATCAAAATAATTTCAGATGTAATCAAAATCTATTTTCAATTTAAAATAACCTTTCTTCTACACATAAATATACACAATAGCAAGTGGAAAATCCCTATTCAAACATACGTAATCAATAGGTATTATTTTGATCTTGATTATCTTTGTTTTAGTAAATTAAAAATGTTATTTTTAGCTTACTAATTTAGGATATAAGAATTCAAATATTCATTTTATTCAGAACAAATCATTCAAACCTAGTGTGTATCCACTTAGAAACACTAAAACTTAGGCTGGCTTTCATTTACAAAGAAACTTCTTATATAATTTGTAGTATTACATCTTAGGATTATATTTGTTTTTTATTTACTCTCATGTTATGAAATCATAGTTTATACACTAGATTCATTAATATACACTGTAAAAAATATCAAAAATAATTGTAATTAGCTTGCATTTAGGAAAAGTAAAATCAACACTTGAATCAGTAAAATATATTTTATTTTCTTGTCTTGTATGAATTGAAAGGAATTGGGAAATAATTAAAAATAGACATTATTTAATTTAAATTATAGTTATTTATCATTATTTAATTTTAGTGATTTTATTTTAGCAAGAAATTAATTTCTATTTCATTCAATTATTCATAAAACAAGAAAAATAAGAACATTACCAAAAACATTGTCAATCCAAGAACAAGCACTCTAAAACCTTACTTTAATAGTGCAACAAGTATTTTTATAAAAATAACAAAACAAGAGCATATACTTATACTTTTCCTAGTTTACTTTGGATGCAACTTTGTGAGCCACATGATCTTGTTAGAGAAGATCTTTTCCCTAGGGTCAGAGCACCCAATTATAAAATCAACACATAATTAGACATTAGTGCCAAATTGATAATTGAGGTTTTACATACTACACGCATTCCCCACCTCATAATTCACCTTGGTAATACAAAGGATCAAGATTGAATCCTTGATCACTAATTAATGTCCTCCCTTAGAAAAGAGGTGGTTAATATAACATGATTTAAACCTATATCCTCACCTCCACTCCCACTTATTATACTTGGGCATAGCCTCATCATATACAATTGATTATTATGGATGATACTGACTATTATAGTAAAAAACATAGAGTTTATCTCATCCCTTGAGTCATTTAATGTAACCATATTCAATTCACATGCCTTAATATTGATCAAAAGTTTTGTCTCCTCATTATCTTGAACATTGAAAGACATTGGAGTTCTTTTTATGGAAAACTAGATGATCTTAATGAGAAATGAAAATATATAGAAGTCTTTTGGCTCTATCAATATAATCCATTTCCATTACCTATCCCTAATCCTATTCCATCAAAAAATAACCTAACCCATAATTTTACCCATCATCCAGTCTATTGCATCAATTGCCTCAGCGTGATCTCGGGGAGTTAAGTGCACATTTTAGCACACGTTATTCACTTGCACATAGTTTTATTGTAGGTTTACATGATGTAGAGTTTAACTTGTGATATATATTCAATACCATTCTTCACATGTAACCTTAGGTATAACATTCTTCTTTTTACTCTAGTACTTTCACTTTGATACATTAATAGAATAAAATAAGGGAGAATGTAAAAACTAAAATTAACATTTAATGATAAAACAATGAAATTATGACCATCCCTTTTAAAAACTTAACCTATGCCCAAATCCATAATTTCAAACTAATAATCTTTTACTTGTATGTGGATGACCCTTTATCCAATGAAAATGTAATTTTAATTGTTCTTATTCATCATTCCAAGAATCCTAGACTCATTACTTGACTAATTCATACTTTCATATTGGTTATTTATACTCCTTCAGGACAATCTCATAGGATGGTCAATTTTAAATCTTTGGTTTCATCCTCCCATCAATTAATTAATATTCTCCCAAATTCAAATTCATCCCAAATGGGTCATTATACACATTTTGTAATCCTAATTCTAGAAAATATCAAAATTTCTAGTATATATTCATAATATCTACCCATTTATTCACTAAGAGATGACTAAGAGGGTGATATCTTACAATCACAATAATATCTAATTGTACATTTAGAATAAAGTACATATTCTTCCCAAGTATGAGTCCCTACCACCCAATAAGCCTCCAAATAGCTCTAGATACATTAGCAAGGTCATAATTCATTTATTCAAGTACATAATAACACTATATTTGTACCATCATATAAAATTTCACTAGAATTGTACACACACCACTATATCATGGAATAATTAAATAGGCTTTGGTACCTCTTCATAGTATTGGTATGTAAGAAAAACTTAACACATGTGGTGTTGAGGTTAACAATAACCCAAACCACTTTCTCATTTCCACCATTTTATAGTATTTATTCCCTCTTGTAATTTATTTGGGTCTTTAATGAAGAATAATGCACATAATGGCTCTCACACTGAATCAGAGGCATTTGAATACACACACAGAACCTATAGGTGACTACCCTTCTGTCAGAATTTACATAGGGGTAAAAAAAACTAAGATGAAAACACATCATACATACATTAATGCAAGTTTCATAAGTTTAAACAATATGTCCTTGTCCTAAAATAATGTGGCACCTTGAACCTGATTCAAAACAATCTCACATAATCCCATAGTTGGTTTACAGTCACTACTATAGTCCTATAAACCCAAGTCCAAATAGGTCATTTATATTTTTTTAATTTACCTTTTTATCACATTATTTAAAATAAAAAATTTCAATCAGTTTATGTGTGATTATTGTATATATTAAGTATTATGATTTATTTAATAGTTTGTCTTAATTATATTAACTCATTTTAATCTAAATTTTGATAAATAAATATTTTCAAGTAGATATTAGAATATTTTCACCCTTAAGTGGGCATGCCCTCCTTTTCAATTAAATTTTATTTTAATATGTATGTAATATTTTTTATTATTAGTAAATCAAGGTTTTAGTCACGGACCCTCCCCTTTATAAGGAGCATGTAGGTTTAGCTAAAAGTGACAAATAAAAATATAAAACCAGCCCAACACTTAGAAACATTATCCAAGGAAAAAAATAAAAAATATTAAGAAAGTACAAAAACATAATAGGAAAGAAACTTTTTATCAAATAGCCTCACTCCCCCGGGAACTTATTCGTAATTGGGCAAAATCCTCTTAACAATGTTCCTCATCAAGGAAAGATTTTGGGAATGAGAATCAAATTCCATTTTATTATTCAAACGTTTGACCTTATTCATATCTTTTTTAGGGTTTTACTCCTCATGTTTCTTCTTAATTATCAACTTGAGGTTGTATATATTTATCATGTAATTATACATAGATACTTTGCTAAATTTCTTAAGGATGTCTATATTTTATTTGAGGGAATATCTTTCCTTTTCTAAAATATTTAATTTATCTTATAGTATTTTCACTTGTGTATTAAAATCTTCCATTTACACTCTATAATAGGAGGATCCATCCTCTAACCTAAGGTTTTTTTTTATCAAATCTCTTAGTTTTATGTGGTCCCTCATAAACTAGCATATGAATGATTTATACAAATTTATCTCATCATATAGCTTCTCCATTCTAATATTCTCCTTGATCTATTCCATATAATCTTTGAGGTCATATTTAACTATGCCCTTACCCTTTTTAATAGATTCATTGGATGGATTACTTAACTCTCCTCTCTACCTTCCCTAAGATGATATGAACCTTCCACCACTTCTTGAATATTATCATCAAGCTCACCAATTACAACAAAATTAACCTCTATTTTCCTCCCTTTACTAATCTAATCCTTAAGTCGGTTCATTTGTCCCCCAACCTCTTTAGGATTCTATTTAGACTTATACAAAGTCTTAAGGACCATTTTCTATCCCCCATAATTATTGTTTCCTAAATTATCCAAAGACTAAGATGGTCCTTTATTATAATTATAATAGTGTTTTTAAATCAAAAGGATTACTACCTAGTGTAAGGGTAATTGCTTCTTACCTTTTTAATATCAATAATTAGATACTCTAAAGAATGGACCATGTGGAAGGGAAGTCTAATAGGTAAATTGTGCCTAAAGTAGTTGAAAAAATTTAATTTATAGTAATGGAACACCAAATACCTACCTTACAACATTAATAATCTCATGATTTGCTTGGTAATCATGAAGTAGGGGCATGATAAATCCTCTCTCAAAAATCCTCCTTATTACTAGGTAAGATCCCATTTTTTTTAAATGAAATTTTCCTTACTTGTGATGTAGTCCTTGCTTGATTTAATGTATTTTAAATCCTTAATATTTAAGCCATTAAAATGAGAAATTTACTCTTTAGACACCTATATGGAGACATCCTTAAAATTCACAACCCTTTAATTCTATATGGTAGATAAATTCTTGGAGATAAGTTGATTATGGCCCTCAATCCTTTGAATAAATTTCGACAATTCTCCATCATGGATAATTTACCAAACTTCATTGTCCTTCATGAGGTCATATAATGAACTAGGCTCAAATCTATATATTAGCTCCAATGCTTATGTTTTTGTTTCTCTCCCTATAGCCATAATTAGATTGATATTGATTCAAAGCATATTAAAAATATCTTATTTCATTTATATACATATTAGATCTATCATTATTAAAACTCAAGTTAAATGAGGTAAAGCTTTAAATAACACAATACATGATTATATAATTGTTTAAATAATCATTATTATAGTTTTCCTTTGTGCCATGGGCTATGGTAATAAAAAAACATAGAAAACTCTTGTCATAAACTAAGATAAGGTCCCATCCTTTGTTCAAATAATCCTTATTAGAGAAAATTATCTTAGATTGTCTTAGAATATGATTATGCTTATAATTATTGTTCTTCATGAACCTAATTAGTAAATTCCATAAAAGTTTTATGAGCTAAATAATTTGACATGTATATTTCCTACCCCATACATTAAATATCTAATAGACAACTCTCATATTGGAAAAATAGTCTACAACCTAATTTCATTCCTTGTATACATGCTAGATGTAGACATTCTAAAGTGATTCAATGATAAACAAAGCTTCTTATATAATTTTATTTATAGTCTAGTTTTTACCACGCTTTTTGGAGAGACAATTAATGATATTAAGAAAAAATTATTTAATAATCAAAATTTGTATTCCAATCTCTCTTACCAATTTTACCTCTCACAACACTACCATATCTTTATCCCAATGATTGGTTTGAATTCCCATGTTACATGTATACACATCCATTAAATACCCTTTATCATTTTGAAGGATTATTTCTCATCCTAAAGCACTTGGTGTAGACACTATTTTATAATTATATATCACCTCAGTCTTGTACACTTAGCAAATACATATCATATATGTACCTGCATCTTGTAGACCATCCCACTACCAAAAGGCTCACATACACTATCTCTTTGTGCCTATTTCTTATCTTTTAGTATAACCAATGTTATTATTATGACTCAAACCTTATATCAAAACTGTATTTCTAAAAAATTATTTATTTTTTATTTTTACAAGTTTTACACATGTGCCTATTTTCTATCTACCCAAATACTTGTGTCCAAATCAGACACCTACAACAACATAAGTGTTATCCAAATACAAGTGTCTAGTGCCCAAAATTCATCTTACTCTAAATTTTAATGTATACCTATGGCCATCATAAGTTATTTTATGTGAGATACTCTCTAAAAGGATTAGTATATATTCATCATCAATACTCATTAATTATTCACCTAGAAAATTCTTCTCTCACAAGGCAACTTACCAAAGGCATTAAATCAAACATTCAAGTGAGAAAAACTTCCCTATTTTCCCCTATTTCCATATCAGTCATAGGAAGAATACATATATATGTCTAAAGTATTGAAGGAACATCCCATAAGACATTTTAAATTTAAAATATAGGTCACTTTATGTACTTACTTATTATGCATTACTTCCTTATGCACACATAAGCCAACATGTAGGGAAAATTACATAATTATAAGTCCCTCTTTGGATTATTGGATATGTAGGCAACACTCATTAACATAGGGGTCCTTGGGGTAGGTTAACATTGTGTACCCACTAACCCATTTTTTCCATATCCACTATGAAGATGAAGAACTAGATTTTATATATTTGGAAAAGGAGAGAGAATCCATGATCCAAATTTGAGCACTAAAGTGAATCTAACATAAAACTCATAATATTATAGGTGGTTGCATTTATATCTAGTACATATTTCACATAGGAAACTTGTATCTAGGTTAGATAGAATCATCGATGTAACTATATGAGGTCAACACAAGTGTTTAAGGTCACATAAGTGCTTAATATAGAATCTAATAGTAGTCCCAAAATCCACTTCTAGTCTGATTCCTTCATGTTCCAGATCTAGACTTATATTAGCATCAAAACCAACTAAGTGTCTTATTTTTATTATCATTATAATATCTCTCATACATATCATTGTTTTTTTAGCATATTTTAATATAATTAATTCAATATAGGTTTATCTAAGTTTTTAAATTTATTAGACTTATATAGAGGTAATTTATCACCCTTGTGCTTTAGGATATCTATATCCTTTTATTCCTATAGGCTATATCTATCCCTCTACACCTATATTCCTTAATCTATATTTTAGGGTTAAATGTTTGGTGAACTTGATCCATATGAATGTAATTTTTTTATTCTTATGGGTTTTTAGTCATCTAGGGTGTTAGTTTGTTATTTTGAATTATGCCATATTTCATTTCTAAGCAATGGAAAATATTAACCAAAAAAATTGATTTCAAATGGAAGACAAATAAGCATTAGTGACTCATCTAAATAATAATAAGGGTTTAATAAATAAATTTTTGTATGTTACAAGAGATGAAATCAACAAACATGGTAAGTTTAAGTATTCCTCACTAGTGACGGTGAATCTTTAAAAGGTACTACAACTAATTCCATTCAAATCAATCCACCAACATCTAGTGGAGGCATGAGACATGTATTCACACATTTTATACTTAAAAATAATATTGCCACATATTACATGGGAAACCTTAATAATTTAACATAACTACCATTTTTAATGTGTATATCTACCTAACCTATGGTTACACCTCCTTTGGTTAATTCACAAATATCCAACCTTAAAGGCCAAGAGGTGTAAGCTCTTTTTCAAAATATAATACTTTTACAAGCTAATGTTACAAATATTAAACAAAATTCTATGAAATCAACGTATGATATTGATTCACATGAGGTGTTGCATAAAATTGTTACACCAAAGATATCTTTACGTCCCTTGCCATCTCATTTTGTTTCACCTAAGTTCACATTTTATGGGAAAGGGTGATCATAAATCCCATCTTATATATTTTTATGTGGCATGACTTGATTATGAATCCAATGATAAAATTTTTACCAAATTATTTCCCCAAATCTTAAAATACTATTCTATATGGTGGTTATATGATTTCAGTAAATGTTTTCAAACTCTTGCAAACTAATTTTTGTCACACTTCTCTATCAATATCATTGAAAAGGTTTCCTATGCCCAAATTGAATAAATTAAGGAACTAATTAATGAATATGTATTACAATATAATATAAATTTAGTTAAAATGACCAATCATATGGTAGATAAAGAACTTCAGGGTATATTCAAGAAATTTTTTATTGCTCATCTATATGAGTCCATTTTCTTCAAAAAATTAAAATATTTCAATTAATTATGCCATATTGTGCACAATCATGAAATGAAACTTGTCTCATTGAACAAACTTAAGTATGTAGAAAACACATTGACTAAATCAACATCTAACACCAAATTTAATATCAAACTAAGTTACAATGTAAAACCTGTTGAACCTAAAAAAGAAATAACTACCATGGTTAATGTGGTGTCACAAGAACCCAATCATCTTATATAATCTAATGGACCATAGATAAAATTTACACACTTACCTAAGACTACCACTTCATTACTCTTATAGATTATCAATCATTTCCTCAACTCTCTCCCTCATCCTATAGAGATTGATACATGTAAAACTTTATTAAAAACGTATTAAGCAAACTATTATTGTGATTATCATCAAGACCCTAGAATTATATGAAAATATGTTTCACCTTGAAGCATAAGATATGAGATATCATCAATGACCAAAATATTAGATTTTATGATCCTCTAAAGGAATCAAATTCATAACCTGATGATCACTAGAAACAAAAAATATTTAACAATCCTTTGAAAAACCATTTTAAGAAGGATCATCCAAAGGTGTAAATGGCATATAATGCACATCCTCTACCATCACATCACAAGAACCCATTGGATGGGATTATTGGTACTTATACATGAAATACACCTCCTATGGTTTAAAGGCCTTCTATTACTTTTTTATGACAATGAAATTAGGTATGATGATTCAAATATACATTTATTATTCATTTGAGTATACCTTGATCACCAACCTAAACACAAATTTATGATTGATAATGGTTTAAGTGAAAATATTTGTACCATGATAGTACTTATGTTTTTGGGTTATATAAATAATGATTTACATATTTCAACTAGATCAATTAAATAATTTGATAGGACCTCATAATAGATTATTAGTGACATCCTACACATGTGGTTACTATTGTAGCATATAATTACACCATTATGGGAGATTTTTTTAAGCTCTCTCACTCCTAGGTACAATATTGGATCAACCTCAAGTTGTGGGTATCTTATAGTAAGGTTGAACCTTTGGAAAAGGTTGGCTTCCTCTTAGTAGATCACCTAAACTAGTAATTTTTCTTGTAAAAGGGATAGAAGTGGGTATAGGATGAATAATAAGACTAAAAAGTTGATACACCAAATTAATTGACACTCACATAAGCTTGAAACAAAACACTAACTCAACATAAAATAATCCTTTCTCACACAATCTCACAAAATAGCTAATTTCCATTAGAATCTCTTAAACTAGGCTCACCAAGCAATAAAAGAAACAAAGAAGACTTCCAAAAATCAAAACAAACATATATTAATGGTGGAAAAAGATAAATTTTAGACCTAAAAATATCTTGAAAACACCTAAAAAGAGGCAAGAAATAAGGACAATGGACATGAAAGAACACTTCTTCACAAGACCATCATACACAATCTTACTAAACATAATTTAGAGGTAAGAGGTAGGTGAAAAATGATATTTATTTCTTCAAAAGGATTTATTATAAATTTTTATAGGGTTTTTCCTTATAAAATGAGAATATTTACAAAACTGGGGGAGAAATGGGAAATATAGGAGAAGAGGGGAAGAGAGACAAAGAAGAAGCAAGTAAACAAAATTCAATAAATGAGACACAAACACCTTCTATGTATTCTCAACCACATTTAGATCAATTAAAACTAATCCTTATTAAAAAAATAACCCTCATTAGTCCACATATGCTTCAAGCCCTCTCATTGGCTTAGAAACACAATAGAAGATGAAAAAATTGAGGATGATGATGTCATGATCCACTCACAATGGAAAAGTCTCCAAAAACTTTGAAAATAAATTTAATTATATACTTGTATTTCCAACCTCCAAACTTCTCTCTCTTGGACTTATACACCACCTCCACTTGCTCTTCTATAAGATGTTTTGTGAAAGGTTAGTTGACTTAGTATTTAGAGCTTAATTGACCATGGAGGTTAACCTTTAGAGTCTGATTTTTGATATTTTATTCTATTTAAAAATTTAATTTTCTCCTCCAACCTAAAATAAACTCCATCAAACCTAAAAATCTCATAGACTCCATTTTATGGAGATCACAAGCTTGATCCCCCTTCAACCAGTTGCCCTAAAACCTATTCTTAAGGCCATTTGGCACCCTAAATACCACTTTTGGACCTATAAAATACATCCAAACATCTCTATCATTCATATTAGGAATAAATTTAAGATTTTGACAACCTTTAAAACCTATAACAATTATGGAAATCACCATTAAACTTGAAACAATCCACAAAATGTTAGAAAACTAGGTTTTTGAACCTTAGCTCAACAAGGAACCATATAAACCCTTATGAATAGATAAAAGTTCCATATAAAGATTATTTATGTCCAATTATAACTCTTATATGGCTTTATATAATTTTCCTCTTTGAATACCTATAAAAGTAAGCATTTTTTAGCCATTTTGGGCCTCCTAGATACCTAAGCATGCTAGATTATTATACAAAATAGGTTGTTAAAGATATTTAAGGATTTATTTACATGTTATAGGTTTTTTCCAAGTGTTTATATGCCATTTTATGGACCTATGAGTCCAAAAACATAAAATTGGTTAAAAAGCTTCTTTGCAATCTTAAAGAGGCTCACCTTCAAGATGATTGTTCATATAATTTGGACCCTTATTCCTCCACTTATATATATATATATATATATATATATATATAAAAAAAATTTACCCCTTAAATACCCTTAAAATATTAGTCTCCCATGTATAAATTATGAAAATATGCATACATAAAGACAATCACCTATAGGGTTTGCAAACATTCTAGACATGCTTATGCTCTTAGTGATTACTCATAAAAATTACGTCCTTATCCAATATAAATCCATAATTAATTTAAATTAAATATGTGTAGTAAAAACATACAAAAATAATTTATCCCAACTCCTCATGGTATGAAAGATATGAGCATCTGAAGAAAGGCTAAAACTGGGTGTTTTAGGCCTTAAAAGCTTGAATTCCTCCAAAGGACCAATTTTACCTTTATAATGATCTTATTTTATTTAAATAATCTTAATGTTACATTTTATATCCAAATATTTCACCTTTTAAGAGAGTGCTCAAGTCTCTTCCAGATTTGGGCAATGTTGGAACATTTCCAGGCATGCGGGTATGCTTATAGAGGAAATGAACCTCTAGATTTAAAGGGATAGCTCCATGAATGTATCTTTACAAAAAAATGTCTATCTAAACTAGTTTTATGTAAATTAAAATAGTTATAAATTTCACAAAAGGAAACCTACTCTAATATTGGTGATGCACCAAGATTATCTTCCACGTGAATATCATATTCTAATGCACAATATAACAAAACACATAGACCATTTTCAAGCTCTAATGGGTTATAACACAAGTATTTTATTATAGAGGTGAGATGTATAAAATGACACAAGGAAAATGGATTTAAAGGCAAATTTCATATTCCAAGAATAGTTATATAGTTAAAGTAATTCAACACACTTGAACACACTCTATATGACTTGTGAGACTAAAAAATTTTGCTTAGGTGTGAAGGATAAAGGATAAAAGGATGGAAAATTATCACTTAATATCACTTTTCATCAATTACACACTCATAATTATTTTCAAAAATAGAAATAAAAGACTTGTACTAATGCTTAAAGGCAAAATATAACATCAATCCAATAGGGTTTTACCATACACTGTGTGGTTGTTTTTACACTAGCCCAATGGTTTTATTTATATCTGAGAGGAAGAGAGAGGAGGAGTCCTTTAATTCCAAAATATGAAATTAGTCTATTAGAAGTATCCATCTTTAGATGAAACCATCTTTGAAAATGATGCTCATTTAGGCCATTTGATTGATCCGTGTCACCTCAAGTGGTTGCACCAGTAGAAGATATTTTTAAATGGCATCAATGCAGTTATGAAAAATGAGTCCACTTGTGGATTTTTCTTGATACTAACAACTTATCACTAGTTCACTAAGGTGTGAAATAATTTGGGGAAGATCCCTTTTCAATTTATTGGCCTTAGAGAGGCATAAGTTAGAGTCTATGCGTATGATTTCATGGTATTTGTCTAAATGTTTGCAATATGTGTATGTCTGTAAACATCCCTTGGAATCTCACCCCAACTCAACCTTAGTCAAATGTTCAAATATTGAAAATCCCCTTAGGTAATTTTTCCTTTGATTGGCCATCAAAAAATGACTCAAATCTTGATCTAATCAATGGTGAGATGAACCCTCTGATCTTCTTTGGTGGATGAAGAATGTGAGCCCTTGGATCTTTGAGTTTTTGAGTGAGGACCATCGATCTACCTAGTTACCACTATTTAAATGCCAATAGATACCTAATCACCTTTAATTTGACGTCCATATAACCATCATTCTACTAGGATCATTCCTTTGGGACATTTTCCTAGATAATTTTCCCATGGACCCTTTTCTTCATACCCTTTAAAAAGACTTAACATGCCCTTTGGAAATTTTTAAAGTGTCCCTTCAAACTTTTTTAAAATGTCCCTTCATAAGAGAAATAAGCATCCCTTGACAAGAAATGATCCTTAAATTTTTTTGAAAGTGTCCCTTTAGACTTTTTGGACTAGACACTTTCTCAAGAAAAGACCCTTTAGACTTTTTGAAAGTGTCCCTTCAGACTTTTTGAAAATGTCTCTTCATAAGAGAAAAATATTTTGACAAAATTGATTTGGAAATATTTAACTAGACACTTCCATGAGAAGAAGATCCTTTGGAAAGATTGTTTTGAACAAAATGTTTGAAACAATTCCTTCAAAAAATTTGAAAGAGCCAATTCCTTCAAAAAAGTTAAAAGAGCTAATTCCTTTATAAAAGTTACAAAGGACCAATTCCCAAGAAAAGACCCTTTGGAAATATTGAAAATGTACCCTTCATAATTTTTGTAAAGGACACTTCCATGAGAAAAATACCCTTCAAAAATTTTGTAAGTGACCCTTCAAAAATCTTGAAATGGACCAATCCCATCAAACTTTTTATTTTAGATAAAATGTCTGAAATAATTACTTTGAGACTTGAACAAAAAACCCACAACAAAACCTTGATAAAAGAAATAACACTTGACACTTATTTATGTGGATAAACAAATTAAGAATGTTTGACTTAGCCATAATGAAAGATGAAAAACTTGTGTGTGAAAATTAGCAAACATTCTTGGTGATTCTTAGGGGTGGCATGCCTGCTATGCCTAAGACCAATTACATAAATACTTCCATTGGGCATACATTCACACATATAGGAAGCCAAAAAATGACTAAACACATAATATAGTTGATCACATGCACAAAGGCAAAGACAAATACCAAAAAAAGGAAGGAAACACACTTATGTTACAAATCACTTAGGGAACACAACAACAAACCCAAACAAAACTAGACCAAAGACACACACCTAAGATACTATTTACAAAACATGTCTTGCAAGGACTAATAATAGAGATTTATATGTATCCCATTCATAGGAATAATAAATTCTTCTCCATTCATCTTGGTCACTTGAAAGGAGTTGCTTTGCTTGCACTTACTAATGATGTAAGGGCCACTCCATAAAGTGTCAAACTTTATATGTCTACCCAATTTTTCTCTATCCTCATCCTATTTTAGGACCAAGTCACATTCCTTAAACACTCTTACACTTTATATTTTGTCAAAGGACTTCTTCATGACTACTTTTTTGTGCCACATGGCCTTGTGTGCATTATCTCTGGATTTTTATAGCTATATTAGTTCTATCAATCTAACTTCCATCAGAGTATTTTCGAGTATTTCTAGCTACTGTGCAAGTTCTAGAGTAGGGAGTTCTTGAGATATAGACAATTTATCCCCTCTCCCATAAACAAGCACAAAGGGAGAATTACCAATTGATCTCTCAAGAGTAATCATGCCAGCCCATAAGGTTGTCTTCAACTTATCATGACATGATCTTTGATTATTCTCCAATGTCCTCTTGATGATCTTGATAATATTATTTTTAGTATATTCGAATAATCCATTACCTTGAGGGTAATAGTTGGATGAGGTACTCAAGTAAAATCCATTCTTATTTACCTAATCAAAAGTTTTATCACTTATGAAAGCAAGTACATTATCAGAAATGATAACATGGAAAACTCCAAACCTTGTTATAATGTTCTCATAGAACTCCAAGATAGCATTCTCACTTTCCTCCTTCAATGTAATAGCCTCTACCCACCTTGTGAAGTAGTTAGTAGAATTCAATATCCATTTGTGTCCAACACTTGATGGAGTGTTTATCACACCAATGAAATCAACACCCCATTACATGAAAGGATGATCTACTTGGATAGGATTCAATGTAAGGGCTACAAGTTTATGTTTGCCTACAAAGAAGGCACATTGAGGACACATCTAAGCCCAATGGTAATAGTCCTTAAAAAAACTAGGCCAATAGTAACTAGCCCTCATTATCTTTGTAACTATCATCCTAGGAGAGAAATGACCTCTATCTGCACCATTATGAAACTTTTCTAGTAGCATATCAAACTGATCACTATTAACACACCTCAATAACACACCATTCATGTTTTTCCTAAAGATAACACCATCTACAAGATAGTAGGGAATGTTCTACAATCTAAAATATCTTCTTTGAGACTTTTTAAATCCATTAGGACACCCACCATTTTGAATAAAACTAATGATGTCTTGTATCCAACTTTAAACTTGTATGTGATCAATTGGTTAGGGGGAACTTGGTTAATCAAGACTTCTTCTTTTGATTCTTTAAAATCTGAAGCTAAATTCTCACATAACCCTTTTCCTCTTACCAAGTTCATCACCTTAATATCCACATCATACTCCATTACTTTGGTAATCTACCAAGCTCACTTTTCATTAAGGTCTTTGCTTACGAAAAACTCCTTAGTGCTAGGATGAGAAACCATGACATGTATTTTGTTGTTTGAAACTATGTGTCTAAATTTTTTCAATCCTCTTATCATTTTTAGAGATTGCTTCTCAAAAAATGTATACTTAACCTCATAATATTCTAATCCTTGGCTGAAGAATGCAATTGGTTGCTCTACCTCTTCATCATTATTTTGCATGAGCATAGCTGAGATTGTATCAAGGTTAGAAGAGGTATAGAGTATGAAATATTTGGAAAAGTTTGGGTTCGATAGAGTAGGAAATTTTGCTATTGCTTACTTGATTGCCTCAAAACTACTCTTACCTTCCTTTATCTAAGAAAAATCTTGGTTCTTCTTGAGCATGGCTATGATAAGCTTTACCACAGTTGAAAATCTTGTAATAAACCTTCTTACAAAGTTTATTTTCCCTAAGAAGCTTTGAAGTCCTTTCTTGTGTTGAGGCAAAAACAATCCTAGAATAGCCTCAATCCTCTCAGGGTCAATAAACAAGCCTTGTTTTGAAATAGTATGACCCAATAACTTACCTTCATGGACAAAAAAGATGCACTTTTTTGGATTGAGGGATATTCCATACTCCCTACATTTCTCAAACACCTACCTTAGATTTTCCATATGATCAGTAGCATCCTTAAAAAAAATAGTTATATCATTAAGGTACACAAGTAGAAACTTATTGATAAAACCTTTAAAATCCATGTCCATTCCCCTTTTAAATGTAGCTCTAGAATTGGATAAACCAAAAGGCATCTTCCTATAGGAAAAGGTCCCCCATTTTTTAGTGAAGGTTTTCTTGAACTGATCCTCTTCATTCAAAAGTATTTGATTATAACCTAAATAACCATCAAAAATTGAGAAGCATTGAGAACCTGAAACAACTTGAAGAATTTATTCCATAGAAGGTAGTGGATAATGATCCTTAAGAGACACTATATTAAGGTCTTGAAAATCCACACAAAGTTTGATCTTTCCATTCTTATTTTGGATAGGTACAATATTAACCACCCAAGTTGAGTTTTTGATAGGAAAGATAATCCTGGACTCAATCAACTTGATCAACTTTTTTTTCATGAGTTCCTCTAATTTGGGATTGATAGGCCTTTTTTATTGCCTGACTAGTTCAGCTTTAGGTTATAACTCAATGGTGTGATGAGATATACTTGGATCAAACCCTTCCAAATCTTTATATTCCCAAGCAAATATGTCATGGAACTCTTTTCATTATTCAATAAAGGCCTGCCTCTCAGACATAGAACATATCTTACCAATTTTTAGAAGCTTGTCCTTGTAAATCATGACTCTCTCATAGTTTTCTTATTTTGTGGACATGCTCACTCTTTATTTATTATTTTGATCATATTCATTGAAAACACTCTAAAAAGTAATCATTTCCTTAGGTATCTTTTTTGTCTTTAGATAAATAACTTATTCTTCATATTGATCATTCAGTCTCTTTTGGTTCCTCAAGGATAATCCTGCCTCATTTTACAAGAGGTGTGTAATGTATTTATCACTTTAAAACACCTACCATGGAATTTAATTATATAGAATAGGAGGCCTCACAATGACCTTGATATGAGATTGATCTTTCTCCTTTCCTACATCAATAACTACATCAAAATGTGCTCTTATAGTAGCCGATCTATTAGCATGTTTATTTGAATCCCTTGGTATGGGTTGTATGTTGAAGGCATAAAAGTATTCAAGTAGGTCCCATACCCTATTATTGTATGATTTAATTAATGGATTCTTTTCTATATCTTGATTTCTCACTTGGTGGATGACCAACTCACTATCCCCATAAACATTCAAATTCTTGATCCCTTTTTTTGCCCATTGGAGGCCATGAAATAGGCCTTCCTATTCTGACACATTACAGGTGTAAATAAAGTGGAATATATATGAGCAGTATTATTGATTATTTTATGGAAAAAATAACATAATGATATCCCCTGCACCTACTTTACTTCTTGAGCCATCAAAAAACATTTCCCAAATCCCTTCAATTTCATGATATTCATTAGTGAGTGAAGGTATTAAAACATATTTTTTATGCATACAATAAAATCCCAAATCAATCTCTTCCTTAAATGTATATGGATCAATTTCATGCATTTAATTTCTATACTTATCAAGGAAAATATAAAAAATATCTTGAAGGGAGGAGATGCTTCACCATCCATGACACCTTCTTGACTAGTTAGACAATTTTGATTTTAACTTGTCTCCATATATGGCTCAATATGAAACCTTATTAAGGGTTGTGTCCTTATAGTCACCTTGGTTCCATATCTTGTTTTAAAATATTTTAAATACTAATTAGTATAAAGGTACCATCCTATCTTAGTAGTGAAGTCCCTTGACAAGTATATATCAAAATGAGCTAGAAGGTTTACCACTACAATGTCTTGTATAATGGGGAAACTTGGGAAATCATGTAGAAATTTTTTCAGACCTCTGATCAATCCCACTATCTTGGTTGGATTACCATTGATCTAAAACATACCTTTACTATGTGATTCATACTTCAATCCCAATTTATCAGCCACCACATTAGTCATGACAGTGGTACTAGCTCCACTATCTACAATACAATTATGAACTAACTTGTCTCCCATAATGAGTGGGAGGTAGAAGGGTGGAGGCTTTTTATATTTTGTGGAGGTATCTAGGAAATGACTTGGAGTATTGGTAATGGATATGCTATTATTTTTTGAAGTTTAAGGGGCTACATGAATGCTCATGAGTTGTTCTTGTCAGAGCTCCTTTTGACCAGACATATGTAAGACTTCCCAAAGAGATATACTCATCTTGGTATTCTTCAAATAATAAACAATGTTTAGAGGGTAATTATTCATATTTTATTACATTCTTGAAGTTAGTGAGGGAGTTTTAACCTAATGCATTTTAGGCTTGATAACCCTACTTGCATTCTAACTTTGTTGAAGAGTATGACTGGTAGTAGGTATTGCACTAGAACTCGCACTTTGTGGCCTTAGAGAGGCATCATTTGGAGTCACACGTACTCCTAGAACATCTCCTATAACTCTATTATTGGTTGTAATTGATGTTATTTGATTCAAAACATAATCATCCTTCACTTCAAAGTTCATCATACCTACACTTTGGCTACTACCTTCTCCATAAATATCCCTTTGCATGAGATTCACGTCTTCTGATATCATGTAATGAGTAGATTATTCTTGTGCCACCAAAGATTTTCCATCTTCTCCACCATCATCCATAAACTAACCTTAAATTTATCCCCGTTGGTCTAAATGATCATCCCCTTGGAATAGGTTAGCATGCACTAGAATAATAGCCTTCATGGAAGGAGTGGAATTAGGATTATAGGCATTGAGTTTCCTGTTTAAACCTTGTTAACCTTATCCTCTTCCTTAGTAGTTGTATTGGGGTGGAGCTCTACAACCTTGTTGAGGATAGTATTGAGGGTTAGGTGGATCACTTGCTTAAAAATGAGCTTGTTTAAGTTGAGCATGTAATGACCAAATTTACTTATATTTTTCCATAACATTATCCACCTTCTTGGAAAAGGTTCTCATCTTGACATTGGTGTTATGAAATTTTGCTACGTTTGGAGCTTCAATAAAACTATGAGATATCAAAGGCATGGAAACTCTTGGAGGTAGCTTTCCAACTTGTATCAATCTATTCTCATCTTTAATAGCTATCTCATATGCATCTTAAAGATTAAATCCTCCAATTTACTAAAACATTACTGCCACATCAATACCAATAGCCTTGAGATAAGTGGGAAACACAAATCTAAGAGGAGGTCTCATGATAGGTGACAACCTATGACATGTCCTTTGAAATATTTTGTTAAAATCTACCATATATTTATTAGGACCTCTCTTTATGACATTAAACTAGTGTATAGTGAAGTATGGTCACTCTTATTCTCAAATCTAGTTACCAACAATTACCTAAAACCATCCCAACTTCTAATGCAACCACCTTCTAAAGTCCTATACTAGTCAAGTACCTTCCCTTTTAGATACATGGAAAGTAATCTAATGGCTATGTTGGCTTAAGTGATGTTATGGAAGTTACAAAAATTTTAAATGTCCCTAATATGCCCAGATGGAGTAATAAAACCCTCTCCATTGAAACTAGGCAAATTCTTGGTAGCATTGGGAGGAATAGGGTCATATGCAAGAAGGTCAATTAAATCTTGGGTGTTGAAGGCTAGGAAAGATTGCTACCTATCCATTTATCTTCTTTCCTCTTGATATCCTATCTATTCAACTTATTTTTCTTCTTTAAAAACTCCTTGTCTAGGATCTCTAAGTGTTATGAATGGTTGAAGGTGTTGTTCTTTAAGAAGGGTTTTAGCTAGAGGAGTTTGATCAAAAATCTTAGATGACCTAGTGAGGACCATGAAGTATAACATGGGAAAATTTATCTAGAACTATATATTATCACCTTTTGGAGTCACCAAATGCTAGATTAAGAATATTTGTACAACCTTAATCTTGTTAAGACCAACATTCACCTTGACGTGTAAATAATTAGGACCAGTTATCCCACTGGGCGTGCCAAAACTATTATCTCCAAATATTACACCCTAGAAGAGAGTATTATAGTCTCTGATAGATTTTGGAAACATTATAACATTTATAGGCATGTGGATATGCTTATAGAGGAAATGAAACTCTATATTTAAAAGACTAGTTCCTTGAATGTATCTTTGCAAAATAACCTCTATCTAAACCAATTTGACGTAAAGGAAAAGAATTGGAAATTACATAAAAAGTAACCTACTCTAGGATTGGTGATGCACCGATTTTATCTTCCATGTGAATATCATATTCTAATGCATATATTAATAAAATGCATAGACCATTTTCAATATCTAAGGGGTTATAACACAAGTATTTTAGTATAGATGCAAGATGTATAAAATGACACAAGGAAAATGAACTGAAAGGCAAATTGCACATTACAAGAATAGTTATATACTTACATCAATTCAACACACTTGAACACACTTTATATGATGTATTAGACTAAGAAATTTTGCTTAGGTGTGAATGATAAAGGATAAATGGATGGAAAATAATCACTTATTGTCACTATGCATCTCTTATATGCTCAAAAAATTATCTAAAATTTGAAAGAAAAGACCTGTACTAATGCTTAAAGGCAAAATATAACATCGATCTAGTAGGGCTTCACCATACACTATGTGGTTATTTTTACACTAACCCAAGGGTTGTATTTACAACAAAAAGGAAGAGAGAGGGGGAGGCCTTTGAAACCAAAAGAAGAAATCAATCTATTAGAAGTTTCCATCTTTAGTTAAAACAATCTTTGAAAATGATGCTCATTCGGTCCATTTGATTGATCCATTTCACCTTAATTTATTACATAGTTAACCTCCTCTCTCAAAGATGCTTCCCCAATGGTTGTACCAATGGAAGATATTTTGAAATGAAATCAATGTGGTAATGACAAATGAGTCCACTTGTTGTGGATTTATCTTGATACTAACAACTTCTCACTAGCTCATTGAGGTGTGTAATGGTATGTGGAAGAGCCCATCTCATTTTGTTGCCTTGGAAAGGCATCACTTGGAGTTACATGTATTCTTTCATGGCATTTTTTAGAATATTAGATCCATGTGTATGTCTAAAAACATCCCTTGAAATCTCACTAAAGCTTGACCTTAATTAAATTTTCAAATCCTATAAAGCCCCTCAATTGATTTTTCCTTTGATTTACCATCAAAAAATGACTCGAATCTTGATTTGATCAATAGTGAGATGAACCCTTTGATCTGATTTGGTGGATGAAGAATGTGAGCTCTTAGATCTTAGAGTTTTTGAGTGAGGACCATCGATCTACCTGGGACCCACCATTTAAATTCCAATGGATAGCTCATCACCTTTAATTTGATGTTCATATAACCATCAATCTACTGTCATCATTATTTTAAGGCATTTTCCTAGAAAAATTTCCCACATACCCTTTTCTTTTTACCCTTCATAAAGCCTAAACATGCCCTTCAACAATTTTGAAAGTTTCCCTTCAAACTTTTTGAACTAGACACTTTCCCAAGAAAAGACCCTTCAAACTTTTTAAAAGTGCCCCTTTAGACTTTTTAAAAATTTCCCTTCATAAGAGAAATAAGTGTCCCTTGGCAAATAATGATCCTTAGGAATTTTTGAAAGTGTCCCTTTAGACTTTTTTAAAATGTCCCTTCACAATAGAAAGACCCTTCAGCAAAATTGAAAATGTCCCTTCAGAAATATTGAACTGGACACTTCCATGAGAAAAAGACCCTTCAAAAAGATTATTTCAAACAAAATGTCTGAAACAATTCCTTCAGAAAAGTTGAAAGAGCCAATTCCTTCAAAATTTTTGAAAGATCCAATTCCTTTGAAAAAGCTTCAAAGGACCAATTCCTAAGAAAAAAAACCTTCAAAAATATTAATAATGTACCCTTTAGACTTTTTGTAAAGGACACTTCCATGATAGAAAGACCCTTCATAATTTTTATAAGTGACCCTTCAAAAATCTATAAATGGACCAATTCCTTTGGACTTTTTGTTTCATACAAAATGTCTGAAATAATTCCTTTAATACTTGAACAAAAAACCCGATGCAAAACCTTACCAAAAGGAATAACACTTGATACTTTATTGTGGGGATAAAAAAATTAAGAATTCTTCACTTATACAAAATTAAAGATGAAAAATTTGGGTGTGAAAATTGGCTAACAATACCTCAAACATCTGAAAATACATCCTTAAATGATCAAAAACTAGCTTTGCTCTTTTATGCCATTGAGACTGCATGTGGGGTTTTGAGCTTGCCTATGGGGTTTGCATGAATTTTAGAGTGTGAAAACTATTTAATTTTTTTAATAGGTTTAAAAAAATCCTATAATTATTTTTAAATACTTATCTAATATTTTAAACCTTAACCACACCTTAAAACTCCAAAAAGTGTGTCTGCATCGATGGTGACGATTATGAGACATAAAGGGGACTGTGTATAATATCAATAAATTACAATAATAATATGAAATTAATGATATTATTTATAAATATAATAGGTAATAATTACCAATCCTACCATTTTTCAATTCTTTTGGATGTAGACTTTGTCCTATAGACCCTTTTAACTAAAATTTACCTTGAGTTACTCACATGCTTCCTCAATGCCTAAACTTGTCTTTCTTCAAAAAAATTATTGAAAAACCTAATATTCATCAATTTTATAGGAAAATATATGTTTCCAAAATCATATTATACCATTTTAATACCTTTTCAATTCCTAAACTCCTTAAAACCTAAAACTAACAAAACTTTAGCTGGTCTCTAATAGCTTCCTTCTTGACTATAAGAGTTTTGTGTAATAATAATATGAATTTTAATTATTTATATTAAATTTATTATTGAATTTTATTATTTTTTATGTCATTTATAATATTCTTACCAAATCTTTTACTTTGGCTCAAACTGTAGATTCCCCAAAATGGCCAATTTCTCTGAGGTAGGCTCCAATCTTGATCATGATTAGACACAATGTTGACTATAATAAAATAATTAATATTTACCATTTTAAAAAAATATAAAAAATATTTTTAATAGGTATATTATGTCATAAATATAATCTCCACAAATTTTTTTTATTAGATCATGCATAATTTGTCTTGTATGCCCATTTTGCCAAAAACTAGTGACATGTGCCTACTTGGTCAAATTTCACAACTAAGTTTTCCTCCATTTTGACTTATTTTTTGCCTTATAATTATTATTTTTATTTTAAATTATCATTTAAATTCTAATTTCATTATTTCACTCTTTATTTATTTTCCTTCAGCATCATGCAACTCATTGTATGACCCAATCTCCTCAAGCAAAATCCATGGATGCCTATGTGTTTAGTGATGTAGGTGATGGTAATGATGATTTGGGATGATTTTAACATGATATTAAGAGTTTAATATATTATTAATTATTATTATTAACCCCATTCATTTTAATACACTTCCTTTAACATGAAAGCCTTGTGGACCACCCTCACACTATCAATGCCAACATGAAAAGTAGCATGTGTATGACAAGGTTGTAGATGGAGATTATGAGGTGAATTTTAATTTGGAAACATGATTTGGTTAAAATATACATATTTATAATTATATTATTACATAATTTTATATTTATAAATTCTCTTTTATTGGATGTTAAAACTTATTTATAGACCATTAGTATTTTAACTAACATATTAGTTTATAGATCAGCCTTTAGCCTCATGTGGCTATAGGTCACTCTCTTTTAGGTTGAGCCTAACTAAGATTGGTATTTTAGTGTCCTTTTAGAATTATTTTTTTCCTATTAATTCCACCTCTAACCTTATAGTATCTAAACCATCATGAATTTTCTCAAGATCACCATTGTCTCTTCCTTGGATCGCATACCTCATTTAAGGTGATTGACAATAGTTGTCATGCTTGTATAGATTGGGGATATGGATTAATGATGCCATGAACACATGAGATTATTATGAGTCATGAACATGTAAAAATTATATATTATGACTCACAACCTTCTTTAAATGGTCTATACTCTCTTAAATTATTTCCATTTACCAAATCCACCTACTTGGTTATAGATGTTTATTTTTGCTAGTTATAGGTCATATACAAGATTAATCAAGACTAATTTAAAGATATACACATATTTAT